>JARQOC010000001.1:244918994-245518319 GCA_033576535.1 Allobates femoralis
CATAGCGGCAAACGCAGTCCCTAGCAACCCGTTGTATTCCCTAGATACCAGCTACACAGCGGGCTGCGGGGAGTGCGATTTGCACCACGCACAGGGGAACGCAGCATGCGTACGGGAACGCAGGCTGCATAGCAGCAAACGCGGCCCCTAGCAACCCGTTGTATTCCCTAGATACCAGCTACACAGCGGGCTGCGGGGAGTGCGATTTGCATAGCAGCAAACGCGGCCCCTAGCAACCCGTTGTGTTCCCTGGACACCAGCTACACAGCGGGCTGCGGGGAGTGAGATTTGCACCACGCACAGGGGAACAGGACCCGTTGAAGTGGTACAGCCCCGCGAAACGGCAGCCGTCGTCCACTGATCCTCACTCCCTCTCCCCACTGAATCTTTCGTCTCCATATGACGTTTGAATAAAGGATCATTGAATTATAGTGAGTGCCACCCAGCTTTTTCTTCTATATTGACTTGTGTCTTGTATCTGGAAGGCATGCAACACCTGTCACCGAGGGGCTTATGTTTGCTGCAGCAATTAGCGATTACCTGAGTTGCTCCAGCCCAGCGGAAGGTGCACGGTACCTCTACATAACAATTCCTTTTATTTTTAAGAACATCATGCCACCGATCAGAAGCATGCAGCTCTGACTCCTCCTCCAGCTTCCCCGCTATTGTCACGGTGCCTGCCACTGTCCCGGGTGCCCTCGAAGCATGTAGTCAGGCACTGCCCTATTCTCCCTTTCCCCCCACTGTTTTGGCCAATCACAGGCCAGGAGCAGTCCGGGTGGCCAATCACAGGCTAATCGGCGCGCGACATCAGTTTCTGACCTGTAATTGACCGCCCAGTGGCACCGTACACATACGGCATCTAGGGCAGGGAGATGAGCACTGTGCCGTTCTACATGCATCAGTGGCACCAGGACAATTGCATGAAGCTGAGAGCGTCGCCAGAATGCAGCAGTGGACCGGTGAGGTGTCCCTATATGTGTGTATCCTTGTGTGTCTATGTGTCCCTTTGTGTGTGTTCCCGAGTGTGTATGTGTGTGTCCCTGAATGTGTGTGTGCCCCTGAGTGTGTGTGTGTCTCCCTGTGAGTTTTGATGCTGATACCATATTGGGGGATTATGGGGTTGATGGGGATACCTTATTGGGGGCTGCAAGGGGATGATGGGAATACCTTATTTGGGGCTACATGGGGATGATGGAGATACCATATTGGTGACTGCAAGGGAATGATGGAGATACTGTATTGGGGGCTGCAAGGGGATAATTGGGATACTTTATTGAGGGCTGCAAGGGGATTATAAATGTTAATTTTTTTTGTTCAATTCTCCCTTTCCCCCCACTGTTTTGGCCAATCACAGGCCAGGAGCAGTCCGGGTGGCCAATCACAGGCTAATCGGCGCGCGACATCAGTTTCTGACCTGTAATTGACCGCCCAGTGGCACCGTACACATACGGCATCTAGGGCAGGGAGATGAGCACTGTGCCGTTCTACATGCATCAGTGGCACCAGGACAATTGCATGAAGCTGAGAGCGTCGCCAGAATGCAGCAGTGGACCGGTGAGGTGTCCCTATATGTGTGTATCCTTGTGTGTCTATGTGTCCCTTTGTGTGTGTTCCCGAGTGTGTATGTGTGTGTCCCTGAATGTGTGTGTGCCCCTGAGTGTGTGTGTGTGTGTGTGTCTCCCTGTGAGTTTTGATGCTGATACCATATTGGGGGATTATGGGGTTGATGGGGATACCTTATTGGGGGCTGCAAGGGGATGATGCGAATACCTTATTTGGGGCTACATGGGGATGATGGAGATACCATATTGGTGACTGCAAGGGAATGATGGAGATACTGTATTGGGGGCTGCAAGGGGATAATTGGGATACTTTATTGAGGGCTGCAAGGGGATTATAAATGTTAATTTTTTTTGTTCAACAATAAACATGAATTCTTCTTCATGAACAAATAAGACACCCCCTGAAAATAAGATTTGGTGTATCTTTTGGAGCAAAAATTAATATAAGACGCTGTCTTATTTTCATGGCAACAGTACATACCCAGGAGGAAGGGTCATACCCGGCCTCATGGAGTTAGCACCCCTAGTCCACTGGGGACAAGACTTGCCTGTACCCTATCCAGACTGCTGCATCTATGCTCTAGTCTGTGTCAGAGCAAGGTCCCTTACTATAGGTTACTCTGCCATGGTCTGTTCCATAAACCCTAAATACAAATATCTACCTAAACATTTGAGGGTTTTTTTTATGAATGCCTGAATTAAGAAGACTATACCTTCTGGTTCCCTATGGGCATGGTACAAAAGCTTTCTTATAACCTGACATAGCTTTAAGCCTAATGTAAATTTCAAAATTGTTTTCTAAAATTGAGTACTAATTAAAACATTAAATATTAATAAAATACAGGTGTAGAAAACATAGCTTACCTTCATAGTTGAATCCAGGTGACTGTCTCTTTTCTAGAATAAGCAAAAAAAAAAGAATCTATAATATTAAATCTAGGTCACAAAAATCTGATTTCATGGAGCATTCTTTAAAGTTTGATTCCAAAAATGTCCTTACATTTTAATTCCCATTGCTGTATACAGGATTGTATGTAGCTTCCTGCTGTATACTGTGGGCTGTTTGTGGCCTCCTTCTGTATACATGGGCTGTGTGTGGTTTCCTGCTGTATACTGGGGGTGGTGTGCAAGCTCCTGCTGTATACAGGGGGCTGTGTGTTGCCTCTTGCCTTTAGTATACAGGGATTATGTGGTGGCCTCCTGCTGTATACTATGGGCTGTGTAAAGCCTCTTGATGTATACTAGGGGCTGTATGCATCCTCCTGCTGTATACTAGGGGCTGTGTGGCATCCTGCTGTATACTGTGGGCTTTGTGCAGGCTCCTGATGTATACTGGCGGCTGTGTGTTGCCTCTTGCTGTATACTGGGGGTGGTGTGCAGGTTCCTGCTGTATTCTGGGGGCTGTGTGTTGCCTCCTGCTGTATACAGGGGTTTTATGTTGCGTCCTGCCTGCTGTATACAGGGGTTATGTGTGGCCTCCAGCTGTATACAGGGGGCTGTGTAAAGCATCCTGCTGTATACATGGATTGTGTGTGGCCTCCTGCTGTATACTCGGGGCTGTGTGCGGCCTCCTGCTGTACACTGGGGGTGGTGTGCAGGTTCCTGCTGTGTGTTGCCTCCTGCTGTATAAAGGGGTTGTATGTTGCCTCCTGCCTGCTGTATACAGGGGATATGTTTGGCCTTCTGCTGTACACTGGGCACTGTGTAAAGCTTCCTGCTGTATACTGGCGGCTGTGTGCAGCTTCCTGCTGTATATTGGGGGCTATGTGCAGCCTCCTGCTGTATACTGGGGGCTGTGTGGCCTTCTGATGTATATTACTGGGGCTGTGTGCGGCCTCCTGCTCTATACAGGGGGCTGTGTGTGACCTCATGGTGTATACAGTGGATCTATATGGCCTCCTGCTACATATTGAGTGTCGTGTGGGGCTCCTGCTTTATACTGTGGGCTGTGTGTGGGCTCCTGCTGTATACTGGGGTCTGTGTGGCCTCCTGCTGTATACTGAGCACTTTGTGCGGCCTCCTGCTGTATACTGGGGTTTGTGTTCAGGCTCCTGCTGTATACAGGGGCAATGTATGGCCTCCTGCTGTATACTCGAGGCTGTGTGAGGCCTCCTATTGTATACAGGGAGCTATGTATGGGCTCCTGCTGTATACCTGAGAGCTATGTATTGACTCTTGCTGTATACTGGGGGCTGTGTTTGGCAGGTTGTAAGAAGAATAGCAAAGATGTGTCTTAGTCGATTTGGGATTTATGTGGCTGCTACTTCACTGAGAGTCATAACCCAGTGTGTCGGCATTTTCCAGAAGTCTTTGTCTTCGACAAGCTTCCCTGAATGTTTCACAAACATGCATAAGCAGTGTTATACTATGAGTGACCCCTTTGATGAAGCCATTTACAGGTAATATGAGCCCTTATCATTTAGTAGTATACATTTGGCTATTGTGCATATATTGTATGTTTATTGTACAAACTGTATACATGTGCTCTTTGCCATTTTGAATGTGGGCTTCCTGTTTAGGTATGGCTGGGGTCACACATAGAAATCCGTTTTTGGAAGTGATTTCCATGACCAATCCGTTTTTTTTGGGTGCTTTTTGAGCCTCCTACACCCCTGAACGTTTTTGGACTTAGTCATTTTTTGACCAAAATTCTCAAAAAAACGGATCCGTTTTTTTAAGGCACCCCAAAAAAACGGATCCATTTTTCCATAGGGCCCACGTTAAATTTTTTTTTTTTTTTTTTTTTTTTTTTTTTTAGGCATTAAGATGATGTTTTACCTGTTCTTTGTAAACTTTAAATAGAAAAATTATTGGTATAATGTAGCTAATTGCTGTGTATGATACAATGTGCAGGACATATTGAGGCAATCTTCTTTCACAGTTCTACTAGTACATGGTTACAGCCAACTATTAGTGATACTGACACTGTCTCAATAAACTTGTCAGACATATAGTACAGATTTAGGAAATCATATTTGATGAATAGTGTGTGAAACTAATACTGCTGAAATATAGACCCACAACACGGAAGTCTTTCCTGTGTTTACTATTTTACAGTGTGACTCATAGAACTCAATATTGCTGCAACATTTGGGAAAACATTTATGCCCTTTGCTATTCCCGTCCTGGTAACTACCTTTGTGCAGCAACCACTAGTGTTTCAGCTAAGGAAGCAATCTCTGTTTGTGTATTAAGTTAGCAAATGCTTTACAGGAGGGAAGTAATTACTTCTAAAAATATCAAGGCCATCTACAGTTACAACTCATGTGTCTGTCAAATTTGGTAACCCTGACAATCCTATAATACTCTCTATGGTATTGGTATAGGAGTATAAAATGAAATAAATGTTGATGATGCGCCCCAGGGCTCGGGTACTCGGCTCTCGGGCTGTTTCAGTCAGGGGGATGTCACTGGTGGCTTGCCCGAGGCGTGGCCCTGGTGGTCAGTTGAATAAAGGGGAATTAAATAGGGAAATAAGTTTTTGTCTTTGTGACGCCACCTGCTGAGTCTGATGATGCTCACCAGCGCCGCCACAGTCCTCCGGTGGTCGATGGTATTGCGGCTTAGATGGATTAGTCCCTGCAGGCGGGACTGGACCACCGGGGCAGCGATGCTGAAAGAAAACAGTTTATATGGAAAGGATGCAGCAGAGTCGAGACTTCACTTCACTGGGTAACTCTACTGAAACTTCTCCAAAGTCATACAGTTCAGCAGTGCAGTAGATGGTATAATGGCAAATGCTATGGATGCTGCAAATGGAATTTCTGGCCGTAGATGGCTCCCTCTTTATGCTCCTTTTTTTCTCTTTCTTTCCTTTAGCCTCCCAGTGGCGGTGAAGTCTGACTTCCTAAAGACAATCTGACCTCCAGCTACATTTCTTCCTCTTTCTCTCCCTCCTTTGCGGTCTCTTGGACAACCTTCTCTTAAGCTAAGCAGTGGCCTCTGCTCCTAGCTTTTGGCTCCCTTTTACTTTTGACTCACTCAGGAGACTGGGGCTGTATTTGTAATATCCCTGTACGTCAGATTCTCTGTGAGCCTTGTAGGATCTCACAGTTACGGGCTCCGGTACCTGTTTTCTTTCCTGAACTGGCTCGCTTCTAAGCCTCTGTTCCTTCCCTCTGTTCTCTGGGATCTGTTCTCTGGGCCCCTCAGCCGAGGAGACCCTCCTTTCTCCAGCTCTTCCAACCAACTACACTCTCAGACTGAGCTTACTGGTTCCCCTTAGAGGTCACTATATTCCCTCCCGGGGTCCCTCCCACCTACTACTCTAGTGTGTGGGTGTTACTCTAGCGTTCCATCTAGTGACCATACTCCCAATTGCAGTAGGGTAACTACACCGCTTTTCTGGGTGTAGTACCCCTTTTGTGGCACCTACATAGTGGGGCGCCACATTGACAGCGTGCTGTTTACCTACTTAAAACAAGCATAAATCAGTGGTTTGCTCTGTCACTGATTTTGTTGCAAGTTACCTAAACAGTTGGTTGTGATACCCAATGGAAAGGACAACATTCATAGCAGGGGGATAAAGATGGCTGTGACACATGCCGCGACTGGGCCCAGGGGTGGATGGGGCATGCTGATCTCAGCACCAACTTCAGCTGCATCTGCATTCAAAGATGCACATCCACCTGAGATGCATTGCGGCACAGATACCCTCCTGGTCCCTGCAATGCAATACATGCCACAAAGGTCGGCAGCTATTTCCAAGATGACCATGACTGGAGGTGCATGGCAGTGGTGCCATGCTTAACCAAAGCAGGCACGCTGATGTCAGTGGCCACCTACAGAAGAGGACACCGCGTGATGTGGAAGCCAGGGAAAGTGAGTAGAATTTTTTTTATGCTTTAGAGACAGATCAGGAACAATATACACAAGGAACAGGTCAAGGGTAAAATCATATATAACAGGATGGGGGACATATATATCAGGAAGGGTCCAGAATGAGGACATATATACAAGGAATTACCCAGGGTGGGATCGTATATGCCAAGATGGGGACATATATACCAGGATGGGTACCTATATACCAGGAAGGGCCAAGGATGAGGTCATACATACCAGGAAGAATCCAAAATGATGACATATATATAAGGAATGGCCCAGAATTGGGTCATATATACTAAGATGAGGACATACATACCAGGATGGGGACATATATACCAGGAAGGGACAAGGATGAGGACATACCTACCAGGAAGGGCCCAGGATTAGGACATGTGTACCAAGATGGGGACATTTATACCAGGAAAGGTTCAGCAACATGTATACCAGGATGGAGCACATATATACCAGGAAGGTCCCAGAATGAGGACATATATACCAGGAAGAGCCCATTATGGGGTCACATATACCAGGATGGGGACATATATACCAGAAAGAGCCCATTATGGGGTCACATATACTAGGATGGGGGACATTTATAACAGGAAGGGCCCTGTATGAGGACATTTATACCAGGATGGGGACGACAATATATTTCAGGATGGTCCCAGGATAAGGATATATATCAGGATGGTGACATATATACCAGAATGCAGAAATACAGTCATGGCCAGAAGTATTGACACCCCTGCAATTCTGTCAGATAATACTCAGTTTCTTCCTGAAAATGATTGCAACCACAAATTCTTTGGTATTATTATCTTCATTTAATTTGTCTTCAATGAAAAAAACACAAAAAGAATTGTGCTAAAGCCAAATTGGATATAATTCCACACCAAACATAAAAAAGGGGGTGGACAAAAGTATTGGTACCCTTAGAAAAATCATGTGATGCTTCTCTAATTTGTGTAATTAACAGCACCTGTAACTTACCTATGGCACCTAACAGGTGTTGGCAATAACTAAATCACACTTGCAGCCAGTTGACATGGATTAAAGTTGACTCAACCTCTGTCCTGTGTCCTTGTGTGTTCCACATTGAGCATGGAGAAAAGAAAGAAGACCAAAGAGCTGTCTGAGGACTTGAGAAAACAAATTGTGAGGAAGCATGAGCAATCTCAAGGCTACAAGTCCATTTCCAAAGACCTGAATATTCCTGTGTCTACCGTGCGCCGTGTCATCAAGAAGTGTAAAGCCCATGCCACTGTGGCTAACCTCCCTAGATGTGGACAGAAAAGAAAAATTACGAGAGATTTCAACACAAGATTGTGCAGATGGTGGATAAAGAACCTCGACTAACATTCAAACAAGTTCAAGCTGCCCTGCAGTCCGAGGGTACAACAGTCTAAACCCGTACTATCCGTCGGCATCTTAATGAAAATGGACTGTATGGTAGGAGACCCAGGAAGACCCCACTTCTTACCCCGAGACATAAAAAAGCCGGGCTGGAGTTTGCCAAAACTTACCTGAGAAAGCCTAAAATGTTTTGGAAGAATGTTCTCTCTTTTTAGGCAAAGGCATCAACATAGAGTTTACAGGAGAAAAAATGAGGCATTCAAAGAAAAGAACACGGTCCCTACAGTCAAACATGGTGGAGGTTCCCTGATGTTTTGGGGTTGCTTTGCTGCCTGTGGCACTGGACTGCTTGACCGTGTGCATGGCATTATGAAGTCTGAAGACTACCAACAAATTTTGCAGCATAATGTAGGGCCCAGTGTGAGAAAGCTGGGTCTCCCTCAGAGGTCATGGGTCTTCCAGCAGGACAATGACCCAAACCACACTGCAAAAAGCACTAGAAAATGGTTTGAGAGAAGGCACTGGAGACTTCTAAGGTGGCCAGCAATGAGTCCAGACCTGAATCCCATAGAACACTTGTGGAGAGATCTAAAAATGGCAGTTTGGAGAAGGCACCCTTCAAATATCAGGGACCTGAGCAGTTTGCCAAAGAAGAATGGTCTAAAATTCCAGCAGAGCATTGTAAGAAACTCATTGATGGTTACCGGAAGCGTTTGATCGCAGTTATTTTGGCTAAAGGTTGTGCAACCAAGTATTAGGTTGAGGGTGCCAATACTTTTGTCCGGCCCATCTTTGGAGTTTTGTGTGAAATGATCAATGTTTTGCTTTTTGCTTCATTCTCTTTTGTGTTTTTTCATTGAAGACAAATTAAATGAAGATAATAATACCAAAGAATTTGTGATTGCAATCATTTTCAGGAAGAAACTAAGTATTATCTGACAGAATTGCAGGGGTGTCAATACTTTTGGCCATGACTGTATATACTAAGATGGTTAAATATATAACAGGATGGGGGAAATTTATACCAGGAACAGCCAAGGATAAGGATATATATACCAGGATGGGGACAATATATACCAGATTAAAAACATGTATACTAGGGGATGGAGGACATACAGTCCCTTGCAAAAGTTAACTTGCTTATCCATGTTATGTAAATAAAAGCTTATAACTTGATGTTAAATTCATCCATTGGTTTATAAATTACTCTTTTGAAAGCTGAAACCCTCACAAATGTGGTTTAGGTTAAGAAAATAAATTGGCATCAAAGCTGAAATATTGATCATTTAATGAACACAGAATGGTCAGATTTTGCCAAGACAAACATTTTGTCGCCTGGTCATATAATGCACCCAATCCTAGTTTACATCTTAACTTGTGCTCAGTAAATGATCGGTTAATTAGTGGGTGTGTATAAAAAGAAACATGAACATGTTTGGGGTAGGATGAAAGAGGAAGCTTAGAAGACAAAACCAAAGAATCTAGATGAACTCTGGGAGGCATGTAAGACTGCATTCTTTGCTATTCCTAATGACTTCATTAATAAATTGTTTTAATCATTGCTGAACTGCATGGATGCAGTCCTTCAAGCTCATAGAAGTCACACAAAATATTAAATATGACTCTAATAGCATCACAACTTCATTCACCAATGTTATGCAACTTATTTCTGTATTTTAAGTTAATTATTTGTTTGAATATCACATTACTTTCTGTGGGCAACAAAACTTTTGTCTTTGTACTTGATGCTGAGACACATTAAAGGTGCCAGCCACCTCTGCAGTGGATCTGGCCTTCAGCCTCTTGATAAGGCTTTGGTCGCAGGTTGGCTTTTTGGCATGTTGTCAGAGCTCAAGTTGCAGTTCAAGTGAAGATCTGGGCTGCTTTGTTTCTTTTTATACACACCCACTAATTAACCGATCATTTACGGAGCACATGTGAGGATGTAGACTAGGATTGGGTGCATTATAGGACCAGGCGACAAAACTTTTGTCTTGCCAAAATCTAACCATTCTGTGTTCATTAAATGATCAATATTTCAGCATTGAGGCCAATTTATTTTCTTAACCTAAACCACATTTGGGAGGGTTTTAGCTTTTGAAAGAGTAATTTATACAACCAATGGATGAATTTAACATCAGGTTATAAGCTTTTATTTACATAACATGGATAAGCGACATAACTTTTGCCAGGGACTGTATATACCAGGATGAGGACAATATATACCAGAATAAGGATGTGCTGTATTATATTAGTTTTCACCATAATATGCAGAAGGAATTTGAATCTTCCTCTGTGCCTCTTCTTACTTTTCTCCCTCTTATCCAATGGCCTATTTTTTCAGGGGCCAGGGAGGGCATTTTCTAACCTGCTTAACGAAAAAGCTTGCCAGTATTTTCTCTTAATTGTTCACTATGTTAGCTCTGATTTGTCAGGAACTTAAAAGGATTGCATTTTATTGCAGGCTTTTCCACAGAGCAGAACATAATAGCTAGAAATAGCTTAAAAATCATCTGCAACATATAGCTGCTACTGTGTACTGTGGACCAGTTGGTAAGATTTAGCGTTATATTTCCAGCATGCTATTACACAGTTATTTGTGATGTACTCAGCATCACAAAAGAAATGATCAGAAAAAGTAATGTATAAAAAACTATTTTGGGGGAGACTGTTGGCAAATTAAACTGTCTTCATACATTGTGTGGACACCATTCCATTCTAAATTCATAGGTATTACTATGGACCTAGTTTCTCAGTATTGACTGTAACAACTTATACTCTTCTGGCAAAGCTTCCTACAAGATCTTTGAGTGTTTCTAGAGGTATTTGTTTATTCACCCAGAAGAACATTTGTGAAGTCAGACACCGATGTTCAACAGGAGCTCGGTTCACAATCTCTGTTCTGTTCCATTCCAAAGTTGTTTAACAGGTTCTGAGGTCAGGGCTCTGTCCAGACCAGTTCAATTCTTCTATACCAAATTCACCCAACCATGCCTGTATGGCTCTTTCATTAAGCACTGGGTCACAGTCATGTTTGAATTGAAAACACCCTTCTTCAAACTGTTCCCACAAACCTCAAAGCTAACAAATATCCAACATGTCTTGGTATGCTGAAGCATTAAGGTTCCCATTCAATAGAACTAAGGAATCCCACCCTATGGAAAGAACAATTATACCGTATATTATTTTCTTCCTCCACTAAATTTTAGAGTAATGCAGTAATGCCGATAATGATCCTTTGGCATTGACTCAACCCAGACCATACCCTACTGGTGGTATGCTGTAAACCTTTTTATGTTAGAAATGGCATTTTGCTTGGTATTGTAAGGTTTGCAGGCAGCTTCTTAGCCAAGAAGCTTAAGACACACAGTGTTCGTGCTGGTAATATTTCCGAGGAGACTTTGAACTCTGCAGTGAGAGAATCATGAGCATATTGATGGTATTTCTGCATTTGCACCTCAGTAATTGGTGACCCCACCCTATCTTTAAGTCAGCTTTATGGCTTGGTTACTTTTGTTTCTAAATGTTTCCACTTTTCAAGAATACCACATACAGTTGATCATATACAGTTGTCGCCAAACGTATTGACACCCCTGCAATTCTGTCAGATAATACTCAGTTTCTTCCTGAAAATGATTGCAATCACAAATTCCTTGGAATTATTATTTTCATTTAATTTGTCTTCAATGAAAAAACAAAAAAAGAATTGTCCTAAAGCCAAATTGGATATAATTCCACACCAAACAAAAAAAAGGGGGTGTACAAAAGTATTGGCACTGTTAGAAAAATCATGTGATGCTTCTCTAATTTGTGTGTAATTAACAGCACCTGTAACTTACCTGTAGCACCTAACAGGTGTTAGCAATAACTAAATCACACTTGCAGCCAGTTGACATGGATTAAAGTTGACTCAACCTCTGTCCTGTGTCCTTGTGTGTACCACATTGAGCATGGAGAAATGAAAGAAGACCAAAGAACTGTCTGAGGACTTGAGAAACCAAATTGTGTGCAAGCATGAGCAATCTAAAGGCTACAAGTCCATCTCCAAAGACCTGAATGTTCCTGTGTCTACCCTGCGCAGTGTCATCAAGAAGTTTAAAGCCCATGGCACTGTGGTTAACCTCCCTAGATGTGGATGGAAAAGAAAAATTGACAAGAGATTTCAACGCAAGATTGTGCGGATGGTGGATAAAGAACCTAGACTAACATCTAATCAAGTTCAAGCTGCCCTGCAGTCCGAGGCTACAACAGTGTCAAACCGTATTATCCGTCAGCGTCTGAATGAAAAGGGACTGTATGGTAGGAGACCCAGGAAGACCCCACTTCTTACCCCGAGACATAAAAAAGCCAGGCTGGAGTTTGCCAAAACTTACCTGAGAAAGCCTAAAATGTTTTGGAAGAATGTTCTCTCTTTTTGGGCAAAGGCATCAACATAGAGTTTACAGAAGAAAAAAAGAGGCATTCAAAGAAAAGAACACGGTCCCTACAGTCAAACATGGCGGAGGTTCCCTGATGTTTTGGGGTTGCTTTGCTGCCTCTGGCACTGGACTGCTTGACCGTGTGCATGGCATTATGAAGTATGAAGACTACCAACAAATTTTGCAGCATAATTTAGGGCCCAGTGTGAGAAAGCTGGGTCTCCCTCAGAGGTCATGGGTCTTCCAGCAGAACAAAGACCCTAAACACACTTCAAAAAGCACTAGAAAATGGTTTGAGAGAAAGCACTGGAGACTTCTAAGGTGGCCAGCAATGAGTCCAGACCTGAATCCCATAGAACACCTGTGTGAGTATTATCTCTGACAGAATTGCAGGGGTGTCAATACTTTTGGCCAATACTGTACATATAGGTACCATGCGTTAACGCCTGCGTGAGCGCATAGCATTTTTATGATGAAAAAATGGCAATTTCCAAAAACGGAATCAGGTTTTGAAAATGCAGAAAAACTGCATGCCAAGTGTGACCCTAATCTATGGGTCTAACTAACTGTACTACACATTCTGTAGTTTCCTTTCATTACAACTATTATTAGCCTTCTCACTGTCAGATCACTGCATGACTGGAGCAGTGACGGAGCAGGAAATCTACTGAACATGTTGATCCACCACTAAAAGTGGACCAACACTCCAGCCATAGATGAAAACATAATGTGACATAGCCACATACTATATATTATCTATAAAAAGGAAAAAGGTAGCAATCCGGCAGCTTGTGAATGTGTATAATATTCAGCAGTTATTCAAATTTAAAAACATCTTTCAGTGCACATGAAAGCATTACTGCTTATGCGTTTCAAATCTTTCATGAGTCATACTTAGCAATCCCACATAATATTCTTTCCTCGTGATACCATCTATTTTGTTAGTTCACCAGTGCTTTTCTACAGCAAAAAAACCCCACAACATGATGTACTTGTACTTGTTTCCTTGTGTATGACACAAAATTACCATCTTCCACCATCATCTTAACAAGGTCTTTTTATTTTGTTCTTGGGTTGCTAAGCACATGTCGGACCAAAGCACGTTTATCTCTGGGACACAGCACCTATCTCCTTCCTGAGTGGTATTATGGCTGGTCATTCCCATCTTGTTTGTACTTGTATATAATTGTTTGTAAAGATGAATGAGGCACCTTACAGTATCTGGAAATTGTGCCCAAGGATGAACCGGTCTTGTGCAAGTCCACAATTCTCTTCCTGATATCTTGATTGATTTCTTTAGACTTTCCCATGATGTTACACAAAGAAGCAGTGAGTTTCAGGTCTGCATTAAAAAACATAGGTGTGTCTCTAATTAACACAGATGTTACCAATAAACCCATCAGAAGATTCCAAACAAACACAAATGACATCATCATATGGGCTTTCCGAAATTGTTTAAAGGCATAGATATCACATAGGTAAATTTTTACTTTTTTACTTTATAGAAAGTAATAAAAATGTCTTAAACATTTTCTCTCATTATTCTGGCATTTGGAAAATATTAATAATTATGGCAATCATAATTGACCTAAAATGGGAAAGGTTTATTCCGATGTCCTGTCATAATAGTGAGAAAAATATGTCTGAGTCTTTTTAAATAGTGTATGTAAACTTCTGGTTTCAACTGTACATTGCAATTGCAATTTTTTTCACATTTTATTGAGGTTTAATCAATAATTTTTTGGGGGGAGACAGCCTCTTTAAGTACTCAAAGAGCTTGCAATGAGGAATTCATATAGTACAAACTGAATGCACATTCTCATGAATTGGAATTTTGCAAAGATTTACAGAGTTAACATCTATAGTTTGTCACTTTTTACTGGGGGAATTGTTAAAGCATAATTTACACTTCCAGTTGCACACAGCATGAATTCTTCCTTCTCTATTCACACTGCACAAACAAAACACCTATATTTCTTTGCAAATAGCCCAAACACAAAATACATATATACACATGGACGCATTAGACACATAGATATACAGTGCTTTCTAAAAGCTCAAAACCGGATCAGGTTTTGTAAAAATAACCTGAAGTGTGACCCTAGCCTTACACAGTACACCCCACTCCAAAGTTTTTTTTCCCTCACATCAAAAAAACCCTCCCCCATTAAGCACTAAGTAGAAGGATACCAGTGATTTTTAACTTGTTTTCCACTCGCATGACAACTTTGTAATATCGTATTGTAATACTTCTTTATGTTTGTATATCACATCTAGTCTATTCTCCCTGCGGAACGCTCATGTGGAGCCGAAATGTGGGACTGTGAACCTTATGTTTTGCACAATAAAAAGCAACAAAAAAGAAATACCTTCTCTGACTGCAATTTTCTTAACTTAGTGTGCCGGGACTATTACACTTTATTTATGATCCTAAGTTAGGATTGGGCGAGCAGAGCAGCTCCAGGGAGCGGAGAGGGGGCATGAGGGAGCGGGGAGCGCAGCACAGAGCATGAAAGCTGGCGGTGAAGTCTTCTCACCGCCACCTGTTTCCCCGCCCGGGTCCTTCGCTCCCCACTCCCTGATGCTGCGCTCCCCGCCCCGTCCTAACTCAGGATCTGGATGGGAGATGGTGGGGGGAGCAGAGGATCGAGATAGGAGGCTGCGGGGGGCAGAGGATCTGGCTGAATGATTGTTTAAAAGCCGGCGGCTTTTTACCACCGACTTTTAAGCAGTCATGCCCCCATTTCAGTCTTTTCCTCTGCCCCAGACCACTTTATAGGGTCCTTTTCGTGAACGAACTGTTATCGAACTAACCTCGGACTGCCAAATTTGAAGCTAATTGTTCACATTCGTAGAATGACTCGAACACCGCCCAAAACAGCTTGAATTTGAGATTGGCGAACATTTCGAATCAAACACCGCTCATCTCTACTCATGAGTTTCGGGGTTGAGCCTCATTTCCGGTCCAGAACCTGACTTTTTTTAAAGTCTGTCCAGATACTAAGAACCTGAAAATCTGCAGATTCGTTCATCTCTAATTGTGGGCACAGATGCTGTGTTATCCTGCAGAGAACACAAGTGGTTTTGCAGGACAGGAGACACGTGCCCTAAATGTTAAGAGACATCCACTAATCACAAAAGGAAAGCCAGTTCAGGTACAAGGGGGCTACTTGCATTTCCCTGCCGGTGTATATGACCCGGTGTGAGGGGAGCCTGATTCCTTATAATGGGTACTCCGCTGGCAAGACGGCTCTAGTCGCAGCTGCAGTGAGGTGCTCCTAGGAAGCAGTCCCTCCACTTCTGGTTTGCTGAGTAGCGATGAACGACTTACTCGCTTCGGAACCAGTGGTCTGGTTGTGAATGGGCGCGAGTATATTTTGACCCGTTAGGTAGTCGCCCAGGTTCCGGTCTTGGGGCATCGGGTGATGGCACCAACCGGTAGTTGGTCTGCAGGGCTGCACGGAACTGTGAAGGGCCCCTTCTCCTACGTTCCCCTCCTGACCACTTCTTCTTCTCTCTTCTCCTACATTCTCCTACACTCTACTCCTACATTCGGCCCACTGGGACCTGATTGGCCCTCTATGCTAATGATGCATGTAGGGTACGGAGCTCTGAATGTTAACCATGTCATTACCGAGACAGAGAATTAGCATCTTCAGTCAGGGATGCAATACCCTCCTGTGACTCACTCGTTGCGGGGCGCCACACTAACCCTTTTAATTACTCTAAGGGATAAAGGTCAAATTTTAGCTTCTTTGATACAACAATTTTTTTCTGAGAATGGTGTCCAGTATCTTTTTACATCCCATTCTCTACTAATGTAACATTGACTACTTGTCAAGATGAGCATGTTTAGCTGCAGTTACAGGTATCAGGGGTATCATTTGTTCGTAGAAATACTAAAGACTTTTTTTTGGCATAAGTCCTCCCTATTTGTGGAGGAGTCGACCCTTGTAAACTGTAGAACAAAAGGGCAGCAATGCTGGATGTAGCACAGCTGCATGTTTACTACATTCACTTACACTGTGCTGCATATGCAACTCAACTCCATATATTGCATTTTAGTCTCGGGAATGTCAGGGTTGAATCCAAACAAGACAGATAGATCTTTTTGTTTAAAACATTACATAGGATCCAATCGACTTAAAGATCCAGAAGAATTAGTTGACTACATAACCATTTAAATATGCAGTTATACCAAAAATTATGTTGGCTACTATTTTTATGGTACGTGCATGTAATATTTCTGGAAGCATACAAAATGTGTTCACTTGTGTATCTGTTGTATGTTCGCTATTGAGAATGAGATTTGGGGTTTTCAGATGATCCATCAGTTGGACGTTTTTCAAAAAGACTTACTATTTTAGCAGAAGCCTAATCCATTTTTCTCAGGAATGATTTTAAAGGGAACCTGTCAGGTGGTTTATGCCCCTCCAGTTATCAGTGTCTGTAGCTGCAGCTTTATAATACCAGTCTAATCATCCCTGTTTGAGCTCATAGTGTAAAGTGAAAGGTGAAAGAAAAGCATTTATATCTTTACATTTCCTTATGTAATGAGGCAGTCAGTCTCCAGATTGGAGGACGGGGACTGTGTGGCAGGTTAATAGTTAACATTTCAGCCTTGTGCTAGAACATGTTGGGAGACCTGATGTGATGTCACAACCATGTTACTACAATAGGCGGAGCTAAGTTCACATACAACATAATACGTTTGCTGGCTTAGCTCCGCCCACTGTGGTCACATGATCGTTACATCACACAGGTCATTTAGCAATTCAAGTTAAAAGTGAGTTAACTATTATCCTGCCAGACAGTCCCCCTCCTCCAAGGTGGGGACTGAAATGTAAGTGTATAAATGCTTTTTCTTCACCTTTCACATTACACTATGAGCTCATACAGGGATGATTAGACTGGTATTATAAAGCTGCAGCTATAGACAGTGATAGCTGGGGGGGCCTATACCACCTGACAGGTTCCCTTTAAGTATATCTGGAATTTTTACTCAAATGTATGCTGTAAAAATGGAAATAAAAAAGGTTAGATACAAAAATAAGGAACATTTGAAGAATTTGACATAAAGTATGTCAACGAATACCACAAGGTAAAAAAAGAAACTTAAAAAAATTCGAAAATGAGAAATTGGGCTCATAAATTAATAAAAACAGATCATAATGTTCATTAAATGACCTAGCTGCATTCGATCTTATGATAATATAGCTTGTGTGAGCATAGTATTTTTTATCCTGCTGTTAAAAACATTTCTTATTGAGGCTTAAAGCAAAAATAAAAATGACAGTCTCAGTTTTAGTGCTAAATTCATAGAGGCAAGTTGATGATCCCCCTATAATAGTGGATTATCATATCTTTATAGATTGGTCCTAGAAAAAAAAAGTAGTTTATTTTTAAGAAATATTATGGAAATACTTTTGTCAAGTCGATGTAAAGCTGTGGCTCTTGAGTCCTAATTATTCGGCTTAATGCCTTGCTGAGATTATGTTTTATTTAATCGCCTTTCAACTAAAACTTGATTATCACAGAATGGTAGTTATCAACTGAAAATCACATTTCTTAAATACATCTATAATATCTATACATTATAAATACTTCAAGACATCTATTATACCTCTATGGAATTTACTTAGATCAAGATATCCAAGTGTATAGCAATAAATATGCATTGGACGTCTGCTCTAATCCCTAAATGGAATCCCATTTGATTAATGGGTATTCTACAGAACTATATAGTAAAAGAATTTCCAGTCTTGAACGCAGTTTTTTTTTTATAAACTAGGTTGGACAACATGGGCCCTTGAGGTCTTAAATTTGCCTTGAGTTTTCCATTTTTGAGATTCAAGGTTCAAGAAAAAATACTGAAAAGTAAGGTCCAAAAAGTGATGTAACTTTGTTTTTTATTGCAATCATCTAGATACAGGACTGGATTTCCACAATACTTTGCCTTAGGCCAAAGCACATAGTTCTGCATCCCCTTCCCCTGGCGCTAGTGCCACTCACTACAACTAACTTTTTCGACATCTTCTGTCACAGTTAGACTGAGTCAAAACAGATAGTCAGGTCGGCCACTAAGTGCCACTCACTTCAGAGGGTCCAGGAGGTCTTCAGAGGAGACAGCTATTTAAGATACTTTAGTAAGACACAGGTGTACACAAGATGGAATAAGTGTCCCAGGCACAGCCAGCATTTTGCTGCCACCGTAGACAAGCTTATAGCCGACTCAGAAAAAAGTGCAGCATGCTGGCTCTCAGTTATCAAATGTGGGTAGAGTTGAACTCCTGACTGTGGGCACTTCCAGATTAGGGAGACTTCAGTAGCATGATCAGGTCAGCTGATTACACTATTGCTGTCACTCCTCAGCTTTGCAGAGGGGCATGGGACCAGGCTCACCCTGGATAGCATAGCTAATTGGCTATCTTGTTCTTCACTAGAACCTTTGATGTGAGGATAGGTTTGCTGCTGCAGTTAACCACCAGGTACCACTATAGGGGAACTTTTGGTACTGTAGTAGCAGAACACAAGGGGTCAGGGATGCATGGATATGTTATACTGGCAGTTCAAGACCTTAGGCTGGGAATAGGTAGGATGGATAGAGTAGGCAAGAGTACTTGCATTGATACGGACAGGTTGGATGGTGCAAGTTCTGATATCGGATCATGGACATTACTGGTTCAAGTACACAGCCACAGGACATGAACACTGAATGAAGGAAACTTGTACTGGACAGGATACAAGAATTGGTTATTGCACAAAAGTACAGGGTCAGGAACTTTGATGCAAGAGCATTTCTTGAAATCCCATCCACTATGCTTGTACTGTACTACGCAATGTTTTGGATGCAGCGGCAAAAAGCTGCGTCCAAAATGCTGCTTATACTGATCATGTGCATGCACCCTAAGAATTCAGAAGGCTGCACTCATCTAGAGTGACTGCAATCACGTGCTAACTAGACATGTGTGTCCTCACTCATTGAAAATTAAATAAGCAAGCCTTGATATGTATATTTGAATGTGTTAAGTATATAAATCACTGACTTGTGCTTATATGTATGAACAGGGGCTGGCTGGTAAATATTAGCCGAGGGGGCAAGCACACAGCCAAGGCCAATGAGTAGGGCCCATCCTTAAAGGGGTTGTGCAATCTTAAACTAAACATCTACTGTCACTATATGTGAGTACAGACTTGTGAATCCTCATATCGTGCGCACTGTACGCTGTGTGGATTCTCTGGTGCTGGTGCCAGGAACAGGCGGTCTTGTGACCGCAAGCATGATGTAATTTATATTCCCAGCTACATTCCGACTAGACTGCTTCTGGCCTTCCTCAATACAGTTGCATTAAAGGAAAACTGTCAGGTCAAAAATCCATATGTAACTGGTATCATTTTCTAATTCCTCACTCTAAGTTCTCTCTGTTTATGTATTTCTATTATTTATATTCCCCTTCTATCCTCTGTAAACTTCAAATAAAGAGATTCATTCCATCTGTCACAGTGAATGATCCATTTAGATCTCTGCTGTCCACTCCCCATAGATGAATATGAATGTCACATATTCACATCACAGCACAGGTGATCAGTGGGGGGCTGTATCCTCCTCTCTACTCTCTTTGCAGCAAAACCAAGAGATCAGATAAACGCAGGATGTCTCATAGCCCGGCAGGGATTCCATTTTCCAGAAACAAATGCAGTCTACATCAGATAAAGCAGACCTGTAGCTTTCTCAGTCTGTGTCCTGAACAGAACAGTAGCTCCTGAAGTAAAACCACACAGCACTGAGAGCAGAGTGAGGAGGGAGGAGAGAGCTGCTGAGAGGGAGTGCATAATTAAATGACAGTTCATACAGCAGCCAGACTAATCGTCTCTACTTATAATGGAGACGACTAATCTAGAAGATCCCTACAGGTTGTGAAGATGCTGATAGCATGGAAACTACAAAGGGTAGAATAATAAATTTACATATTTTAAATGGTCTGCCCAGGCAAAATTCAAGGGTAATTATAGTATCATACTGAAAAATGGCTTGACAGTGTCTCTTTAAGGCTAGGGTCACACATCTGTTTTTTTTTTTTTTTTTTTTAAAACCTGATCCGATTTTGAGCTTTTAAAAAGCTCAAAACCGGATCAGGAAACGCTCCTCATAGGCGTCTATTATAAAAACCAGATTGCTTCACATGCAATCCGGTTATTGGCTCTCGCTCTGCAGCCTGCGTGAAAAATCATGCAGGCTGCAGTTTTTGGAGCAGTTCTGGCAATCGCATATACTTTGCTTATCCCGACTGCCGCCGGGATAAGCAAAGTGTTATCAGTGTTGTAAAAGATAAAATTTTATTAATAAATGTGGCTATAATGTCTCTAGGGGGTGCCCATTCCTCCTAGAGACATATCAACCACTCAGGTGGGCATATAATGATTTAATTCCTGATGTACAGTAGCCGGCTCCTGTCGGCTCCTGTACATTTTTATGAATGAAGCCGCCGCCGGCTCCTCTGTGCACAGTGCTCATACTATACCTAATATAGGTATAATATGTGCCGCTGTCCAAAGTCCCTGTATGCTTATACAGTAGATCTATGGGCTGCACTGCTCATAGGCAGCCGTCACACGCACAGATATCTTTAGCGATATTGTAAGCGATCACGTGCACGCGCAATCGCTTACAATATCGCTCACATCGCTGGTGAGATGTCACACAGACAGACTCACCAGCGATGCGGAGCCGCGATCTCGCTCGTTACTATGGTACACATCGGGTTACTAGGGCCGCGCGTCGCTTAGTTACCTGACGTGTACCATAGTTACCATCTCCCAGCATAGGCTCTGCCGCTGGGAGATGGATCATCGTGGTGTCATACACCACGATGAAGGAGATCGTGAAATCGTTCATCGCTAGATCTGAGAAATGGACCTCAGATCAGCGATGTCACGATCAAGCGATTTAACATCGTAAATCGCTTGATTACATGCATCGATTTTAAGCCCGATATCACTTAAGCGATCAAAAAGGAGAACCCCATAAACGATATCGGGCAAGATATCTGTGCGTGTGACGGCCGCCATAGATCTACTTTGGGTAACCAGGGACAGCATTCAGCAGCAGCGGTGGTGAATACCGCATAAGTGCTGCTGAAATAATGACTACGTTTTTAGCGGATGTCAGTGACATCTGCTAAAAACGGTAGTCTGACCCTAGCCAAAAAGCAGCTAACAGCGTTTTTTGGAATGCTGCACAAAAACGCATGCGTTTTTGAAAAACGCACATACATATGCATTAACGCATATATTAATATTATATATATATTAATATTATATATATTATATTAATACATAATCCCAAAAACAGATCTAAGGCTAGGGTCACACATGTGGCTGGATTTTTAAATCCTGATCCGGTGTTGAGCTTTCAGAAAGCTCAAAACTGGATCAGGAAACACTCCCCATAGGAGCCCATTATGGTAACCGGATTGCTTTACATGTAATCCAGTTACCAGCTCTGGATCTGCAGCCTGCGCTAAAAATCATGCAGGCTGCATCTTTGAGAGCGTTTCTGGCAACCGCAATGCGGTAAGCGGATTGCTCAGGATGTGTAATCCTGAGCAATGCAGTTATCGTATACTTTGCTCAAACCTGCTGCCGCAGGGATAAGCAGAGTGTTATATGTGTATTAAAACATTAAATATGAATATTAGCTGTGAGCAACATGTCTCTAGGGGTGCCCTTTCCCCCAGAGACATGCTATCCACTCCTCTCAGCATGTTAAGGGTTAATAAGCCCTTTACAGTAAGCCGGCTATTGTCGGCTTTATACAAATGTATGAATGAAGCCGCAGCTCCCCTGACAGTAGAGCAGACACTGTACGTAATGTACATATAGTATCTGCCGCTGTCCAGGGTCCTGTATCCATTAACATTAGGTCTATGGGGGTGCGCTGCCCATAGACCTAATGTTAATGGTTACAGGACCCTGGACAGTGGCAGATACTATATGTACATTACGTACAGTATCTGCTCTATTGTCAGGGAAGCCATGGCTTCATTCATACATTTGTACAAAGCCGACAATAGCCGGCTTACTGTAAATGGCTTATTAACCCCTAACATGCTGAGAGGAGTGGACAGCATTTCTCTAGGGGGGTGGGCACCCCCTGGAGGCATGTTACCCACAGCTACTATTAATATTTAATGTTTTAATACACATTTAACACTTTGCTTATCCCTTTGGCAGCAGGGATGAGCAAAGTATACGGTAACTGCATTGCTCCGGATTACACATCCTGAGCAATTCGGTTACCGCATTCCGGTTCACAGCACACATTTTGGAAACAAAATGTGTGTGAAGGCAATTGCCTTCACCGCATCTGGATCTGGATGCGGTGAACACAATTGCCTGCCCAAATGTTACCCCAGCCTAAGCCAAAAACAGATGGTATGTGTGACCCTGGCCTAAGCTGTGCTTTTCTACACTCTTAAAACACATATCCCCAGAATAAGACTAGGGTCAAACTAGCGTTTACCTTGTGTTCAGGGGGGTTCCGTTTAAAACATAGAATTTGTCAGAATTAAGGCTAGGGTCACACTTGGGAGCCTGCATCGAGTAACTGGATGCATTACTGGATCCAGTTTTCCCCATGTCTGTTTGGAGGCATTTTTACCGGGTCAGGTACCTGATCAGGTACCTGATGGTACATATAGGTACCATCAGGTACTGGATCAGGTTCCCATAGGGTCCCATGTTAAAAAACTGATCAGGTTTTTCTAAAAGGCCAAAATATGTTGCAGAACCTATTAAAACCTGACTTCTCAAACACTGGATCCAGTACACAGATTGCACCTTGGCAAACAATTGTTAACATTGGAGTCTATGGGTCAGGTACCTGATCAGGTTTTCAGGATGAAAAACTGGATCCAGTAACTGGATTGCAAACGCAAGTGTGACCCTAGCCTAACACTGTCAATTCAATCCTATGGCAGACGGAACCATGAGCGCAGGTCAAACGCCGGCATCTAAGTACCAGTGTCTGAAATCTCAGGCTATTTGCAAGTGCATTACATGATGCGGAAGCGCACGTCATGTGATGCGCTTGGAAAAAGCGTGAGGTTTCAAACTCCGGCATTTAGATGCCAGCATTTGACCTGCTCTCAGGGTTCTGTCTGCCATAGGCCAGGGTCACATCTACGGTTTTTTTTTAGAATCCTGATCCGGTTTTGAGCTTTCAAAAAGCTCAAAACCGGACCAGGAAACGCTCCTCATAGGAGCCAATGCAAAACACCGGATGGCTTCACAAGCCATCCGGTGGCCGTGTCCGGCACTGCTGCCTGCGTTAAAAATCATGCAGGCAGCAGTTTTCGCAGCGGTTCTCTGAACCGCTGTGCAGTAACCGGATGGCTCAGGATTACACATCCTGAGCCATCCGGTTACTGCAGTCCGGTATTCAGCATACATTTTTGTAACAAAATCTGTGTGCCCGGCATTGCGTTCACCGCATCCGGATCTGGATGCGGTGAATGCAATTCTTGTTTTAAATGTGACCCTAGCCATAGGAATAAATTGACAACCTTAACGCAGTCTAACTTTTCAGACAGCACTGTGTTAATGATGATGTCGAGCCCACTGGGACAAGGGTACTCGGTACCGGACCGTGTCTGCTACGGGGGAAGTCACGGGTGGTCCTGGTCCAGACCGTGTCCCGGGCCCTGGCAAATAAAAGGGTGTATTTACAGGGGAGAATAGTCTATCGTGACGCCACCCACTATATGAGGCCAGTAAGGGGGCCACCGCTGCTGCAGAACCTCCTGGGATGATGTAGTGGCAGCATAGATGGTATAGTTCCAGTGGGTAGAACTGTATTCCCCGGGGCAGTGATGGTATAGTCTATAATGGGTATGAATGGTGGAGACGGGGTTAAAGAACACACACGTTTTGTAGTAAAAGGTGCAATTCTCCTCTCCTGATGCTGCAGCTTCTTCTAACCCGTGTGCAAAGCTGGCAGGCATGTAGCTCTGCAGGTGGGATCTCTCTGCTGCTGGATGTAGGGCAAAGGTTGCAATCAATACACAGACTCACAGTTTTGCTGTTTTCCAAAGCTTTACTGCAGATGTTGTTGCAGATTATAGTCCACGGAGTCTGTAATGGGGCTAGGCTCTCCTCCCACCCTGTCCGGGTCATCAACTTCCTTGTGTTGCGCTGTGTGTGTGTCCTGGCTGCTGCTTCTAGCTGAGCTGCTGGGACTTCTCACTCTTTCTATTTGTTCTGCTGGTACCACTTGGCTAGGCAACTGGAGTCCTCTGTGCTGTGCTGACCCCGCTGTGTTGCTTTGCACTGGTACTATGGGCATCTAGAAACCCCACTGTTCCTGGATTCACTGTGCAGTGGGTGCCAGACACAGTACTGGATCCGGTGTCCGTTCTGTGCGCTCTTCTGGGGCGAATGAAGGTATCACTCCAGCTCCCAGACGTGTTCCTCTGTCTGGAGTTCTCCTGTTCCTCAGACCCTTGCTGGGCCTGCACTGAGCTAACTCTGCTCTAACTGTGCTCTTCACAGCACTGATCCGTGCTGATCTTCTCTGCACTGTTCTCCTGAGCTGTTCTGAGCTACTTCCTCATGAGCTGGAGTATTTAAGAGAGCAGGTTGTGCTCCCCCTCCTGGCCCAGAGGTGCTAGTGTTTGTCAGTGTGTTGTGGGGAGAGAACCCATGTGATGTTATTGTGGCACATTAACCCATGGGGTGCCACAATGACAAATTCCATGTTTTAAACGGAACCCCCTGAATGCAGTGGTGAAACGCTAGTTTGACCCTTGCCTAAAGGTGGTCACATATATATTGTGAGGCATGTCGGCGCTATGGCACGTGGCCGACATGACTCACAAGGGCCCTGAGCCGTACACACAGGCTTAAGTGGTAGTTAGCTCTGTAGTAACAGCTAAACGGGTTGATGAGACCAATAAGCGGCCTCTAAAAGAGCAGCGTGTGCTAATGGCTGAGAGTTCCCAGGTGTGGGTGTGTCAGGTGGGTGTGGCAGGCGAGATAATAGCTGCCCAGAACTGTGAGATTGGGGAGATTCAGTATGTGTGAGAGAGACCAGACATGATCCTCTGAGGGAGAGGACGTATCTCAGAGGGGTCCTGTCCCCTTTGAGGGGATGAGGCAGGACACCTGGCTCTCCATGCTGGAGACACCGATCCCTCTGAGGTGTATGAAGCCTGTGGCCAGACCGAGAGGTTGGTAGTGCATCTGAGTGTATGGGGGTCCTGGCTGAACTTGTAGGGGGTTCACTCTGTCCATGTTGGTGAGGCTGCCGTCCAGGATCTCTGCTTGTGTTGGTAAGACTTGGAGGCAGCTGGGCATCATGGGCAGGTTGAGGAGACCTTGGGGGATGCTTTGACTGCCCTGGAGCTCAGGTGGCTCACAACCTGGTCTGGGTCTAGAGGACTGAAGTCCTTGCCGGACTGTGATGGTGTGTGTGGTCTGGGCCTGACAAGGCTGATGTCCCTGAGGGACTGTGGATGTATGTGTGTGTGGGTCCTGTGATGAGTTGGAGCCTACGAATGCCAGGTGGCCGTAACCGCCATCGATGTCACTTCAGCAGACACAGCCAACATTGTGCAGTGTGACCATGTCTGTATCAGCATGGTGTAGCCAGGCAAGCATCTCACCCAGGATTGCAAAACATTTTTGAAGCCAAGAAACAGATTCCTGCTGAATCAATCCTAAGGGCCACTTACATGAATACATCACCACAACCACCGTAATTAATACATCACCACAACCAAGTTTTGAGCATTTGAGAAGGTGTTAGACAGTTTCTGCTCCAAAAACACAGTGTAAACACACCATAACTTGCACTGAGTTTTTGGAGCTGAAAAATCTGTTGAGGATTTTTCAGTTTTAACATAACCATGAAGTACATTATGGTTTGCTACATATGTACAAGATCAGAACCACTCTTAGTAGATGAATCCAGCGACAGAATCACCATCAGTAGATGAATGCAGAACTAGAACCACCATCAGCAGATGAATGGGGGGCCAGAGCCATCATCAGCAGATGAATGCGGGGCCAGAACCATCATCAGCAGATGAATGCGGGGCTAGAGCCACCATCAGCAGATGAATGTAGGGCTAGAGTCACCATCAGCAGATGATATGGGGCCAGAGCCAGCACCAGCAGATGAATGCGGGGCCAGAACCACTGGCTTCAGGTGGTGCCAGAACTTGACCCCAACCTCATTTGAAGTCACTTATTATCTGTCCACATACAACCAGCTATAAACAAACCACTGTTATCTCCTATACATCCACACTATGGCTGATAACAATTTTTACTCCCAGTTGAGCCGATAAAACACTGAAGGCTGCTCAAGCACCAAGCACAACACTGTATGCTTCAGTGATATTTACACGTAAATCACCTAAACTCATTCGAACAGGTTCACTCATCTCTAGTATGCAACTAGTAATTAAGGGGAACCTATCATGTGAAAAAAATGCTTAAACTTTAATCTTCCAAGTAGAGTTCATCTTCCAGTCATGAGGGCAGCTCTGATGCATGTTCAGTCACTACTCAGTGTCAGGCCTCTTTCACATAACTGTGCAAAAATGCACACGTGAGAGATGCCATCAGTCAATGCGTGCAAAATCGTGTGTCATCCATGAGCTGTCCGTGTAACATCTGGATAGCACACGGACAGCATGTCTTTGGAAACTTACCAAGCTCCAGTGCTGTCTGTTCTCTTTTCCGGGGCCGCTGCTAAGCTTAATATGCGGCCCTGGAAGTGAGTGAGACAGGACATCGCTGACGTCAAGTGAGTAAAAAAATCCTTTACACTATTTACACTAAAAAGTCTTAGCTCATGTGCATGCACAAGGATGTCACACAGATGGCACGGATAGTAAGAAGAGTGCAGTGAGTGAAAAGGACAGAAGCTGTTACCAGAAAGAACATCGTAGAGGGCCTCAGAGAGACTTTGCAACCTTTGGTGACTACCCAGCCAGCTACCCGTGAATGTGTACTTTGTGAATTGCTTGAGGAGTCACCAGTATATACCCATGCAGTGCAAGAAGGTCTCCTGTGTCTTATTTTTACTAAGTTGGTCACCTGTGTTCCAGTCTCAAGGAGAAGACTGCGCCTTTCCTGGTGTGAAACCATTTCTTTACCTCACTGCCCTGGGGACTTTGCTCCGCCTGCAGTGAGCGACATCATTCGGCTGCCTAATCATCATCCCCGGAGGTCTGTTGGCAGTGCTGGTGCCATCACCAGATACTACAGGTGGTGTCTCGTTAAAAAAACTTTTATTATTTTATTTTTACTAAACCCCTTTTCATTACCACCAGGGCCACGGATCCGGGCAACGGCCACCATTGACAGTCCCTTAAAGCTATGCCCAGGATCCGAGTACCCTGGCCCTGGGATGCGTCACAGGCACACATGCGGCAGCTTCCACATGTATGTAGATGCTCAGAGGCGCAGCACTGATGTGTCACACAGCTCTACAAGCCCTCAGGAGGAGGTTCGGGCATCATGCTTTTGATACGGGGCCTGCCTTAGCAGCTGCTGACTCAGCCTGCTGTGAGTCCCACTGTCCGGCGTGTGTTGTCACTAGCTTAAACTACCATGGCCGGGTGATGATTTCACTTTCACTTCTAACACTGTAAATGAATACACGCTGTGGGGCTGCCCAGAACTGTCGCTAAGTAACTGGCTTGGGGGGCAAATGCCTCCCTGACACCGGCTCAGCCCGCCACTGTGTATGAAAGTAAATGTATATGTGTATATATATGAATAAAAGTATGCAGTGCTCGTGCTGTGAGAATTCAGAAGGTTGCAGTGACATAGAGTGTCTCCAGACTGTCACCTCAAACCTGGACAAGGCCTGAAATTATACAATGAATCACTATAGCATGCCCAATCTTAACAGTATGCAATATAGTCACTGTCAAGATTCAGCTCTGTTTGCTAGTTCCAGCAGTCATCACATGGCCAATTCACTCATGTGTGATTTTCATACTTACAAACATGTGACAACATTTATTACTGCTTCTCACTAAACATTGAAAGAATAAAGAAGAACCACTCATCTACACATTACTGTAAGTAGGGAAATTGTATATGAGTGGTCACTTGATGACTACTCAAACCGCATGGGGGGGACACCAAACTGAATTCTTGTCTAAGGTGCCAGAAAACATAGATACACCTCTGAGTAAGAAACTGTAGCATTGCCCCCTGTGATTGAGTCTGTGACTAAGCAAGACAGCACAAGGTACAGAGATGTGCAACGTACATTTGCAGCTCATAATGTGTTTGAGTACCAATTTAAAAAAAAAAAAGCTTTTTGTATGGCCTTTTCAATATGTTACTGAAAAATGTGTACATTAGATTGTTATTTCTTCTGTATATACTCCCCCCTGACTACTGCGCTCTAGGCAATGGCCTAGGTTGTCCTTATGGGAAATACTGTATAGTCCTGTCTAGATACCAGGTTTTTTTAAATGCTGCAAATACAGAACTACAATAGTATAAATGATTAAATACCCTACCTATTTTGCCAATATCTCTATGAAGTACAGCAATGCATAAGCATTTTTCATGTGCATTTTGATGCGTACCATCTTCTGTATCGTATTCCATGTACATATAGAGCATGTGCTGTTACAAAATGTAATACAATACATAAAAATGCAAGATTGCATATGATTTCATACTCCATTGACTTCTGTTGGGAAAATGTACGGTAGCACCAGTATGGACATCAAACTTCATGTTGTGTTTGGATGTAAAAATAAAATATAAGCAATCGAATAGCTTCATTAACTTTCATAATCATAGATTAGAAATATCGTGCAGTGAAGTATAAGTGAGGTTAAGTTTTGCAGATATGACAGAAGTTAATGGTTTGACCTCCTGCATGCATGTGGATTAATAGGAAACAATGGTAAATCATTTCTAGTGATGAGCGAGTACTAAAATGCTCGGGTGCTCGAAGCTCAGGCCGAGCATCCCGAGATACTCGTGTACTCGGCCCGAGTACCGAGCCCAATGTTATCCTATGGGAGACCCGAGTATTTTTATGAAATGACTGCCGGCAGCATGTAGAAACCCTAAAAATGTCACAAAAGTCTCAGAAGAGTGCTCAAATGACATGGCAACACCATGGGGAAGACCCCTGGAAGCATTTCTCACTCAAAAGTCACAGCTGTGAACAATGTTGTCCGAGTTTCACGCCAATTTTACGGAGTCACCAGAAAACCTTCCAAAATGACACCAAAATGAATATTTAGGGTGGAAATGTTAAGGGCACATACCCAATAGTGAGATACAGCTGGTGTATGTTACTTTTTGTGATTACATGAAAGATTTTACGTGAAAACATTGTGCGGCACTCTGATGACCCTGAGAAGAGACGTACATAAAGCCCTGTCTTGACATAATGTGCCCATTTTGAGGAACTGGGTCTATTGTAGTATTTTCCTTTGCCAGGGCAGTCCAAAATTGGGAGGTTCACCAATGCCCCTGGATAGAGACGTGCATGAGGGCCTGTAAACCTGAAGTGGGTGTATTGTAGTATAGCCCTTTGGCAGGGCAGCCAAAAATTGGGAGGCTCCACATTGTCCCAGGATAGAGACGTGCAGCAGGGCCTGTAAACCTGAAGTGGGTGTATTGTAGTATAGCCCTTTGGCAGGGCAGCCAAAAATTGGGAGGCTCCACATTGTCCCAGGATAGAGACGTGCAGGAGGGCCTGTAAACCTGAAGTGGGTGTATTGTAGTATAGCCCTTTGGCAGGGCAGCCAAAAATTGGGAGGCTTCACATTGTCCCAGGATAGAGACGTGCAGGAGGGCCTGTAAACCTGAAGTGGGTGTATTGTAGTATAGCCCTTTGGAAGGGCAGCCAAAAATTGGGAGGCTCCACGTTGTCCCTGGATAGAGATGTGCAGGAGGGCCTCAAAACATTTTTCCCATTGAAAAGGAGCGGGTATCCTGTCGTTGTAATGCCTATTCTAAAAGAATGGGCGTAAAAATTTACCACTGGGGGTGTACCTAAAACAACAACCTAACTATTGTAACGGTCATCATGGTGACACATGAGGAGAAGGAGGAGCAGTCCAGCGATTAGCCAAGGAAGAGGAAGACGACGTGGTGGATGATCCAGTAGCTGACCCAACCTGGCAGGAGGATATGCAGAGTGAGGACAGCAGTGCACAGGGGGAGGGAGGCATAGCATCCCAACAGGCAGTATGAAGCAGGGTCATGTCCGCAGGCAGAAGGCAGGCAACCGTTCCCCGGAACAACAACACGACACAAGGTGCCTGTGCAAATGTTAGGTCTTCCCGAGTCTGGCAGTTTTTTAAGTTGGCTCCAGATGACTCTAAAAAGGCCATTTGCAACACCTGCCATGCCAGCATCAGCAGGGGTAAGAATTCTAGCAGCCTGACCACCACCAGCATGATCAGGCACATGTCAGCCAAGCACCCGACTTTGTGGGAAGTACAACAGAGTCGAGGAGCGGTGCTTGCTGATGTCACTGCTACGTCTTCGCGTGTTGTGCGTGCGAGCCAATCCCCTGTCCATGCTGGCCGCGAACAAGCCTCCGGCCCTGCACCTGAAGTTGCCCACGCACAAATAACACCACCATCAAGCACGTCTTTGTCCCAGCGCAGCTTTCAATTATCCATTCAGAAAACCTTTGAACGCAGGCGCAAATACGCTGCCAACGCCCCACATGCCACAGTCCTAAATTGTCACATTTCGCGAATCATAGTGTTAGAAATGTTCCCTTTCCGGCTGGTGGAGACAGAAGCATTCCGCGACCTGATGGCGGTTGCTGTCCCACGTTACTCGGTCCCCAGCTGCCACTATTTCTCCAGATGTGCCGTCCCCGCATTGCATAACCACATGTCCCAAAGCATCACACATGCCCTGAACAACGCTGTTTCAGCCAAAGTCCACCTAACCACAGACACGTGGACAAGTGCTTGTGGGCAAGGCCGCTACATCTCCTTGACGGCACACTGGGTTAGTATTGTGGAAGCTGGGACCCAGTCTGAGTGAGGGACGGAACACGTCCTTCCCACACCAAGGATTGGAGGCCCTACCTCTGTCAGGGTTTCACCGACACTCTACAGCTCCGGAATGTCATGCTCCTCAGCCTCCTTCTCCTCCTCCTGCGCATCCTCATCCACTGTACCCTCCACACCAGTCACAAGCTGGAAGCACTGCAGCACTGCCTCTGCGAAGCGGCAACAGGCTGTGCTGAAGCTAGTCTGCATAGGTCACAAACCCCACAAGGCAGAAGAGGTGTGGACAGCTCTGAAACAGCAGGCAGATCACTGGCTGACACCTCTGAACCTAAAGCCAGGAAAGGTCGTGTGTGACAATGGCCGGAACCTGGTGGCAGCTTTGAGGCGAGGCCAGCTGACGCATGTTCCATGCGTGTCCCATGTGCTCAACCTGGTGGTTCAGCGGTTTCTTACATCATACCCAGAGCTGTCTGATCTGCTCGTAAAACTTCGCCGCCTGTCTGCGCATTTTCGCAAGTCACCTGCTGCTTCAGCCGGCCTTGCCGGCTTTCAGCGCCATTTGCGTCTTCTGGCCCACAGACTGGTGTGTGATGTCCCCACGCGTTGGAATTCAACTCTGCACATGTTGGTCAGGATATGTGAGCAGAAGAGGGCAGTTGTTGACTACCTGCATCACCTAAACCGTCGGGAAATGGGTCAAACTCCACACATAACACCTCCGGAGTGGAGATGGATGTCCGACCTATGTACCGTCCTCCAAAACTTGGAGGACTCCACCAAGATGGTGAGCGGCGATGACGTCATTATTAGCGTCACCATACCGCTACTCTGCCTTCTAAAACGGTCTCTGCTGAAAAACAAAGATGATGCATTGCAGGCGGAGCGCGATGACTTGGAGCAAGAAACTGTAGTGGGTGTGGGTGATAACACACAGCCCAGCCTCATGTCATCACAACGTGCAGTGGAGGACTATGATGAGGAGGAGGAGGATGAAGACATGGAGCAACTCTCTGGCCAAATTGAGGATATGACATGCACACCAGTCATACCCTCGATTCAGCGTGGCTGGCCAGAGGACAGGGGAGATGAGGAGGAGGAGGAGGACAGCATGTTCAGTCATCGTGTTGGTCAGGATACTGAAGTGATGGCTGTTAAGAGTCTGGCGCACATGGCTGACTTTATGGTAAGCTGCCTGGCTCGTGACCCTCGCGTTCAGAACATCTTGGCTGACAATCATTACTGGTTGGCAACACTCTTAGACCCACGCTACAAGGAGAACTTCATGTCTCTCATTCCTTAGGCGGAGAGGTCAGCCAAAATGCAGCAGTTCCAGAAGGCCATAGTAACGGAAGTAGGCAAAGCATTCCCCTCACAAAACGCTAGCGGCATAGGTCAGGAATCAGTGGACAACCAAGGCGTACGGCCGAGAGGGGCACAAGTCCAATCCGACAGAGGTAGGGGAACAGTCTTTATGATGTGGGACAGTTTTCTCAGCCACTCACGTACCACAGCCACTGAGGTGCGGGGTAGTGCCACAAGAAATGCTAAGTTTGGCCAGATGCTGAAGGAGTACCTTGCAGATCGAACAACTGTACTGCGAGATTCCTCTGTGCCTTACAATTATTGGGTCTCCAAGCTGGACATGTGGCATGAATTTGCTCTCTACACCTTGGAAGTCCTGGCCTGTCCTGCCGCTAGCGTTTTGTCAGAGCGTGTTTTCAGTGCCGCAGTGGAATCATTACTGATAAACGCACCCGCCTGTCAACTGAAAATGCTGACAGGCTGACTCTGATCAAGATAAAGAAGGGTTGGATTGAGCCAGACTTCACCACACCACACACAAATGACAGCGGAATTTAAATTTCGTTATGGCAATTTGCCATGTACCTCCACTCACCCATGGGTACACACTTCTGGACTTCCGAGTGTCCAAGTGTGGGATCAGTAATGTCCGTGGACGTGTACTCGGCCTGGTGGTAGGAAGGAGGATCAGGTTGGGAAATGTGCGCTGCAGTATCACGGCTACTGACACTTGACCGTGTGGAAGACAGGGTGTTTGTGGAGGTGCCAATCTGACTTGAAGCATTATCCGCTATCCAAGTAACAACCTGTTTACACTGGTCTTGGTTCAAGAACGGTGTACTGCAGCGGGCCCCAACGTGTGAGCGAGTAGATGTGCCCCTTTGTTGTTGCGAAATTAGTGCTTGCACACGACCTCGGCCTCTGCCTGCACCACCATCACGTTCACTTCCTTGTTCCTTGCCAACGCCCTTGCGCATTTTGCATGTATACAGCGACAACAGTCTGGTGACTGTTCGGGTCACAGGAGATTTGGATTTTAGACCCTAACCTGTATAAAGATAGTAAGTACAACAGTCTGGTCACTGTTCAGATCACTGGAGAGTAGGATTTTAGTCCCTTAGCTGTATCAAGGTAGTAAGTACAACAGTCTGGTGACTGTTGAGGTCACAGGAGAGTAGGATTTTAGTCCCTAACCTGTATCAAGGTAGTAAGTACAACAGTCTGGTGACTGTAATGGTCACAGGAGAGTAGGATTTTAGTCCCTAACCTGTATCAAGGTAGTAAGTGCAACAGTCTGGTGACTGTTATGGTCACAGGAGAGTAGGATTTTAGTCCCTAACCTGTATCAAGGTAGTAAGTACAACAGTCTGGTGACTGTTATGGTCACAGGAGAGAAGGATTTTAGTCCCTAACCTGTATCAAGGTAGTATGTACAACATTCTGGTAACTGTTCGGATCACAGGAGAGTAGGATTTTAGTCCCTAACCTGTATCACGGTAGTAAGTACAACAGTCTGGTGACTGTTGAGATCACAGGAGAGTAGGATTTTAGTCCCTAACCTGTATCAAGGTAGTAAGTACAACAGTCTGGTGACTGTTGAGGTCACAGGAGAGTAGGATTTTAGTCCCTAACCTGTATCAAGGTAGTAAGTACAACAGTCTGGTGACTGTAATGGTCACAGGAGAGTAGGATTTTAGTCCCTAACCTGTATCAAGGTAGTAAGTACAACAGTCTGGTGACTGTTATGGTCACAGGAGGGAAGGATGTTAGTCCCTAACCTGTATCAAGGTAGTAAGTACAACAGTCTGGTGACTGTTATGGTCACACACAAGAGAGTAGGATTTTAGTCCCTAACCTGTATCTAGGTAGTAAGTACAAAAGTCTGGTGACTGTTATGGTCACAGGAGAGAAGGATTTTAGTCCCTAACCTGTATCAAGGTAGTAAGTACAACAGTCTGGTGACTGTAATGGTCACAGGAGAGTAGGATTTTAGTCCCTAACCTGTATCAAGGTAGTAAGTACAACAGTCTGGTGACTGTTATGGTCACAGGAGAGTAGGATTTTAGTCCCTAACCTGTATCATGGTAGTAAGTACAACAGTCTGGTAACTGTTCAGATCACAGGAGAGTAGGATTTTAGTCCCTAACCTGTATCAAGGTAGTAAGTACAACAGTCTGGTGACTGTTATGGTCACAGGAGAGAAGGATTTTAGTCCCTAACCTGTATCAAGGTAGTAAGTACAACAGTCTGGTGACTGTTGAGGTCACAGGAGAGTAGGATTTTAGTCCCTAACCTGTATCAAGGTAGTAAGTACAACAGTCTGGTGACTGTTATGGTCACAGGAGAGTAGGATTTTAGTCCCTAACCTGTATCAAGCTAGTAGGTACAACAGTCTGGTGACTGTAATGGTCACAGAAAAGCTTGGATTCCGATCTGGATCACTCTGCCTATATCCTCCTAGATTAGTCCTGAGAAGGACTGTTGTGGTCAGCAGCAGTTTGCAGCCCTGCTCCGGATCTACCTATGAGGGCTGCAAATCTGTCCCTAAGAAGCAGCAGACACTCTCCCTACACTCACTGTCTGGATGGCTGTGTGCAGAGCACAGCGCGGCCGGGTCTTATAAAGGCTCGGTCACGCTGTGCAGGCCGGCCAATCACTGCAATGCCACAACTAACAGGGCTGTGGCATTGCAGTGGTCTGCCAGCCAATCCCTGCATGTGGGCTGGCTCTCTAAAGAGCTCCAACATGCAGGGATGAGGACCACGAGCACAGCACGAGTATCGCGAGATTACTCGGTGCTCGCCGAGTAACCCGAGTACAGTGATACTCGTGCGAGTACCGAGCAGCGCAGAGCATACTCGCTCATCACTAATCATTTCTAGTGCATGGCAATGACATCTTCCAATGCATATAATGCAGTAAATACCAAGGTATTACTTTTTAATTGGAACTTTTCCTTATTCTTGGTTCCACTCATGAGTTTTGCACCCCCAAAAATGCATGTATGCTTACAGCCTTTTGCAGATTTAAGAAAAAGGTCTGGTAACACAATTTCATATTTTTTTTAAGCTCTCTGAGAGAAGAATCTATCATTTAGTTGTTAATGGTGATTTATTGCTAGTTTTGGTATTTCAAATTTTAATAAAATAGTACGGTATAAACCAGAAAAATATGCATTTATTTTAGGTGTATAACTTTACTCACAGACAGCCAAATATCTGGTAGCCCCTCTTTTAAATTGCTAAAAGGGTTAAGACCAATAACTATAGTGGTCTTTATTTTTTATGTAGTTAATGACAAATTTCCTGGTGGCCTACATATTAAAGGGATTGTCTGGTCTAAACGAATAATTCTGCAATCATTCTATGTGGCTGCAGACGTATCAATCCTCCTAGCGCCCGCACTGAGCACTAAGAGGATTTGCCGGTGGCTAAAGAGGGAACAGATTGCAGTTATGCGTTATGCATGTTCCTGGCCAATGAAGCCAGAGCCAGACTCAAGACTAGTGAGTGTAGTCTCGTGCAATACATATGTATGGATCAAGGCTGCGCCCACTAGACGGCCACTCCCACTAGTCGGACCCACCTGCTCCATACACTTGTATAGAATGAGGCCACGCCCACTAGTTATGTTATTGTTGGGAACATGCATACTGCATAATTTTGATCTGTTCCCAGCTTAGAAAATGTCAAATCCTCGCAGCGTACAGTGCTGGCACTGGAGGATTGTAAGTCCGCAGTAACATCGAGTGACAGCAGAATTATTATTTTAGACCAGACAACTCCTTTAAAATGGTTAATGGCCAAATACATGGTAATTAAAGTAAATAAATTAGTGATATTTAGCAGAAATACAGACATCCCTGGTTTTCTAAAGAAATGACACACTACTGAGCCTCATTTCCTTGTTTTGAGGCATTTCAACTATACTTGTAACAGTCTTTCATTTTATTTTCCCCTTTGATTTTGAGTATCTTTCCAAATCCAGACCTCCATGGGAGATTCATTTTGATTGACATTGATCATTTTATGTTTTATGATTCAGAATGCATTCTATTATGTAATGAATAAAATTTTACAACTGGAATGTTTCATTCATTGAGATCTAGGATGTGGTATTTCAGTGTTCCCTTTATTTTTTGAGCATTGTATTTATCTCATAGGGCCGTTTCACATCTGTGCTCCGGTTCGTTTGGCAGCATTGTGCTAGCGCAGGTGGTAGCGCTGTGCACGCGCTACCAAGCACATCAGAGCGCAAATGAAGCACATTGCTGTAGCTCCGCCATTACTTTGTATGGGCGAGCGCATCACACTGCATCGCGGAAGTGCAAGTGTGTAAGGACCTGTGCCACAGCACATGCTCTAGTCCTGATGCATCGGAAACGCATAATTTGACGTTTCCCGTCCATGCAGACTTAGCGCATGTGCTGCGACACAGGTCCTTACACACTTGCGCTTCCGGGATGCGGTACTGTGCGCTCGCCAATACAAGGTAATGGCGGAGCTAGAGCAATGCGCTTCATTTGCGCTCTGATGATCTTGGAAACGCATGCACTGTGCTACCATCTGCCCTAGCACAATGCTGCCAAACGCACCGTAGCACAGATGTGAATTGGGCTATATTATTAGGCTCACCTTTTCTGCATGCACTCTTTTTCAGCAGACTGGAGCAGGCATATTGGTTTTAAATTTTGATGTCCAGGTATACCTTTCAGAGAGAGGAATCCATAAAATAATCCCCACTCACTTGAAATATTTCACAGTTAGTAAATTACATGGCGCAAGTCTCACGACCAGCTTTCAATATCTACAAGTTTTTCAGGAGTATTTTCTTTATGTTTTCTTTTTAATTGCCTTTCAGTTAATATACATAAACAAATTAAGGTCCATAGTGCTAATTAATTAAATTCTGAAAGTGATGTTAGGGATTTATATGACTATTATATTAATCATTCCACAAATCGGATTCTCCTGGAAAGACCTTTGTATGTGCAGCTGAATATTATAAGTACTTAATAAAACTTCTCAAGTTTTATAAAATTAGAAGCAGTTTCTTTGCCAAGACAAATTCAATTATAATGCGATGCTATGGAGACTGAAATAATTTTATATTCTGTATGCTACGCCACAATTAAAAGTGATTTGAGTTATTAGTGAGAAGTTTGACAAAACCCCAGATGCTGGAAATGTAAGAATTTTGTGTCATATCTCTTTACACTGATTTGAAAGTGCTATTTAAGACTACATTTCTTTTTTTAGGCACTTATAGTAACTCTGAATGTCCTAAAAGTCCACTCCGCATGTGTTTGACTATAGGGAAAGAAAGTCACAGTGGTTTGTGATTAGTGATGAGTGAATATACTCGTTGCTATTCATTACTTGCACGTATAGTACAGTATTCGCGATCCACATTACTTGGCGAGTATCGCTGGTGCTCGTGAGTGATGTGTTGATCGTGAACAATCTGACACCAATTGGCGGCTGCCTTCAGTACAGAAAGGGAGTCGGCACCCCGGTGAGAACAAGGTGTTTTCTGCAGTGAAAACTCAAAAAGCCTGCCCTCCCGCCTGTCCCAGAAATGCTCACTTTATGGTTGGATGTGTGTGGGCGGAGGCTAACACTAATTGACTAACATTAGACTCGCTATTCGGACGAGGATGCGAGTACACAAAGTACTCATTATGAGTATAGCAATTACAAATATTTCTCACTCATCCCTATTTGTGATCTTTTCCTTTCTTATGTTTCATAACTAAGTTAGGTAGCTGCCTTATTTTTCACTAAATTTGACACTTGTTCCCCGGAATTAATGTAGTTTTGTGCTTGCACAATATCTAAATATCAGATGACTGCACAAGTCCCAAATGGGAAAAAAGTAATAAATACAGAAAGAGGGAAAGAAAATAAAAACAGCTATAGACCACATAACTAAAAGGAATGTGGCACATAATACTTGCATCATTACATATACCACAAGAATAGGCAAAATGCAGCATACTGCAGAGGCTGGAGTAAGACCCGCCAAAGGGAACTTTCATACATATCATTAGAAATGTTAGTTATTATGAACAAAGGTTTAAGGGCAAATTGGGGTTTTTCCAGTCCTCACTGATTGCAAAAGCAAAAAAGAAATGGTTTTCTTAAGCAATGAGCAGAATGTTGTCTCAATCAACTGTACTAGCAAATATAAACAATATGTAGTTCAATTAGCAAACATTGCAAATTAAAATTAGAAACAAAGACATTTCACTCACTGACGAGGATTTCATCAGACAGATCAGGGCTATGATATCAAATTTAGACAAGTAGGCTTACTATAGTATCTTAAAGTTTTTAAATCACAAGGTGAAGCGCATGAAAACAGGAATTTTAAGATTTTACAGCCTAGGGATTGGATGTCAGAGTGGACAGCTCATCATTACACATTAGGATAGAAAAAAGCCTGAAATACATTGTAGTTTTTGAATGAAGTGCTGAAGCGCAATGATAATGGGAGTAAGGCTAGGGTCACACATAGCAATCTGTTTTCGGAAGTGTTTTCCATGCCAAATCCGTTTTTCCTAGGCTGCTTTTTGTGCCTCCTGTGCCCCTGAACATTTTTGGGACTTTGCCATTTTTTACATAAACAATGCTCTAAAAAAGTTTTTTGTGGCATAAATATTACTCTAAAAAACGAGTCCATTTTTCCATAGGGCCCCATGTTAAAAAAACAGATCTGTTTTTTTACTGCACCCAAAAACATTCCTACCAACGTTTTTGTCATAATTATGTTTATTAAGCATATTCAAGAAACACAAGACAAGAAATGCAAGTAACATATCTTCAATTAACCAAAATCTTTCCATTGCGAGTCAGCTACCAAACTTCCAATTAGCTGCCTGCTATATTGCATTTCACATAACATAATATTTCAAATAAAGAGAGAGGTGAGGGTGGGGAGTATGGGAAGGGTTAGCAAGAGGGAGAAGAGGGGAGGTACCTGAGAGGAAGGGAAATTAGAAATGTGTCAGGGTGGGGGGGGGGGGCGTAGTAGGGCAAGTTGTTAAGAAAGTCGTTAAGGTGGGCGGGTGGACTAACAAGGGGAGAGAGGGGAGAAATGGGCTCGATGTGTGAACACGGGCTAGTAAGGTGCGAGTGGGTTGGAGGGAGAGAAGTAGTGGGTTGATGATGTGAAGGGAAGACAAAGAGGTCAGAGTACATTAGGCGTAGGTCCGCCAGGCCCTACCTCAGGGGAGGGGAACCGCCAGCGGGTGTGTCGCCCAGCACTCCCAAGCAGCACGGGTATAGCGTTTGTGTCCAAGTTCCAAAGCCAAACTGTGCTCATATGTGAACATATTGTTCAGTCTGGATGTGAGGTCGCACATTGCTGGGGGGGAGGTATTGTTCCATGCTGCTGCCACACAGTATCTGGCAGCTATCAATATGAAGGTGGCGAGGTGTCTCTGAACCGGGGGCAAGTCCTCCACTCCAATGTGCAGGAGAGCCATCTGAGGCACAAGCGGAATAAAGGTGTCCATCAAGGACCTCAGAAGACCCTCCACTACCCGCCAGAATTGTGCGATTCGGGGGCAGTCCCACCACACATGAGTCAACGTTCCCTTCTGTCCACAGTTCCTCCAGCACATGGGGGTGGTTCCCCTACCGAAGGCCGCTATTCTCGTGGGGGGTAGGTACCATCTTAGGTGTACTTTCTTAAGTTGCTCTAAATGATTCACACATTTTGTCGCCTGGGTGACACATCTAACAGCGCCCTTCCATTGGTCGTCATCTGCTGAGAACCCCAATTCCGTTTCCCATTTAACTCTATGTGTATAACATAGGGCAGCACCATGGTCTAGGAAACCAGTGTAAAGTGGGGACAGGCCTAACCGTTTCCCATGGGCAGCAGTGATAATCAGGCGTATTGGGGAGGGTCTGGCCGAGGACCATAGGACCCTATCATGTCGGGTCCTCAGCAGGTGTGTAATCTGGCAGAGTTGGAAGAACGTGCGTCGTAGAGACGGGAACTTGGATGTGAATTCATCCCATGTCATCATCCCGTTCCTCCCCGCGATGTCTGCCAGGGTATGTACACCCGCCCTCCTCCATTCCTCCAATCGGAGGGAAGGGATATGGACACGAAGTGATCCCAGTGGGACCTCCGCTGCTGGTATTTGGGTCCAGTCCCCAGGCGCACGCCCCCACTCCTTAATCATAGCTTTCATCGTTCCCAGAGGATAGTCAACTTTGACTGACGTGATGGTCTCCGCTATCAGTAGGTTCTTGAGGGAGTTGTCTACTGTCTGTTGTGACTCTATCTGCACCCAGCCCAAGTTTAAGTCAGACTTCCACCACTGTCTCACCGTTTCCAGTACCGCTGCTCTATAGTAGAGGGTCACATCCGGTACACCCATGCCACCACCCGTCAGTTTCTGGTACATCACCTTTCTCCGGACCCTTGGTCGCTTGGGGGCCCAAATGTATCTATTCACCTCTGCTTGTAGTCTAGCTAAAAGTTGTAGGGGGATGGGCAAAGGTATACATCTGAATAAATATATTAGTCTAGGTAGCCACGTCATCCTGAAAGCCTGAATCTTAGCTATCCATGAGTAGGAGTGGGTGTGTCCAGAGTCTGTTGCCTTGGAGAGAGCATTCAAAATTGACTGTACATTACGCTGTATCACTACTGCTGTCGGGCGCAAGGTGATGCCAAGGTATGGTATGCCTGCCGGCATCCATTGAAATGGGAGGGAACTAGACAGGGAGTCTATCAGAGTCCGAGGGACATTTACCGGGAAGACCAATGACTTAGAAGCATTTAGCTTATAATAAGAGATCGCCGCAAAGGAGTCGAGCAGAGCCAATACCTTAGGCTGCCTTCACATTAGCGTTTGTGTCTGCATGCTGATGGCATGCAGACACAAACGCTGTCAAAAGCAGGGACACTTTGATGTGTCCGCAGCGGATAATGTCCGCCTGCGGACACATCACTAGGGAGCCCGGCAGCCAATCGGCGCTGTCCGGGTGCGGGCCGGGGGCGGAGATCAGCGCCGGAGATCTCCGCCCCCCGGCCGCCGGTAAGCTCCGGGACTGTCGGCGGGGAGAACAGCTGATTTGACAGCTGTTTGAATCTTCCCGCGCCGACACCGAGAGGAGATGTCGGCGCGGGAAGATTCAAACAGCTGACAAATCAGCTGTTCTCCCCGCCGACATCGCTAGGAGATTACAGGCGGCGGGGAGAAGGAGGACAGCAGAGGGTCAGCTGATCTCCCGGTGGCCGTCGGTGATCTCCTGTGACATCACCGGCGGCCACCGGGAGATTTTTCAATGGGTCCGCAGCGTTCTCCAGTGCTGTCAAGCGCTGAACACTGCGGACCCATTGACGGCAATGCATTGTTTGTACGCTTGGGGACGCTTGCTGATCTTCCAAGATCCCCAAACGCACAAAAAATGCAACATGCTGCGTCCCGGGTGCGGATGCTGGACACCGGAAGGAGCAGATATCGTCCGCATCCGCACCCGAACGCAGCAAACGCAGGCACCATGCGTTCCTATGTTAAACATAGGAACGCAGTGCGCATGCGTTTGAATGCGTATGGGAACGCAGCATACGCTGCGGCCCCAAACGCTAATGTGAAGGCACCCTTAGGTAGGGATACTTCCGGTTTGGAACAGGGGATAATAAAGTCGTCGGCGTATAAGCCTACCACATGTTCCCTGTCTCCTACCTGCATCCCCGTTATGTCCCGGTCAGCCCGTATTGCCGCGGCAAGCGGCTCAATCGCCAGGGCATAGATCAGGGGTGACAGGGGGCACCCCTGTCTAGTGCCATTCGAAATTTCGAACGTTTCTGAGAGATAGCCCGAGGAGAAGACCCTGGCAGAAGGCCTGGAATATAGACCCAATATCGCCGAAAGGATCGGACCCACGAATCCGAATCCTCTCAGCACCTGTTCCAGATAACCCCAGTGCACCCTGTCAAACGCCTTCTCAGCGTCCAATGACAGGAATGCACATGGGGCTCCACGTCTTTCCGCCAGTTCTATAAGGTCAAGCATTCTCCTCGTTCCATCCCTGGCTTGGCGTTGAGCCACGAATCCCACTTGATCCGGGCTGACCAGGAGAGGGACCACCTCCCCAAGCCTGAGAGCTAACACCTTCGCATAGATCTTAAGATCCGTGTTCAGCAGGGAGATGGGTCTGTAGCTTTCCGGTTTATCTGGAGATTTCCCCGGTTTCAGTATTGTAGTAACCGTTGCTTCTAGAGCATCCGATGGGATGCGTCCAGATAATCTCCAGCTGCTGAATACTCGTAATAGGTACGGGGTGAGCGTTTTTTCAAAAGTCTTATAGTATGCGTTGATGAAGCCGTCGGGCCCAGGGGCTTTTCCTAATTTCAATGAGCGTATGACTCTGCTTACCTCCTGCAGCGAAAAAGGTCTGTTCAATACCTCCAGATCCAGGCTGGAGATTCTGGGGAGGCTGAGATTTGCTAGGAACTCATTGATCATCTCCGGTGTCGGTTGTGGGGTAGCAGGGTCAGAGCGTAAGTTATAAAGTTTGCTATAGTACGCCGAGAAGACATCCACTATGCCTCTCGGGTCCCTAACTACTTGTCCCCTTTCGTCTTTCATATGTGTTATCATTGTTTGTGTGGCCCGCTTCTTTAATCTCCTAGCCAATAATCTACCGGCACGGTCTCCCATAGCGTAGTATTGCAGTCTTAGCTTGCGAAGGCCTACCTCATATTGGCGTAGTAACAGCGCCCTGAGCTGCGTGCGTGATGCTCCTATCTGCGCCTCTAGGCTTGTGGAGGGGATTTTTTATTCACTGCTTCTAAATTCTGTATCCTCTCTGTCAGCTCCCTTCGTTGTGCGTCTCTCTCCCTTTTACGGCGTGCGGCTCTCTGTAGCAGGGATCCCCGTAGGACTGCCTTGTGCGACGACCAGAGGGTCTCATCAGAGACTTCTGCATTGTCGTTTATGTCAAAGTATGCTGTTATATCTGCTTCTATGGAAGTCACTTGGCTCTGGTCCAAAAGGAGGTCCGGGCTCAGACGCCACCGTCGTGGTCTCGCTCCACCACAGCCCAGGGCCACCTCCAACGTGACCGGAGCATGATCCGACCATGTAATGGTCCCGATTTCTGCGGCTCGGCACGTCTCAAGGGTACTGTCGTCCACCAGAAAAAAATCTATTCTGGAATAGGACCCATGCAGTCCAGAGTGATACGTATAATCCCTCTCGCCTGCATGGAGGTACCGCCAGACATCATGGAGGCGTGCTTCCTGGGCCAGGGAAAGCATAGCCCCACGTGAACGCACACACGACGTAGAAGCATCTATACGGGGTTCCATTACTGCATTGAAATCTCCGCAGAGAATCACTTGCCCGATGGTCACCTCTTTCAATTTTGTCAAAAAAGTTCTCATGTACTTTATTTGTCCCGCATTAGGACCGTAGACTGTGGCTATGGTGTAAGGGACTCCCGCTATTTCGCACAAAAGAAAGAGAAATCTCCCCTCCGAATCAGTAACCACCTTCTTGCATGTGTATTGGACACTAGCTCCCACCATCATACACACCCCTGCCCTCTTAGTAACAGCATTTGAGAAATAGGTGTGTGGAAATTTGGGGTGCGAGATTCTGTGGTTATCCCCCACCAGCAAGTGTGTTTCCTGCACACACACGACGTCGGCCCTCAACCTCAACGCTTCCCTCCATAGGAAGGAGCGTTTACTAGGGGAGTTTAGGCCCCTCGCATTAAGTGACACTATCATAAAGCTCATCTCGATCCCTCGCCGGCTCCCCAATCCCTGCAGCCGGGCCCCGCAGACACTGAGTAAAGAGGGGGGGGGGTCCAAGAGAGAGGGGGAGGTTAGACTAGATACAGGAGGTTAGAGAGGGGGAACCAGGTAGGGGAGTAGAACAGGGGATGGAGACAAGGAGGGAGAAGAGGAGGGAGAGAGAGAGAAAATGGGAGAAGATTCAGGCCGTCCGTGGGAGGAGAGGGAGTGTGGGGGATCAGGAATGGGGTAGGGTGGGAAGGGAGTGGGACACAGGAGGTATGAAAGGCAATAACAAAGGTTCAAAAATTGCAAGTAATATTCAACAGTGCAACAGACACTGATTTAAACATAGATATGTACATATACCACTCCAGATGACTGAGCAGTATTAGGGGGGGGTCCGTGGGCGCCCACTGATGGCGCCCCCAGCACCGCGGTCCCCCAGCGCCCGTCTCAATACTATGGGGGGAAACGCAGGAGTACGAGGAGAAGTGGGGCCACTAATACAAAATGGGCCCCCTCCAACCTCTCAATGTCAAATCTTTAGAGATAAGCAGACCCTAAGTATGTATAAGGAGAAAAGGATACTTGTCACACCAGCGGTGACCAGTCCCCAGGTGCATAAAGTTATTCATCGTCTTCCTCCCCTTTCCAGGGGGGGGGTATTCCCCTGGGTACGTCGGTCAGATGGGCTTGAATAGGAGGATCCTCCTTTTTCCATTAAGTTCCATTCAATCAGAGTAGACTTCATTCTGGAAGGGGAGTAGAACTGGTGTCGCGATCCCTTGTACCTAAAGGACACATTCACCGGCGACCCCCATGCATATGGGATGCCGCGCTCTCGCAAAACGGTACAATACGGGGCAAAGTCCCTCCTTCTTGCCAAAGTTCCCGGTGATAAGTCAGGAAATAGGGACCAAGTAGCATATGGGCCATCAGGGAACGGGGTTCTCCGTAGGGTATGTAGCAGCGAGTCTCTCAGCTTAGGGATGACTAGATGGACCAGGACATCGCGGGGTACGTCCCTGTTAATCTTTTGTGAGCGAGGCAGGCGGTATGCCCTTTCTATGTCGAGCTCTGGTGAGGGCACAGAAGGGAGGATGTGATGTAAGAAAGGGGTAATGGTAGCTTTTAGGTCCTCCTCGCCCTCCACCTCTGGTATGCCTCTAATCTTTAAGTTCCCTTTGCAGAGTCTGTCCTCCAGATCCCACATTTTTGCTCGTATTTCTTTTACATCTGCCACTACCTCCTGATGGCTATCCGCCAACTCATTGTGTGCTCCAGCAAACTCAGCCATTTTTCCCTCTATGTGGCCAGTTCTTTCCCCAAGTGCTGTAAGATCCGCTCTCATCTCTCCCACTATTTCTCTGACATCCGCCTGTATGGAAGAGCGGAGATCTGCCAATAGGCCCCGGAGTGACCCGTATGTGATGAGGGATGAATCATCTTGTATATTACCGTGGGTCTGTTCTGAGGTTCCTCGTGGTGAACGGGGTGAGTGTGAGGAGGCTGGGGAGCGGGAGGCCGTCTCAGCCATCTGCGCCATTTTGAGTGCGGAGGTCGTTGTTCCAGGGCGCTCGTGAGTAAAGAAATCCGTCACTTTTTGGGAGGGTCTGCGGCTTCTGGAGTTCGGTCTAGGCATTGCGAGGTCCCGGGGGTATTATCCCCTCACCTTTAGAAGCAAATAAAGCGGGCAGATGTCGCTGGGCACCGAGGACTAGAACACCGCCGGTGGAATTCTCCTAGTCTGCGTCCTGCATCCTGTCTCGTCAGGACACACTCCCAGTGCCTGCAGAATTCTTTAGATGGTGTATATGAGGAGTTTTTATCTGGAGTCCAGAATATAAGATGGTGATGGAATGAGATTCAGAGGATGGGGGTGTTATAATGCGGTGCAGGGCACTATGTGCGCTTGGAGAGAGGTTCACAGCCTGATCCCTGTGCAGTTCAGCGTTACACAGGTCTTTTGTAGTGTAGGTTTCATGGGTTGGAAAGGCTCAGTCTCACAGTGTACAGTACATCAGTGCATTAGGAGTTAATTCACGTGTCATAGCTCCAGCTCTCCCTCTTCAAGAGGAGCACACTGCCTGTCTGCTCCTGTTACAGCAGAGATGCCTTATAGAGATAACCCTTCACTGTCTTTTCAGGGCTCCTGTAAGTTCCCTCGTTGTGCTGCAGATCTCAAACTCCGTGTTACAGCTCAGCCCCCTTATTATTGAAGTGTCTCTTCCCAGCACGGTGTTTGTATAATGATAAGACTCACTCACCAAGCCTCAGGGGATGATCTGCTCCAGGTGTCTCTGCAGGCGTCTCCTGGGTCGAAGGCTTAGGGGGTTTAGGCTCACTCGATGATGTGTGTGAGTCTGTTCTGGTATTAATGTATCTCCAGATGCCTGCTGTAATACAGCCTCGTGCAGTGGGAGGGGGGGAGCGCTTTTAAGTCCTCAAAGCTCTGCTTAGCTGGTGTTTTAGGCAAAAATAAGTCCTGTTTCAGGGTCTGCTGAGCTGTGATGTTTTAGATGGCACCTTTCAGGTGCTAATCCCCTTGCTCCAGGGTCGGGATGCCGAGGATTGAATGGATGGTGTCAGGAGCCACCTCATGTGCATCCTTCCTGCACCGCGGCCATCTTGAATCCTACCAACGTTTTTGGATTTAAAAAACCTAGGAACATGTTTGGGTGCAGAAAAAAACAGATAGGGTATTTATTACATGTAATCCATTTTTGCATCAGTTTTTGGACTTGTTGTAGTCTTAATGGTTATTTGGTGCACGTTTCCCCAAGATTTACATATTACTTAGTTTTGGGGCATCCTTTGTAGATAGATCAGGTTGCCAGTCTCCTTGCCAATATCTAAGATGGCGCCGGAGATCCGGCGCACGTGCACTGGAAAAGTCGGCGATTGCGCATGCGTGGGTCCCGGTGATGCGTATTTCCAGTTTGTGATGTCACCGGTACTATTCTGACCAAACTAGCGTCGCCGTGCGCCCGCGCGGCAATTGTAGCCGCAATCAGGCCTGTAATCATGGCGCAATAGGTGGGTAATACCTATTTGACTCGGGGGCTTCACTCCCTCTGCACACATCCGATGAAAGACTTGTTCTGAAACACGTGTCGGGGTAGCCCTGAACACGTGTCACATAGCTCCTTACTATATGGGTGAGTGTCCATGCCTGCTAGGTTAGAAAATATGGCATTATTAATTGTATTTACTCAACTGTGAAAATTGCATATTTTTCTGTATGTTTATATGTCACGGACATTGATCTATTTACCCCTCTGTTTGTATAGGGGCTTGTGACTCTGTTCCTTCCCCCTCTAGACCTCTTCCTGGTTTTTGTGACTATCTCAGTTTTTTAGACCATCACACTTTATTTATATAATAAATTGTGCACTTGCAACTCAGTGGGTCTTTTACCTTTATTAACTGGGCCTATACCATGCAAAAAAACTCTGTTCTCAGGTTTCAATACCACCATCAGCAACCACGTCCACATCCTTGTTCCAGCACAGCATTCAGTTGTCCATACCCCAGTCCTTGGAATGCAAGCACAAATACACAGCCAATGCCCCACAGGCCACACTACTCAATTCGCACATTTCGCAAGTGCATGCGCTCGAAATGTTGCCTTTTAGGCTAGTGGAGACAAAAGCATTCCACAACCTGATGGCGGTGGCTGTCCCTCGTTACTCGGTCCCCAGCCACTACTATTTCTCCTGGTGTTCCGTCCCCGCATTACACAAGCATGTGTCCCAAAACATTAGCCGTACCCTTAACAACGCAGTTTCTGGCAAAGACCACCTAACCACAGACACATGGACAAGTGCTTGTGGGCAGGGATGGTACATATCGCTGATGGCACACTGGGTTAATATAGTGGAAGCCGGGACCCAGTCAGACCTTGGAATGGAACATGTCCTCCTGACGCCAAGGATTGCAGGCCCTAACTCAATCAGGGTTGCCCCCACTGTCTACAACTCCTGCACATCATACTCCTCATCTGCCTCCTTCTACTCTTCACCCTCCACATCAGTCAGAAGCTGGAAGCACTGCAGCACTGTCTCGGCCAAGCAGCAACAGGCTGTGCTGAAGCTAATATGAGTAGGTGACAAACTGCACAATGCTGAAGAGTTGTGGACAGCTCTGAAAGAGCAGGCAGATCTGTGGCTCACACCACTGAACCTACAGCCAAGCATGGTCATGTGTAACAATGGCTGGAACCTGGTGGCGACTCTGAGGCGAGGTGAGCTCACACTTGTCCCATGCTTGGCCCATGTGCTCAACCTTGTGGTTCAGCGGTTTCTTAATTCCTACCCGGAGCTGTTGTATCTGCTCATCAAAGTATGCCGCCTGTGTGCCCATTTTAGAAAGTCACCTACTGCTTTGGCTGCCCTTCCGGCTTTCAGCAGCGTTTGCAGCTTCCGGCTTACAGACTGGTGTATGATGTCCCCACGCATTGGAATTTGACACTGCAGAAGTTGCTCAGGATTTGTGAGCAGAAGAGGGCAGTTGTTGACTACCAGAATAAACAAGGTCGTCGGTATTCAGTTCAGACTGCACCATAAGACCTCAGGAGTGGACATGGGTGTTCAACATATGTACCATCCTCCAAAACTTTGAGGACTCCACCAAGATGGTGAGCGGTGATGACGACATCATTAGCATCACCATCCCGCTTCTCTGTCTTCTGAAATGCTCTCTGCTCAAAATCAAAGGGGATGCATTGCAGGCAGAGCACGATGAGATGGAGTAAGGAACCATACAGGGTGATTACACACAGCCCAGCCTTATTTCAACGTGTATTGGGGGACAATGAGAAGGAGGAGGAAGTAGAACAGGAGATAGTTTCATGCGCTATAGACGGTACTACCTGCACAACTGTCATACCGTCTGTTCAGCATGGATGGCCAGAAGACAGGGAGGATGAGGAGGTGGGGAGGAGGCGGAGGAGAACATGGTCAGTCGTCCTCTTGGTGAGGACATGGAAGTCCTGCTTGTTACCAGTCTGGCGCGCATGGCTGACTTTATGTTACGCTGCCTGTCTCGTGACCCTCGCATTATCAAAATCTTGTGTGACACACATTACTGGTTGGTGACACTTTTAGACCCACACTACAAGTAGAAATGTATATCTCTTATTCCCGAGCCAGAGAGGTCTACAAAAATGGGGCAGTACCAGAAGGCCCTTGTTGCGGGATTAGTAAAAAATTTCCCTTCTGATAATGCTGGTGGCAGAGGTCACAGTTGGGTGAACAACCAAGGTGTACACGTGAGAGAGACATAACTCCAATCCAGCAGAGGCAGGGGAACACTCTCAAAGTTCTGGGAGAGTTTTCTCAGCCCCTCCCATGGCACAGGCCCTGAGGAGCGGGTAACTCTTGCAAGGATTGCAAAGTTTGGGAAGATGCTGAAGGAGTACCTTGTCAACTGTACCAATGTCTTTCGTGATTCCTCTGTGCCTTATAATTATTGGGTATCCAAGCTGGACATGTGGCATGACCTGGCTCTCTACGTCTTGGAAGTCCTGGCCTGCCCTGCCGCTAGCGTTTTGTCAGAATGGGTTTTTAGTTTTGCAGGGGAATTATTACTGATAAGTGCACCCACCTGTCAACTGAAAATCTGACAGGCTGACTCTTATTAAAATAAAGTAAGGCTGTATTGGGCCAGACTTTTCAACACCACCAAATGATAGCAGCGTAATATAGACTCAAAGCCAGTCTGATTTTTGGAGAGGTATATTCACATGCTCCTCTTCACTCCCACACATGGCCATATGCTTCCTGATTTTGGCTATTTGCTCTAGTCCTCCTCCTTCTCCTTATCCTCCCCCACCATATCCCCAGGGTGACCGTGGTCCATGATGCAATACCCACATAATATTTTTAAATGGTTTTTATGATGCCCATAACCCAAAAGAAGTTAGATAGTATATTCATGTATACTCCCAGGGGTAAATGTTTCAGTCCATACTTAGTGCATGGGCATTACAAGTATAGGAGACTCCTTTGTAATGGAAATGTAGTGCCTCCCAATTTTTGGCAGCCTGCATAGGGCAACATTATGGAAGACTCACTTCCTAATAATGGGAACATACAATATTAACCCCTTCATGACCCAGCCTATTTTGGCCTCACTGACCTTGACATTTTTTGCAATTCTGACCAGTGTCCCTTTATGAGGTAATAACTCTAGAACGCTTCAACGGATCCTAGCGATTTAGGTTGATAATTTTTGCATTTATTTGTGAGAAACTTTAAAATTTGGCTAAAATTTAGAAAATTTCACAACACAATGGAGGACTCACTTCCTAACAATGGAAACATACAATATTTAATGAGGCCTTCCTCCAAAACTCTTAAAAGGGCATCCGGGTGCCTCCCAATTTTTTGCAGCCTGCATAGGGCAACACTATGGAAGACCCACTTCCTAATAATGGGAACATACAATATATGTTCGAGCATCGAGTACCCGAGCATTTTACTGCTCGCTCATCACTAGTTAAGTCTTTAGGTGATGCATTTCAGCTACATGATCTTGAGTAAAGCTACTCAGTAGCCGAAACGAATTGCCTGAAGACCATGACTCACTGACCTTTTGAAATTTTATTTGCAAAAAAATTTGTTCTTCACCAATTTCTAATAAATGAAGATTTTATAAAGAACTTAAAGTGCCAAATTCCTACATTCGCTTGATAATTGTTTGATGTGTTTGGAGGCAGCCTGTAGCCCACTGGGATCCGTGCTGAGAGGGTGTAACAGAGGAGAAGGAAGACAGGTGAGCGGACACAATCTTTGCACTTGACGTAATGAGATGTAACTTGGGTACATCACCATGAACAAGAGATGAAACGTCAGTCCATGGAATATTGACACAAAGCCTTGCCTCAGAAAAATTCAAGACACAGTACTCAGCTGGCAAAATCATAGCATTAGTGTTTTGGGATGCAGTTGGTGTTATAGAAAGGGAGTAAGTTAAAAAAAAAACACTAGACATGAGCTGTTTAGATAATTCACAATGAATCTCAATACTGCAAAACTGCTTATTGGAATGTAAAGACATTATGTGTCATAGTATTGTATTGAACCGCTTTTGGCTCTTTAAGCACTTTACTCCAGAGCCTGGTTTTCACCTTAAAGGGGGTAACATAGTAACATAGTAACATAGTTTTTAAGGTTGAAGGAAGACTTTAAGTCCATCTAGTTCAACCCATAGCCTAACATGTTGATCCAGAGGAAGGCAAAAAAAACCCCATGTGGCAACACTAATCTCCACATTGGGGGAAAAAATTCCTTCCTGACTCCAGATACGGCAATCAGACTAATTCCCTGGATCAACGCCCTATCAAAGAATCTAGTATGTATAACTGGTAATATTATAGTTTTCAAGAAAGGCATCCAGGCCCTTCTTAAATGTTAGTAGTGACTCACTCATTACAACATCATGTGGCAGAGAGTTCCATAGTCTCACTGCTCTTACAGTAAAGAATCCGCGTCTGTGATTATGATTAAACCTTCTTCCCTCCAGACGTAGAGGATGCCCCCTTGTCCCAGTCTCAGGCCTAAGAGTAAAGAGATCATTAGAAAGGTCTCTGTACTGCCCCCTCATATATTTATACATTATTATAAGATCACCCCTAAGCCTTCGTTTTTCCAAGCTAAATAACCCCAAGTTTAATAACCTGTCTTGGTATTGCAGACCCCTTAGTCCTCTAATAACTTTTGTCGCTCTTCTCTGGACCCGCTCTAGTTCAGCTATGTCTTTCTTATACACCGGAGACCAGAATTGTACACAGTATTCTAAGTGTGGTCGCACTAGTGACTTGTATAGAGGTAAAATTATGTTCTCCTCATGAGCATCTATGCCTCTTTTAATACATCCCATTATTTTATTTGCCTTTGCAGCAGCTGCCTGACACTGGCCACTAAATGTGAGTTTGTCATCTACCCATACACCCAGGTCTTTTTCAGTGACAGTTTTGCCCAGTGTTTTACAATTAAGCACATAATTATACCTTTTGTTTCCTCTGCCCAAGTGCATGACTTTACATTTATCCCCATTAAAGCGCATTTGCCATTTAGCAGCCCAAGCTTCTAGTTTACATAAATCCTCCTGTAATATAAAATTGTCCTCCTCTGTATTGATTACCCTGCAGAGTTTAGTGTCATCTGCAAATATTGAGATTCTACTCTGTATGCCCCCTACAAGGTCATTAATAAATATATTAAATAGAAGTGGGCCCAACACTGACCCCTGTGGTACCCCACTGTTAACTGTGACCCATTCTGAGTGTGTTCCATTAATAACCACCCTTTGTTTCCTATCACTAAGCCAGTTCTTAACCCATGAACAAAGTTTATTCTCAAGCTTATGGACAGAAACCAGCTGAAACTTGACAAAATATTTACTAAGGCTGGCTTCACACCACGGCGCAGTCCGGTCCGGGGCTGTCAGGCATGAACCTGACAGCCCTGGACCGGATCAGCACACAGAACCGGAGGGCCAAATGTGCCCTCCGGTCCTGTGAGCAGCCGGATGGCTGTAATTGCAGCCGCAGCTGCTGATTTTTCAAAACCGCGGCTAGCATGGAGCTAGCAACGGTCCGGAAACAATAGCGGCGTTCAGCCGCCGGTTCCCCGATTCGCCCGGACCGGAGCAATTCGACCCCATAGGCTTCCATGTTAGGGTTGGATAATCGGGCAAAATCCGGCTTTTTGGGGTGATTTTTCACCCCGGACACAAAAATGTTGCAAGCAACATTTTTGTGTCCGGTGAGAATAATCCGAATACTCCCGGATTCATCCGGAGAGATGGAAACTGGATGGCAGAGAGCTGCCATCTGGCTCCATCCGGCCCCATAGGATGCTATGGGGCCAAAAACCAGTTTGGGGCTGTCTGGTTTACACTGGACAGCCCCGGACCGGACTGCGCCGTGGTGTGAAGCCAGCCTAAGCTTGATAAATAGAGCAAATGTTGGAGGATGCAACAATTTCTAAAAGCTACATGTGCTACATTTAGGCTGAGTTCATTCATAATCTAATAGCATTTATATGAATGAAATCTCAGTGAGTATGCTGTGAAAGCTGAATGTGTAAGGTTACGTGTGCTCCTTGAGTATTTGCTTGCAGAAATTTCTGCATCAATTCTCCATCACCTGTAAGAAAAACACATCAAGTACTGTATTTTTGATGCTTTTTTTTCATACGTTTTTTACCTGCATTTTTCATGCATTTGGGGTGGAAAAATGTTGCAATAATTGACATGCTTCAGATTTATTTTTGCAGCAAATCTGCATGAAAAAAAAAACAATATGTACATGAAAATGTTAGAATTTTAATTGACTGTGCTGGCATAAATAATTGCATGCAGTTTTGTGACAAAACTGCAGTAAACAAAAATACTTCAAAAACGTACTGTGCGCACAGAGTATAAAGAGGACCTTTCACCCCCCTGCTACATGGCAAGTTAAATGCATTACTGAATGCAGCATGTCTGCTGCATTCATGGAAGGGGTCCCCCATGGTTCTGGCCCCCCTTTAAACTTTAAAAAAGACATTAGAAAACTTACAGTTAAGTAGTCTAAAGAGTGGGATCTAATTAAGAGGTCTTCACTGCTGGCACAGTCCTCCTGCCTTTTCCCTGTGTATTCCGCTCCCTTCTATTTCTCTGCACTGCCTCCTGTTTTGCTGGCTCTGCCCTCTTCCTTTCCTGCTCTCTATCACATAACCTGCCGCACAGAGCTTGTTTAGAGCGGCTGCAAAGCATTTGCCTGACATCAGCAGCAGAGCCCACCCTGTTTATGCTTTATTCAGAGAGCAGGAGAGGAAGGAGGCAGCGCAGAGACATAGAAGGGAGTGGAATACACAAATAGGAGGCTGGAGGACTGTGCCAGCAGTGAAGACCTCTTAATACGATCGCACCCATTAGACTACTTATCTGTAGGTTTTCTAATGTCTTTATTAAAGCTTACAGGGAACTAGAGCCATGGGGGACCCCTTCCCTAAATGCAGCAGACATGCTGCATTCAGTGCTGCATTTAGTTTGCCATGGAGCAGGGGGGTGACAGGTCCTCTTTAATATACAGGGTGGGTCATTTATATGAAGGCACCTAAATAAAATTTGGTGATATCAACTTCCTCTTTGTGGCACATTAGTATATGGGAGGGGAAAACGTTTCCAGATGGGTGGTGATTATGGTGGCCATTTTGAAGTCAGCAATTTTGGATCCAACTTTATTTTTTTCAATGTGAAGAGGGTCATGTGACACATCAAACTTATTGAGAATTTCATAAGAAAAACAATGGTGTGCTTGGTTGGTAACATGACTTCTTTTGTGAGTTATTTACAAGTTTATGAGCACTTATAAAATGTGTTCAAAGTGCTGCCCATTGTGTTGGATTGTCAATGCATCCCTCTTCTCCATTCTTGACACACTGATAGCAACACCGCAGAAGAAATGCTAGCACAAGCTTCCAGTATCCATTGTTTCAGATGCTGCACATCTCATATTTTCAAGGCATAGACAATTGCCTTCAGATGAGTGATGAGGCAAACGTTTTTGTGAATGGTGAAGTTAACAAACAAAAGCACCACTATTGGTCTTACACTAACCCACATAGATCTCTCCAAGACTGTTGGTACACAAAAATTGATGGTATGATGTGGTGTATGGGGTATAAAGATAGTGGGGCCATTCTTCATCAATGAAAGCCTCAATGCCACTGGAGATCTGAAATTGCTACATGATTCAGTTGTCCAGTGGCATTGAGGTTTTCATTGCAGAAGAATGGCCCCACTATCTTTGTACCCCATGTACCACACCATCATTTTTTGTCTACCAACAGTCTTGGAGGAATCTATCCACTGTGGGTTAGTGTCAGAACAATAGCGGTGGTTTTGTTTGTTAACTTCACCATCCACAAAACATTTTGCCCCATTACTCATCTGAAGACAATTGTCTATGCTGTGAAGATATGAGATGTGCAGCATCTGAAACAACGGATACTGGAAGTCTGTCCTAGCATTTCTTCTGCGATGTTGCTATCAGTGTCTCAAGAGTGGGTGAAGAGGGTTGCATTGACAATCCAACACAATGGGCAGCACTTTGAACACATTTTATAAGTAGTCATAAACTTTTAAATAACTCATAAAAGAATAAAGTTACATTAAAACCAAGCACACGATTGTTTTTCTTATGAAATTCTCAACAAGTTTGATGTGACTCTCTTTCCATTGAAAAAAATAAAGTTGGTCCAAAATGGCCAACTTCAAAATGGCCGCCATGGTCACCACCCATCTGGAAATGTTTTCCCCCTCCCATATACTATTGTGCCCCAAGCAGGAAGTTGATATCATCAACCATTCCAATTTTATTTAGGTGCATCCATATAAATGGCCCACCCTGTAGATTTGCTTCAGATTTTGCTTAGGAGTTTCTGCACTTTTCATATATAAAAATTCCTCAGCATTGAGATAACATTGTTCAATCATCCTCCACATGGCTGACATTATAGTCTGCTGTGTATTTTTCATCCATGCACAAATCCTTATTAACCCTTCCATGATCTTTGTTGTACTGTACGTTAAAGGTTGTGTATCTGCCTTTGATGTGGGCTTGCACTCTGAACCAACGTTTTCCCTACACATGATGGCTGATTTAATAAGTTATCATGTGTCTATAACAGACAGGGTGGATCTCTGACAGCAGGGTTTAATAGCAGAAAGACAGGAGCAGTGCAAATAAGGTCTTATCTGGTGATAAAAAGTCCTTGTGAGAGGGATGACAGACTCACTTTGTATAGTTGTGATGAGCCACAAGTACTATCAGAAGCATAAAAACTACTGCAACATGCCTAGCAAGGATAATCCAAAACAGGAGGAGAATTGGGATACTGTAGGAAGAAACTCCAACCAAGGAATGGAACCACCAAAGGTGGTTTTTATTTGTCGATATGTTTCTGAGAGATATTTTTCTTCTTCAGGACAAAAATCATGTATCCATGCGCAAATCCTTATTAACCCCTACATATTCTTTGATCTACTGGTATGTCAAGTGTCGTATCCCTGCCTTTAATGAGGGTTTGCTCTCAAAGCCTGTTTATTTCCTTGCACATGATGGATGATTTAATCATTGCAATAAAATACATTAAGAAGTGATTAGAAAATCATATCTACCAGACAATGGTATCAGCAAAAATTTTACAGGTCATGGAAAATGATGGCAAAAAAAAAAAAAATTGCTACTATGCAAATTATTGCAAATACTATTGCAAACAATGTTTGCCTGTTTGGTATCTGTGTACTTGTCCTGTCTTCGAAAGTAAAAAAGCCAAAAAAGCTGTTGTGGAATTGCACTTCTACTGCAATTTCAACACATTTGGATTTTTTCCCCTTTTCCAGTACACTATATGGTAAAATGAATGATGACATTGACAAGTTCAACTTGTCCTGCAAAAAACAAGCCACCATATGGGTATGGGGATGAAAAAATAAAGTATGACTTTTGGAAGAAAGGAAGGAAAAAAGTAAAACATAAAAATGGTAAATTGCAAGGTCGTGAATGGGGTTAAAATTCGCATAATTTTTACAATATAAATTATGTTATTTTACGTAAAATGTAATCTTTAAAAAAATGTGGGTCTTTTAATGAAAACTGATCAAAATTAATATTGTCTGCAAAAAAATTACACAAAGAACTTTTTTAAGCTTTTAAAAAGATTTAAGTGATATAAAAATATCCCAGGTGTGCTTTAATCATAAGGAATATTTCATTTTCTTTTTTTATTGACCCACCTACACATACTGCTCGACCTGTATAGCATTGAACGTTCCCACAATGAAATGTATCGTTTCTATAAATCAGAGAGATTGCTGACCTGACTCTTTAGAGGTCTTAATTGCAAAATCTTTGACGTCTTGTTGCTTGGTTACAGTTGAGAAAATGCTAATCACACAGAACACATTTTAGGCTATTTAATTTAGACAGTGAAGCACTTCTTGTAATGAATTGTTTGTTTTGTTGTTTTTTTATTGTGCTTACAGTACACAAAATCAAACTAAAATTGCTAAATCCAAAAGTAATTGAAAATATGTTACCTAGTAAAATGTTTATTAGTCCTTCTAAAGCTATAGCATACTTAAAAACAGCAATAGGACACAAAAAAATAAGTAATAAGAACCCATTAAGATACACAAATAAAGAGAACAGCGAAGACTATACACTTTTGCAAGCACAAGTTGCAGAATATTGCAGATTATTTATTTTATTTTTAGATATTACTAGAGATAACTGAACCTGTGGATGTTCAGGTTCAGCTGGTTTGGCAAGACTTTGGTTAAGAGTTTGGTTCGATATTGAGACTTGACCTCTCTCCTTTGTTAACACCTGGGCTTGATATTACATGTCAATTCACAGCTGACATCAAACCATTAATCATTATCCTGACTGCCAACACACCAGGGCAATTGGGAAAAGCTGGACAAAGCACCAGAGTTGAGTTGGCACATGTAAAAACCATTAAAGTTCCAATATTGTTCAATGGTGTAATGTCGCACAATGCCCATTGAATCTTATTGAGTTTTGTTCTGATAATGGAGCTCCATAGGTCAAACCCCACATAAGTCAGTGGGGACCCCAACTTTTGTTCTGTAAAATGGCTGTAAAATCATTGTAATAAGGGCTAGGAGGGGTGCAAAAGGAAGCAAAATGGGAGTAATTCTCCTGCAAGCAAATGTGGATAGGATATAAATATAAAGAAAGATGCAGACAGTTGGATGCTTACATTATCAGGCTGGGAAGACTCATGGGTATTTGAGCCTTCCTAGCTTCAATATACCAGCTGCATCATATTATTTGCACCAATTCTAATTCTTAGCCTGGCTCTTCCTGATTGCCCTTGTGTGGTGGCAATAGGGGTAATGGTTTTTGGGGTGAATGTCAGCTGTATATTGTCAATTGGTATCAAGGCGTTAATAATGTAGAAGGGTCTATCAGACACTCCCAATAGTAACTTGGTTAGTGCATATTTAAAAAAATCACATGCACACTGGAAAAAATAGTTTATTTGAATAAAGACTCCATGACACTTTCCCTCTTTTACCAATTTATTAAAAACAAAATGTTCCTACAAAGCTCTGACGTGATGCACAACTGCAGGTCCGGTGAATGTAAATAGCAGTAAAGTACACCTTTCACAAACACTCAGTGATGACAACTCCCAACAGAGCTGCCGTGCCAGCAGCTCTGCTGAGAGTTGAAGTTGTGGATTACGTCAGAACTTCGTGGGAATGTTTTTTTTCCAATAAATTGGTGAACAGGGGATGAGGGAGTATTGGGGAGTCTTTGTTCAAAAAAAATGTTTTCTTGTGTTTGTATGTTTTTTAACTGTACACTTACTGAGCTAATAATGGGGGTTGTGAGGTAGACCTCTCTCCTTTGTTAACACCTTGGCTTGATGCTATATGTCAATTCACAGCTGACATAAAACCCATTAATCATTATCCTGATTGCCAACACACCACGGCAATTGGGAAAAGCTGGACAAAGCACCAGAGTTGAGTTGGCACATATAAAAAACATTAAAGTTCCAATATTGTTCAATGGTGTAATGTCCCACAATGCCCATTGAATCTTATTGAGGTTTCTTCTGATAATGGAGCTCCATAGGTCACTCACTGTCAGTGGTAAGCAAGGAATTTCTCATGTGCATGAATAATTCAAGGTCTGCTGCTGACTGAGAGTAACCTATGAAGCCTCATTCTCAGAACAAAGCTCCATAGGATTCAAAGGGTGTTTTGGAACATTATACCATTGGATTATGCAAGAACTTTGATGATTTCTCTTCAGTTAATAAATTAGTGAACGAGGTAGTGTGGGGTAGTCTTTATTCAAATAAACTCTTTTTAATTTGTGTTTGTTTTTAACTCCACACTTACTGGGTTAATAATAGGGGGAGTGTCTGATAGACCCCCTCTCCATTATCAACCCCAGGGATTGTTGCCAGCTGACAATTCACAGCTGTCATCAACCCCTAAAGTGTACCCCAATTGTCAGTGCTTCTGGGCAAACAGGAAGAGCCATAGAATGGATGTGACAATTTTGAGGTGGGTACAGGTTGGTATATTTAGGCTGAGAAGGGCCAAATAACCATGGGGCTTACCACCTTATCAATAACAGCCTCGAGCTATCTGCGTTATCTTGTCTGGTTTAAAAAACTAAGAAAGACCCCACACACTTTTTTTTTAGATATTTAAAATAAATATATTTTAAAAATGGTGTGGGTTACACTCTATTTCTTATAACCAGCCAATTTGAATCAGACAACTGAGGATTGCAGTCTACAGCTGTCTGCTTTGCCTGGGTTGGTTATCAAATAGGAGGGCAGGTACACCATTTTTTTTGTTTATCATTCACAGCAGCGCATAGGCATCTTTTGCAAGCCAAAAACTTGTTGTGCTGCAGCCTTTCAACAAATTTTATTAGCAAACAAAGAGCACCGTAACTTCAAACTTGGACACGGATACCAAGTGTTCGTACGAACCCCAAACTTTACTGTTCAGGTTCTCTCATCAATAGGTATTCCTGTAAGCCAATTATGTTCTGAAAAAAAATACAAAGTGATTACAATAATTATGTGTCTATCCCATATTATTATTATTACTAAATTACTATTATTACTAAACTTGCAAATGAATCTATTAACATAAAAATATTTACTTGACTGACATAAAAATGGATGTGATATTTCAACCCCGGCTAGTCGAGCAATAGAAATGAGAGGTTTTATAAAGAAATCTTGCAGAAAATGCTGCATGCTTGGCTGTAGTTTTCTATACTATACAACTATTATAAACTTTTTGCATGTTAATACTTTATAGAACAGTTCTATTTAAAAGTAAACTAAGCATATCACACAGCTGTTTCCAAAGAGATCTGTCATATAAATTGTCATAATATAACATGCTATATCAGCTGGAGGGACTCATTTGTATTTTTCTCTATTGAAGCACAATAGGAGAGTATCATTTATGAATTTAATGAGTATAATTTTGACAAGTGTTCTCTTCATGTGTAAAACATAATAGCTGCGTTTATAGTGTATAGTGCAGTAAAATGAAACAAAATAAAAACCAAGTCGTTTTGGGACACTAATCAAAACTTCATCACATAAGTCGGCCTTAAACTAGTTGTTCAGGACTAAGATATTGATGTACTATCCTTAGAATAGTTCGTAAACATTGGATTGATGGGTGTCTACCTTTCTGGACAACCTTTGATCACCTGAAGTAGTAGCTAGCAATACAGTACAGACCTAGGTCAGTACACTTTGTACTTTTGATTGTTGTGGGATCTGGTAACAGCTAATGGGTTAAGGGACTAGGATTTCAATCTTATATCAATGACCATTCCTAAGGATAGAACATCAATATCTTAGTTCTGGAGAACTCCTTTAATAAAGACTCAAATCGTGTGAGATACTCCAAACTCTTTTAGAGGTGCAACATTTGTCCTGCTGGTGCACACAATAAAATATTCAACTTTTTTATGCTAGGCATGTAATCTGGAGTCAAATCATTGTTTAAATATGAGTAATTGTTTCTTGCAATGCCAGTCCATGGTCCATCCAGCAGTCTTTGACCCTAAACAGGAGCTGGGTAAATTTCCTTACCTTATAGGATCTCAGGCTCGGCCTATGGTTTGCCGGGTGGCAATTTTCCGTAATTTGTCCTTCAGCTTAAAAATGGGAAATCAAATGCTCTTTTTTGGTAAATGATAAAGAGAGTGCACCCTTTCTGTAATCCATATGAAGCCCAAAGAGTGTTAAATATTCTTGTAAAGGTATTGTACGTGTAATCCAGTCACATTTTCATGCATGATGTAATTACATGTAACTCTAATTATAGACCTTTTTCCTGGACTAAAATGCTTACACACGAAAAGAGGTTTATTAATTCTTTATTAGATTAAGCATAAAAATTTTCTGCGGCAGAAGTGTGACATAATTAAGTAATAATTTGCTGAGAATAAGGTGTTGTACTGTTGTCTTTGTCTAGGGAATTGCATTTGTTAAAAGTTAAGTATGTTTTCATTTACTTTTATGCTCCTTTCAGTATGTTTTTTTAGCCCCCCTGGTATCTACACCAATTAATGCATGAAGGTTTGTTCAATCAAAACTATATTTCCTGTAGTGTGTAGCATATTTCCTGAACATAGTAATCTTAATTTTTTTAAACAAATTGTAAGAATTATCCGCATCACTGCCTATACTGTGGAGCACTGGTTAAGCCACAACTGGAGGTAACATAGGACCTGTCCCGCTACTGAATCGTGGTGTCGTGCCTTTGTTTGCAAAGTCCCAAAGTTCATTTGAAATAATAGTATGCAGCACTCACCAGTCTGTTGCATCAGGATTTCTTTATTTCAAATTGCACACAAGTGACATGTCAGCAGGGTGCTGGATGCGGAGTGCATTCATGGACTACACGTACTTCGCTCAGGTGAACTTCAACGGGTTCACTCCAATCTTAATTTTTTTTAGTATTTGCGTTAATAAATATTTTAAGCAAACTTGTTTGGTTTGAATCAGAGACTAGATTTAATACAAATATCCATGTGAAATACTGAAATACAGTTCCAGTGAAAACATACTTTGAAACAGGAGACGGTTCAGGTTTTTGGAAAGGTATCTCCCTATTGTTTTACAAGTATCTGTAATAAACAGAGCAGAAAGAAGCTGGCTGGACCCAGCTCCCATGACTAGTGCTACTAAAGTAGTGTCACACCTCGATTTTCGGAGAAAATCCTGCAACCTTTTCGTTCGTGGTCAGTTCACCTGTCTGATGTGCTATAGTAATTTCCTGTATGTCCTATCACTGATTGGTACTATTACCTTTGTTTGTCCTCTCTGGTCTTTATCCTCTTCAGGTGTTTTCATTATTGTGTTTTGGTTTGTCCTATCACAGCCTGGATGGGGATATGTGTATATATATATCCCCAAGTGTAAGCGCTGCTGTGAATTGAGGGCATGTATATCTATATATATATAGATATACATGCCCTCAATTCACTGCAGCCCTTATATTTGGGATTCCCCCTACCCTACTTGCATCTTGGTCAGATCCATGGGCCCTTGTGGTTTTTTAAATCCCATAAACACATATGTATTGCTCGAAATGAAATAGGGCATACATTAGCACACCTAGAGACCAACATAGAACATAGAGCTTCAAACAGTCCTGTAGAGTATTGGTTGTGGACACCATGGAAGTGTAAGTATATAAGGATAAGAAAGAAAAAAATAGCAGCGCTCACCATCCCAAAAGCTAGATTTATTATGGCATTAAAAAACAAAAAGGGAGGTGGTAGAGAACAATTATGTAGTGCCCCGCATTCTGTACTAATGTCACTTATCCTAGGCCCATCCAGTTTTATATGTACCCCTTCCTGGTATATATATCCCCATCTTGGGCCTATCCTGTTATATATGCCTCCCATCGTGATTTATATGTTCCCATCTTGAGTCCAATATGGCATATATCTCACCCTATCTTGGTCTATATGTCTCCCATCCTTGTATACAGTGTTGGCCAAAAGTATTGACACCCCTGCAATTCTGTCAGATAATACTCAGTTTCTTCCTGAAAATGATTGCAATCACAAATTCTTTGGTATTATTATCTTCATTTAATTTGTCTTCAATGAAAAAACACAAAAGAGAATGAAGCAAAAAGCAAAACATTGATCATTTCACACAAAACTCCAAAAATGGGCCGGACAAAAGGGGTGTCAATACTTTTGGCCAACAATGTATATATGTAACATCCTGTTATATATGCCCCCCTATCCTGGTATACATTGTATGTGCTCCATCCTGGTTTATATGCCCCCCATTCTGGGGCCATTATGATATACTAGCTGTGAGCCCGATGCAAATGCATCGGGATTCTAGAACGTGCATTAATTTGATTATAGTAGTTATAGCTACTTTTTGGGGGAGTCCAATACTTTTTTTGGGGGGTCCAATACTTTTTGGGGGGGGTCCAATACTTATTGGGGCGCGTTCAATGCTTTTTGGGGTGCGTTCAATACTTATTGGGGCGCGTTCAATGCTTTTTGGGGCGCGTTCAATGCTTTTTGGGGCGTGTTCAATACTTTTTGGGGGGCGTTCAATACTTATTGGGGTGTGTTCAATACTTTTTGGGGCGCGTTCAATACTTTTTGGGGCGCGTTCAATACTTATTAGGGTGCGTTCAATACTTTTTTGGGCGCGTTCAATACTTATTGGGGTGTGTTCAATACTTATTGGGACGCGTTCAATACTTTTTGTGGCGCGTTCAATACTTTTTGGGGCGCGTTCTATACTTATTGGGGTGCGTTCAATACTTTTTGGGGCGCGTTCAATACTTATTGGGGTGTGTTCAATACTTATTGGGGTGTGTTCAATACTTATTGGGACGCGTTCAATACTTTTTGGGGCGCGTTCAATACTTATTGTGACGCGTTCAATACTTATTGGGGTGTGTTCAATACTTTTTGGGGCGCGTTCAATACTTTTTGGGGCGCGTTCAATACTTATTGGGGTGCGTTCAATACTTTTTGGGGCGCGTTCAATACTTATTGGGGTGTGTTCAATACTTTTTGGGGCGCGTTCAATACTTATTGTGACGCGTTCAATACTTATTGGGGTGTGTTCAATACTTTTTGGGGCGCGTTCAATACTTTTTGGGGCGCGTTCAATACTTATTGGGGTGCGTTCAATACTTTTTGGGGCGCGTTCAATACTTATTGGGGTGTGTTCAATACTTTTTGGGGCGCGTTCAATACTTATTGTGACGCGTTCAATACTTATTGGGGTGTGTTCAATACTTTTTGGGGCGCGTCCAATACTTTTTGGGGCGCGTTCAATACTTATTGGGGTGCGTTCAATACTGTTTGGGGCGCGTTCAATACTTATTGGGGTGCGTTCAATACTTTTTGGGGCGCGTTCAATACTTATTGGGGTGTGTTCAATACTTTTTGGGGCGCGTTCAATACTTTTTGGGGCGCGTTCAATACTTATTGGGGTGCGTTCAATACTTTTTGGGGCGCGTTCAATACTTATTGGGGTGCGTTCAATACTTTTTGGGGCGCGTTCAATACTTATTGGGGTGTGTTCAATACTTTTTGGAGTGCTTTGCTGGGCTAAACCTGAATGGTGCACAGGGGGTTAATCACATGTCAGGTCTGTGTGTGAGTGAAGATGTGCTGATTGACTCACTGGGTTGCAGCTGGGAGTGAGTAGGCTGGATAGGAACCTGCCAGGTGTCTGAGTGAGGAGAGGACGATTCAGAAGTTCAGAGCACTGCCATGTGAAGAGGTGCTGGAAGTGATCCGTCCTCAGTGGGTAAGTGATGGGAGCCTACCAGCTGATGTGTGCATGGCAGCCAGTGTCCAAGGGCCAGGCGGTCACAGCTGACTTTGGGACATTGAGGGGGGGGGGGGCTGTGCGGCCATTGAGGGGGGGGGTCTGTGCGGCCATTGAGGGGGGGGGTCTGTGCGGCCATTGGGGGGGGGGGTCTGTGCGGCCATTGGGGGGGGGGTCTGTGCGGCCATTGGGGGGGTCTGTGCGGCCATTGAGGGGGGGGGGTCTGTGCGGCCATTGGGGGGGGGGGTCTGTGCGGCCATTGAGGGTGGGGGGTTGGGGGGGGGGTTCTGTGCGGCCATTGAGGGGGGGTTCTGTGCGGGTAGTAGGATGATGATGATGATGATGATGATGATGAGATGATTGATGATGATGATGATTGATTGCACTACCCAGCGACTCGCATGAATCCCCATTGAAAGTATAGTGGGACGTGCGGCAGCTGAGGTAGCGACTCGCAATGGCCTCGCGGCCATTGCTCGCGCTACCTCAGCGGTAAATCGCTAACTTTGTAGCCGAGCCTCTGGTTCTATTTTCGCCCAGCGACTCGCAATGGCCGCTTCGCGGCCATTGCTCGCGCGTGGTGACGTCACAGCGTGACATAGCCACGGCGATTTCGGGGGCCGACACGAAAATGCCTACGGCAATTATAGAGTAGATATGTCTCACATCCTGGTGTATATATTATCCATTCTGGGCCCATCTTGGTATATATGTTCCCATCCTGGTTTATATACATACTCCATCCTAGGCCCATCCAGGTACATATGTCCCCATCATGGTGTATATGTTCCTCATCCTGGGGCCAACCTGCTATATATGTCTCCTATTCAGGTATATATGTTTCCCATTCTGCATTAAAATCCCCCACTCTACTCATCTCCTTCCGCTCCTCTGTCACACAGTGTCTTTGCATACTGGTGGGACAGGAGGTGGCAGCTGACATTGGTGTGTGCGCCATGGCACATAACATCTCTACCATGTGCCAATGGCTATGGGCACACTGACGTCTGATTGTCTGTCAGTATAGATAGCGATACAGGGACCAGATGGGTTTCAGCATTGCCATACTCATCAGCTGCTCTGACGCACATCTAACTAAAGTACACACTGGAGTAAGCTATCATTAAGCCCTTGTTTGTTCCAGTTTAGCTCACACAGGATTTCTGTTTGTTACACCACTCCTTCATCTCACCATGTAGGCAGTGCATTGCACCCTGCGCTTTGGTCCCTCAGGAGGCACGGAAAACTATTCAATGGCTATATAGGTGGCCTGGTCTGAAATAATGCTGTTAGTTGTGTGACTAGGGTCTTTAGGCTGTACAAGGTCCAGTTTGGTGCAGCTGTCAGTGTTATATGTTCAAAACAAGTAGTTTTGGCAAGTTACCATCTTTAGTAATATGTATCATTATTTTTTTATATGGAGATATTGGCTCTCACTGTAGTTTTATAGTATATCAGTGCTTTAGGCTGGTAATACACATTAGTTAGCTGTGGGCCAAACTGGTCCATCCACATATATGTTCTGCTCTGTTAATAATGCATGTGTTCTCAGGAAAAAGTAGTAAGCTGCTCCAAGATACATAAAACAATTGAAATAGAAGGATTGTGCTGTTGAAATCCAAAAGAGATGGGGTCTTCTCCCCAGATAATAAATGTCATTACATTAGATAGTTGACTGTCCCACTTTTATATATTGACACACAGCTATTTCACTGATCTACATGTACAGCATTTCTTGTTAGATCTTTGGAAGATTTGTCATCTTTGAATGTGATCTTTTGCCTAAACATAAATGATTTCTCTAGAAACTCTGCAATTAACTGCAGGTTTGATTTTTGGTTATATATTGACCTGGCGTTTGATAGAAAACTCAAAAGGGAAAAGGGAAGTCCAGTTAGCGTGATTTTGTAAGAACATTACTATGGTGAAGTCTATTTTCTCAGACTCCTGATGTTCAAAGTCTCACACAACTATGTAAATTGTCTGCTCGCTATTCATCATAATGTCTTTTTTCTCATAAAGCTGTGGTAGATTCTTATTAACAGAGATTCTTAAAGGGAATCTGTCAGCAGATTTTTGCTGTGAGTTCTTAGTGGAGCATGATGTAGGAGCTGATATCCTGATTCTCGAGATGTGTCTCTTCCTTGGCTATGTGTTTCTATTTCAATAGATTGTGTAATCAGCAGGTCACTGCCTGACTAGCTGTCACTTTTCCAACCATGCCCCACCACTGATTGGCAGCTCACTGATAATGTACAGTGTACACAGAAAGCTTCCAATCAATGATGTGGGCAGGACTCAAGATTCCAAACCCTACTAAATCTGCAGAAGAGAATACTTTAATTCTGTCACAACTGCACCCAGTAAAATAAGTGGTACATTGGTTCAGTGCTACTTTTACTACTTTAGTAGAAGTATTCATGGAGGCAAGGTCTCACTACCTTCTTTCTGCACGGCTTTAGTTAACTGACTGCTCTCTTCATACAGACTGGCAGCACCGTGGCTCAAGTGGTTAGCACTGCAGCCTTTGCTAACACTGGGGTCTTGAAGTCCTGGGTTCAATTCCCACTAAGGACAACATCTGCAAGGAGTTTGTATGTTCTCCCTTTGTTTGCATGGGTATCCTCTGGGCACTCCGGTTTCCTCCCACATTGTAAACACATACTGATAGGATGTTTAGATTGTGAGCTCCAAGAGAGACAGCATTACTCATGCATGTAAAGTGCTATGGAATTAATAGTGCTATATATATATGAATAAATTATTATTATTATACATACACATAAATAAATAAATAAGGAACCAGTGTCTCGGCTCCTACATTATGCTGCTGTCAGATTACATAACAAAAACCTGCTGACAGATTCCATTTCAATATTACTAAATATCAGGCTCTTTAAGTTTCAGAGAGCTGTGCTACTTTTGTATTTTATTATTCAGTATTAGTGATAGAATGTAAAGAGTTAAACTAAGTGTATATATAAAGTACATATTTTTTAGTTAGTCCGGCACAATGCTGTAACTTTATTACATTGCTACTTTACAGTGCTTGTCTACAAGTAACATTTATTATTGTTTGTATTACAGTGTGCCCAGTCTTAAGAAGTCATGGATCTAACAATAGACAAGGTTTTACAGACAATTTGGATATCTTAGGTATGTAAATTGTAATGCTTTATAGATTGGAGACACCTTAAAAAGTTGCAATTTTTATTTATAATTTAATATCAGGTATGCAGTTGCAAACTGATCATAGTTTCAGACGTTTCTCATGAATGCATATCCCTTCTAGTAATACATCTACATGAGAAGTCAGTGCGTTCATGCTACTGGTGCATTCACTGTCTCTCATGATCAGCGCATCATTCCTGTAATGATTTTCATTTCTATAACTTATAAAAGATCTGTTAAGTTTTCATTCAAGAAATCATCAACATCATTATGGTGCAACTTCATTGCATTGGTTTGGTGAGACACTGATTTTATAGTTTGAGGAATCTTTCTGTATTATCCTCAAAGGGATCTTGCTTCTTCACTCATACTGCTCAAACCAAAGGCAGTAAGAATCAGAGTCTGACGGCATAATTGTAGCCACATATATTATTTTTCTTGAAAAAATATAGTTTGGAGATGTGGTCAAGACTCATAGGGGGAGCGAGACTAGATCGACACCTCTCCCAGCTGCCATCTGTTTGCAACCATTTGAGTGATTTACAGGTCTCTTCCATTTGTCTGCTTAGTACATGAGACGCAGCTTGGGCAAAACCTAACAAGACTGATCGCTGCTATGATCCTCAGCCAACTGAAAGCTATATTTTGTCTGAAAAGCTCTGGTTCACAAAAAATATACATGGCTGAAATTGTGCAGGAGGCTATGATTCATCCTGCTCTTGGCATAGGCACCATTAAACAAATGATAGTTTGACTTTTACCTCCACATGGAGATATAGTTAGTCAAATGGTCACTAGAAAACTTGCAAATTGGTGGCTGGTGCACTGAAGTGAAAAACATTTTGTAAAGCCTTGACTGTAACTAGGGGGTTCACTAGCATTGAACACAAGATGCAGCAAATCCCCCCAAAAAAAGTTGATATTCCAAAAGCTGAACATAAGTGAAATCCAATTACAAAGCCAAAGTCAGGAATGAGAATCATGAGTCATTGTCAAAGTCAAGATTCATGAACAAGACAAGCATAAGAATCTAAATTTGCAGGCAATGAAGGAAAGGTTGAGGCTCCTTTATTTTGGTTACTTTGGATATATCAGTGGGATCAAGTTAATAAGAGGCCAGAAAAGTTTTAACTGAGGCTTGTAAAATAAAGAGGGCAGGTCATCTGTTGTTTTTTGGACTGATATATGAATGAGAATAGGTGAGTATTACGATCTCCACTTCTTTATGCTGACAATACTACTGGCTGTGAAAGTGAGCGTTATTTCCTCCCTTAAACAGCCTGCGGCATCTGTGCTAGCCTACTCAAAATTAAAGAACCTTTAAATATTGAACTTATTGTTGTTACAGCTGTCGTGTTCATGGACCTTAAAATCAACCTTACTATAGCCTATTACTTTATGGCTTTTATTTTCAAAATACTGTAACTATTTAATAATTCTCTCTAGTAGTGGTCATACATTGACCATTTCTGATTCAACAAATAAAAAACAACTAAAGAATTAATTATATTAATCTGTCTTAAATTGTAACCATCACTGTAGAGACCTAAAATCTTACATTATTTTTTATAACTGTATTAAATGTGTAAATAATAAAAAGCAATGGTAAACTCCTAATGTCATTCAAGTACTGGCAGAAGGTCAGTCCACATATTTTTTGTACTAGAAATTGGAGGTTCATCATTAGAGCAAAGTGTAATCACTTTATTTTATTTAAATATTGGTTACACCATTTTGAATCAATTGACAGTAGATGGCAAATAAAATCACGCTTAAAAGATTAAAATAAAAAATGTACTCTCTAGCTTTTGTTTTTTTCTAAAGAATCTGAAATATTTTGGGGATTTTTAAACTTTTTAGCATGTAACTAGCAAAAGATAATTTTTGGAATTAATTATTCATGGGAGTTGGCAGTAATAATATACAATGTGAGAGACCATGATTTTTTACAATATACAGAAATACTGTTTAGGCCGGTTTCTCACCACAGCAAGATCTGGTCCGGGCTGTCCAGTGTAAAACGGACAGCCCGGACCCGATTTTGCAGTAATGCAGCCCTATGGGGCCGGATGGAGCAATGGAGCTTGCCATCCGGTTTCCATCTGTCCGGGAGGATCCGGGACAATATTCCGCTCCCCGCTAGCCGCGATCTTGAAATTTCAGCAGCTGGTCTGCGATTGAGGTAATCTGGCTGCAAACTGGATCGAGGGCATATTTGCCCTCTGGTACTGTTACAAGGATCGGTTCTGGGTCTGTCAGGTTTACACTGGACAGACCCTAGACTGATCAGTCCGTGGTGTGAAACCGGCCTTACTGCTGTGTTATAGAACAATAGGCGATCAGACAATCACAGATTCAAGTCTCTAAGGGACTGAAAAATACAATAAAAAGATTTAAAAAAAGTATACAATATGAAAATCTTAAAACCCCATTAAAGTTCAAATCACTCATTTTTTTCCCATTAAAAAATAATTAAACAATACACATATGTGATATTGCCATGTTAATAGAAGTCCAAACAATCGATATAAAAAAATAAGTAACTCAATCAATAAGCAAAATACCAGAAAGATTTAAATCCAAAATAGTTTTATTTGTCAGTAAAAACATCTCGCAAAAATAAACCTTGGAACAACATATTGACTCATGCACTTGGCAGGATGCACCTAGACTCCTTATATAGAGGCAAACACAGGTGCTAGATACTGATGTAATCACTCCCAAACCAGCCAATACATGGGGGAGGTGACTGACGGCATTTACTATGCTCACGATTCATGCTTGCGTACATAGGGCATCATTCACACTGATACATATGGTGCAGAGTGTCTGTATGCTACCCACTAGGCTGGTTACAACAGATTTTTGTTCATCCGTGGCTTCTGTTTCGACAGCACGGATCCATTTTGGCCTCCATGTATACACTAGGCAGGATGTGATCGGATTGTCCTTAAATGGCCTCTATGTGTCAGTTTTGTGATGATCCGATTGTGTCAGATTTTTTCCCATCCCAGAATCGGAGTCTGCTGCGATTTTGGTCAAATCGAACAGGCACGGATCGATGCTGTCCACGGTAAATAACATGGGATCTATGATCGTTGGATCCGCTAAAAAATCGTATTGTTTCTCAAATCCGATTTAGTGCATCACGCATGCGCAGAATGATTTTTCCGGCTTCTAAGTACTAAAATCGGATCCGTCACAAAATCGAATTGGACACATAAGTGTCCTCCGATCCATTTCTGTCCTTTCCTGTCCGTGTGGTCCTGCAAAAAGCGGATTCCACACAGACGGCAAAAAATCTTGATGTGAAACCAGCCTAATCTTTTCCAGGCTTTTTGGACCAGGCAGGCAGCTAATACGATGCTCTGCACCACTAAATGGATGAACCACCCAGGACCCAGCTGCACCCCACAAAATGATAAAAAAAGTGCAAAAAAAATCTTTTTTGATGCAAACATTTTTTTATGAGGATATTGATATATGTTAGGACCAGAACATGTAAATTCGTAATCCACGGGAAGGCTCCTCATGCTTACGAATCTCAGCTTATTAACCCAAAAATAAAAACATTAGGGATCTCGAAAATTAGCAACACAATCAAAATTTCTTTTTACTATTTTTTTTTCTGTACTAAAAATAATATAAACAAAATACTTTTGTGGGTGTTTTTTTGTTTTTCTTATCAATTTCACCGCACTTGGAATTGTTTTCCGGTTTTCAGTACACTATCTGGTAATATGAATGGTGCCATTCAAAAATAAACTTGATCAGAAAAGCCGTCATACAGCTATGTGGACAGAAAAATCGAAATGCTATGGCCCTTGGAAAAGGAGAAATGTAAAAATGAAAATTGACCTTGATGGGAAAAGGTTAAAGATGATTGGAGGCTTAATATTGAACTGAGCTTACTGGATTTCTGTAATATCTATTGTACAGATGGTGTATAAACAGCGGGTCCTTTGTCGGTATGGACTCACAACATACAGATAATTGTTTTGGATTTTTATTCAAATAAATGGAAATATTTTGGTCCATGTCATTAAGCAGCTTTATGCCCAGTGCTTTATGTATATAATGACATAATTGCTCTTTGTACAGGATATGACCTCGCTGAGCAGTTTTCCCTAAGAAAGACATCCTGTGGAGGTGAAAAGACATGTTTTAAGCTTGGAAGCAATACTCTGATCAAAGACACACAGTAAGTCATGAATATTTCCTTCTAATAAGCTTAAGGAAATTAAAACTAAGTGTTCTAAATATTTGCAATATTCTTTCAAATTAAAGAATTTGATGGGAATGCCTTCAGTTGAAAACATAAAGCAATATATTGTAGAGTTTGGGCATTACTATATATCGCTTTGACTGTGCATACAATTACAAAGACAAGTGAACAGTTATCTGATTCAGAATAAGGGTTTTATGAAGCTTAACTGTAACAATCAGCCCCAGCATACCATAGATTAGCAAAGGAGATAGATGGTTATTAGATTGCTCATTACGTGTGTACGTTTCATTCTATTAATACTGTGCATTATGTCATGTCCTAAATGAAACATTGAAAGACATACTGATGAAAAAACACTAAGAGATTGATTCATTTAAACTGACATTCCGTATTCCAGTCTTAATGAAAGGTTCGCTGGGGTCTGATGAGCTCATTAAGATGTGCAATGTTATTAGAGTACCATTACACACTCAGATAATCGTGCAGAGATTGTTCGCAGATCTCTGGTTGCAGTGAAATCATGGACACATTGTTACATTTGTACACGGCCACAAAATGGAGCAATGTGTCCATGATTTCACTGCAACCAGAGATCTGCGAACAATCTCTGCACAATTATCTGTGTGCGTAACGCTACCCTTAATGGATCCAGTACATCTACTCAGTGTTGTATGCCACAATGTGCTCCACTAAGACACTGGACCAGTCATATACTGGAATTGAATTTTTGGTATAAGAAACCCCAGCACTTTGCATAATTTGATGTGTGGGTGTAGCCACACCTTATACTGACCCGATTTCTCCCCATTTCCACCCATTTTTTTTGAGCTGCTACAAACTAATGTGCAAAACATGAGGGTTTGCAAAGCATTTATGCATTTTTATGTTGCACAAAAATGTGTGCATTTTACACCAGTTTTCGGTGCAAAAAGTTTGATGAATCAGCTTCTTAGGCCCCTTTCACATCTGGGTTTTTTGAAAAATGCGGCAGTTGCAGTCAAAAAAACACATCTGCCGCATTTACCGCATAACGGCTGCACTTGCGGCACACTTGTGGCAATCCCCATGCATTGTGTATGGAGCTTGCGGTAAGTATGTGGCAGGTGCGGCAAGTGCGGTTCCGGTAGTTGTGGCAGTTGCGACTGCGAAAAAAACTGCCGTCAGCAGTGTTTTTTTTCATGGCCGCACCTGCTGCTCACTTACCACAAGCCCCATAGACAATGCATTTAAAAAAAAAACAGATGTGAAAGCAACCTTAGGCTGCGTTCACACATTGCGTATTTTGCCGCGTTTTTTTACGCGCGCTTTTCAAAATACGCAATGTGCTTTTTGTCTGCCTGCAAAGTGAATGGGAAATTCACTTTCCAGTGCAGACATTGCGTAAAAATACGCAGTGCGTTTTCCGGGAGAAAACGCAGCTCCGTAAAGAATTGATATGTCAATTCTTTACGGAGCTACTACTGCGTATTTTCCCAGAGGGGAGGAAGAATCCTGCTTCCTCCTCCCCTCTGTGACAGCTGTGGCCGCCCCATTAGACTTCACATTGTGTTAATACACACTGTGAAGTCTAATTAAACTAAAGCAAGTGTGTGAAAAATAAAAAACAATGAATACATCACCTTCCGACGCCTTTTCCCGGTTTGCGATCCCCGGTTGTAAGTCAGATTTCTTCTGCAAGACCTGTGGTGATGTCAGAGGGGGGGCGTTCCTGGGCACTCGCGGTCATGTGACCGCGAGCAGCCAATCAGCGATGGGACCGCCCGGTAACGCCCCCCCTCTGACGTCACGACAGGTCTTGCAGAAGAAATCTGACTTACAACCGGGGATCGCAAACCGGGAAAAGGCGTCGGAAGGTGATGTATTCATTGTTTTTTATTTTTCACACACTTGCTTTAGTTTAATTAGACTTCACAGTGTGTAGTAACACAATGTGAAGTCTAATGGGGCGGCCACAGCTGTCACAGAGGGAGGAGGAAGCAGGATTCTTCCTCCCCTCTGTGACATCACTGCGCTTTCTGGGGGGAAAGAAAGCGCAGTGTGTGAAAGCCCCTGCGTATTTTGCTGCGCTTTTTTACGCGGCCGAAAAACGCGGCAAAAAGCGCGCGTAAAAAAAGCGCAGCAAAATACGCAAATGTGTGAACGTAGCCTAAGTCTTTAAATCATCTTACAGTTTTCTGGCATAAAACTGCTTGAAATCATGTTAAATGTGGTGGGCAGGGTTTAGAGTCCCCAAAACTGATGACAAGTGCACTTAAGTAATCCCCTGTTAAACATTTAAAACCATACCAATCATACATACTAGTGCCATATTGTGACTACAAAGTGCTGCCTTAAAGTTTCCAATGTGCAATAATCTTCATATAATATTATCATTATGTTGGCCATCTAATGCTGGTGTATGACAATATACAGTATAGTATCTCTCTATACAGTAAGCACAATTTTTGCTTTTTATATTTTAACAACATACATATCTACCAGAGATAATAATGTAATAATAATGTAATGATAATGTAATGATAATGTAAGTGTAATTCATTTATACAAGAGATATGATATGAGGCAGCATATTCACTTAAACAAACCTTTCATTAACTCATGTGACATTTCAAATCAATTGAGTTTTTCTCAAGCAAACCTCACTAGAGCAATCACGTTGGAAAACATAAAAAGTTCCTTTTTCCGGAAGAGCTGCCTCCTTCTCCTTATCAGCTGATTATTGGCCACGGATTGATCAAATCCGTTGAGGCGGGGACACCTTGTTTCATTTGCCAGTGATGCTGCTTTTACTTATAAGTATACATTGATTTGAAGTTTAAAACTCTGGCGAGATTAGTCAGGCTAGCTATAGTATACACTTTGAGATCTGAAGATGGTCCAAAGGTGACATCAATGCATCAGTCATACCAGCGAAGATGAATTGTGATTCATGCTTTATACTCATTTGTTTTGTAACAGATTTTACTTAATTGTTTAATGTCTTCTGCATAATTAAAGCGAACCTGTCACCCCCTCCAGGCATCTAAAGATAACATAGCCACCCTCTGCAGCACTAAGGCTGCAGTCTGACAAGGTGTCTTTAGCATTTATGCTCCCTTGATTCACTGAAATAAAGACTTTTATAAGATCTGTTTCAAACCAGACCCAAGACCGGGAGGCGGGTTTTCAAGTGTCTATCTCCCTCCTTTGTGGTGTCAGTCATCCCTCTCTGCTCTCTGTGCGCCGCCTCCAGGGCCATCTCCCTGCATTACAGAGCTTTGTCAGCTCTGCTACAACATAGAGCTTCTGTTATAGGAGACCCCACAGTAGTAAATTTAGCAGGAGGATACTGCCTGCTACGTAGCAGCCCTTGAGCTGAGCAGTTTTCACTTTCAGTTTCTTGTACCCAGCAGCATTGCTCCGTCCTCAGCCCCTGATCTAAAGCACAAACTCAACTCTGCTGCACTGCTGACAGCTCAGCTCAAGGGCTGCTATGAAGCCGGCAGTGCTTTGTCTGCTTAGGGTCCTCCTGCTAGATTTACTACTGTGGGGTCTCTTATACCAGCAGCTCTATGTTGTAGCAGAGCTGACAAAGCTCTGTAATGCAGGGAGATGGCCCTGGAGGCGGTGCACAGAGAGCAGAGAGGGATGACTGACACCACAGAGGAGGCAGATAGACGCTTGAAAACCCGCCTCCCGGTCTTGGATCTGGTTTGAAACAGATTTTATATAAGTCTTTATTTCAGTGAATCAAGGGAGCATAAATGCTATAGACACCTTGTCAGACTGCAGCCTTAGTGCTGCAGAAGGTGGCTATGTTATCTTTAGATGCCTGGAGGGGGTGACAGGTTCGCTTTAAGTGATTGTGGGTCAACTTTTGATAGAAAGGTCTATCCATGCTCTAACATTGGCTTTGTGAAGTAAGTGGTCGGAATATATGTGAGGGAAACTGTCATGTTAAAAAGCCTGTTACCCTACAGATATGGGGATAATCTGCAGGATAATAGCATTCTGTGACCAAGCAGCTGCTGCACTGAGGTCCTGCTACTGTGAGGAAATGCACTTTATTCCTCAGGCTGTCAGCCATAGGGGCGATGCTGCCATGGCTTCAGTCATAGCTCAGCATTTAGTGAGTGAAGGCTGTAAATACTCCCTTGACAATGACTGACTGCATAACGGAGCTGGCTGTCAGTCAGTGTCATGGGGTGGTTATGAGCTCACTATGTTTTGGGCAGTGACTGAAGACAGCAGTGCATCTATGAATAAAAGCCTGAGGTTGAAGGAGTAAAGTTAATTTCCTCCCGACAGTGGGGCTCTTAATATGACAGCCATGGGGCATCAGAACATGTTCATCCTCCAGAATAACACTATATCTTCAGTCTAAGGATTTGTGCCAATGCTGCATTTTTAAATGCATTTTTGCAGTGTTTTTGTGACACTTTTTGTCACAAACTTGCATACGCCTATCCTTACACCAGCAAAGTCTATAATAATTCTGAAGTGTTGAGTACACGGTGCTTTTTTTTTCCCCCTGCAGATTGTGTTCAAGACAAAAGAATGAGCAAGTCAATGCATTTTGTCGCCCTTCCAGCCATTGCCTTTAGTTGAAAAACACAAGACCACAATCTGCACCCAAAAACGTTGCTAAAGTGCACCAAAAATGCACCAAAAAAGCATGTGTTTTGTGCAGTTTTCTGTGCCAATAAGCTGCGTCAGCACATACCCTAATTGTTATTTTTACATGACATGCTCCTTTTAGATTTACCTGAAACTCTAAATAACATTACAAACATTGATAAAGACACTTGCTGATATTTCAACCGTACATGCGTATTAGTACTTTTACATTCAAAAAAATTCAGTTTTATCCAATCTAATATATAATTCCCCTAACGCACTTCCGTAAGTTTCGGTGCTACCTCCGTCGTCGTGGCCGTGGGCGCACGGTGCCCACGCGACCAGCGAAGCATTGCCCATGCAGTTGGCATTGCGAGACGTTGCAGGGTCCTCCATTATATCTCAATGGGAAGTGAGGCGCTATTCTCATTGGTCGCTGTGTGCTGGCGCCGACCAAAGAGCATAGCGCCTCACTTCCCATTGAGATATAATGGAGGACTTTGAGCTTCAAATTTACCGCTGTAAGTGAGGCGCTATTCTCATTGGTCGGCGCCAGCACACATAGACCAATGAGAATAGAGAATAGCGCCTCACTTCCCATTGAGATATAATGGAGGACTTTGAGTTTCAAATTTACCGCTGTAAGTGAGGCGCTATTCTCATTGGTCGACGCCAGCACACATAGACCAATGAGAATAGAGAATAGTGCCTCACTTCCCATTGAGATATAATGGAGGACTTTGAGTTTCAAATTTACCGCTGTAAGTGAGGCGCTATTCTCATTGGTCGGCGCAAGCACACAGCGACCAATGAAAATAGTGCCTCACTTCCCATTCAGATATAATGGAGGACTTTGAGTTTCAAATTTACCGCTGTAAGTGAGGCGCTATTCTCATTGGTCGGCGCCAGCACACAACGACCAATGAGAATAGCACCTCACTTCCCATTGAGATATAATGGAGGACTTTGAGTTTCAAATTTAGCGCTGTAAGTGAGGCGCTATTCTCATTGGTCGGCGCCAGCACACAGCGACCAATGAGAATAGCGCCTCACTTCCCATTGAGATATAATGGAGGACTTTGAGTTTCAAATTTACCGCTGTAAGTGAGGCGCTATTCTCATTGGTCGGCGCCAGCACACAGTGACCAATGAGAATAGCGCCTCACTTCCCATTGAGATATAATGGAGGACTTTGAGTTTCAAATTTACCGCTGTAAGTGAGGCGCTATTCTCATTGGTCGGCGCCAGCACACAGCGACCAATGAGAATAGCGCCTCACTTCCCATTGAGATACATGGAGGACTTTGAGTTTCAAATTTACTCAAAGTCAAACTCAAAGTCCTCCATGTATCTCAATGGCCAGTGAGGCGCTTCTCTCATTGTACTCATGACAGTAGCAACATTAACCCCTTACATTCCGTTTTATCTGTAATTTCTATAACACAGTGTGTAGTTGTACTGCCACTGCGAAGTTAACCCCTTATATAACATTTCTGCCTTAACTCCATACTTTGTAGTCTCTATTACTACTGCCAGTAAGAACATTAACCCCTTATATTCCATTATTGTTGCTATTTCTATTAAACAGTGTATAGTTGTAATGACACTGCGAAATTAACCCATTATATACCAGTTCAGCATTAACTGCTTATTTGGTAGTGTTTATAACTACTGCCACTGCTACATTAACCCCTTGAACACCATTTTGGATATAATTTACAGCGCTGAGTCTGTTGTGGGAGTGCTGTGGGACATTAACTCCTTCAATAACATTTTTGATATCATTATAAGTTCCTACTCTGTTATAGTCCTGTTAGTCGGACATTAACTTTTTCTACACCTCCACTATATTGCTACCCTCACAGTTCTGCCTACATCGCCTACTTAGTTATATATCTGGTGTTTAAGTCTATTATTTAAAACTCTTTAAAAAATTATATACAGATTCTAGACTCCCGATTCTTTAGAATCGGGCTCACAGCTAGTCTGTAATATTTCTTTAACTTTGCTTTATTTTTTATAGCTGTTCTTATTGTTTTCTATGTAAATACAAAATGTACAGTAGCGCAATGTGTGAAAACTGGTGGTCTAGGGGGTTAACAAAATGCCCACCAATTGGGCACTCACCCGGGGCGGTTGTGCAGTCGTGCACAACACCGATCAAAGCCTGGAAGCCGAGAAGCCCCTCCTTGTAATGCCGGCTTGTAGTCCTGCCTCAGCTCACTGTGTTCCCGGGAGGTCACATGATCTTGCCCGGATGTGACGACAACGCAGGTCCTACCACTGTTATTACTGTTGTGATGCTTCCCAGGTCCTGAAGGAGGAAAAATTAGAAAATGCCCTGGCCCAGAGCAGCTCCACCAGTGATCCCACAAAGAGATTATAACATGAAACAAAAGGAAAAGGAATGCTTGAGTTTTGTGAGCGCTTTGGCACAGAGCAGGTATCACCTGATAAAGATAGCCTGCGTGATATCAAAACGTGTTGTGGCCCATACACAGAGCTAATAATACTAAAAGGTTTGAGAATCTGCTAATATGTTCCCTCTGCTCTGTGCCTAAGCGCTCACAAAACTCCAGCATTCCTTTTCCTTTTGTTTCATGTTATAATCTTATTGTTTTCTATGGCATATTGTTCATGCCTTTTTTCTAATGTCTTCTTGATAGTGTTTGTATATGTATTCTCTTTAATACTAATCCCCATGTACACAATGTGAAGTTACCTTTCACTCAATATATTAATCCCCCCTACTGTAGAGCATGCTGCGATGTATTCACAAAAGTCCATTTAGTAGCCCTTCAAACACAGAAAGAAAATGTACATATTGGGAAGTCTTTTAATTTCGAAAATAACATTTTGTTATTCTGCACATCATTTTATAAAGCGTTCTTTAGTCTAAGGATCATATTTATAGTAGTCAGATTTCTCAATCTCTTAGATGAATCATTTTTGCAACAAAGAAAGTGAATAGTGGTGTGATATTATGTAGAATAGGATTTATATACTTAAAAGAAATGTGTCATCAGAAAATTACCTACAGTTTAAATAAAGTTTTTATATTAAACATATACTTTAAGAACTTTTTAGAACTTTGTAAATTCCCACGCCAATATCTATATCCAGCCCCCTTGCACTTTAGGACATATATAGTACTAGACGGGGGTCTGATTCTATCGCATCTTGCGATTCTACAATGTGTGCGATTAAATATTAGTTGAACTGTGTTGTTAATGTTTTAGGTTACCAAATTACCGTATATACTCGTGTATAAGCCGACTTTTTCAGCCCAAAAATTGGGCTGAAAAGTTCCCCCTCGGCTTATACACGAGTATATACATGTGTGTGCTGAGTGTGACGGGGACGGGGGCTCTGACTGGGGGCAGGAGGAGGCAGGAGGGGGCTGCAGTGACACCGCGCGGTCACGTGGGCCCGCCTCATTGATATGCACGCATCCCCCTGTCCATCCCCGGCAAGGGGATGCAGTGCATATTGCCGGACACAGCCCCTGGCGGCCCCCGGCAGTGGTATGCATCCCCAAAACCCCCCGCCTAGTACCGGGCCCCCATGCTGCGGCACAGCATACAGTACACTACCATCTCTCCCTGCAGCGCGCGGCTCCTCCATGTCCCAGCCGGCATCTTCCTGTAGTGTCATGTTACTGGCGCGTCACATGACACTACAGCAACAAGCCGGGCGGGAGATGGAGGAAGCGCGCGCTGCAGGAGATGGTAATGTATGAACTACTGTATGCTGTGCATGGGGGCCCGGTACTAGGCGGGGGGGCTGTATACCACTGCCGGGGGCCCTGTATATCACACTGCTGGGGGCTGCAGTATACACCTGTGCTGGGGGCTGCTGTATAAACCCCCGGGGGCCTGCTGTATAAACCCCCGGGGGCCTGCTGATACCCCCGGGGGCCTGCTGATACCCCCGGGGGCCTGCTGATACCCCCGGAGGCCTGCTGATACCCCCGGGGGCCTGCTGATACCCCTGGGGGCCTGCTGATACCCCTGGGGCCTGCTGAATACCCCTGGGGGCCTGCTGTATACCCCTGGGGGCCTGCTGATACCCCTGGGGCCTGCTGATACCCATGGGGCCTGCTGTATACCCATGGGGGCCTGCTGTATACCCCTGGGGGCCTGTTGATACCCCTGGGGCCTGCTGAATACCCCTGGGGGCCTGCTGAATACCCCTGGGGGCCTGCTTATACCCCTGGGGGCCTGCTTATACGCCTGGGGGCCTGCTGTATACCACTGGGGGCTGCTGTATACCATACTACTGGGGCCTGTATACCACACTGCTGGGGGCTGTATACCTCACTGCTGGGGGTTGTATACCTGTGCTGGAGTCCACCCTCGGCTTATACGCGAGTCAATAAGTTTTCCCAGTTTTTGGGGGCAAAAGTAGGGGGGTCGGCTTATACACGGGTCGGCTTATACACGAGTATATACGGTAGATAAAAAATAGGTGCATTTAAAACTCAGCGATAGCAGTAGAATTGGATAAAATATAAACAGCAAAGTAGGTAAGTTCATGTTAAATATCATATATCTATAATATAGATGAAAATGCTGCTATTCATGGTGGAGTAAACAATAGTGATGAGTGAACTTTGCTTTGTTCGCCAATCTCAAATCTGGAACAAACGTGGCAATATTTGTTTGGCACCTCGAATTCGAACGTTTTGCTGAAAAGTCTGGAAATTCGGCAAATGTTCGGTAAGGATTTGAATGTGTGCTGAGCTTAACATAGGACAGAAGCAGTTTTGCAAATGCACTAATGCTTCTGTTCTAGTTCTACATTATCTTAGGCTAGGGTCACACTTAGCATGCATTTTTTAAGGTGCTTTTTTCCAGCCTGCATTTTTGCATGCATTTTTGCTGATAGGCGTGGGGCACCCTTAAAAACACATGCAAAAACGCATAAAAAAAACGCATGTGCCATTTAGTGCCATATAAAAACGCATGCGTTTCCCATAGGGCCCCATGTTAAAAAGACGCATGCGTTCTCTAAAAAACGCATGCGTTTTTGAAAAAGCACCAAAAATGCTTGCAGTATTTTTTGGTGTTGAGGCAAAAACAAATCCCAAAAATGCATGGTACAGTTAGACATGTATTTTTGCTATTGGGGCATGCATTTTTTGCATGGGGGCCTATGGATGCGTTTTTGCTTGCGTTTTCAGAAAAACCAAGTCTCAAAAACGCATGTAAAATCTGCAAGTGTGATCCTAGCCTTACACACAGACAGGCACACAGATCATCTTACAAGGTCACGCTGCTTGAGTGTTCTCTATCTGCATTCCCTTTCACTTCCGCATCCGAGCTGGTGGTAAGCGATGTGCGCAGTCAGCTGATCCATCACTACAGCAATAGCGTTATGTGACTAGATCGTGTCAGCTGATCTGGTCACCTGACTTGATTACTATGTTGATCACATCAGCTGCCACACACTTCACTGCCAGCCCTGCTCCAGGTGTGCAGTGACTCACTGAGATCACCATTCAGGTAACCATGGTGGCAACAAATCATAGTGGGTACCATGATTACCTTATCTACCCTCGGGTGTCCTCCACGAGTCACCACTTACGGATGAAGCTCATAGCTCATTCATTCAGTGACTGGAGGCTGTGGTGACAGGATGCTGTATTCTTCACCAAGCCTTCAATGAAGAAGACGTTACAGAGGATCGAAGAGGGGTATGGCTGAGGAACTAATGAAGATGGAGTCCCTGAAAGTTTTTGTGTTTTTATTTCTAATAAAATGTTATCTCTCTGTGTTGTGTCTTGTTTTCTATTTACTTGAAATTCTTAATGGCCAGGTCTAATATTGGCCCTACATTAAGAATTTCGGGCTTAATGCCAGCTGGAATTACAAAGCTGGCATTAACCCCTTCTTATCCAGTTTGCCACTGCTACACGGCAACTGAAAGCCGGGTAAAGTGCCAGAAATTATTCTTAAAGAATCCAGAAAACAGTAATAAAGAGCTGGAATCAATTGCCGCGCTGACCACAAGGATAAAAACAGAGTAAATCATCCACTCCGTTTATTCTGCCTACACGTGTTTCGTGGCACAAAGCCACTTCCTCAGGGCTTTGTGCCACGAAACACGTGTAGGCAGAATAAACGGAGTGGATGATTTACTCTGTTTTTATCCTTGTGGTCAGCGCGGCAATTGATTCCAGCTCTTTATTACTGTTTTCTGGATTCTTCAATTCTCAGCTGGGAGCCTGCAGCGACCTTCTGTGTGCTTTTATTGTAGTTGTGACACTCACAACTACATCAGGTGAGTTTAACCAATTGGGGTCTGAGGGACCTGTATAATAGCGGTATTACTCTATGTGCGCTTCCTTTCTCTTTTAATTTATATAGAAATTATTCTTATGAATGCGACAAGTTCTGGGGCGGCTGCGGACTGCTATTCTGTAGCATGGGAGGACCCAATAATGAAGGCCTCTGCATGCTGAGAATACCAGCCCTCAGCTGCCCAGTTTCACCTTGGCCGACAATTAAAAATAGGGCAAAGCCCACGCGTTTTTTTTTGCCAGCCAAGTAAAATTAGGAAGCTCAGGGTGGCAGTTCGCAGCCGTTCACTTTATCTGTGCTAGACTAAAAATTACAGTAAAGCCCCACTCAGTTTTTAAATTATTTATTTATTTAACATACTATGACTACACTCTATAAGCTCTGTGACCAAAAATTAAAAAACTGTCCATCAACAACTAACACTTTGGCTCACGCACACACAGCCCAGAGGCATTTACAGCAACAAGGCTCATGGGAAGCTTTCCTAAAGGCCCCGTTACACGGCACAACATCGTTAACAATATCGCTTAAACGTCACGGATTTGGAGTCGTTCAAGAGACATTGTTGCGACCTCGTTGCGTGTGACTCTGCAAAGTTGTAACGATAAATCGTTGGATCGCTGATCGCAGGTTTGAGAACATGTTCACATGATCAATGATCAGGCAACCTGGTATATCGTTGTGTTTGACACCACGATAACGATGTCGTTTACGACTTCGCCCATTCACAGCAATGAGTAGGTATCATTTGCTGGGTTGTGCGAATGATACCTGCTCACAACATCGTTGGTGAGTCGTCCACGATATCTAGACGTGTGACATCTCACCAACGATGTCAAAATGATGTCTGAAACGACCACTCGTCCATGTTGCCGACATCGTTCCAACATCGTGCCTTGTAACGGGGCCTTAAGACTTAAGGACAAACTGACCATATGACTTTGTCTCCCACATTTACTGAACTGGATAAAATGATGGGCTGTAAGAGAAAGGTGCAAATATGGTCTTATCCATGCCAAGTTATAGTGATAATGATGATCAGAGGCTCACCTGCATGGGTTGTGAAAGCCACAACCAACCAAAGAAGCATGTAACCCAGACTGCTGCAGCCACCACGAGATGAAAATAAAATAGAAGATAGAAAGGTGTATATGCTGCTATGTCCAGAGGCTAAGATCCAGATCCAGTAAAAATAAAAGTGATTTATTATGTTACGCATTTCAGAGCTTAAACTAGTTTAAACTCTAAAATGCGCAAAATAGTAAATCACTTTCATTTTTACTGGATCTGGATCTTTGCCTCTGGACAGCACAGCATATACGCCTTTCTATCCTTTATTTTATTTACATTTACTGAACTGGGAATTTACAGCAATTCATAAGGATTTACATCTATTGCTTGTATTTGACCATGTTCTTGATGTACCACTGTGATGACACAACTTGTCACAAAGCTTGTCATGTTTAAATGTTCTTAATTTTGGCCAGACGTAGTGACCTTTTGCTTGTTATCTCATGTTTGCTAATTCATTGTTTATGACAGACTCCTTGGAGCTTCCATTGTATTAGGGTGTGTATTGCTTATTTAATGTAAATTACCTTAGCTGGCATTGTCTTATTTTGTGGATTGCAGACTAAATGTAAACAGCCTCAAGCCCTTTCTTTCCACATCATTTAAATGAATGTTATTCAGTCAGATTGAAATTTATCCAATAAGACTGCAGCCTTGTACAACCAATCCTAGAAGAACACAATATACCTGGAGGTGTAGTCTCAGGTTTTAAAAAGGACTTGTTTCCATTAACCTGGGGTTTATCTTCTTTGTGGCCCCAGTCTAGGGGCTTTGGCCCTGACTGGAAGTTCACATCGCGTCTTCATATGGCTGGGGTCACACATAGAAGTCCGTTTTTGGAAGTGATTTTCATCACCAATCCGTTTTTTATAGGGTGCATTTTGAGCCTCCTGCACTCCTGAATGTTTTTGGACTTAGTCATTTTTTCATTAAAAACGCATATGCGTTAACACATGCGTTAACGCAGGTGCCTATATGTGCCATGCGTTAACGCATGCGTTTCCCATAGGGCCCCATGTTAAAAAAACGCATGCGTTTTTTAACTGATGCCAAAAATGTTGCTAGCAGCGTCTTTGGCTCAAAAACGGACAGAGCAAGGTTTTGAGGTTCAGAAAAAAACGGACAGGGTGTGTATTACATCCAATTCGTTTTTCTGTCAGTTTTTGGACTTGGAAAAAAAAATGACAAAAATGACACCAAAAACAGACCAAGGGCTTATGTGTGACCCCAGCCTATGCTAGATGGCTTTAATCTTGGCTTGGAAGACCATAACTACAGCCTAGGAATTTTGATTCCGGCTGCCTGGATAACATCAAGTCTTCATATCAGAGTCTATTTAAGGAAGATACCTAAGTTGGGACAATTTGGTCACCTGGCTACAGACATTGCTTTGCTCAGTCAGTTAACTTCCTATGCTCTTCGCTATTCCTATCTTGGTGGGTGCCTGCCAGAAACGGAGTGCTGCTGGATTGGAATAAGTGGCCCTGGAAGTCTTGAGGCATGAACATTGTAATCCATGGTGAGCCAGCGGAAGGGTGGGGTGAGAATCTGTTGCTTGTTACATTGTGTGTTTTGCTTGGTTATGTGTTATATGCCTTTGATTGTTGGGGATCCAATAAAACCTTACCATTGTGTGGTTCCCTAACCCTGTGTTGTCTGAGTAGTGTTCTGCCCAGTAGAGTTCGGATGTTTAGTTGGGATGTGCCATGGTCTTTCTAAAGGTGACCGGGCCAGCAGACAAGAGCATCCACTGACCCTCACATTGAGTCTCTACACCCACATTGTAGTCTCATTAGGTTAAATCAGTTTTGAGAAAGGCTCCTGCATGAGCCGAAACGATATTTATTGATGGACTGCTTTTTATTTTTTTTTCATCTTTCGTAATCTGATTATCAGAGTAGCATAATAAGTACAACAAGCAATCTTTCTTCTGAGCATCTTTATTTATTTTTTGTGTGCCGAAGTTTATGTATATATTTTTGACTAGGTTCTTACTTTTGAGCACCTACCATTCAGTGAACCGAGCTTCATTTTTTAACATCAGTTTTTTTTCAAGTTATATTAAATGTAGATTAAATACTGAGTTGAAAAATATAATGTAAAGACTAGACTAGCCCTGTGGCTTACCTGTATTAAAAGGAAAACCTTTAAAATGTGTTTAAAGGATTGCATTTTTATGTAAAATATTTATCATTTATGGAGGTATTAACAAAGAAGAGACATTAAGATATTGAAATTAGAACATTTTTTAGATTGCACATGTAGTCTAAAACATGAGTAGCTATTAAAGCAAATCTATCAGCTGGTTTCTATTACCTCATCTGAAAGCAGAATAATGTAAGCAAGGAGGCCATGATTCCACTGATGAATGACTTAGTTTACAGGTTGCCGTGGTTCTGACACAGTTTTTAGATTAGCATGCAACAGAGATGAGAAAACTGCCCCCCGCCCTCACCAGACTCTATGTACAATCTCTATAGACTGTAAGATGCTAATCACAAAAGGGGGCAGAGTCGGATGAGTGCCTTTGTCCCAGCTAGTCACAGCATGATGAACTCCTAGTGCTAAAACAAACATTGCAAGTAAGTAACACCATGGGCCATCGTTGAATTCTGTGTTTTAAACCTTGCAGCATGCCGTTTTAAGATAACATAGCTAAAACCTGTTGACAGATTCCCTTTAAGTAACAACTATATGGCTGTCTCAAGTCTAATTGAATCTATGTGAATACAGTAATGCACAATAAATAGATTGCAAGTGATGTGCTATCTGTCCTAGACAGTATTGATATTTGCCTACTGTGCCATAAGTAACAGGTTTTTTTATTATCCTGAATCTCAGAAAATTGCACTAAATTAAACTAAACTGACTATGATATTGCAAGTATAAACAATATTTCTTGGTTTCGCCTTTAGAATAGGTATTATAAAAACTTTTTGCATGGTCCATTGTGAATCTTCCAGCAAATATGTGTAATATATTTCTTTTAGAAAACCAACAGTTTGATATTTCTACTGGGAGTAATAGTAACATTGGATTGTATAAAAATATAGATATATCATTTTGCTACAAAGTACACATGTAATGCACAAATAAAGGTGCTGACAAGTTAAATATCTACACTCCAGTGTGTTTGCCTAAGACATATAATGAAAAATAAATGAATATTTCTTCTGTGTCACCATATGTAATGTGTGTAAGAGCCATAGCAATGTTTTGCAAGTCCTTATTTGAACTCGGAGAGGAGAGGAAATATAGAAGGACATATAAAACCTGAAGACCTGTGTTGACACTAGTGTCCATAAAGGTCGCGCACTATGCGGATCCTTATTACATAGAGATTCCAATCTAAAAATGTCAGGTATACGATATTTATCAACTGTCAGATGACTGTTCATTTACTGATATGTAATGTTGGCTAGACATTAACTAAAAATGTAAGGAAATCAATTTTAAAGACAGATCTAGCTTTAATAGTTTAATAATAAATTAATAATTTGTCTAATTATTTTACCATATATACTCGTGTATAAGCCGAGTTTTTCAGCACAAAAAATGTGCTGAAAAGTGCCCCCCTTAGCTTATACACGAGTCATATAGCGGCATACAGCGCCCCACCCCCCCATCAGTGATATAAAGGGCATACAGGGCCCCCCCTTGCTGCTGCACACCTGTAAAGTAATAGATAATTATACTTATCCCTGTCGCTGTCGCCGCTCTGCACCGCGCCCCTCCGGGTCTTCATGATTCTTCCTGCTTCCTCCTCCGGCGGGCGCAGGCAATGACGTCATTGTCTGTGCGCCGGAGGAAGAAGCATGAAGACCCGGAGGAGCACGGTGCAGAGCGGCGGCGGAGGCGGCGACAGCGACATGGATAAGTATAATGATCTATTACTTTATAGGTGTGCGGAAGCAAGGGGGGGCCCTGTATGCCCTGTATACCACTGATGGGGGGTCTGTATACCGCTGGGTCTGCTGTGTACCCACTGGGGCTGCTGTGTACCACTGGAGCTGCTGTGTACTACTGGGGCTGCTGTATATACCACTGGGGCTGCTGTATATACTGCTGGGGCTGCTGTATACCACTGGGGCTGCTGTATACCACTGGGGCTGCTGTATATACCACTGGGGCTGCTGTATATACTGCTGGGGCTGCTGTATACAACTGGGGCTGCTGTATATACCACTGGGGTTGCTCTATATACTGCTGGGGCCTGTATACCACTGGGGCTGCTGTATATACCACTGGGGCTGCTGTATATACTGCTGGGGCTGCTGTATACCACTGGGGCTGCTGTATATACCACTGGGGCTGCTGTATATACCACTGGGGCTGCTGTATATACTGCTGGGGCTGCTGTATACCACTGGGGCTGCTGTATACCACTGGGGCTGCTGTATATACCACTGGGGCTGCTGTATATACCGCTGGGGCTGCTGTATATACTGCTGGGGCCTGTATACCACTGGGGCTGCTGTATATACCATTGGAGCTGCTGTATACCACTGGGGCTGCTGTATATAACACTTAGGCTGCTGTATATACCACTGGGGCTGCTGTGTATACTGCTGGGGCCTGTATACCACTGGGCTGCTGTATATACTGCTGGGCCTGTATATACCACTGGGAGGCTGCTGTAATACTGCTGGGCCTGTATATACTGCTGGGGCCTGGATATACCACTGGGGAGGCTGCTGTATACTACCACTGGGGAGTCCTGTATACCACTGGGGGGCCTGTATACCACACTGCTGGGGGCTGTATACCTGTGCTGGGGTCCACCCTCGGCTTATACACGAGTCAATAGGTTTTCCCAGGTTTTGGGGCAAAAGTAGGGGGTCTGCTAATACACAGGTTGGCTTATACAAGAGTATATACGGTACTTTAATGCTTAAAGGGAACCTGTCATCTAGTTTAGCCCCCTAACCTATCATTATCTGTCCCGCAACTTCCTACTACATTACTAACCATCTCTCTCTGATCTAAATGTGCATTATAAAAGTGCAAAAAAGCGATTTATAAACTTACATGTGCACAGTGGGGCGTTCCTAGATGGCTGGCCGTCCAGTGGGGAGCGTTCAAGTTTGGTCTCCCCCCGCCTCGCTACTTCAATCTCACCCCGGTTGGTTAGGAGCGAGCCCTGATTTATACTTCCAGCCTCCTTTTTCCAGGTAAGACATACTGCCGGCTGAGCGTCATTTATGGTCCTGCGGAATGTGGTTGGTGTATTGAGTGTACAGACGAGCTTCGGAATGCACACTTCACATGCTCTGGAGCCAGCCTGTACACCAATACACCCACCACACTGTGCAGGACCGGAAATGACACTCAGCCGGAAGTATGTTATACTGGAAAAAGTTGGTAGGAATTTTAAATCAGGGCTCGCTCCGAATGAATGATCACACCCTCCGGGGCATGATTACAGCTGCGAGGTGGGGGGAGAGTGGACCCGGAGAGACTGCCAACCTGACGGCCAGCCATCTAGGAACGCCCACATGGCTAGGAACATATAAGTTTACAAATCACTTTTTTTCACTTTTATAATGCACATTTTGTGCACTATTCACTGGACATGGAAATAAAGGGACAACATAGGTTTTATCCATGTTATGAATCAAATTATTAATAGAGTTAAAACTCACCTTATAGTGTGTAAAGGCACAACCACTGTATATGCTTGTATCTCCTTGTGTCCAAGAATATGACAGTCTGAAGCAGTATCCCACAAGATAGGAGTCCAGATAAATCCAACATGAGAAAATGGGGTTTTAATCATGCTCCCGTCCACATAATGATTGATTTTTCACTAATGTTAATCATCAAGGATGTGTGATTTATTTCAACACATTTCAGGGCAATAAAAAGCTCCTTCTTCAGGTAAATCACAGATGTGCTCAGGAAGATCACATCTGTGATTTTCCTGAAGAAGGGGCTTTTTATTGCCCTGAAACGCGTTAAAATAAATCACACATCCTTGATGATTAACATTGGTGAAAAATCAATCATTATGTGGACGGGAGCACGGTTATAACTCCATTTTTCTCTTGTTGGATTCATCTGGATAATGCACATTTTTATCAGAGAGGGATGGTTAGTTATTTAGAAGTAAGCTGCAGGGACAGGTAGTGAGAGGTTAGGGGGGTAAACTAGGTGACAGGTCCCCTATAAACAGAACCTGTCACCAAGGTTTTGAGAGCAATTAGCTGTAGAAAAAGAGACCCCCATTCCAGTGTTGTGTCACTTAGTGTTGCAGTTTTGATTAAATACTGTTTTATCTCCTGCAGATCTGCCAGTTTTCTAAATGCTGAGATTTGTATCCCAGCCCACACCACTGATTGGCAGCTTTCTGTGTACACTGTACATAAGTAGAAAGCTGCCAATCAGTGCTGTGACTTGGGTTGAAATATATGCTACCAGGCTAAGTAAGTCTCTAGTGATAATCTCCTGCCAATAAAACAATCATTTTATAAAAACTGCAACAAATAAACCAGATAGGGATACATTGTTGGAATCAGAGCAGCTGAACCTAAACCTATACTGCTCTCAAATAAGAGCAAAAAACATTGAGACCAATTACTTTTAATCTATAAACATGTATAACTAGATCTTACTTCATATTATTTTATGACAGTAGAAGCTGGTTTTGAAAAGACAAAGGCCCCAACACTCAGCAATTGTATAGAATTGTGGCAGCTGAGATTGACAGGCAGCTGTTCAAAGTGCAGACAGAGAAGTATGAAGTTACAGCAATAAAAAGGTTGTGTATGTTATAGCAATCTAGCGACAATGGAAAGTCAATTGTTAAGAAAATTTGAGAGCTAAAGAGACTTTGCCGCATGAATAAAAGTAGCAGAATGTCTGGATTTGGTCAGTGACATGAAAGAGTAAGATGGCTACAATTCCGAGTGTAGACATTGCAAGTGGACATGAAGGTAAAGTTGAAATGTTTCAAGAAAGAGCAAGTTGGGGTAGAAGGCTTCCTACATTGGTAGTATTGCATGTGTTTGGGTATCCATCCATATTCAAGGTATAGCTTGTCAGGAAGAAGTCACATATTAAGGCTGCACCATAATAAGACTGTTTTGGGGAATTGGATGGTAAGCACTGGAAATTCGGAGGTCCTTTAGATCAAGGCATCACTACTATATGTCACTGAGGCTGGGTTCACACTTTGAAAGGCAATTGCGGTGACCGCATCCAGATCGGGATGTGGTAACCACAATTGCCTTCACACACATTTTTTTTTAAAAATGTGTGCTTCAAACCGCAATGCGGTTACCGTCTACTTTGTTCATCCCTGCTGCTGCAGGGATGAACAAAGTGTTAAATGTGCCACGGCTCCTGACTATACTGTAGATACTGTACGTAATGTGCGTATAGTATCAGCCCCTGTCCAGGATCCTGTAAGCAGTTACAGTAGGTCTATGGCAGTGCGCTGCCCATAGAACTACTTTATCTGCTTACAGGACCAAGGACAGTGGCTGATACTATATGTACATTACGTACAGTATCTCCTGTACTGTCAGGAGTCGCGGCTTCATTCATATATTTGTACAAAGCCGGCAAAAGCCGGCAATAGTATAACTGCCGGCATTAACCCCTCACATGCCCACAGGAGTGGACAGCATGTATCTAGGGGGGGTGGGCACCCCCTAGAGACATGTTTCCCACATCAACTATTAATATTTAATGTTTTAATAACATTTAACACTTTGTTCATCCCTGCGGCAGCAGGGATGAGCAAAGTACACGGTAACTGCATTGCTCAGGATTACACATCCTGAGTAGGGATGGGCGAATCTACTCGCTAGGACTCGTTACTCGGCGAGTAGTAAGGGACTCGCAGGACTCGGTACTCTGCGAGTTTCCCAGCGTTTACTCGCACGAGTCCAATGCAAATCAATGGCAAACGCTGACAAAACTAGGATTGCCATTGTCTTGCATTAGACTCGGCTACTGTGCCAGTGATAGCAGGGAAACTCGCAAAGTAACTGCTGTTACTTTGCGAGCCGAGTCCAGCTGTCTTCTCTGTGCAGGCTGCCGCAGCTCCAGGGTCCTAGAGCCCGCCTGCTCACAGAGATGATGTAGCAGTGCTGAGATTGTTCTCAGTCTGCTCATTCCCTGTGCATAGACATCTATATCCATGCACAGGGGAGGTAGCAGAGAGGACATCGCGTTTTGGACTGCGTCGGACAGAAGAGGATTTTTTTAATTAAAGATGGAGTCCCTAATGGCTTTTTTTTTATTTCAAATAAACATTTTTCTCTGTGTTGTGTTTTTTTAACCCTTTATTGGAGATTCTTAGTGGCTGGGTCAAATGTGGCCTGACATTAAGAATCTCGGGCTTAATACCAGCTTGTATAACAAAGCTGGTATTAACCCCTTTATTACCCAGCGTGCCACTGCCACCAGGGCCGCTGGAAGAGCGGGGTTCAGCGCCAGAGGATGGCGCTTCAATGAACGCGCCATCTTCTGGGGCGGCTGCGGGCTGCAATTTGCAGCGGGAATGGGGTGCCCAGAAAGCTTGGGCATCCCTGCGCTGCGGATTCCAGTCCCCAGCTGCTTAGCTGTACCTGGCTAGACATAGAAATTGCGCGGAGCCCGACGCATTTTTTTTTTATTATTTCATGAAATTCATGAAATAATAAAAAAAAAGGGCTCCTCTATATTCTTGTGTCCGGCCAGGTACAAATAGGCACCTGGGGGTTGGGGGCAGCCCGTCGCTGCCTGCTGGATCCGGCTGGTTCCAGAAATATGGCGAAGCCCACGTGAAATTTTTTTCTGACAAATCCATAAAACAATGTAAATAAAAGGGACTGCATCTTTATTAACCCCTGGACCATGGGGGAGGGGTTAATAAAGATGCAGTCCCTTTTTTAGGATTGTTTTATTGATTTTTCAGAAAAAAAAATTACGTGGGCTTTGCCGTATTTCTGGAACCAACCGGATCCAGCAGGCAGCGACGGGCTGCCCCCAACCCCCAGGTGCCTATTTGTACCTGGCCAGACACAAGAATATAGGGGAGCCCTTTTTTTTTATTATTTCATGAATTTCATGAAATAATTAAAAAAAAATGCGTGGGGCTCCGCGCAATTTCTATGTCTAGCCAGGTACAGCTAAGCAGCTGGGGGCTGGAATCCGCAGCGCAGGGATGCCCAAGCTTTCTGGGCACCCCCCGCTGCAAATTGCAGCCCGCAGCCGCCCCAGAAGATGGCTCGTTCATTGAACCGCCATCCTCTGGCGCTGAACCCCGCTCTTCCAGCGGCCCTTGTGGCGGTGGCACGCTGGGTAATAAAGAGGTTAGGGCCAGCTTTGTATTATCAGCTGGCCCTAAGCCCGAAATTTATGGCGGTCACGCCAATATTAGACATGACCGCCATGAATTTCTATTGAATTGTTTTAAAAAAATACACAACACAGAGAAAATTTTTTATTAGAAATAAAAAAAAAGCCATTAGGGACTCCATCTTTAATTAAAAAAATCCTCTTCCGTCCGACGCAGTCCAAAACGCGATGTCCTCTCTGCTCATCCCTGTGCATAGATATAGATGTCTATGCACAGGGAATGAGCAGACTGAGAACAATCTCAGCTCTGCTACATCAGGCAGCAGGCGGGCTCTAGGACCCTGGAGCTGCGGCAGCCAGCACACAGAGCAGACAGGACTCCTATCTGTGCCAGTTTCCCAGCAATTACTTGCAAAGTAAACGAGTCCAATGCAAATCAATGGCAAAACTAGGATTGCTTCAGGCTGAAGCTTCCGAGACACATCTGTGATTTGTAAATCGCACACTACTCGCTATTACTCACTTCCCCATTCATTAACATTGGACTCGCTAGACTCGCAACGAGTAGCGAGTCCCGGGCTCGGACTCGCTAGAGTCAAGCGATTCCGAGTAATTTAGGATTCGCCCATCACTAATCCTGAGCAATCCGGTTCCCGCATTTCGGTTGCCAGAAAACTGCAGCCTGCATGATTTTTAGCGCAGGCTGCAGATCTGAAGCTGGTAACCGGATTACATGTAAAGCAATCCGATTACCATAATGGGCTCCTATGGGGAGCTGTTCCTGATCCAGTTTTGAGCTATTTGACAGCTCAAAACCGGATCAGGATTTCTAATTCCTGCCGCATGTGTGACCCTAGCCTTAAAGAGAACCTTTTAGCACAGTTTTGTAATGTAAATTTAAGACATGGCTGAAATGGTCCTGTGACACAAATTAAATTGTAACCTTTGGCGAAGAAACTGCTTTGTGGTTCTTCTTTAATTACCATTTGAAGTTTTCAACTAATTACTAGTGATGGGCGAGCAGTAAAATTCTTGGGTGCTCGATGCTCGGATCAAGCATATCAAAATGCTTGGGTGCTCGATCTATGGGCAACTCGAGCATTTTTCCGGTGGCACCCCCAGCGGTCTGCAGAAAGCCTAAAAATGTCACAAATGTATAAGAACTGTGCTGAAATGACATGGGAACAGCATGAGGAAGACCCCTGTAAGCATTTCTGACTTCCAGGTCACTGCTGTGAACAATGTTGTCTGAGTATTACACCACTTTTACGGACTCACAATAAAGCATACAAAAACGAAACCAAAATGGATTTTCCCCCAAAAGCGCTGGACGAAGTGACGTCACACAGGGGCAGGAATAATACTGCTCCTGTGTCACATGTATGTTTACTTTCACTTTGGCAGTGCATGAAGATACACTTCCAAAGTGAAATGAAAGAAAGCAATAGTATGAAAATTAAAAAAAAATGCTCACCTGGTCCGCCGCCTGTTTGCGAAGCGAGGTTTCCATCTCCGCTCATCGCAGGACCTGAATCAGCTGACTGCGGGAAGCTGATCAGCTGATGTGTCACGTCACAGCATCAGCTGATTGGTTTAAATCGCCCGCCATACTGCTCAGCTGATGTGATTGGTCGATCGCTGGCCAATAAACCAATTGCTGACATCATCAGCTGTTTGGTTTAGCCAACCGGTGGACAATTTAAAACCAACAGCTGATGCTGTCAACTGATTGGTCTCTTGCCGGCTGGCTAAACAAATCGGCTGACAGCATCAGCTGTTTAGTTTAGCCGACCGGCGGGCAATTTAACCAACAGCTGATGCTGTCAGCTGCTTGGTTTAGCTGACCCGCTGGGTGAATTACACCAACAACTGATGTTGTCAGCTGTTTGGTCGCAAGCCATCTGGCTAAACCAAACAGCTGACAGCATCAGCTGATTGGTTTAACTGGCTGGCGGGTGACCAATCAGCTGATGCTGTCAGCTGTTTGGTTTAATCCACTGCAGTGATTTAAACCAATCAGCTAATGCTGTGACTGACACATCTGCTGATCGGCTTCCACGGTCAGCTGATTCAGGTCCTGCGATGAGCGAAGATTTAATCCTTGCATCGCGGGACAGGCGGCGGATAGGTTAGCATTTTTTGTTTTATTTTCATATGTCATATGTGAAAGTACACCTACATGTCACACGGGAGCAGGATTATTTCTGCCCCTGTGTGACATCACATCATCCTACACCTCTAAGACACACATTAAATCTGCCCCTAGCTCAGTAGCACCCTCCCTACACTAGCTGACTGTGGATCTAAGTGACGAGCACAGCGCTGTCAGGTCTGATTAGACCTGATGGCGCTGTGTGGCCAGCCAATCATTGTAATGTCAAACCAACAGAGCTGTGGCATTACAGTGTGTGGCAGCCAATTCCTCTTTAGCTGGCTCGGTAAAGAGCGCCAACATGCAGGAAGGGGAAGCACAGCATGTGCCCAAGCTTCTCGCCGGTATTCGGTGAGCACCGAGCATCTCAGTCGCCCGAGCATGCTAGCCCATCCGTACTAATTACATATTATTGCAGTGCATAGATTTACCCTCCTTGTCTGTGATTCCACAGCACGCCACCTGCTTGTGGTCTGTGATTGACCTGTCTCCTCTGTTTGAAATCTCAGCAGTAACATGTCATTCACAGTCCAGTAGCAGTCGGAGAGGGAATCATAGCCTTTGAGTAGAAGAGCTAATTGGTAAAACGTTCAAATGCTGATTAAAGAAGGACAACAAAGCTTATTCCTTCACTAATGGTATTAATTTAATTTGTGTTACAGCACCACTAAAGCCATGTCTTTACACCCCAAAATTGATGCTGACAGGTTATTTTTTTTATAAAATTTGTTCACCTCTTTGATTGTAACCACCAGTTTCCTTAAAGAAGTAAAAGAAAATATTTTTCAATACTATTGATTTGCCAATTTCTCCTTCAGGACAGTTACCACTGAGCCTGTGACTACCCACATATCTGCTACATCACATATGAAGCACTTACAGTACATGTTGTCCACTGGCATTTGTACTTTTTACTTTAATGTTCTATATTTTTTTTTCCTCCCTGATGTGATCATATACAATAGGGAAAAAAGTATTTAGTCAGCCACCAAGTGTGCAAGTTCTCCACTTAAAAAGCTGAGAGAGGCCTGTAATTGACATCATAGGTAGCCCTCAACTAGGAGAGACAAAATGAGAAAACAAATCCTAAAAATCACATTGTCTGATTTGGAAATATTTTTTTTCAAATTTTGGTGTAAAATTAGTATTTGGTCAGTAACAAAAGTTCATCTCAAAACTTTGTTATATAATCTTTGTTGGCAATGACAGAGGTCAAACGTTTCTTTAAGTTTCACAATGATGGCACACATATTGTTGGTATGTTGGCCCATTCCTCCGTGCAGATCTCCTTTAGAGCAGGGATGTTTTGGGGCTGTCGCTGGGCAACATGGACTTTCAACTATCTCCAAAGGTTTTCTATTGGGTTGACATCTGGAGACTGGTTAGACCACTTCAGGACCTTGAAATGCTTCTTACGAAGCCACTCCTTCATTGCACTGGCGGTGTGCTTTGGATCATTGTCATGCTGAAAGACCCAGCCACATTTCATCTTCAATACCCTTGCTGATGGAAAGAGTTTGCACTCAAAATCTCACGATACATGGCCCCATTCATTCTTTTATGTACACAGATCAGTCATCACCGATCCCTTGGCAGACAAACAGCCCCAAAGCCAGATATTTCTACCATCATGCTTCATAGCATTCTTTCTCCTCCAAACATGACAAGTTGTGTTTTTACCAAACAGCTCTATTTTGGTTTCATCTGACCACATGACATTCTCCCAATACTCTTCTGAGTCATCCAAATGCTCTCTAGAAAACTTCAGACGGACCTGGTCATGTAATAGTTTCAGCAGGGGGCACGTCTGTCACTGCAGGATCTGAGGCTCTGACTTCGTAGTGTGTTACTGATGGTAACCTGTGTAACGTTGGTCCCAGCTTTCTGCAGGTCATTCACTAGGTCCTCCATGTGGTTTTGAGATTTTTGCTCACCGTTCTTGAGATCATTTTGACCTCTTGGGTTGAGATATTGCATGGAGCCCTCAAGAATTATCAGTGGTCTTGTATGTCTTCCATGTTCTAATATTGCCCCCCACAGTTGATTTCTCACACCATGCTGCCCTTTGCACATTCAGTCTTCCCAGCCTGGTGCAGGGCTACAATTTTTTTCTGTACCCTTGACAGCATTTAGTCTTCACCGTATTACATTTAGGAGTGTGACTGTTTGAGGTTGCGGACAGGTGTCTTTTATACTGATAACAAGTTCAAACAGGTGCCAGTACTACAGGTAATGAGTGGAGCACAGAGAAGCCTCTTAAAGAAAAAATTGCATGTCTGTGAGAGCCAGAAATCTTGTTCGTAGGTGATCAAATACTTTATTTACCACCAAAATGTGAAAGAAACTATAGTTTCCAAATCAGACAATGTGATTTTCAGGATTTGTTTTCACATTTTGTCTCTCATAGTTGACGTCTACCAATAATGTAAATTATAGGACTTTCTCATCTTTTTAAGTGGGTGAACTTTCACAATTGGTGGCTGACTAAATACTTTCTTCCCCCACTGTAAGTGTAAGAAAAATAACTAACAATTACAACTTGTTCACCCTCAATGAATTTACTTAAAAAAAAAAGGAAGAGAAAAGAAAATGAAGATGAGGAGCTTTTTCCATATTCCATAGGAAAGCTGCTTTGATCATATCTATTCACCATTATATTTCAGTATTATTTCTGAGACTTATAGTAACATATTGTTTGCAGTGAATATTAATACTATTTATTTTTAGAGCACCAATCATTCTATTGATACATGCAGAATACAAATTACAATGACATCGAGAGGTTGGAACAGAGGGAGAGAAGACCCTGCCCTCACGGGCACATCTTTGGGGTATCGGAAATTATACAGTGGGTTAGGGGGGTTGCAGCAGCTCCAATGGTGGTAAGATGACAGCAGGGTCATTGGTAAGCTTTGTCAACAGACTGCGTTATCTAATATGACATGTACAGTTTTTGAGATAAAGGTGATGATTTTGAATGAATCAATGTTTCTATGGACGGTATACTGTAACAGGCTTGAATAAAATATATAATTTATATTTTCTTCACTAATTAAAACCATATATGGATTTATATGATTTGTTCTTATCTAATGTGTTTGTATTTTATAACTGTAGTTTTTCTTATTTCATTTCTGTACATCATTTTGGGGCACTGCTGTTAACATCAGTTGGAGATATACCGTATATACTCGTGTATAAGCCGACCCGTGTATAAGCCGACCCCCCTACTTTTGCCCCCAAAACCTGGGAAAATCTATTGACTCGTGTATAAGCCGAGGGTGGACCCTAGCACAAGTATACAGCCCCCAGCAGTGTGGTATACACCAGTCCCAGAGGTAGATACAGCAGCCCCAGTGGTAGTATACACGCAGCCCCAGTAGTATATACAGCCCCAGTGGTATATACAGCCCCAGTGGTAGTATAGACGCAGCCCTAGTAGTATATACAGCCCCAGTGGTAGTATATACAGCCCCAGTGGTAGTATACAGGGCCCCAGCAGTATATACAACCCCAGTGGTTTATACAGCCCCAGTGGTAGTATACAGGGCCCCAGAGGTATATACAGCCCCAGTGGTAGTATATACAGCCCCAGTGGTAGTATATACAGCCCCAGTGGTAGTATACAGGGCCCCAGAGGTATATACAGCCCCAGTGGTAGTGTATACAGTCCCAGTGGTAGTATACAGGGCCCCAGAGGTATATACAGCCCCAGTGGTAGTATATACAGCCCCAGTGGTAGTATACAGGGCCTCAGAGGTATATACAGCCCCAGTGGTAGTATATACAGCCCCAGTGGTAGTATACAGGGCCCCAGAGGTATATACAGCCCCAGTGGTAGTATATACAGCCCCAGTGGTAGTATACAGGGCCCCAGCAGTATATACAGCCCCAGTGGTTTATACAGCCCCAGTGGTAGTATATACAGCCCCAGTGGTAGTATACATGGCCCCAGAGGTATATAGCAGCCCCAGCGGTAGTATACAGGCAGCGCCAGTAATGCAGGGCCCCCCCAGCGTCTCTCCGGTCACCTGTAAAGGAAACTATACTTATCACAGTGCCGCTGTCCGCGCCCGCTCGCACCGCGTCGCAGCTGCCGTACGCGATCCTCCATCTTCATGCGTCTTCTTCCTGTTTCCTGTGCTCGTCGCAGGGAATGACGTCATTGCCGGCGACGAGCACAGAAACAGGAAGAAGACGCATGAAGATGGAGGATCGCGATGTCGGCAGCGGCGGGCGCGGACAGCGGGACACTGATAAGTATAGTTTGCTTTACAGGTGACCGGAGAGACGCTGGGGAGGCCCTGCATTACTGGGCATGCGGGGGCTGCTGTATACCGATGTATACATCGGTATGTACCGATGTATACATCGGTATACAGCACTGACTCGCGTATAAGCCGATGGGGTACTTTTCAGCCCAATTTTTGGGCTGAAAAACTCGGCTTATACGCGAGTATATACGGTACTATACAGCAACCACATATACTAAAAAGAGCAATAAACTGGAATGATTATCGCCCCCTATAGGAGAGTTTTCAATGCATTCTCTGTCATCTGTGCAGAGGTTTTGTGCTATCTTTATATAGGCGATGCATTTAATTGACTGCTAAAATAAGCTCTGTGCAGTACTGGTAGTATCAAAACTAGTATAAAAAGCATGTTGATCACTGTAAGAATTATGAGATTTTTGGATTCTTTTAAGTCCCATGTAAAATTAAAATATATTTATCATAACCTGAATTGAACTAATAGGTAATTTTCTGATCAACGAACAGATCGTTTTCTGTTCATACATTCCCTTGATACCATAACCATGCCATCAAAAGGAAATGACAAAATATATTTAAAAATTGCATACACTGTATAAGAAACATGGACCAACCATAGAAGACATCTCACCGGTTATCTAAGCTGCAGCTGACCCATAACCTTATTATTTCACTTGTTAAGGCTAATCACATGCTGTTCTATTTTTAATTCCATTCTAATCTCTAGGTCTGGCTTCCTGTATACATATATACAATGAGCTGAGATATTTAATTTCCTTTAATTCATCTGTTGCACGAAGCAGCCTTTGACAGGCTGTGAATAGTAGGATACAGGTTGTATACACCCATGACAGGAAATGCAGAGTATCTGATTAAGCTGACTAAGAAAAGTGTGAACGCTTTGCTTGCATCTCTTGTTACAGCCATTCAGTGAAAGATCATTTGATAGTAAGCAAGATAATAACACATTTACTATAGTGCGGATCTGTCAGTCTCCCAGTTTACCTGACACCTCTCGTCGAACAGCTAATGCTGTAAAAATAGAGTTTGTATGAGCTGCAAGTGTGTTATTATTATGTACAGTCTTTGCATATGTTGGATTCGAGTTTATGTTTGGTCAATTTTTTTCTGTGTTGTCTTTTAATAAGGTCACTTTAGCAGGACTTTATTAAAGGGATTTTTTGTTATGGGCCTAAGAACTGTTGCTATCTACCTGCTTGTTGTGATCGGCACAGATCTTTGCCACCAGTAATTGGTCACAGATCACTCTTGTTGGTGGTTCATACATCCACAGAGCAGCGGCATCTCTTGTGCTCTGCTCTGTTGACAGGGTATTATGGCTGAGATCATACAGATTGACATCCAGCTCCCCGCTGCCTAACTGCGGAGAGACAAGTTTGAATAACCATAATGTTGGCAGTCACGCCCTGTTTGCAGAACAGCCCAGAATAGCTTCTATGTTGGCATGGAGCAGCTGAATCGATGGCAGGAACTGTCAATTACCACTTTGTGTCCACGCTAGGAAGAACAAGCTGATAGTTAGCAAATAACTGCCTGTTATTTTAAAGAAGAATCCTGGATAAACCTTTTAAAGTCCAATTTTGAATCATGATTTGTAAGTCAAAACCAGTATCCAAAACACAGAAGAGGGGCAAATCTTTCCATAATAACTTTTATTTGTTTCTGTTCAACTCCTGGTTTTGGCTTACAAATACTGGGAGAAAGTAGCCTACATATAAATAGCTTAAGGTATTATTAAAAACTGATACTAAAGACTAGAGATGAGTGAACCTGCTCGCCAATTTCAAATTCGGCATGAACATTGCAGATTTAGTTTGTAATTGGAAACCCAAGTAATTTACTAAAAAAAATCAATGAACCAGCTTTGTTTGGGAAAAAAGTTAGAAATTTTAAAATGGCTCTAAAACTCTCCCTGGAGAACTGAATGGGAGAACTGACGGCTGGGAACAACACCTAACCTTAGGTTAGGAGTGTCCCCAAACATCACGTCTTCCAGTTTGTTTCACTTTAATGGAGCTTTAAATATTTTTTTAAGCTTCCTTTGCAGGCATTGATATACCTGCAAGGTGTGAACTTTTGGATCAGATGTGGCAACAGCTGTGAAATCCAGGAACCTTAAATTGTCCTTTAAACATACGTTTAAGAGTTTAATATTTTTTTTATTATGATTATTAACTTTATTATTGCAGAGGGTCAGAAGTATGCAAGTCCACCTCTTCTACACTTATCTGCTAGCAATTAATTAAAAAATAGTATATGTCCTTTATTTGCTTAACATACATGGTTGTCTAGGTCTGTAAACTGTCATGAAACACCATACTATGCATACTACTTCTTGAAAATGTTCAATCCCTTTATTTCCTTTCATTCCATAAGTTTAGAATACACATATTTGGAATGTGCACAAGTGTGTGATTTATAGCATTCATCTTGGAGTGGTCTGTGCATAGCTCACTAGCCTTATTCAACATTCCAGATGAATTGGCAATGAGCTGAAAAAAATATTTTCTTTTTTTTTTCTCCTCCAAATATGTCAGGCTTCAATAATCACTCCACCAACCATAAGCCCAGGTTTTGCCTGCAGCATGGGAATAGGATTTGTAAGTCAAGTGCCTTCTGCAGCCCACCCATAAAGGGGCTAATGAGGAAAAAGGCAAAAAGATTGAGCAAACAATAATATTTCATAAGTGATTGGATCCTGGAGCTGGAAAAGATGGGCCCCTAGGCAAAGGAAAGACACTTCACCACAGAGGCCAGCACCATCTTGAGTTTGCCGTACAATGCAGCTACCCTGTGGTACCGTGTGCCTGCAGTCTGCAGTTAGGAGACGTTATGGATACACCCCAATACATGACTGCTCTGGAGGATGTGATCTTTCTCATCACCCTAGGGACCGAAGGGTGCTTGAGCAGAACCAGAGCAGCCCACAGAGGAGATTACTGCATCTTCATACTTGAGCTGGAGTATGAATTGCTAACCGCATTGGGCCTGATATGCAGCGAGGATAGAACCAGTGCCATTTTCCCACGCCTGAAGAGGTCCCAGTGGAACTCAGCTCAGAGTCAAGAGGTCAGCTGTTCTGTTTGCCAGCTGGAACAGCAGAGGTAGAGTCAGGATTTTGCAGCATGCCTGGCATTATGAGACAAAGAATAAGTAAAGGGGCACTCAGCTGGTGTGACTCACTAGTGGACCCATAGAAGCACAAGACAGGTGTGAAATGATGCTTTTGTCCTGTCTCCAGCACCACCTCCCCCCCCTCTGCACCTCAAAGCTGGTAACATGTAACCTGTTTTACTCACAAGTGGATTAAAGATCTCAACACACCCTCTCTGAGTGCCCCTCTACTTCTTTGTCTCATGAATGTCTGCCTTGCCTAATATGAGAGGGAGCACCGTGGGTCCCTGGCCCTAACCTCGGCTCAATCACTGCCGCCACTGCATTGGTTAATGCTTGGTCCCTGAGCGTTGGTGCCCAGAAGCTTTCTTCAGTAACTATGCCTGGCATTATTACTGTGCAGCTAGTGGATCATTAAATCCAGGAGGGGGACAAGGAAGAGGAGATAGTAGTACCAGAAGCCCCTTTTTCCCTGCCTTATGCAGCACAGAGGCCTTCGGGAGAATGCCTTTGGGTACCCCTACCTTTCCCAGCAACTATCCTAATAGGTTTGAACCACCCCTGGAAGAAATTAGGCTCTCTGATGCCATCGCCCAAGAGTGTTTTGCAGTGGTTTTGATGAGCAATGCACCCAGAGCCGGGTGGCAGCACTCTACCAGAAGAGGGAGTTTGGGTTCCTAACCAAAGGTGGGATTGGTGACAGTTGCTATGTAAACTGGTCCACCAAGTTGTGTGCCATCTGCCTTCACGACTCCATACTATGTATGTTGGGGAGGTGGTCACCTTCATGAAGGTGAAAGTCACCAAGGGGTGGTTTGAGGTAGGCATAAGTTGGGTCACCACCGCGGGACAAATTTCAAGACAGGAAGCAGGAGGCCGACATGGAGACGATGATGCATTGGCTGGAGGCCAGGGCTGTTCTTGTTAGCCAACCAGTTGCTAAGAAAAATACAGGGGCCAGAGATCCTGATGGGCCTGTTGGGGTTTCCCAAGTTCCTTCCATGTCTCCTAGAGGGGGTGACCATCTCCTAACTCCTCTGGCCATGATGGCTGGAGGAGTAGCGCCTGTGACCCATCGAGATCGTCCAGCAGCAGACTTCATTGTGAAATGGCCACGTCCATCCCAGGCAGAGTTTACAAACATGGTGAACATATTTACTAATTAAAGAGGACTGACCTAAAAAGGCCTGTATTTCGGCGGCTGACCCATCCTGAGGTTGCCTGTTGACCAGATAAGAACAGTTTTCAGTTCTGAGAAGATCAAGGCCTGTTTTTTTTGTTAATTTTATTTTCCCCTTTCCTAAATTTTGCACCAGTTGTGCCTCCATCTGCTGTATTATCGGGACTGCAGCCTTCTGACTAACCTCAAAGCCCTTAATGGACTGTGCCCTTAATTTACTGTGCCCTTAATGGACTATACACTTAAAGGACTTTGCCACATTATCTAGATGGCCTGTACCTCACACTACTACTACTACTACTATTAATAATAATAATACCTTTATGATAGGTTATCAATTTTAGATCGGTGTGGGTCTGACACATTTGATTTTTCCCCCAGAGTTATTCAAAACCGGATCCTCCTGGATCCAGTGCCTATTGACATGGGAGTCTATGGGTGCTGGATCATGCTAGATCCGACAAAAATCAGATCCAGCTGCCGGACGCTGAGTGCTGAAGTTCAGCGGTGGCCAGTGCTAAACTTCAGCACCTGGAGAACTCCCGGAGCTAGCCGCAATTCTGAAACTTCAGGACTGGACAGCAACAGTAGCTGCACAGTCCTGATTCCAGCAGAAAACAGGACCGAGGGCGTATTTACCCTCCGGTTCTGTTTGTCCTCAGCTGTTAGGCTGTGTCCGGTGCTTCCTGCAAAAGACTGGACACAGCCTGACAGCTCAAAAACCGTTGTGTGAAGCCGGCCTTACTGCCAGGGAAGAACAGGGAACACAAATCTTCTGTTGCAGCATTCGGTCAGTGTCCCAGTGGTAGGAACAACTCTGATTGAAAGTGATAATATCCCCTATTAAACAGCTGAAAATTATCTGTCTCAAAATCTATTTAAATTTCCATTGATATGAACCATTGTTTCATATTCATTAGAAAGAAATATGTAAGAACATATGTGTAAAATATCACAATGCCAGTAATTGTTACTTTCATTCTAATGTTCAACTTAAATTCTTGTCAGATACCTGTTTTAAAAGAAGTTTAGTTGGTGTTCTCTTTAATTTTTGATGGCAATACTACATTAGGCACAAGCAACATAACAGTGAGGCACTGATGGGAGACTTCAGAGGGCCAGTGCTGTACTTATCAAAAATGACCCCTGTATCTGAAGAACGTGTCCTCCTCTGTCCCCCTCTTCTACCCCTAGTGCTGATTTTGTTGTCGTGGCTGCTAATGGCTTAACAATGGATCCCTGGTCTGACATGTTAGTATTCTCTTTAGGCCCTAGAGCAGGGTGGGCAACTCCAGGCCTCGAGGGCCGCACACAGTCCAGGTTTTCAAGATTTCCTTAGAATTTAAGAGTTGATCATTTACAATTATTTAAATTCTACTGTCAAGTTCTCAGGGAATCTTGAAAACCTGAACTGTGTGCGCCCTTGAGGCCTGGAGTTGCTCAATCCTGCTCTAGAGAAGGGAAAAATGGGTGAGCGCTATTGTGTAATGAATAAGGACCAGTTTCCAAGACAAAGTAGGGTAAATTAAAATCACCGATTTAGGTTGTGAACCCCTGTGTGTAGCTTGATGCAGGTTGCCTGCAGGCAGTAAAAGTTGGTATGGGCAGTGAGGCTCCAGTAACCTTGCAGGACCTGACATGGTCATGTGACAAATATGAAATCCTGTGATGATGGAGATCCCAGCTCTGATTGGCTGCAGCTCCAAATGATCATGGAGAGTTGAGAATCAATAGGAAGAGGAAATATGGGCATTAATGCCGGGTGCTCGCACTGTTCTTGCTAGGATTTCCTTCAGTGAATCGGTCAGCTTTCATTAGCTAACACTTGAAATTCACTGTGAAAGGAGCTCCTTCAGCATGGAGCTCCATGCTCTATAAGTCAGTCTCCTACAAGAGCTGCTTCCGCAGTTCAAGAACAGGGGGTGTGATGTCCCAGAAGCTGCTTGTTGTAACTGCCAATTTCCTGGTATCTGCTTCTGTGTGAGATTGAAAGGTATGGCCATAATCCTCTCCTTGGACTGACTTCGGGGAAGCAGGTTGCAAGAACTAATAATCACAGCAGTCAGCTTCTCAAACGTCATTCCCCCTGTTCTTGAAGGTATTTTCAGGAGACTGATACAGTAGGAAGCTGCGGTATGGTTAGTAATGTAAACTCCCAGATGGTAGGTGTGAGGTTTGAGGAGCATCTCCAGTCACAGTCAATTACAAGAGTTCTAAAGATAATAGAAGTGCATTAGGCATCTCAGCTTTACAGTGTATGAGTGCAGGAACAGTACCATTTTATCTCCATGGAGCACCCCTTTAAGAGACTGAAAAAACCTTGACATTTTGTAGTTTTCTAATTGGCCTCTGAGTCATACAATGCAATGATACTTCATGTACTTTTGTGTAGAGACCACTTTTCAGAAGTCTTCTCATTATTATCAAAGGCGAGAAAAGAATGAAATATGACATCAGTTCAGGATTTTTATGCAGCTCACCAGTCTTACAGCACCAGAAATCTATCCATCCATAGTAAAGTTATAAAGCAGAAAGCCACCACTTAGTTTACTCACAACAAGGAACGAGGTTTCTGCAACTTAATGTGCACCCAACCCCTCTGGGCCTGGTAGTAGCTGTTATGGCTGCAGTTCCCTATTATATGTGAGAGGCACAAGGAAGTTTTCATTTCTTAATGCTTGACAGAAACTGCATCATCAAATATCAGACCTGAAGCAGAATAAGAAAACAGAACTTCTTTTGTATGAATTATGCATTGTACAGTTGTTTCAAATCATAAATAAAATTATGTTCAATTCCGCACCCCCCATTCATATTCTGTTTCTGGATTACTAAATATTTGTCTTCATCTCCATCTTTACATGTAAAAGCTTTCTAAGACTGGCTTGGCAAACAAGTCATATTTCTAAAATATTTTCTAGCTATTATTTTTGGTGTTTGCGCTTAAATGATTGATTCCTCATATCCCGTTTTGATGTAAATATTAATAAAAAAAAATCTTGGCATCCATGTATTTTTCAGTTCACTGCTGGGCAAAAGAACTGCATTGGTTTCCTTCCATTTTTTTCGATTGAAAAACAGCTTCTAATATCTCAAAAAGACTTTACAGTCTAGGGTTATTTATGTTTCTCCAAATCAGAAGCCAGAATATACATATCGTGTTCCAGCACTTAAAACATCAGGCTTAGTTTTATTATAGTGCAAGAGACCATGGACCCAGGTCTTGAAATATCCCACATATTCTGCCATAGTTACTTGGCTGAGTGTGTGCTGGTTCCATTTTCTGCCTTACATAAAACTTCTTTCCCAAGAAACTGTCAATACTAATACAAACAACAGTCAATAATGGCATAAAGAGTGTTACAGAAGCTGTGCCAAAAGAAGAAATGCCACATTTAGTTTTCTCCTGTGTTACTCCAAGATGCACAGCAAGAGATTAATCTTATTAAAGCTCAATTCTGTTTCTTTAATTACGTTATGAATATATTTTGAATTGTATAAAAATTCATTTTGCCCCAACTTTTATCTTACCCAAAGATCATTTTTTTTATTTGCATATTGCAAATGTACAGTCATGGCCAAACGTTTTGAGAATGATACAAATATTAATTTTTACAAAGTCTACTGCTTCAGTTTTTCTAATGGCAATTTGCATATACTCCAGAATGTCATAAAGAGTGATCAGCTTAACAGCAATTTCTTGCAAAGTCAATATTTGCCTAGAAAATGAACTTTAACCCCCAAAACACATTTCAACATCATTGCAGTCCTGCCTTAAAAGGAGCAGCTAACATCGTTTTAGTGATTGTTCCATTAACACAGGTGTGGGTGTTGATGAGGACAGGGCTGGCGATCAATCAGTCATGATTAAGTAAGAATGACACCACTGGACACTTTAAAAGGAGGCTTGTGCTTGGTATCATTGTTTCTCTTCAGTTAACCATGGTTATCTCTAAAGAAAAACGTGCAGCCATCATTGCACTGCACAAAAATGGCCTAACAGGGAAGAGCATTGCAGCTACAAAGATTGCACCTCAGTCAACAATCTATCGCATCATCAAGAACTTCAAGGAGAGAGCTTCCATTGTTGTCAAAAAGGCTCCAGGGCGCCCAAGAAAGACCAGCAAGCGCCAGGACCGTATCTTAAAACTGTTTCAGCTGCGGGATCAGACTAGTGCCGAGCTTGCTCAGGAATGGCAGCAGGCTGGTGTGAGTGCTTCTGCACGCACTGTGAGGCGGAGACTCTTTGAGCAAGGCCTGGTTTCAAGGAGGGCAGAAAAGAAGCCACTTCTCTCCAGAAAAAACATCAGGGACCGACTGATATTCTGCAAAAGGTACAGGGAGTGGACTGCTGAGGACTGGGGTAAAGTCATTTCCTCTGATGAATCCCCTTTTCGATTGTTTGGGACATGTGGAAAACAGCTTATTTGGAGAAGAAGAGGTGAGCGCTACCACCAGTCTTGTTTCATGCCAACTGTAAAGCATCCTGAAACCAATCATGTGTGGGGTTGCTTCTCAGCCAAGGGAATCAGCTCACTCACAGTCTTGCCTAAAAACACAGCCATGAATAAAGAATGGTACCAGAATGTCCTCCAAGAGCAACTTCTCCCAACCGTCCAAGAGCGGTTTGGCGCCCAACAATGCCTTTTCCAGCATGATGGAGCACCTTGCCATAAAGCAAAGGTGATAACTAAATGGCTCAGGGAACAAAACATAGAGATTTTGGGTCCATGGCCTGGAAACTCCCCAGATCTTAATCCCATTGAGAACTTGTAGTCAATCATCAAGAGACGGGTGGACAAACAAAAACCAAATTCTGCCAAAATGCAAGCATTGATTATGCAAGAATGGACGGCTATCAGTCAGGATTTGGTCCAGAAGTTGATTGAGAGCATGCCAGGGAGAATTGCAGAGGTCCTGAAGAAGAAGGGTCAACACTGCAAATATTGACTTGCTGCATTAACTCATTCTAACTGTCAATATAACCTTTTGGTACTCATAATATGATTGCAATTATATTTCTGTATGTGATATAAACATCAGACAAACACAAATAAAAACCAGAGGGCAGCAGATCATGTGAAAATATAACTTTGGTGTCATTCTCAAAACTTTTGGCCATGACTGTATGTGTTGCATAAGAGTTCTTACAATGGAGTACCACATAACCCTTTATTTATAATATGGAAAGCTAAGAAGATTATTGACATATTGTATCAGATTCATACATAAAGTTTCAGAACCTGCCATGTAAAAAAAATGGTATAAACCTGTTGATGTTGGGTTAATCTGCAGGTTAATAGCATTCTAAAGTTGTCCGTAAGGAAATTAATTGTATTCCTCCCAGCAGGCTCAGGCTTTCTGCTGTAGGGTTGGACTGGAGTGGCCTTAGTCACCTATCATTACAGATTGAGCTGTAACCATGCGGTAGGCACTGATTGACAGCCGGCTCTACTACTGAGCTGTGACTGAAAGCCCACCTACATGACTGAAATCCTAAGGATGTCAGAGGAATAAAATTCATTTTTTCTGGCAGCAGGGCTCTCAGTGTGGGCACCAAGCAGCTTCAGAATGCTATTAACCTGCTGATTAATCCCATATCTACATGTTAATAGCATTCTAAAGCTGTCCGGTGAGTGAGAGGCCCACTGCCAGGAGGAAATTAATTTTATTCCTCCCAGCAGCCTCGGGCTTTCTGTTGTAGGGTTGGTCTGGAGCGGCCAGTGATAGTCACCTATCACTACATATTGAGGTGTAACCATGACCTCAGCACTGATTGACTGCCAGCTCTACTGCTTAGCTGTGACAGAAAGCCCACCTATATGACTAAAACCATGCAACCCACGTATATGACTAACATCCTGTGGATGTCATAGGAATAAAGTTTATTTTATATGGTAGCAGGGCTCTCAGTGTGGGCACCAAGCAGAATGCTACTAACCTGCTGATTAACCCCATATCTGCAGGTTAATAGCATTACTTTACATGACAGGTTCCCTTTCAGGAATTTTTAGTGATGAAATATGTGCTATTTTTTATTGCTACCTTCCTCCTAGGTCCTGGATAATGAAATGATATTTGCGAATAATTAACGACAATGGATGCCAAATAGAGATAAGCGAATCTTTTGAAATTACACATTTTCCAGCCTCATCAAGTTTTCCCAAAATCTTAGATTTGCAGAAAATTTCAATACTACTAAGCTACAAATTTGGGTACTCAAAAGACTATGTGGAGCCCACTGGGACGGGGTACTCGGTACCGGACCGGGGTACTGCTGGGGATATCACGGCGGTCTTGGTTCGGACCATGTCCCGGTTTCTGCAAGTAAATGGGGGGATATATACAGGGGAGTTTGTCGTGACGCCACCCATGGGTTGTGGTCAGTGAAGGGACCACCGCTGCTGCAGAACCTCCGGGGATGATGTTTGGCAGCTGGAGATGTAATGGCTCTCCGCGGGTAAAGCCTGATTCCCCGGGGTAGTGGTAGTAATAGTCTATAGATAGTGCTATGGATATTGTAGGATAGGGGTAGTAGTAGAGATGATGGTAGTTTGTGAGGGCACGCAGGGTTTGAGCACAAGGATCACACACACTCATGGTTTTGAAGTTTTCCACGGCTTTACTGAAGTTGTTGTTCAGCAAGTACTGTCCACGGAGTCTGTACCGGGGCCGGGTTGCTCGCACCATGTCCGGGTCCTCTGCTTCCTACTCCTGCGCCTTGTGTGTGGCCCTGTTGCTACTTTAGCTGAGCTGCTGGCCCTGTTTCTCCTAACAGGTACCCCCTTAGCTAGACAACTTGAGTCTTTCCGTGTGCTTCTGACCCTGCCGTGTTGCTTCGCTGAGGTACAGTGTAGATATACAACCTCCACTATCCCGGTGTTTTCTGTGCTGTGTGTTTCAGTTACACATTCGGATCCGGTATCCGGCTTCTGCGCTCCTCTGGGGCGAGTTATGAGATAACTCCGTCTCCCAGATATGTTCCTCTGTTTCTTGTACTCCTCTCCTCAGACCCTGGCTTCAGGCCTGAAAGTAGTCAGTGGTTCCTATCAGGAGCTCAGCACTGCTCCCATTTACAGGCCCTCCCCCTAGTGCTCTCTGCACTCAACTGTACTGTCAACTGTCAACTCTGAACTAACTACTTCCTCCTCAGACCAGAGTATATCAGGGAGCTGCTTGAGCTCCCCCTTTTGGCCTAGAGGTGCTAGTGCAGTGTCCAGTGTTGTGTGGGGAGTTAATCCTTGTGATGTTACTTTGGCACATTAACCCCTGGGGTGCCACAACTATATTGAACCCTTCTGAGTTTTTTATGCAAACACAGTCTTAGTAATGTCTAGGTGACCTCAACATATCTGGTTAGGTAAAAATAAGTGGTGATAACCAGCAGGCTATTTTACAGTACATTGCAGCACAAGTCTTTTTAGGCTACTTAAATCATAAAATCAGGTCAAAGGTTTTTCCTTTTTGGGGATCCTTGCCTTGTTGGCATGTATGCGCAAAACGTGAGACTGGATTCCATAGCCAATTACAAGGGCTGATGCTAGGTCCCTGCAATAGACTGCTGCATGTATAGATATAATATTGAACTAGTAAAACAAGAAAGTGTGAAAAATGTAGCTTATTTATTATTTTATTTGAAAACATTCAAATATGAAGCAGACAGTTGCATTTCAATTTTTGGTACGTAGAGGTATTGATTTTATCTTAAAAAGGCCAATAATAGCTAAATAAAATATAGCTTTTCATTTGTCAATCTCATAAGCCAGTAAGTACTTAGTCTGACACACAGGTGTGGAGACACCGGGGTCAATGGGTGCTCTTGTCCACTTGCCCGCCCACCTTTAGAAAGATGGCATGGACCAGGCAGGGCTCATCCCAACTAAGCGCCTGAACTCCTTATCCATGGGTGTAACACTACTCAGACAACACAGGGTTAGGGAACCACACAATGGTAAAACCTTATTGGATCCCCAGCAGTCAAAGTCATATAAGACATACTCATCAAGAACACACAATCTAACAGGCAACAGAGTGTCACCCCTTCACTGGCTCACCAGGGATTAGAATATTCATGCCTTTGGAGCTTCCAGATCCAACTACCCCAATCCAGCAGCACTCTGCTTTTGGCAGGCACCCACAGAGAAAGGAATAAGCTTAGGAAGCTAACCAAACACAGCAAAGTCTGTAGCAAAGTGACCGAATTGTTCCAAACTGGGTTCCTTAAAACGAACCTGTCACCCCCCCAGGCATGTAAACCTAAAATATCCACCTTGTGCAGCACTAAGGCTGCATTCTGACAATGTGGCTATAGTATATATGCTCCCTTTATTGTATGAAATAAACACTTAGATCAAATCTGTGACAAACCTGAAGTAAGACCGGGAGGCGGGCTTTTCCAGCGTCTCCCTCCAGCCCCTCTGTTGTCAGTCATCCCTCCTTGCTACATTCTGCGCCGCCTCCTCCTCGCCTTTTTCTGTTCAAATCCTGCGCCTGCGTGCTGTGCCTGCCCCGTGTTATTCAGTATTGACATTGCGGGGCGGCCAATCCAGCGCGTGCGCAATTATCATGGCTTGTCCTGTCCCCACCTCCCACTGTCTCTCTCCTCACCACCGCAAGACGCCAGGTCCTCAAATCCAAAGTGAAATTGAGGACCCGGCACCCGGCAGAGAACCGGTGCTTTCTACCTCTCTCCTCCGTGCCAGGTCCTCACTTTCACTTTGGATTTCACTTTGGCTCTCGAGGCCTGGAGTTCCCTCGCTCTGATCTACATTATGTAGATTGAAGGGGGTTGAGGTAAATTACATTTCATTAGCAGTCCACAAACTAGGACATTGGGGCTCTGAGCAGACTGGCAATAAACAATGACTTAACAAACATGAGTTAGCAAACAAAAGAACAATATGTCTGGCCAATTTAAGAACATTAACCCATGACATGCATTGAGTAAGATTGTGTCATTGCAACAAGTTTTTGTTTCAGAATTTTATTTTGATAGCAAAATTAGGACACATGGACAGCAAATTTACCTCCTTGTTTGGAGTGTGTCAGGAAAAGAAAAATATGTTAAAGTGCTGTTGTTTATCACAGATCAATCAATTTACAGTCTCACTGTGTGACTACACAGGTACATCACCTCCCTATCATTTGAATCTTAGAATTATTATTCTCAGACAACTATTCCTATTTTCAATGTTTTTCAGCATTCCCAGTAGTACATCACAATATGACCTCCCAGCCTTAGGCTGTAGAATGCTAAAATGGCTGCTGTTATTGCTTCCCTCATTTTTATAGTCCCTGTAATACTCTCCTTTGATTTACTGTATTTCCTGTGCTAGACCGTGTGATGTGATAGCTGTAAAGCATTAAGGAGAGTGCCTGACAACCTGAGGCCAGTCTTCGTGATGAAATATTGAGAAGTGTGGGATATGGTGCTGATCTTTTTTTTTTTATCCTCGCTATTCAAATGACAGAATTAAAGAATTTGCCAGTATCAGTGAATCTTAGAAAATTTGGCTCAAATTCGATTTGCAGCAAGTCGATCCCCTCATCACAAGTGTTTATGATTTCCATGTTGTTACCAATCTGGGATAACTGTGGCATAGAATTAATGATGATGGTATCTATAATCGATATGATATATAAAGTTGTACTGAACTATCTACACCTCAGTAAGGAGTATGAAGTCATACTGTACCTCATTATGGCACAAACTTTTTTCTTTAGTAAGGTTCCATATAAAGCCATATGGTTTTATTATAGACAGTGGCATAACGTGAAGCTCATGGGCCATGATGCAAAAGCTCCAATGTGGCCACCATATTTATTGTAAGTCTATAATAGCACTGGTTATTTCATATGGGCCAAAGAGACTTTTGAGGCCCCCTAGGGCTCCATGGCCTGGGTGTGGTCGCAACCCCTGCCCCTATTGTAGTTACGCCACTGATTATAGAGCTATATTTATTGAGAATTGTTTCTAGGGAGAATATCTACAGAGTAATTTTTTAAGCAAAATCTGAAACATGCAAATCCACCCTTACACTAATGGTGGGCAGAGAAAGGAAGAACTTCCAGAATGTCTGCTTGGTTTGGGACTCATGGAGATTTGGGGGTTTCTTATTCAGAATAATAGAAGCAGTATATAAAAAAATATTCTACATTTTATCTAGTCTTACCTCCAAATGTATGGAAAGCTACAAAAATAGTCTACTAAATAAAAAATAAATTCAATTTTTTATTATTTCCATTTAATTGGTCTATTTCACATATATTCTTTCTCCTGTCTTAGAAGGATTTCAGACATCCTTGAAATGCATTTTACTTTGGCTTCCCACAGAGATAATTGATAGTTTAATCATTAAAATGTCAGAAAGGGAAATATTATTTATGCATGTAAATAGCTCTTCAAATGTTCTTTTGAGTCTGCTTTTATTTACAACAGCAGTGGGCTCTTTAGGCATATTATAGGTAATCAATAAAAATCTAATCAGCATTTTAGTACAGTACGACCATGTATATGTAATACTTACATATGTTTTATAGCTCAGAGCTTCAGTCAAAGTTCAGACAGCAAATTTTGAAGGGGCAGAAAATGCAAAGGTGTAAAATGTTGAGACCTCACATAAATATTTAGTTCATATTAGCCAGTGAATGTACTATTTTGGGCTATAAAAGCCTTAAAGTAAAAGTAGTAGTAGTAATAATTTTTATTAAAAAAATACAAAAATTCTACTGTTTTGTAAATATTTCCCAAATGCTGATCTATGTATGGCCAGGGTCACACACACCATCCGTTTTTGGAATAAATCTGTTTTTGGGAATATTTTGGTCATTTTTTATTTCAGACTTCAAAAACTCACATGCGTTAACGCATGTGTGTGTGCATTTTTCAAAAGCACATGCGTTTTCGTGCAGCATCCCAAAAATGCTACTATCAGCGTTTTTGGGTGCATTAAAAAAAAACATGCATTTTGTAATCCCCCTATAGGAGACGCATGCGTTAACGCATGGTACATATAGGCACCATGCGTTAACGCTTGCATTTTTGCATGCGTTTTTTATGAAAAATAGACTAAGTCCTAAATATTAAAAAAAACCATCCAGGATCTCCGGAGACACTATTGTCACCCTTAAAAAAACAGATCCGTTTTTCTAATGGCTTAAAAAACAGATGGACATGTGTGACCCTGGCCTATCTCTATGGATATAGAAACTAGAGAGAGAGTGTAGTCTGATTTTGCAGTTATGTATCACTCTTTTCCATCTGACGCCTTGTTATACTTACATAAATAAAGCAATAAAGAGGTGAGATGTTTGTGGTTTGTTACTATGGACACATAATACAGCCTGAGTTGATGAATAATTTTATTCAAGACCATTTACCAAGTCACTTGATTTCTTTATTTTTTTTATTTTACAGTTGTGGCCAAAAGTATTGACACCCCTGCAATTCTGTCAGATAATACTCAGTTTCTTCCTGAAAATGATTGCAATCACAAATTCTTTGGTATTATTATCTTCATTTAATTTGTCTTCAATGATAAAAACACAAAAATAATTGTCCTAAAGCCAAATTAGATATTATTCCACATCAAACAAAAAAGGGGGTGGACAAAAGTATTAGCACTGTTAGAAAAATCATGTGATGCTTCTTTAATTTGGGTAATTCACAGCTCCTGCAACTTACCTGTGACACCTATACAGGTGTTGGCAATAACTAAATCACACTTGCAGCCAGTTGACATGGATTAAAGCTGACTCAACCTCTGTCCTGTGTTCTTGTGTGTACCACATTGAGCATGGAGAAAAGAAAGAAGACCAAAGTACTGTCTGAGGACTTGAGAAACCAAATTGTGAGGAAGCATAAGCAATCTCAAGGCTACAAGTCCATCTCAAAAGACCTGAATGTTCCTGTGTCTGCCGTGCGCAGTGTCATCAAGAAGTTTAAAGCCCATGGCACTGTGGCTAACCTCCCTAGATGTGGACAGAAAAGAAAAATTGACAAGAGATTTCAACGCAAGATTGTGCAGATGGTGGATGAAGAACCTCGACTAACATCCAAACAAGTTCAAGCTGCCTTGCAGTCCAAGGGTGCAACAGTGTCAACCCGTACTATCCGTCGGCGTCTGAATGAAAAGGGACTGTATGGTAGGAGACCCAGGAAGACCCCACTAATTACCCGAGACATAAAAAAGCCAGGCTGGAGTTTGCCAAAACTTACCTGAGAAAGCCTAATACGTTTTGGAAGAATGTTCTCTGGTCAGATGAGACAAAAGTAGAGCTTTTTGGGCAAAGGCATCAACATAGAGTTTACAGGAGAAAAAAAGAGGTATTTAAAAAAAGAGCACAGTCAAACATGGCAGAGGTTCCCTAATGATTTGGGGTTGCTTTGCTGCCTCTGGCACTGGACTGCTTGACCGTGTGCATGGCATTATGAAGTCTGAAGACTACCAACAAATTTTGCAGCATAATGTAGGGCCCAGTGTGAGAAAGCTGGGTCTCCCTCAGAGGTCATGGGTCTTCCAGCAGGACAATGACCCAAAACACACTTCAAAAAGCACTAGAAAATGGTTTGAGAGAAAGCACTGGAGACTTCTAAGGTGGCCAGCAATGAGTCCAGACCTGAATCCCATAGAACACCTGTGGAGAGATCTAAAAATGGCAGTTTGGAGAAGGCACCCTTCAAATATCAGGGACCTGGAGCAGTTTGCCAAAGAAGAATGGTCTAAAATTCCAGCAGAGCATTGTAAGAAACTCATTGATGGTTACCGGAAGCGGTTGATCGCAGTTATTTTGGCTGAAGGTTGTGCAACCAAGTATTAGGCTGAGGATGCCAATACTTTTGTCTAACCCATTTTTGGAGTTTTGTGTGAAATGATCAATGTTTTGCTTTTTGCTTCATTCTCTTTTGTGTTTTTTCATTGAAGACAAATTAAATGAAGATAATAATACCAAAGAATTTGTGATTGCAATCATTTTCAGGAAGAAACTGAGTATTATCTGGCAGAATTGCAGGGGTGTCAATACTTTTGGCCACAACTGAGGATGCCTTATATTCATATAGGAAAACATGACAACATGTGACTTATATTCCTGTAAATAGACAAAACTGACTGACTGGAAAGCAGAATCATAAGGTCCCTTTACATGCTGAGACTTTCCAGCGATCCGACCTGGCCGGGATCGCTGGAAAGTCTCTATGCAGTCTTGGTGAGCTGTCAAACAGGCAGACTCACCAGCGACCAGTAAGCAGCGACATCGCTGGTAACCAGGGTAAACATCAGGTAACTAAGCAGCACACGCTGCTTAGTTATCCAGTGTTTACCCTGTTTACCAGCATCCTCCCGCTTACAGGTTGGGCTAAGTGGGAGGACGCTGGTAACCAGGGTAAACACTGGGTAACTAAGCAGAGTGCGCTGCTTAGTTACCAGGTGTTTACCCTGGTTACTAGTGCCCAGCATCTAATGTGCAGTGCTGGGCAATGGCTGTAAGGTCGCTGATCGTTGGTCTCTCGCTGTCACTCACAGCGATGCGTGCTGACGAGTGGGAGACCAATGACCAAAATATGGCCCTGAATAATTTGTAGCGATCAGCGACCTCACATCAGGGGGCTGATCGCTGCTACATGTCACGCACTGCAACATCACTGGAGAGGTCGCTGTTACGTCACAAAACTTGTGACGTTTCAGCGATATCGCTAGCGATGTTGCAGTGTTTGAAGTACCCTTTAAAGAGAATCTGTCAGCAAGTTTTTATTTTGTAATCTGAGGCCAGCATGATGTAGGGGTTAAAACACTCAAATCAGCAATGTGTCCATTATTAGGCTGTATGCTGTTGATTCCAAACAATGAAGACTTTATCACAAGGAGATTATCACTGCCCAGCTACAGGGTTCATGAACAGTTGTCTGACTATGCCTCCTCCACTAATAAGGAGAGCTCATTGTCAGTAGATAATGTACAGAGCACTGTGATGTGGGCAGGATTAGCTTTCTAAGCTCTGCTACATACTACATCTAAAAAATGTTGTGTTTCAGCTGCTGCACCCAGTAAAATAAGTGATACATTATTGCAGTCAGGGTCTCTTTTCCTACATTATACTGCTCTCAGATGAGGTAGCAAAAAGCTGCTGACAGATTCCTTTTACCTATGTGTCTTCCCAATGCCACTCTTGAAGGGTAATTCATCTTCATCCTAATAGTATTAGCAATAGATGTATGTTGTACTTTGTGCTGCGTGACACAATTTCCTATAATGTTGAATAATTAGGTAGTGGGTGGGCATATGATTGGTACAACCTGTGCACTCGCACAACAGCCAAAGAGTTAAGGAGGCTTATTTCCATCTCCAAAACAGGAGGAATTGTGTATTATGATGAGTTGTTGGACTACAAAGGGCCCATACATTGTTCCTCTATGAAGGCCCCTTACTGTCTATGTCCATCATTGGATCAGCAATTCCCAATAAAGCACAGTTTGTATGTCAGAGTCCATCTCTATTGTCTTTGGGTAAGCTTCTATGTTCTGCAGGTTCATTATGTCTCTCTTCTGTAGGTCTTTGTGGTCCACATAGACCCCTCTTTCTTTCTCTTATATGTTGTATGTAAGCTCATTAGCAAAGTTCTCTCAAAGATTCAAATATTCAAAGAAGCTTTATTGGCCAGACTAAGTACACTTTGGTTTTGCCAAAGCAAGTTTACAAAAGGGAATAGGGATAGGGACTGTACTGATGTTTTGTAGGGGCTGTAGGAAAGGGGGATGGGGGTAGATCCAGGGTGAGGGCTATAAGAAGAATGGATGGGGGCACATCCAGGGTGGGGGCTATAGAAGTCCATGGCATATCATAGTTCTCTTTCTCGCAATCTATCACATTCGCTCATATACCGAGCTGCTCTCCACTGCTCTCTCTTCTTCTCCCAGCTGGATATATGTTTTCTCTTCCTCCTTCATGATTATAAAATATGGGAAGAGATGTGAGAGTCTCCTGAAATGAGTGTCCCTCACTGCTGAGTATTTGCAGCAGTGTAGCAAGAAGTGGGTCTCGTTCTCCAGGGTCTCCTTATCACAGAGTTGGCACAGTCTTTCCTCTCTGGGCTTGTAGCTCTGCCTGTGATGGCCGGATTCGATGGCTAGACTGTGGGCACTGAGTCTATATCAGCTCAGGATCTTGCGGTCTCTGGTTTGCGGGAGTTTCTTCAGATATGGGGCCAGTCTATAGTCTCTCTGTAGACTCCGGTACATGGTCAGTGTCTGTGAGCTGATGATATCGTTCTTCCAGACACAGACATACCTCTCCTGGAATTCGTCTACCATCTTCCTGATTCTGGCTTTTGTCAGGTTGTTGTGATTGGTGTTCTGGTCGGGTTGGGTTTTGGTGGGCTGTTCCGAGGGTCCTGGTTTTTTCTGTTTCACCTACATGTATCAGGGCTTTATGCTGATGGGAGCTTGGATTGCTCCTATGTAGGTGAGCCCAGAATTAGAGTGCCCTCTTTAGAACCGTTAGGTGTAGACTGACTCTGCCCAGCTTGGCCCAGCAAGCACTGTTGCAGGTGCTCCGATGGACCTGGAGAAGGTGCTTACAGAATTCCAGGTGGAATATTTCTGTTGGGCTGGAATCCCACCATGACCAGTATGGGTAGGTGGGAGGACCCCAGACTTCGCTGCCATACAGGAGGATTGGGGCTCTCTCCACTCTCACAAAATATTTTACGAGTATTTACAAACTTTGCAATACTGATATTTGCACAAATTTGTTTGCCAGAAATAACATTTTCAGGACAAATTCTGAGAAACCAGAAAATTCAGTGATGCAAAAAAATTCTTTATTTTGTAAAAATGCATTTTTAGTGTGTTAGTAGACAAACCTAAAAAAACTATATAAATATGGTATTGCCGTGATTGTTCTGACCTGAGGAATAAAGTAGTATAATCACTTACACTGCAAGGTGAACAGCATAAAAAATAAAGCCAATTTGTCAAATACTGTTGATTTGTTCATTCTGCCTCCCAAAGATCACAGTAAGATGCAGCTCATAGTTATCCAGCGCTCTACACTGTGCGCTTCAACTGTGGATTATGTGTATATCTTTAAAAAATGTGATTCAGACAAAATTCCCAATGGAAAATTCATTGTAATGAGGCAGAGGGAGTCACCTTGAACTCTACATGTCTTGCCCATGATCAAGCGATGTCCATTTTTTTACTGATCTTTTTAGGCATGCACAGAAGCGTGGTTTCACCTTTGAAAATATAGACACTGCTGAACAGAGCCCAAATGGAGTACAGAGTAACTATGCTGCCTCATTAATAAATGGATGCTTTGGGGGTTTCACCTGAATCAAGTACTTCAGAAATGTAGCTGGAAACGCGAGTGTAAGTGCTCAGCTTAGAGCACAGGATAAATGGGAAATGATCCATACTGGTAGCACAAAGGCTCTGGAAAAATGCTCACCCCAAAAAAAGAATTCCAGCAAAATCTGTGCTCCAACATCCAAATACTCCCCACTCTTCTGTGCACCACAATGTCTAACCACAGATAACGTCTACATGTTTGGCATTTTTGTAGTGAGGTAGCCCACTAACCATTGGGATATGTGTTTCCATATTCATATAATGGAAAAAATGTACGGGCACTACAATGCATGGGTAAAACAAGGATGTATTTGCAATTTTTACTTCTACAACATTCACTGTGTTTGACACCATGGGTGTTTTACAGAGACAAAATTATCACTACAACCATAAATGAATTCCCAGAGGGATGTAGTTTCCAAACTTTGGTAACTTTAGAGGATTTATTAAGTTCTACCACTTAGTGGCTCTGCAATTGGAGTCAACAAACGTCTAGGAAAATATGTGCTCAAAAAATAAAATAGCGCTCCTTCCTGCCTGAGCCTTGTAGTGTGGCCAAACAGTACTGTATAGTCACATCTGTGGTATTTCCACGTTCAGGAGAAACTGTATAACACATGATGTGACCTTTTTTAACTATTCCTCTGTGAAAATTGGAAATCTGGAGTTAAGACAACATTTAGTGGTAAAAATGTCATTATTTTTTGTTTACGGTCCAATAGTATAACATTTTCCGACACACCTGTAGTGTCAATATGCTCATTGCACCCCTGGATGAATTCATTAAGGGGTTTAGTTTGTAAAATGAGGTCACTTGTGGGAGGTGTCTAATGTTATGGCACTTCAGAGGCTCTGTTAACGTGACATGGCACTATATTTGAGCTCAAATATGGCATTCCTTCTTCTATTGGGGTTGTAATGTGCCTCAAATGAAGTTTTTGACTAAATATGGGGTATTGATGAACTCAAAAGAAATTGTTCAACACATTAATTGATGCATTTTCTCCTGTTACCCATGTGAAAATGAAAGATTTGGAGTTAAAGCAACATTTTTTGTGGCAAAAATGTATTTTTTATTTTTACGGCTCAACGTTATAAATTTGTAAAGCACCTGATAGTTCAAGCTGCTCGCAAACATATAGATAAGTTCCTTGAAGATTTTGGTTTCCAAAATGGTGTCGCTTGTTGGGGGTAATTTCCACTGTTTAGGCACATCGGGGGCTTTCCAAATGTGACATGGAGTCCACAGCCAATTTTCTATTCAGAAAGTCAAATGTCACTCTCACACTTCTGAGCCCTGCTATGCGCCCAAACAGTGGTTTTCCACCACATATCAGGTATCAATGTACTCAGGACAAATTATTCCACAAATTTTGTGGTTCATTTTCTCTTGGTACCCATGTGAAAATGAAAAAAAATTGGAGCTAAAAGAATTTTTTTTGTGGAAAAAATTCACTTTTTCATTTTCATGGCTCAAAGTCATAAAATTCTATGAAGCACCTGAGGGTTCAAAGTGCTCAGCACAGATCTAAAAAAATTCCTTGAAGAGGGGCTCTAGTTTCCAAAATGGGGTCACCAGTGAGGTGTTTCCACTGTTTAGGCACATAACTGTTTCTCTAAAAGCGACATGGAGTTCGCTAACAATTCCAGACATTTTTCTGCTCAAGTCAAATGACGCTTCTAATCTTCCAAGCCCTGCACCCAAACAGTAGTTTTCACCACATAAGGGTTATCAACATACTCAGGACAAATTGCACAACATACTGTCCAGTGCAATTTCTCCAGTTTTCATCATGGTGATAATTTTTTTTTTTTCACATTGCGTTACTTCCTGTGAAGCACCTGAAGGGTTAATAAACTTCTTAAATCTGTATTTGAGCAGTTTGAGGGGTTCAGTTTTTATAATGGTGTCACTTTTGGGTATTTTCTATCATATAGGTCCCTCAAATGTTAGGTGGTTCCCTAAAAATATGTAGATTTTGTTGGAAAAATGAGAAACTGCTGATAAATTTTCAGCCCTTTAATTTCCTAACAAAAACTGTTGTTTAAAAAATGATGCTGATGTAAAATAGACATGTAGCAAATATTATTTATTACCGTATATACTCGTGTATAAGCCGAGTTTTTCAGCCCAAAATTTGGGCTGAAAAGTCTCCCCCTCGGCTTATACACGAGTCAATACGGGTGGGGGCTGTGTCCGGGGCTGTGGAGGCTGCAGGAGGCGGGGTGGGCTGCTGTATGAGCGGCCCCGTCACGTGGGGCCGCTCATTAAATATGCACTGCTTCCCCCTGTCAATCAGCGGCAGGGGGAAGCAGTGCATATAGCCCCCAAATGCTGGCACTCGCCCCCCCTTGTAAGGGCCCCCCCGCTGCTTATATTACCATCCCGGTCTTCTGATCAGCGCCGCTCCTCGGTGCTCCTCGGTACTCCGTCCGTCCGTCCTGCTGCATCCGGGATCTCCAGCCGTCGCAGGCATATGACGTCATCGCGCGACGGCCGGGGATCCCGGATCTGGCAGGACGGGAGCAGAGAAGACGGAGCGCCGAGGAGCAGCGCTGATCAGAAGACCGGGATGGTAAGAGAAGCGGGGGGGGCCCTTGCAAGGGGGGGCGAGGTGCCAGCATTTGGGGGCTGCTGGGTACCCCCTGGGGGCTGCTGGGTACCCCCTGGGGGTTGCTGTTTACCCCCTGGGGGCTGCTGGGGACCCCCTGGGGGCTGCTGGGTACCCCCTGGGGGCTGCTGGGTACCCCCAGGGGGCTGCTGGGTACCCCCTGGGGGCTGCTATATCTACCCCTGGGGGCCTGCTGTATACCACTGGGGCTGCTGTATACTACCACTGGGGCTGCTATATACTACCACTGGGGCTGCTGTATACTACCACTGGGGCTGCTATATACTACCACTGGAGCTGCTATATACTACCACTGGGGCTGCTGTATACTACCACTGGGGCTGCTATATACTACCACTGGGGCTGCTATATACTACCACTGGGGCTGCTGTATACTACCACTGGGGCTGCTGTATACTACCACTGGGGCTGCTGTATACTACCACTGGGGAGGCCTGTATACCACTGGGGGGGCCTGTATACCACACTGCTGGGGGCTGTATACCTGTGCTGGGGTCCACCCTCGGCTTATACACGAGTCAATAGGTTTTTCCAGATTTTTGGGGCAAAAGTAGGGGGGTCGGCTTATACACGGGTCGGCTTATACACGAGTATATACGGTACCTATCTTGTGTGACAAAAATTAAGGGCATAAAAATAAAAAATGTCAAAATTGTGCAATTTTTCAAATTTTTGCCAAATTTCAGTTTTTTTTTCACAAATAAATGCAAAAAATATTGTGCTAACAGTCCCACTACCATGAAGCACAATATATCAAGAAAAAAGAATCTTGGAATCACTGAGATCTATGGAAGCTTTCAAGCTTTCCAGAATTATAATCTTATAAATTGAAAAAACTGGGCTGTTCATGAAGCTGAGAAAAAGGCTGAGTGGCAAAGGGGTTAAAGTGTATCTGTCATTTTCCTTTAATTTCAGAAATCAATAGTACACATGAAAATAGACAATGGTGTAATATATCTCAGCAGACATATTTGCTTTTTTCTGTGCCAAAATTGATCAGTCATTTGATAAATTCTCAATTCTGAGATATAATCTGTATTCAGTAAAAACTATCCCATTACTGAGATAGGAGATGGAAGTTTTTACTTAGGAGATTCTATGACAACAGGAAGAGGGAGGAGCTATAGGCATAGGGAGGAGCTAGATGCAGAGCTCTACCCACTTTTCCCGTTTCTACATACATAGAATCTCATCAGTAACAACTGCCATCTCCTATCTCAGTAATGGAAAAGTCTGAAAAATTATGACAGTTACTTTTTAAGGCCTTTACTTCCTAACCAAGTATTGGAGTACATTGATGTATTGTATGTGATGAACCAGTGACCTTTAATAAGACAAGGTTTGATAGTTGATATCCTTCAAATCAATAATTAATCAAGTTTAAAGAGCTTGGAGTTGGAAAATCTACATAAAAATAACAATATGGGAAAAATACTCAACTGCTTAATTGTGCACAGTGTATATATCTACTTTCACATGTCTGAGTGTGTGTATTTATATCTAATATATAAAGCTGACTGTATGTATGTGTGTGTGTATGTATGTAAGTCCACACATAACCTTGCCGCTTAATGGCTCCGCCCCATTATAATGTGCTGGGTGCATATGGCTCAGCCCCCTCCAGTTAGCTCCAGCCCTCTCATATTGCTCTGTATGCATATTCTCTGCCCCTCTAGTTATGCCCGCCCCATTTATTACAGCCCATTTATTATTTTAACCTGGGCTTCGCCAACATCATGACTCCGCCCCCTGGATGCATATGGCCGTGCCCCATCTGGTTACCCCGCCCCCTTTATTAAGTTCTCTTTATTATTGTAACCTTGGCAGCACTGGTTTCTACAGCTATAATATATATACATATATATATGTATGTATATGCACATATATATTTAGCTGGGCAACAGGAAGTAAAGTTCTGCATAAAAAGTCTGGTTGACCATTTGCAATCTAATTGAAATTGAGCATTTTTACTTTGTGTTGTCAATTTGTTGTTCAGTTCTTTAAGAAAAATGCTGTAAAACAAAGAGCTCTCAGTTTCTGGTCAAAAGGCTAAAGAACAAAATAAAGCACTAGGGAAAGTTGGTTATATGTCAGAGCTAAGCACTACACTCAGAAAGTCAGCATTCTTCATTGGCATTTCCACCTATCATGTTTGTTTTCTTTGCTTCACTTCACATTTTTTTAAATTATACCTCCTGTCTCAGCAGCGCATTTCTTAGAAAAAGCTATGACAGTAGTTCTTGATGAGTTTTGTTACTCTTTTTGTACCTTTTTAAATTACAGTAGGTACACTGCTTTAAGTATAGCAGTTGAGTATAAAATTGCAATTCATTTATCCTATTGCAAGAATTTTTCAATAACATCTGCAATCTTCATGATCAATATGGTTAACAATTATATGATTTACAGCACAATGGTATTTAATATTTTTCCGATTTTATGATCTGAATTTGATAATTACATTGTTGACTGTTTTCTTGTAATTTTATTATGCAAGTCCCAATGCTATAATTTTATTACTTTATTGGAGTTAACCTGTTAAATTTTTCCTAGCCGCTTTCCTGATTGGTAGGGATCCACTAATCACACTATTGGAAATAAATCTTCCTAGGAATATCTGCATGAAAAATACTGTACAACAGTGCATGTATTGTAATCAATAGAGGATCAAATCTCCAGTTTTCAGACTGAGGTTGTGTGATCATGTACAGGAATTGCAGCGTTTTGAATGTAGAGTATTTCCACTGCGTCCAAAACGCTGTGATGTACAGTAGCAGCATAGTGGATGGGATTTCAATAAATTCCATGCTCACTGTGCTTCTCCCCACCGCAGCGTGTTTTGAGCCGCAGTGCAGGCTTCCGGACTTCTGCATCTCTGCAGCACGATAATTTCATGCTGTGGAGTCGGAAGCGATAGCCACCGAGTGTACACAGGGAGAAGCCGCCCTGCCTCCAATGCAGATCGTGGGCACAGGGCAGCTCTCCCTGTCTACACGCTCATGCTCCTGCAGGTCCAAGACACAGTGCCTTTGAATGGTGCGCACACAGCTTGACAAATGTATCTGTTGTGGCTTTCTGCTTTAGCCACTGCGTAAGGAAGATTGTAGCAGTAGATCCACCTATATACCTTGAGCCATAGAAATAGATTTCTCATTAATACAGCTCCTTAAATTGGTGTTGCAAAACAATACATGGAAAAAGGAATTTGTATCTCGTGAACACTTCCATTTTTTCACATTACACCTTCAAACTTAAATGTATTTTATTTTCAATCGCATGTGATATACCAACTTTAAATAGCAAGTATTTGTGGATTATAAAGGAAGTGATACATGGTCTTTGAAATATTTTAAAAATCTAAATATTGTGACATTCATTTATATTTAATTCCATGTAGTCTGATACCCCTAAATAAAATCCTAAGTGAACAATTGCTCCCAGAAGTTACATAATTAGTTAATTGAGTCCACCTGTTTGTAATTTATTTTAAGTATTAGGGTATGTGCCCACAGGACGTTTTTTGTGCAGTCATGAACGCAGGAAAACCTGAGGATCCTAGAGTCCTTGATAGGAGAAATGCTAAGATCTTGTCTGCGTTTTTTGCGCGTTTTTTGTGCGTTTTTACTGTGTTTTTTGTGCGTTTTTCCTGCTTTTTTGATGCTGCGTTTTTCCAGCGTTTTTCCCATTGACTGCACCAAAAACGCAGAAAGAATGAACATGTCAATTGTTTGCTATCCGCACCAAAAACGCAGGTATTTGACAGTTCTTGACACTTGCAAAACCAATGTGTGTGCACAGCGTTTTTGTAAACACATTGGTTTTGCTGGGAAGCCCAACCGCAGGAACAAATTAGCATACATTACTATAAAACCAAAGGTTTTCTGCAAGCGGAAGCCGCAGCAAAACCGCGGCAAAAACGCCCTGTGGGCACATACCCTTACTGTACCTGTGAGAGCCTTAGAGGTTTGTTTGAGAACATTATGGATCAAACAGCATCATGAAAACTAAGGAACACACCAGACAGGTCAGGGATAAATTTATGTAGAAGAGTAAAGCAGGGTTAAGTTATGGAATAAAAATACAGCTTACCACACTCAGAAGTCCATATGTGCAGCTCAAGCATGGAAAAAACATGGTTCAGTCCATGCAGTGCTAAATCCGAAAGGAGAGAACTTTCCAGCGAGCATAGAAGATGAAATCTCAGATGTATTGATAAGCTTGATTTTTAATCATCTAAAAAGTTACAAAAAAACAAAATTCAAGACCCCACGATACTCCCCTAAAAACTGTTGAGAAACCTCTCTCCTGTTAGATGAAAAGAATAGCCCAAAATCTGAACATGTCAGAGAGCATCATTCAATCCATTATCCAAAAATGGAATGAGCATGGCACAGTTGCAAACCTACCAAGACATGAGTGTCCACCTAAACAGATATCCCAAATGAGGAGAACAGTAAATAGAGAAGCATCAAAGAGGCCTATAGTCACTCTGGAGGAGCTGCAGAGATCCACAGTTCAAGTGGGATAATCTATCCACACGAAAACTATTAGTCGTGTACACCAAAAATCTTGCATTCATGTAACAGTGGCAAGAAGGAAGCCATTTTTGAGAAGAATCCATAAGAAGTTTAAAGAAAGTCATGTACAAGGCACACCTAGTATGTAAAAAATGGTGCTCTGGTCAGATCTGATCAAAATAGGATTTTTGGGTCTAAATGCAAAACATTAGGTGTAATGAAAAAAGTTAACTACACATCAACCAGAAATTAAAATCTCCACTCTCAAACATGTTGGTGGCAGCACCATACTGTGGGAATGTATTTCTTACGCTGGGACAATATAAACTGGGCAGAATTAAAGAGAGGTTCCATGGAGTTAAATACAGGGCAATCCTGGAAGAAAGCCTGTTAGGCTGGTTTCACATTGGCATTCCCCTCCGCAGCATTCTGCAGAGGGGAACCACCATGTGAGCGCAGTCACCGCAAGTCCCTATGTTTATAATGGGGATGCACGGTGCTGCGCTTGACTGCAGTGGACTTGCTTGGACTTGCGGTGGCTGTGCTCACATGGCGGTTCCCCTCCGCAGAACGCTGCGTAGGGGAACGCCAATGTGAAGCCACCCTTAGAGGCTGCAAAAGACTGGAGTATAGGATCACCGTCTTGCAGGACAACGACCCTAAACATTCCGCCAGAGCTACAATGGAATGGTTTAGATCGGGACTGCATAAGAAACAGCCTGTTGGCCACATGCGACCAGCTTAAGGATGTTGTGCAGCCCACAGAGAGTTGGGAGACTCTGGCTCCCACCTTCCTATATCCATATATTCAGCTGTATCTGCATTTGTATTAGGACTAGGGCAGAGCAGCACTCGTCAGCCCCTCCCAAACATGCGGCAGCATGATAAGGTTCTCTCGCTGTGACCTCATCACACTGCTGTCGATCCTGCAGCGCAGAGGAGACAAGGATGTGCCAGAAAAAGTAAGTACACCAGAAGAAGATTAAACATTCTTTTGTAATAGAACAGGGGGTTGCTGTTACTATGAGGCTACATTATGGGCCAACAGGAAAGAAAATTTTCATGGAGGAATAGTATGCAGAGGCGAAGGGTGTATGCGTTGGTAACATTACTGAGAGAGCTGTGTGTGGGGGAAATCATGGAGAGCAGCTGTGTGGGGGTTATATTATGGAAATGAGCTGTGTATGGGGGATTACGGAGAGGTAATGTGTGGGGAGTGGAATTATGGAGAGGAGCTGTGTGGGTTGGGGGGAACATTATGAAGAGGAGCTATGTGAATGAATGTTATAGAGAGGAGAGGAGCTATGTGTGGGGGATTACATAGAGAATCTGTGTAGCATGATTAGTATATACATCAACAGGGACAAATTTTAAGAAAAAGTAAAATGAAAAATTACTAATGTTTTCAAGACAAAATTCAGATATAACCTTCAAAAAAGAGAGGGTCACTGATCTCTTCAGTACAACGCACATCCCATACTATGATAATGTTTGTCCATATAGATTGTGTGGCTTTCTACTTGATTTTAGGACCTGTTTGCAATGTATGTTGCTGAAATGTGAGCACATTTTTTGCAAACGAGCAAAGTACATCACTGTTCTTCTGTTTATATGTGTGTATGTGCTATATATATACACTATATATACTGAAAAAAAATTAAATCAATTTAAATTAGGTTGGCAGCAAATAAAGTAGGCAGTTTTCAGTTGCAAAATTTTATAGGTTAATATAAATAAGGTAGGCAGCACTCCCATGTAAAGTTAAAAAAATGTACTTCTCTTTATTGGCCCATAGTGACTGCGACGTTTCGGCAGACTGCTTGAGAAAGGTTCATTTTGAACTGAAAAGTAGCAGTCACTAAGGTCAATAAAGAGAAGTACCGTATATACTCGTGTATAAGCCGACCCGTGTATAAGCCGACCCCCCTACTTTTGCCCCCAAAACCTGGGAAAACCTTTTGGCTCGTATATAAGCGAGGGTGGACCCCAGCATAGGTATACAGCCCCCAGCAGTGTGATATACAGGCCTCCCCAGTGGTATACAGGCCTCCCCAGTGGTAGTATACAGCAGCCTCCCCAGTGGTATATACAGGCCCCAGCAGTATTACAGCAGCCTCCCCAGTGGTATATAGCAGCCCCAGTGGTGTGGTATACAGCAGCCCCAGTGGTGTGGTATACAGCAGCCCCAGTGGTATATAGCAGCCCCAGTGGTATATAGCAGCACCAGTGGTATACAGCAGCCCCAGTGGTGTGGTATACAGCAGCCCCAGTGGTATATAGCAGCCCCAGTGGTATACAGCAGCCCCAGTGGTATATAGCAGCCCCAGAGGTATACAGCAGCCCCAGAGGTATACAGCAGCCCCAGTGGTATACAGCAGCCCCAGTGGTATATAGCAGCTCCAGTGGTATACAGCAGCCCCAGTGGTGTGGTATACAGCAGCCCCAGTGGTATATAGCAGCCCCAGTGGTATATAGCAGCCCCAGTGGTATATAGCAGCCCCAGAGGTATACAGCAGCCCCAGTGGTATACAGCAGCCCCAGTGGTATATAGCAGCCCCCGTGGTATATAGCAGCCCCAGAGGTATACAGCAGCCCCAGTGGTATATAGCAGCCCCAGTGGTATATAGCAGCCCCAGTGGTGTATAGCAGCCCCAGGTGTATACAGCAGCCCCAGTGGTGTGGTATACAGCAGCCCCAGTGGTATTTAGCAGCCCCAGTGGTATACAGGCCCCCAAATGCTGGCACTCACCTCCCCCCTGTTGTAAGGCCCCCCCCTGGTGCTTAACTTACCATCCCTGGTCTTCTGCACTGCATCGCGCCGGTCTTCTGTGCTCCGTCCTCCAGATATAACCTTCAAAAAAGAGAGGGTCACTGATCTCTTCAGTACAACGCACATCCCATACTACTGATAATGTTTGTCCATATAGATTGTGTGGCTTTCTACTTGATTTTAGGACCTGTTTGCAATGTATGTTGCTGAAATGTGAGCACATTTTTTGCAAACGAGCAAAGTACATCACTGTTCTTCTGTTTATATGTGTGTATGTGCTATATATATACACTATATATACTGAAAAAAATTAAATCAATTTAAATTAGGTTGGCAGCAAATAAAGTAGGCAGTTTTCAGTTGCAAAATTTTATAGGTTAATATAAATAAGGTAGGCAGCACTCCCATGTAAAGTTAAAAAAATGTACTTCTCTTTATTGGCCCATAGTGACTGCGACGTTTCGGCAGACTGCTTGAGAAAGGTTCATTTTGAACTGAAAAGTAGCAGTCACTAAGGTCCAATAAAGAGAAGTACGGTATATTTTTTTAACTTTACCTAGATCGATAGATAGATAGATAGATAGATAGATAGATAGATAGATAGATAGATATGGATGGATAGTGATTAATTTCACTTGTGGGGTGTGGGACTTGTGGAGTAAAAAACAAAAGCTAAGAACCTTCAAATATTGAGTTAATTTGCAGGTTAATATCATTCTGAGTCTGTCCACCACCCTCACTGAAAGCCCTCCTGCCAGAAGCAAATTAACTTTATTTCTCCAAGTGTTTCAGGCTTTCAGTTATAACGATGAGCCAGTGCAGCTTCAGTCACTACAACATGCATACTGAGCAGCAGCTGTAACTACACTTCCAGTACTGACTGACAGCCAACTCTAATGTTCAGCAGTGACTGACAGCCACCTTTAATGTTCTGTAGTGACTGAAGCCTCATCGGTTTATGGACCTGTAGAAGCTCCCAAACATGGAACAGCTGTAGTCTTATCCTCCAGCTACCCTCCCCTTTCTCCCCTGCTCACAACTGTACCATGCTGTAAACCTTTTAGCAATTTTAAAGAAAAAAGGACTTTATCTGGATGAGTACAGCTCTGCTTTACAGACTTCAGTTTTCCTCCCGCACCCTAGGATTATTAGTTGGCACCTTTAGAGTTTCCAGTTGACCGAGACACAGCAAACAAGCTCACGGTACATCTTTGCTAATTACTTCCCATCCAGCGATGGTGGTTCCTACAGTAGCCTAGTTCTTGCTTCCTCACCGGTTTTTGCCTATAATTGAAAGCCTGAGGCTGCTTGGAGAAATGATCTCACTGGGGGCATTGGGCAGCCTCAGAATGCTACTAACCTGTCGATTAACCCTATATCTGGGGGTTAATGGAGTTATTTTTACCTGACAGGTTCCCTTTGACCTTTATTGGATATAATAACACATATAATTATAATCTGAAATAAAGAAAGAGTAACTATTGGCACCATGCTTCATATACATATATTCTCTCTCTAGCTTGCCGTTGTTGGATTAAACAGAGCATTGCACTAAAACTTCATTGCTATTTTCTTGACATAAACTTTTTTTTTCCTTTCAAAACCCACCTCCTTTGTGTGCAGGTATCAAACCAAGCAAAAAAAAAAAAAAGTTATTCCAGTAATTGCAATTAAACATACAACAGCTAGACAGCTCTGAAGGAAAAGGAGCCATGGGTCAAACCTCAAAGTTTATCCTGGAAATGATTCATTCGAGCATAGCCTATAATACGATTTTATGTTCTTCACTGTGTAAATTTAATCTTCAATCCTGAAAACTATTGATAGCTGCTGCTATTTTTATCTAATATTGTATCTATCACGTCTCAGTCAAGAATAGTGTCATTTAGCCACAGCTTTTGGGCTTCTCCATTGTTGAATTGGTCTTCCAAACAGCTAAAATGTAATTTAATGTTAACTCTATGCTGTTAAACAAACTCGGATTACATATTTTTCAAATACATATGTAAGAAATTTAAGTTGGGTTCATTATGTGTCTGTTAGTAATAGCCATATTGCTATGGAAACTGAAAGTATCATTATTCTACATATAGATCTAATAGAAGTTACTATGGAGTTTCTATGGCACCAGGCTGATGAGATGTAGAGATAATGATGCGTGATATGTTATATGAAGGAAGTTATACTAGAATAAGTAATATACTTGATAGAAATCTTTTCCTAAGTCTTCTTTCTTAGGCTGGCTTCACACCACGGTGTGATCCGGGGCTGTCCGGTGTAAACCAGACAGCCCCGGACCGGTTTTTGGCCCCATAGTAGCCTATGGGGCCGGATGGAGCCAGATGGCAGCTCTCTGCCATCCGGTTTCCATCTCTCTGGATGAATCCGGGAGTATTCGGATTATTCTCTCCGGACACAAAAATGTTGCTTGCATCATTTTTGTGTCTGGGGAGAAAACTCACCCCAAAAAGCCAGATCCCGGATTCAGGACAATCAGGGTCTCTCTAAAATGGGAGCCTATGGGGCCAGATTGCCCCGGTCCGGGCGAATCCGGGAACCAGATACCGGCGGCTGCACGCCGTTGTTGTTTCAGGACTGCGGCTAGCTCCATGCTAGCCGTGATCTTGAAAAAACAGCAGCTGCGGCTGCAATTACAGCCATCCGACTGCACACAGGACCGGAGGGCACATTTTGCCCTCCGATTCTGTGTGCTGATCCGGTCCGGGGCTGTCAGGTTCATGCCTGACAGGACCGGACTGCGCCATGGTGTGAAGCCAGCCTTAAACACATATAAATAGAATTGCCTCAATATTGTCAATAGCCCCAACCTAATAGAAGAATATAATTTGAGTCATAATTAAAGCCAACGTAAAAATATCCTTTTAGCATTTGAGGTCTGAGATCAGTAAATTTGGGGCTGGATTGTTCAGGATTATTGGTGTCCTCAATTCTAAGAAATATAGGCAGTTATTTATCCATCTTGCATTACCATCAGGGAGGCATCTGATTTTTAAAAAATTAGTTCCACTGTAGGACAACAACCCCAAACATGAAGCTAATGTCATTAAGAATTGTCTTCAATATAAAGAACTAAGAGACCTGAAATTAATGACGCCTGTCATTGAGCCCTGATCTCAATATTGAGTCTGTCTGTGATTACATATAGATAGATAGAAAGATTTGTTTAAGTCTACAGCCACTGAAGATCTGTGGTTAGTTTTTGAAAGTGTTTGGAAGAACCTCCCTGCCAATTTCCTTCAAGTAATGTGTACAAGTGTACCTAGAAGATTTGATGCTATTTTGAAGGCTATAGTTGGTCACACCAAACAATGATTTTATTTAGATTTCTCTTTTTTTCAATCACTTTACATTTTGTAAATTGATTAAACATTACCTACCTGATGTGCTATAGGAAAAATGGAGTCAGATTGAATAAATGGTAGGATGGAAATAGAAGAGCAGAGCATCTAGGATGCTGTAGAGATTATGCTGTGACTGCTACTTGATTATGCTGAGCTGTCAGGTTGCTGATTTTCACCACTGTCCTCCATTGTGATTCTGGGAAATCCTCTATTACTCAGGTGTTTCACCTTTCCAGTGATTGCTCTGCTGTTTTACTGAGTAGCCTCTACTAATTGTACATTGTACATTCTATGTGAGTGGTGCTGTGAGCCTGCATTGTTTACTGACTCTGGACTGTTGCTTGACTAACTGGTCTCTTGATTCATGAACTTGATATGACCTTATGCTATTTTGACCTCAGACCATTACCTGAACAATTCTCAGTTGACTTCCTTTATTCATTACATGTCTTTCTGGAGATGCGGCCATGTCTCAGTTGACTCCCTTTATTCTATGTACCTCACTGGAAACCACCACCCAGACTGCTACCTGACTATACCTCTGTAACTCCTAGAACCCACTATGACTCTTCCTAGTACCTGAGCTTGGCTAATCTGACTACTCTTCTTTCTTAATTACCCATTAGTAGTGATTAGTATCACAACAGTGAAATCAAGCTTAGGGGAAACGAGGTTAGATTTGTACATTTTATTTGCTAGAAATATAATCTAACAGGTAATTGATCACGATATGATAAATATATAGCATAATCTTTGCTATGTGCTAACGTTCAATGAATGAAAAGGTCCTTTATCAATCTGCCTAAGATCCCGTAGCGGCATCCTACTTTCTTTATCCTGATTATGTTTCACTATAAAACAGATGGAGGAAACATGAGTATACAGCTAAAAATTACAACATTTTATTACATTACAAACACTAGAACACTTAAAAACATACATGTCCTGACACAAAAAGGAGAGAAAGTAACAAAAAGTAAATCAACAATATCGTCTGCTAAAATATATGGTAGAAGTATACATAAACCGGTAATACATGCAAATGCAGCTGGTATAAGGGATATTCTAAATGGAGCACATAATGCACATCTTGTCAATACATGTGAAACATATGCAATATTCAATCAGTGCCCATAAAGTGCACAAGTGCAAAAACAGAGCAGAATGTAGCTTGTGTTAACAAAATATGACTATACGTAAGACGTCTTGTGCTAACAAATCATGGTCCTAAGTAAAGTCTTTAAGTCACATGCCCTATTATCCCATTGATTAGCCATACCTATAATGATTAGCAAGGGATACGAGGTCCACACATAGGGAGACGGTCCCCTGGGATATCCCCACCCACATACATTTCAAAATCTTTCCGCAATTACGATTGTTTCTTCAAGGGTATGCCGGCATTGCATGTTCGCATACTAAAAACATGGCACCAGACCCGCCCATACTACCATGTCACCATACATGACATGTACACCTTCATGCTAACCACTGAGCCACTTTACCTTAACCTTAAGAATATAAGCAAACATTAAGCACAAGAGTTTTATTTGTTTCCCATCAGCTATAATGTTGTTTTGTGTATATTTTTCTTGGTTATGTCTATTTCTTTTAAAACTAAGAGAACTAATTCCACAAACTATACATAATTACAGTATTAGGTGGAGATTTAAAGTGTTATGCTACTATCCAAAATGTTACATATTAGATATCTTGTGATTCTGGCAGATGCCTATGTAAATCTGTAACTACTTCCTTCACTGTTTAAAAGTGTTTTTTGACTCAAAGTTTTATTTATTTTTTTAATTTTAAAGGTTGAACTGGACACACCACGTACCGTGTAGAAGTGGCTGCAGAGAAGAATATATGTTTTTTTTCTATTTCAGCTCTCGTTTGCCCTCGTATAAGCACCTAATGAACTAACTTGAGTTACGTTCAAGTGTGTGTCATCATATAGTTTTCAATGGGGGCTATGAACTTATTTTCCCAGTCTGTTGCTGACCAATCATAAACCGGCAACAATATAGAAGTACAGAAGGACTCCAGGCAATATTTCAATACTTCTCTGCTGTGTAATATATACTAGTGCATCCCAATGAATTAGTGTATCATCAAAAATCAATGTAATATTGCCATGTTTCATGGCATCTCTGGGAGCTCTGAAACGCAATGACTAATAAATCAATATTATAATCATCCTTTGATGTCTTGTGGAATACAGCAGCATGGTTTTTAGCTCTTCATCCTCCCTACTTTAATTTTCTGAAACAATGACCTTTGGGTTTTCATTGGCTCTTAGCCATAATCATCAACATTAACTGAAATAAACACTTGAAATTGATCATTGTTTGTAATGACTCTATATAATATATGCATTTTACTTTTTGTATTGAATTACTGAAATAAATTGACTTGTTGATGATATTCTAATTAATTGAGATGCACCTGTATTCAGTGCCTATTAGGCTGCAGAGTATGGCTGGTAGAAGGCTGTGGACTCACGTCATGTAACCCTGCTTCTGATTTGTCAGCATCCTACTGGGAGAAGTACACGCCCCCAGGGAGAATTTAATTACAATACCTATTTAGAATTAGCTCATTAGCTAACTCATTAGGTGTCAAATATTTTATTGCTAATATCTGCTTAACAAAAAGGCAAAATTAAATGATGCCGCTGTTATGTCATCCAGCTCAACATGACAAGTGGTGAAAGGTCCTCTTGGGCTTAATAGTTTGGCTGACATCCTACATTAGGAATTTATGAGAAGCCGATGAGATTTTAGTCTGCACATGTCGACAGTCACATGACCATAGCGGGGTAATCTTGACAGTGTGCACATTGTAGATTGTCATGATTTGTTAGGTAATACCCTCACCTTCCCCATTAAGGGTAAGACCCCCACCTTCCCCATTAAGCATCCCGATGTAAAGCCAAATCTGTGTGAAATAAAACTGTCTGTTCCTGACTGGTGAGTGCTGCTTCTCTTCAATCAATTTTATCTGCAGTCTTTTAAATAAGTACATTTCTTTTGAGGCTGGATAGCAAAATCCATTTAAAGAGAACTTATGTCCAGAAATTCTATTTACTGGCTCATCTGCAGCAAAATAATGTTAAAATGATGTCTGTCTGCATTACTGGAAGTTCTGATGCTGAGAAAAAAATAACTCACTGTATATCCTCCAAGTAGCCGTTCGCTTTCAGCCATATTTGTGTGTCGGGAGCAATTACAATCGACATTCACTACATTGTGAGGAGAGGCTGTAATCCCTCCTTGAAATTTTGATTGACAGTCTGCTCTGCATCATATGTGTGCAGAACAAGCTTTCAATCAACGATCCACAGCGTGATTATAGCCGCTTCTCATTTTACAGTGAGTGTTGTCTGTAAGTGTTCCCTGCACGCCCATATTATTGAAAGTGAGTGACTACAGGAAGGATTTAAACCCTTCCCGACCCATGACATTGTACATCGTCATGGGCTGGTTACCGGGGTTTGATGTGAGCTCCGGCTCGGAGCTCACATCATTTACCCGAACATCTCAGCTGATGTCATCAGCTGAGATGTCGGGCTAACAGCACCAATCGGATCTGGGATCTGATCGGTGCTGTTAATTGTTAGGATCCCACTGTCAATCACTGACAGCGGGATCCAAAGATGCCACGGCAGGGAACGCGCTGTTCCCTGCCAGTACCCAAGATCCCACAATATTATCGCGGCATCTCCGTTGCTCTCGTGACAGCCCGGGGTCCTGGCTTGACCCCGAAAGCAGTCACAGAGCACCTCCGGTGAGTGGTTGGCAAGCGATGCTAACCCCACACAGTCCACGATTCAGAGAGATACTGATGAGCTGCATCAGTACCTGTCAGAAGTGATCGGACTGTTGGGCAGGGGCCTCTCTATGGGACAGTGTAAAACTAAAAATTAATGAATAAATAAAGTTATTACAAACGTAAAAAAAACAAACATAAAAGTTCAAATAACCCCCATTTTCCCCCACTCATAATAAAAGTCTTAAAAAAATAAAAATAATACACATGTTTGGTATCGCCACATTCAGAATCACCCGATCTATCAATATATAAAATCAATTAATGAGAGCCGTAAACTGCATAACGGAAAAAACGGTCCAAATGCCAAAATTATGTTTTTTTGGTTGTTGCAACATTGCTATAAAATGCAATAGTGGGCAATCAAAATAGCGCATCCACCCAAAAATGGTATCATTAGAAACGTCAGCTCAAGACGCAAAAATTAAATCATCACACAGCCCAGATCCCGAAAAATAAGAACGCTACAGGTCGCAGAACATGGCGCAAAAATTTTTTTTTTTTTTCAAACGACTGAATTTTTTTTCACCACTTAGATACCAGTAAAGGTATACATGTTTGGTATCTACCAACTCGTACTGACCTGAGGCATCAGACAGTCATGTCAGTTTTACCATATAGTGAACATGGCGGCTACAAAACCCCCCAAAAAACATGTAATTGCACTGTTTTTGCAATTTCACTGCACTTGGAATTTTTTTGCAATTTCCCTGTACACTATATGGTAAAATAAATGATAGCATCTAAAAGTACAACTCGTCCCGCAAAAAACAAGCTCTCATATGTCTTTATTGACGGAAAAATAAAAAAGTTATGGCTCTTGGAAGCAGGGGAGCAAAAAACGAAAATGAAAAATTCCAGGGTCATGAAGGGGTTAAGTTGTTTTCCCCTAAAGCCATACTTTAAGTTTTGAAGGTAGGACTTTAACATTATTTACCTGAAGATTAACCCTATATCTTCAGATAAAATAGAATTTCTGGAAATAATGCTTTAACAAAGCGTTTTAGATGAAGGCTCTCATACTTTTCCAACCAAGTTAAATGTTAAGAGTAATTTTCTATTCTATTTCCTAAAACCATTTTTGATAAAATATGAAAACTACTTTGCTCAAAAATGAATAGAAAGGACTCAGGGAATAGTCTTGTGAAGTAGCGGCTTTCACAAACAAAATCAACTGTTTACTAGGAAAGCCAGGAGCAGGGTTGCATTCCGAAAGATTGTTTCCTATGAGACAATTCCTATAATGAATTAGGATTTTGTGTCTCTCAGTATTTCATCTCTGCATTTGGAAGACATTCGTTTTTTTATTACTTGTTGACGTAGCAGTTTCAGGCCTTTTTTTTTACTTGTAGATTGATTTATTATTAATTACACCATTTTGGGGTGTGTAAAAATTAATAACTTTTATGAATGTATTTTGGAGAGGGATTACAAAAAATGAATTCTACTATTGATTTTTTAGCATGTGATGTTAATGTTATTCTGCTTATTATTACTCTGATATTGATGTCAAATCTATGTAGTCTTTTATGTGTGCTTGTGTTTTACCTTTGAATAATAATACACTTAAAAAAAATAGTTGTTAATAAGATTTTTAAAACTTTAGAAAATCCAATAGGGTCTCTTCACATCTGTGTTTTGCTTGTGTTTCTATGCGTTTCGCGTTTTTTTACAAAATGACATGCCTTTTGCATTGCGTTTGCAATACGTTTTGTATTGATCCCTATGGGTGCATTTTTGGATGCGTTTGGACACGTTTTTAGTGGTAAAAACGCACAGAAATGCAAACGCAGCCAAACGCAGCCCAGCCTTAGATGTGAACTGGGCCATAGACAATTTTTTTTCAGTTTTTTTTTACATAAAAATAGCAAATATCAGAAGAATTTTTTGGAACTCAAATTTACTAGTTTTGCCATTGTTTCTGTCAAAAAAATGATTTATAGTGAATCTCAGTACTAAAAAGCGTCTGTTTGCCCATAAGACATATATATAGGAAGAAGACAAATCTGGTGTGTATAAAAATGGGATCTCCCAAGAACAATGTGAAAAATATAAACAGATTTTATTAGGCACAAAAAGACAAAACATACAGTACTGTGCAAATTAATTGGGACAAAGCACGTCTTTACTTGTTTATCTTGCACTAGTTTTACTATTTCTGATAAGTGTTTTATCAGTTCTTGGTGTCGTGTTCCTTTTTCTTCCACTTCCCTTTTCGTTTTGGAGAAAACGATCTAGTTTCATTGTGTGTGCGAATTATTCTTGAAACGGTAGATTTTCCAATACCAACGGTGGAAGCGATTTCTCTTACAGTCAGACTTGTATGTTCATAAAGAGTAATAGTTCTAGACCTCTTCTGTGGAGTAACATCCATTTTTACAGGTACGAATCACACTGAGAGAAAAAGTACACTAAAGCACTCCTCACAGAAACAACCTGTAAACGTGAGATAAATGCGCATAGGGTCTTATCCTTTTTACAAAGGGTTATAGCGGTGTATATTGGGAACTGCTCACCTGGCTCGGTTGTGTCACCCACAACCGGTATAATCGCCTGTAAGATGGCTTGTAGAGAATGGCTGCTGCAGGGCCGCACCTTCACGATAACCGTGGAAACAGGAATGCTGTAATGCGACAAAATGCCGAATTGCCCGCGCTGCCACCAGGAATCACCAGGAAACAAAGAGTTAACTAAGAGTTGATGTTCCCTGAGGAAGGAGCTCGGATAGAGGCTCTGAAACGCGTAGGATAGAATAAAGAAACATCTGCCCAGTTAACTCTTTGTTTCCTGGTGATTCCTGGTGGCAGCGCGGGCAATTCGGCATTTTGTCCCATTACAGCATTCCTCACAGAAACAAGCTCTCAACTGAAGCTGAGGGGGCAGCTAGATGTTATTTTCTGACTAAAACCAGTCAAAACACATTTTGTTACTCAAGGTTGTACACTCACACCTGTTCAAAGCAGTTAAAACTGTCTTGAATCACTGACTGGTAACCAACTTATGATTTTACTTAAAAAAATGCTTTGTCCCAATTAATTTGCACAGCACTGTAGATTAAAAACATCTAAAAATCACAATGTGCATGACCACACTCCTAGAACCCAGCCAGTCTCTGTCAAAATTCACCAAAGGCAAAGGATTTGACACGCCCGTTCAGGGTCTTAGGATACTCGAAACTGGGCTTTGAGACTTCACAGTAGTCACATGGGTCGAGACCTGCCTCCGTGACCCTGGCAGTGTCTTTAAAAATTCAGTGCGGGTGGCTCTCTTCTTTGGGAAAAGAAATGAGGCTAAGAGGGCTCTTTATGCAATTGATGACCAGACCTGGGGATAACAGTTTTACTCAATGCCACCCGCAAATTGTGGCTATAGATGCCTGACACTGCATGACATTTCCTCCTGGGGCTGATCATAGTGAGGCATCAGCGTTGTAAAGCCCTCTACAGGTAGTGCTGACCCTCAGGGCAGCAGAAGTTACCTGACTGAGTTTGTAGTTATGTTTCTGGTGCTCACGGCATGTCAAGAAAGTTCACAGACACAGCGGGTTGCAGTTTTCACATCTTTTACTCACAGTCACTGTGCAACAGCTCGCTGAGTGCTGGGTTTTTGGAGGCAGAGATCCAGCTACTCCCGAGTAGTATGATGACACGTAACCGGTACCCCTTCTCTTTCCTTCCTCTGTCGTCTCAAACTGTGCTTGCTTTGCCCTCCTGCCTTGCGCCTTGCCACACAGAGCTCTGAGCCAGTAGCTGCGGGTTTTTCTTAGGGGTCCATCTGCAGTATCTCCCCTTAACCCTCCCTTTGCCACCTTTTTAGCAGATGTGTGCAGTTGTCGACTGTGTCACCATGGAAATACCACTGTCTCCGGGTTGCTGGCTGAGCCTTGTCTGTCTTCCCCACTAGTCTTGGAGTTCTGGTGCTCCTGTTCTGCAGCCTGGCCCCTCCACTGCCTATACCATGTCAATGGATACAAACCCCACTGGCGGTTTGCTCATTGCCCGTGCCTCTGGAACCCTCTCTTCCTCCTGGAGCCACCTGGTTCTCTTTCTCTGCTCTTCAGTCAGGCCTCAGGATGAGTGCTCACTAGTTCCAGTCCTCTGGACACTTCTCTCAAGTTCTTTTCCTTCTCTGACAGGCTTCTTTCCTCTAGCTTCCCTCCAAATCGACTCTAGCTGTTCAACTGTTCTTCTCCTCTGCAGTTCAACTGTCCGGCTTCTAGATCTTTTACACTCTATTTATACCCTCTATCACATGTCCCACGTCATCTACGTGTGTGCTTCCTAACTTCACTCCTCCCAGTTGCTTCCTCTAACTGCTTCCTCTCCACTCATTCCCACTACCCTGGTTCCTCCTTCCAGTCAGGATCAGGGACTGTGCTCTCCCAAAGGAGCAATTTCACTCTAACCCTGACTTGGACCTAGTGTAGTGCGTGACCTGGGTGTCTCGGCACCGGTCTGTGCCCCCCTTACCCGAGAGTGGGATACTACATGCTAACAGGGGTGCAGTACCTTTATGGGGACTGGATCCGCAGGGGTTCCTTAGTTTCTCTTCCATACTTCATTGAACCCCACATGAGTCTAACAATAAGAAAAATAATATAAAAAAACAAGATACTGCTAAAGAATAAGCCTGTACGTATAGCATGATGAAAAAAATGTAATATAAATAAAGTAATAGCAAAGAACACAAAATGTGTGCTAATCCCAAGTGGGGTAAAAGGGAACACACACTATGGAAAGCCAAACGAGGCCTGTATGTAAGCCTATAATAGCTAAGAGAAATGTGTGAAGAATATAGACAAATACTTACAAGTAACCCCATAGGGGTAAAAGGCTCCTAACTTGTGGAAATGGGCGAGACTAGGGAGGAAGCGTATGGGAGGACCCCATGCATAACGCCCATGCACGGGTGGCTTTCTCAGGTGAAAATAGGTGGCTCATATTTTTCATTACTCCTTAGGTGATCCCATTTTTATTCACGCCAGTTTTATCTTCTTCCTATATTCCATTACTTTACTTGGTGTGTTTTTGTCTAGATCTCCAGGCATTACTGTGGTGCCCTCTAATTACTAATTCTTCCCATAAGACATGTATAATATTAGGATGTCTCCTGGTACTGTAGTGAACTCCTTTTAAGCTCTCTAAAGGAAGCACAAAATTAGTACAGAGGAGTATTAAACTGCCTTACATGTTTTTATGTTTTTAGTGAGTCAACATGAATAAAAAATTGTATTACCATGCTGCTGTATTGCAGTATATCAAAAATAATTGATTTACAATCACACAGACTCTGCAGACTCAGCACTTCCCAATCATTTGAATCCATGTATGAATAGTCACAGGGAGTATTATTCCAATCTTCAATGTTTTCCAGCACTGTAGTTGTACACCAATCCGATTTATTTATTTATATCCCCTATCTACAGGGTGGGCTATTTACAGTATATGGATGCACCTAAATAAAATAGGAATGGTTGGTGATATGAACTTCCTGTTTGTGGCACATTAGTATTTGGGAGAGGGAAAACTTTTCCAGATGGGTGGTGACCATGGCAGCCATTTTGTAGTTGGCCATTTTGGACCCAACTTTATTTTTTTCAATGGGAAGAGGGTCATGTGACACATCAAACATGTTGAGAAATTCATAAGAAAAACGATGGTCTGCTTGGTTTTAACGTAACTTTGTTCTTTCATGAGTTATAAGTTTATGGCCACTTATAAAATGTGTTTAAAGTGCTGCTATTGTGTTGGATTGTCAATGCAACCCTCTTCTCCCACTCTTGACACACTGATAGCAACACCGCAGAAGAAATGCTAGCACAGGCTTCCAGTATCCATTGTTTCAGATTCTGCTCATCTCATATCTTCACAGCATAGACAATTGCCTTCAGATGAGTGATGATGCAGACATTTTTTGTGAATAGTAAAGTTAACAAACAAAACCACCGCTATTGGTCTGACACTAACCCACAGTGGATATATCCCTCCAAGACTTTTGGAACACAAAAATTGATGGTGTGGTGTGGTATATGAGGCACAAAGATAGTGGGGCCATTCTTCATCAACGGACACCTCTGTGCCACTGGATATCTGAATCATGTAGCATATTCAGATATCCAGTGGCATTGAGGTTTCAATAAGTGTGTCAAGAGTGGGAGAAGAGGTTTGCATTGACAATCCAACACAATGGGCAGCACTTTGAACACATTTTATAAGTGGTCGTAAACTTGTAAATAACTCATGAAATAATAAAGTTAATAAGTTTGATATATCACATTATCCTCTTCCCATTGCAAAAAAAAAAAGTTGGATGCAAAAGGGACGAATTTAAAATGGCCATCATGGTCACCACCCATATGGAAATGTTTTCCCCCTCCCATATACTAATGTGCAAAAAACAAGAAGCTGATATCACCAACCATTCCCATTTTAGATGCATCCTTATAAATGGCCCACCCTGTATAATGATGACCTGTACACTCTGACCTCCTATCTCTAGGCTTTAAAATCCTAAATCGGCTGTTGCGTTCCTATCATAATTGTTTAAAGTCTTTTTATAATCCCTACTGATTGGCTACACTATACCATGTGACATGATAGCTGCGAGCATTTTAGGGAAGCCTACGTGGCTGCATCAGACTTCATAAGCCCAACTTCTGACTGATGCAATATTCAATAATGTGTGAAATGGTGCCAGGCATTAATTTTAAACTTTTACTAATTGAATATTAAATTGTTCGAATTCAACAGGATCTGTGAATTTCTGTAAAATTGAATCATATTCAATTCACGATGGATCCATACGGTCATCTGTAAAAAGATACATTTTTGTTTATTTTTTTTTTATGTATATCATTTAGATAAATGATTAGCCGCTATGTTTGGACATCTCATTTCACATGACAATTCCCTTAATCTTTTATTTTCTGATGAATCCTCACTGCACTAGGATTTCAATAATTATGGGCAAAAAATAGTGTTATTTTCCTACTTCTCAGCAGCAGGTCTTTGTTTTCATGTCATTTTGCCACTTATCCTACAGAGATTGAATTACATGAAAGTGCAATATTATATTATACTCTTATTTTCTCTGGGAAAACATGTTGAATGCTGACCTGCTGTTGAACTTGTAGTTTTCCCTGCACTGTTACATATTCATCAATAGGGTTAGAAGAGAATATATTCCAGTGAAGGATATTAAAGTATATAGTTACATGAGTATGATGAAAATAAGCTATGTGATCTCTTCATGCTTTGTGTAAATTCTGCGTGAGTTGACAATTATATCAGATTATCTTATTAGCAAATGTGTCTTTGTTTGCTCATTAACAAGTGACCACACTATGGCTTGGAGAAGGCAAACTCCAAATGGCTTAAGTTTCAGAAATCTCAGTAGCACTAATGACAAATACATCATCACCCACCATGGGAAAGTCTGCTTAAGCTTTCCTCCTTGAGCTCTGGTCATCAAATTATTTCTAACATGACAGGTGATGTGGTGTGTCAGCTGGAGAGACATAGCTTGCCACATACCCCAAGCATCTCGCACTTCTCCCTCAGGAAATGTGAGTTGGATCATTTTTCTTTTCTTGGAAAACATTCAGCAAATGAAAGGTCCCATTGATACGTGTAAATACGGAAGTTTCTTTTTAAGCTCATTTTTCCATCTCAAAGCAAATGTTACACAGCTTTGTTGTCGCCGATCATTGCAAGCAAAACAAAATGAATAACTGTTACATAGCCAAGGATTGGCACATTTTAGTGTCTATACTAAATCAATAAAACTAAGACTTTCTGCAGAGACAGAGGATCCTTTGGGCCATCCCAAGAACCAGGGCCAAAGTAATGATAATGTACCGCTAGCGATTCAACTCAGTTGACATCTCACAAATCAACTTAATCAAACATGCAATAGATAAATAGTATGGTGATTAACTTCTGTCAAGTTAAACTACTTGAGATCTGAATAATTTGCGAGTATGAGCCCAAAAATAGACCCACATTATGGCACATTAAAAAATATTTACCTAGTTCAAGTATGCTTTGATCTTTGACTTTATTTTTCTCACTATTGTCTCAGCAGTGTTGACAGTAGCATTGAAGTAATATTTGCAAATGGAGTCAAATTTTACTTGAATATTAGAAAAATCTGTCAAATATGCTTGATTTTTATCATTTGCATAGATATTGTAGTTAAAGATAACTTAGTGACAAAAAAATGTCTAATTAGCGGAGAAAGGTTGAACTTGATGGACCTAGATCTTTGTTCAACCCTTGTATCTATGTACCTATTATTGCCATATACATGGTATGATTGGTTTACTAACATCAGTATTTATATAATTTTATAGTAAAAAGACAAACCTAGCATATTTTCTTGGTTCAACTGATTAGATCATTATAAAAATCTTGTGGGCTCCTTACCAAGCAATTTCATTAATTTCTTCAGTTTGGTATGTTTGTCAGAAATCTACAATTATTTTTAATAAAACGTATTCAAATTCGTTAGTTGAGTCAAATTACAGGAGAGGTTGAACTTTGGTAAACCTTTAACCTAAATATTATGGTGACTCCTAATAAAAGAAAAACTTTTACCAGAAATGCCCGACCCTAACACATTAGTATTTGGGGAGGATATAGGAAAAACATGCCATAAGTAACCTATGCAACTTGCACAGAGGCCTTAGTGAGAGAGTCTTTTCGACCTCCCAAGCAAGAGGAATTGTGCATCATGATGAATTATAAAAAAGTACCCAGGGATGAGCTATTCTAAAGGACCCATGTATGGTCCTTGCAGAGGGAATCTATTCTGTTAGTGTCTGCTACTTGGAAGACCCATATTTGCCACATAACTTTTCTTAGGACTATTGCAGAATGCAAATTCTATTTATGGATCATTAGCTACAGTGTTGGCCAAAAGTATTGACACCCCTGCAATTCTGTCAGATAATACCCAGTTTCTCCCTGAAAATGATTGCAATCACAAATTCTTTGGTATTATCATCTTCATTTAATTTGTCTTCAATGAAAAGAACACAAAAATAATTGTCCTAAAGCCAAATTGGATATAGTTCCACACCAAACATAAAAAAGGGGGTGGACAAAAGTATTGGCACTGTTAGAAACATCATGTGATGCTTCTCTAATTTGTATAATTAACAGCACCTGTAACCTGTGGCACCTAACAGGTGTTGGCAATAGCTAAATCACACTTGCAGCCAGTTGACATGGATTAAAGTTGACTCAACCTCTGTCCTTGTGTGTACCACATTGAGCATGGAGAAAAGAAAGAAGACGAAAGAACTGTCTGAGGACATGAGAAACCAAATTGTGAGGAGGCATGAGCAATCTCAAGGCTACAAGTCCATCTCCAAAAACCTGAATGTTCCTGTGTCTACCGTGCGCAGTGTCATCAAGAAGTTTAAAGCCCATGGCACTGTGGCTAACCTCCCTAAATGTGGACGGAAAAGAAAAATTTACAAGAGATTTCAACACAAGATTGTGCGGATGGTGGATAAAGAACTTTGACTGACATCCAAACAAGTTCAAGCTGCCCTGCAGTCCGTGGGTATAACAGTGTCAACTCATACTATCCATCGGCGTCTGAATGAAAAGGGACTGTATGGTAGGAGACACAGGAAGATCCCACTTCTTACCCCGAGACATAAAAAAGCCAGGCTGGAGTTTGCCAAAACTTACCTGAGAAAGCCTAAAACGTTTTGGAAGAATGTTCTCTCTTTTTGGGCAAAGGCATCAACATAGAGTTTACAGGAGAAAAAAAGAGGCATTCAAAGAAAAGAACACGGTCCCTACAGTCAAACATGGCGGAGGTTCCCTGATGTTTTGGGGTTGCTTTGCTGCCTCTGGCACTGGACTGCTTGACCGCGTACATGGCATTATGAAGTCTGAAGAATACCAACAAATTTTGCAGCATAATGTAGGGCCCAGTGTGAGAAAGCTGGGTCTCCCTCAGAGGTCATGGGTCTTCCAGCAGGACAACGACCCAAAACACACTTCAAAAAGCACTAGAAAATGGTTTGAGAGAAAGCACTGGAGACTTCTAAGGTGGCCAGCAATGAGTCCAGACCTGAATCCCATAGAACACCTGTGGAGAGATCTAAAAATGGCAGTTTGGAGAAGGCACCCTTCAAATATCAGGGACCTGGAGCAGTTTGCCAAAGAAGAATGGTCTAAAATTCCAGCAGAGCATTGTAAGAAACTCACTGATGGTTACTGGAAGGTTTGATCGCAGTTATTTTGGCTAAAGGTTGTGCAATCAAGTATTAGGCTGAGGGTGCCAATACTTTTGTCTGGTCCATTTTTGGAGTTTTGTGTGAAATGATCAATGTTTTGCTTTTTGCTTCATTCTCTTTTGTGTTTTTTCATTGAAGACAAATTAAATGAAGATAATAATACCAAAGAATTTGTGATTGCAATCATTTTCAGGAAGAAACTGAGTATTATCTGACAGAATTGCAGGGGTGTCAATATTTTTGGCCAACACTGTATGCTAATGGAGATTGAATGTGACAATGGCCTTCAGTACAATGCAAAAGTGGTAGTCATCTTTATTTGTCAATAGTAAAATGGTATGAGGTTTGGAAAATATACGGTAAGATCCCAGTGATAATCAATTTTTATTAAATTGTTCACTGGACTCTCTGGGGCGTGTCTGAAGACTGCTCTGCACTATGAGTACCAAAAACAGCAGCAAAGGTTCATATTTCTGAAACCGTATTATGGATTTATTCACCGCTTTTCACTGCTTTACCTAGCCGATACCCTCAAGCCTTTTTTCACCTTCTTGACCAGGCCAATTTGTTTTCAATTTTTACCAGTATTAATTTAGGTCTTAATAACTCTGGAATTCTTAAATATATTACAGTGATTCTGTAGCGACCGGTGGTAAGGCCGCGGGTGTGTGTGTATGATCTTTCTCAACAGAATCCCCATACTCAGGTTTAACCGATAATAACATTTCTTTACTGTAAAACATATTTATCTCACAGTCAACCGAACTATATGCGCACTTGTATATATTAGAGTCTCTGAATCCTCACTTCTTCCGGGTACGCAGCAAGAAAAGAAAACACAACAATGAAGGTATCTTTCCCTAACTTTCCCTAAAATCACGTACCAGTCTTATCACAGAAGAAGATGTCGCTCCCACGTAGCAGGCCTGGGGATCTCCTCACTCTTCTTTGGTCTCCTTCTGCAGGTAACAGTCTGTCTCTCCCAGTCTCAGGCACACAGATCAGGAGAAGGGAGATCACAGCAGCACAAATGGCTCCCTTATGTAGGTCACGGCCCCTGCACAAGCACTCTGGGTGCACGGCGGGCAAGGTTTTGCAGAGCGGCCAGAGTCACAGCACCAAAGTCCAGTGGCCCAGGATCAGTCACAGGGGCTTCTGCGGGGTGATTTTTCCGGCAAGGTGTTGCAAAGTAGCCCTCTTTCAACAGACATCCACAGGTAGATGTTCTCTTGTTCAACTCTGTGTCTGTACTGATCTCCCGCCCTCTCTCCTCAGCACATGGCTGTTGGGGGAGGGGAGCAGCAATCAATGCTGTTTTTTTTTTCTCTCTGCAGTCATTTCAGCAATTGTCCACAAGGGGGCAGTGGCGGACTGTGCACAGCACATTTCAATTTCAATAATACAATCTGAATTGTACACCTCATTACAATTCTAACACTGTTTTTCTAGATTTGCACGTCATGCTAGTGGTAAAGTTTGGTCGATATGATTTGCATTTAGTTATGAAAATATAAAAAATGTGACAAAAAATTAAAATGTCGCAATTTTTCAATCTTTGAACTTTTATGCTTTTAAACCATATAGTAATATAATAATTGGGAATGAGTGTACTTGACTTTAACCCCTTCCCGACCCTTGACGTAATACAACGTCATGGGTCGGGTCCTGGTGTTTAATGTGAGCTCCGGTGAGGCGGTGAGATGTCGGGCTTCCAGCACCGATTGGATCTGGGATCCAATCAGTGCTGTTAACCCTTTGAATCCTGCTGTCAATCACGTACAGCAGGATCTGAAACTGCCTCAGCGGGAATCGCGCTGTTCCCCACTTGCATCGGAGATTCTGCGATAAGATCGCAGGATCTTTGGTGCTCACGTGATACCCCGGGTCCTGGTGTGATCCCGGAAGCTATCTGAGACCATTTCCTGTCAGTAGTTGGCAGGTGCTGCCAACCACTGAAAGTGAAAGCAAGTGCCATGTCCCAATGTTCTGCAGCTCATCGGGATATGGCATAAGCGACCGGACCCTGCAGCACTGTGGCGCCCTGTGGAGTACTGTTAAATAAAGATTGAATTGCAAAATAAAGATTTTTAAAATATGAAAAAAAACACAAAAGTTCACATCACCCCACTTTTCCCGCATTCAAAGTAAAAATATAAAAAAAATAAAAAATATACATATTTGGTATCACCGCGTTCAGAAATGCCCAATCTATCAAGATATAAAATCAATTAATGAGAGCCGTAAACAGCGTAATGGAAACAAAGGTCCAAACGTCAAAATTACATATTTTTTTTATAGCAACATTGCTATAAAATGCAATAACAGGCGATCAAAACAGCACATCCACCCAAAATTGGTATTATTAGAAATGTCAGCTCAAGCTACAAAAAATAAGCCATCACACAGCCCCAGATCCTGAAAAATGAGGACACTACGGGTCGCAGAACATGGCGCAAGAAGTGTGATTCTTTTTTTTTTCAAACTTCAGAATTTTTTTTACCACTTAGATAACAGTAGAGGTAGATTATACATGTTTGGTATCTACGAACATGTACCGACCCGACGCATCACACCGTTATGTCAGTTTTACCATATAGTGATCATGGTGAATAAAAAAAAACAAAAAATAAATGTGTAATCACACTTTTTTTTGCAATTTCCGCACACTTGGAATTTTTTTCCCATTTTCCTGTACAATATATGGTAAAATAAATGATTGCATCTGAAAGTACAGCTTGTCCCTCAAAAAACAAGCCCTCATATGTCTGTATTGCTGGAAAACATATAAAAGTTATGACTCTTGGAAGCAGGGGAGCAAACAATGAAAAACGAAAAATCGCCGGGTGCTAAATGGGTTAAATTTCGGAGTTCATACTGAATACAGACTTTTAAAAAATGTTTGGCTTTGGAATTCAGAGGCTCTAAATGTTCGCAAATGATTGGAGCAAGCAGAGCTGTGATTGGATACACTCGGTGCTCAGCCCAGTGTGAGCCGCTTGCAGTGTTTAAATGGCTCGCACTGGGGTAAAATCAGTTATCGGATGTAGAGTGTTCCTAATATTTTAAATGACAAAACCCGGCCCCTGGAAATGTTTTGCTTATAGCACTGTCCAATCAGTGACTTCCAATGAGATTTGGGTCAAAATTGGGTCCAGTACAGAACTTTGAAAAAAAGGACGACTGAACCACCAGAGCCTGAACTTCCACGGTACGGCTCATCTCTAATAGTAATATCTTTACATGAGCACAATTTTTGAAACATCATTTTTTTTGTTAGGAAGTTAGAAGTGTTACAAGCAGGGGCGTAACTACAACAGGTGCAGGGGTTGCGATCGCCCCTGGGCCCTAGTGTCTGGGGAGGGCCCCAAAAGTCCCTGTGGCCTATAGAAAAAGACTATTGCTATTAAAGATTTGCAATAATTGGGGGCCCCATAGGAGCTTTCGCATCAGGGCCCATGAACTTCAAGTTACACCACTGATTATAGGTTTATCAGCAATGTCTCAAATATCTCATGACACAGTAAAAAGAAACACTTTTTTGTAAAAAAGAAAAGTTTTTCCATGGCCATTTTGAGAAACATGATTTTTCCATATTTCTGCTGACAGGTTCATGTGAGGGCTTGCTTTAAGCAGGATTAATTGATGCTTTCATATTTACTATTTTTGTCACATAACATTTTTTGATCGCTTTCTATCCTGATTTTTGAGAGTCAGAATGAACATGAAACAGCAATTAAGTTTTTTTTTTACATTGTTCTCTGTGTAGTAACGTTGATAAGAACGCTTTATCCTTTGGGTCAGTATGATTACAGCAATACCACAATCATATAATTTTTTATGTTTTGCCACTTTTAAACAGTAGAAAAAATGTTGTAGAAGAAAGAATTTTTGCATTGCTCTATTTTGAGAGCTGCACCTTTTTATTTTTATGCTGATGGAAAAGTATGTTGGCTTCATTTTTGCAGGATAACTTGGCTTTTTCAGCTATTCCATTTTTATTTACATGCAAATTTTTGATTGCATAATATTCTACTTTTTTTCTTTTCTTGCTATTTTTTTTTACAGTGTTCACTGAAAGGGTTAAATAATGTGACAGTTTCATAGATAGATGTAAATATTACTTTGTATGTGTACTTCTTTGTTTTTATTTGGTTTATACATAAATATATGAATATTTTAGTGTAATTGTTTATTCTTTTTTGTTCTTTATTTTGTGATTTTTTTTATATTTTATTTTATTTTTTTTTCCCTTTTTTGCTACGGCAATTTAACTTTTATTAGTCTGATCGCTGGTATAATGCATTGCCATGCATATGCATATCAATGCATTACACCTGCCAGTGTGACACCATCAGCATGCTCTTGGCATGGTCTAACAGTCCACCAAAGCTGGCAGACCTAGAGGTAATTTTTTGACCCCTGGTCGCCATGACTTCCTTCGGGCCCTTGCATTTATTTTGGTGCTGATTGCATGGAACAGGGAGCACACTCCCTCTCCCAGCCTCTTAAATTTTGCCATCCCGGCCGAGGCATATAGGGGGTTATACACGATGGCTGCCACAGCTGGAGCTTGGCTATCACTTCCTTTAGATCCTTTCAGATTGATTAGCGGATTGTATTATGGATGGGAAAAATTAGAAGCAGATTGTTTATTGTGTCCACTGGACATTAGCAGATTGATCAACAGAGAATTATTAGTATTATTGAGATTGAGTTGGGCTAATTATTTTTCGTGTGGTAGACTTCCACTCGAATGATCTACAGTTATGACATCTTACAGATTCATACCTTTACAGTGGTGGTTAGTACCTGGGCCATTACAGATTAAGGGTTCACAGTGCAGAACAGTTTGTAAGGCAGAGTATTTTTCCCATCTCCAGAGATACTGGGTAAGTCTCTCTTCTGTTGTGTGTAAGCTCCTATGGTCATTGGGGTCCTCTCTCCTTTCACTCTCCTTTAAATTATAGGCTTTTATGATAAGTGGGGAGCCTTCTCTATCTCTATCTCTCCGTCTTTCTCTCTCTCATAGAGTTTAAAGCGTAACCACCATTCAAATTTTTATTTTATAATAAGGTAGAGCAAGTGATATTAATAAACTTTCAAATATACTTTATAAGAAAAATCTGGTGGAAAACCATTCATAAACCTTCCACAGGATGTCCCCACTAGACTGTGTATGAAGCAGACATATGTTCATTATCTTAGATTCGTCTTCACACTGAATATAGGCATGTAACCATATAAGGGAACAGAGGCGTGGCCTACACTGCTTACTGCAGCTCATGAGGAAACAATGTATCAAATTACTACAGATTATAGCACAGTTGCTAAGCAAGTTAGAATGTCAGGATCAGTGTGAACTCCTCTCCCCTGTTCTTGGTACAAGCTTCTCTGATTTGTCATCCTGCTCCCCACACAGCTCACAATCTGTGATCTTGTCTTTTCTCAGCTATCACATTGCACTGCTCCCTATCAGCTGCTGGCCCTGCCCAACACAACCATAAAATGCAGTTTTTAAATGGCACAGAAATATATGAGAAAATAACTCACATGGCATAAAAAAGCATTATTTTAGCTGCTATGTGACCCATCATTAACAGCAAGTGCAGTATTGTGTTTTTTGTTTATTTTTCCAATTAAATGACATTTACACTTTAAGCTCATTGGTTTAGTCGGTTCTGCTCTCTTCTGTAATGTGTTATCTCTTATGGTCAGCTCGATCCTCTCTATATTTCCTATAGAGTATAAGATCTTGTTGCCAATATGATTCTGTCTCTCCTCCACATCTGTATTTTCTGAACAATTAAAGGCTGTCAAGTACTGATATTTGCACCAATTTGCTTCTATTTAAATATTGTGGGAAAATTTGGTGAAGATTTAGAAAATAGGTTAAAATTAATTCTGCTCAATATTAACATTAAAATATTTAATTATAATTATTTTATATAAATTTTATCCCTTAATATTAAGCAGAATTCAGTATTCTGACAGGCCTTTATATGCTCTATGAGCCCAGAGACAGCCCCCTATACACCATATAAGCCAACACACAACCTCCCTCTATACAGCTTGAGTCCTCATGCAGCCCTTTATATATAATAGGAGACCCCATATAGTCCCCCTTTTTTACAGTATGAGCCCCACACACAGTCCCTATAATACAGTATGAACCCTCTCATAGTCCCCTATATAAAATGAGTGTCACGTGCCTAGATGGCACTGACATTACTGGATGCTGCTGTGTATGTTTGTTTTTAAGAGCTGCATGGTTGATAGTTGTGAAGGTCCTGGCCTCCTGTGTTGTGCTCCAGAACTGCATTCACTATGAGGTTCAACTGTTGGTTGAGGGGTTAATGTGTGATTCACCTGAACTCCCCTCCCCCTAGCCTTTAAGTAGCCTCTCCTTCCACCAGGTGGTGCTGCTGATAGAGATTCACTCTATGCCTGGAAGCCGTGCTGTGCTGACCTGTGTGTTTGTGTTGCTGAAGTCCTTTCCTTTGGAGTTACTGTATCCCAGTTCGGTGGAGGGAGGTGAGGGGGAAATAGAGTAAGGCTGGTGGAGGAGGTTAGGGAGAGGCTGAAGGCCCGAACCTTCTCACCATCAGAGCTACATTCAGGATCAGGGCCATTCAGGGTTCCTAGACTAGGGTCAGACTAGTCTTCCCTGGTCACCCTCCCCATAACTGCCATTCCCTCATTAGCATTCTCACTACACTGTAAAAGTGAGTCCCCAACACAGTCCCTATATACAGTATGGACCCCCAACATATCCTCAAATTTACAGTAAGCCTCCACATAATCCACCTATATACTGTATGAGACCCCATATAGCTCCTTATATATAGTTTGACTAGTGCTCTGCTTTGGTTTTCAGTTTACTGGCTCTCTGCACAGCCTGACGCTCATGTGGCGTCATTACATCTGCTGACCCAAGCACATACAATGTTTGGTGTAAGAAGGAGCCTGCAGCTCCCGCTTCCGTGAATACATTGTTAATATATGCAGGATGCGGAGAGCGGTAATATGAATGGGTGATATCAATTGGCAGACGGCACAGTGCAGCCGATGGGCCACTATTTTCAGTTCTTCAGCTGTCTTGGCGCCTTACCCAGCTCTGAGTAAACCCCATTGCAACTTTTATTCAGAAGACTTTTGAAAAGTATGATATGCCTATCTTTATGTAGTCATTTTGTAAGCTAGTCACTGTGCTGTGACTTATTAATGTTTTGATTTCAGACAAGTATTTTCTTTTTAGCACAGTGGTGGATTGCAAGTATTCTTAAATAAAAAGATAATTAAACTATGCCTAGGAACCAAAGAAGGTACAAGCATATTACATAAAATAAGTAAAGAATTATTAAATATGTCTTGGACTTGCAAGAGATGTCTGTTCTTTGTTCAAAATGAGGTATAATCACAAGGAAGAGAGCCTTAAGAAGTGAACAGCAAGTAGTCCAATAATGAGGCATTTTAATCGAGATTTAAAGATATTCATAGTTTGTTACTATGAAAGTTTGAGAAAGAATGTAATTACATATACATGTCAGTAGAAAAGAACAAAATAACTAGCACAAACCATGATTTTACATAATTGTGTATGGTGTATGTTCTAGAAAATTAACTTTAATACTTTAATGAGACAGATTTTTGTTCAAATGTATTGAATAAATGTATAAACCTATTTCAGAAAAAGCAATTTAAAACTTGCTACCTACTTATTATGTCAAAAAATATTAATGCATTTTTTCTATTTAACCTTTATACATGTTTAATAGCTTTTCTAGCGTTATAAAAAAAATAGAACATCAAGAGCTGAAGAAATATTGAAATAGATGGGAAGGTACCCCAAACGAACAAAATGGTAAAAGTAGGCACATTTTAATTCCTAGTGGTACTGAACTATGAAGTCTTTTTTTACAATCTCTCTTGATTAAGCAGGGTCCACTTGTGGCATGTGCACTGTAACAACCATGGTTGTTTACTCTGGAGCAGTTGTAATAGGAACATCAAGCGGTAACCTCATGCAAGGGGCTCTTTCCATCATGTGCCCTAGACTTTCCTACAGGTTGTGGTCCTAGCTGGGTGTGTGGGCTTGTGTGGTGTAGTTCATACCTTATTGCAGGCTACTTTTCACTAGTACTCTTGTCACGCCAGGGCCAATTCCCAGTGAGGACAGTAACGGAGGACAAAGATTTTTAATCAACTTTTCTTTTTCTAAACAGTTTGCAGAGTTCTTTCAATTGAACATTACACATGAGGTATATATCTTTAGTACATTCTATTGATACAACTTCAGATGTTCAGCAATAATGTTTCTTAAATTCAGTTCCATAGTCAACAGACTGCCTTCATCTTCCCTTACTCCGGAGAATCTCCATGTGGTTTACTGACCATGGTGTGGGGATCGAGACCCAGACCCTTAGATAGACTGAATTCCCGCACCTTAGGCACTTCCTCTGAAAGTCCTATCCTCTTAAGACAAGGGGAGGGGTAAGATTGTCCCTCTACTCCCAGCAAAGAACTCTCTTCTCGAAGTTGCGGCTGAAGGTTTCTCACCAATAAGTGGATCACAGCTGCTCATGAGTTATTGCTTACCCCTACCAGGAATGGTCAAGGGCCTGACATTCACTACATCCATTAGCTCAGTCTTTACATTAGGAGCCATTCACCAGTTTCTATCAATTATTTGTCCTATTTGAAGTTCCAGTATCCAGGAGGACTTTAGACTACCTCACAATTGTTCTACTGCTTCAGAGTAAACAAGATCACTCATAAACTGCACAATTCACATTAGGACGTATAAACACTTTTGTGTCTTCAGGGCTAGGCACACACGCCCACCTAGGCCACCCTCTCACATAGTTACCACATATTTTATTTGAAAATTTATTTCAAAGTCTGGATGGAAAAGTGAGTAAATAGTAGTTAGAAAAACAGCAGATACTGTGCACAGATAGGACTTAGACAGGTTGAAAATATGTAACCTAAGATAATTGATTTCTTTACATAGTTTTTTTTAACCTTTCATGAAATGAAATATGGTGTGGAATCTGCACCTCACATCAATATCAATTCACTTCCACATACCAGTTTCATCAGAGTGACCTTGGATGACCTTTGATAAACAGGCATGCTTCATTCATTTATGGAGTCTCCAGCTTTTAGAAGGTGTTTGTGTCCTTAATGTGTGCTTTGTAGAGGTAGTGGAACTACACCAGTCCATTGAGTGCTGAGCCTTGTGGAGACACAGGGGTCAGTGGGTGCTCTTGTCCACTGGTTTGGCTGCCTTTAGGAACACTGCATGGACCAGGGCTCAGCCCACTGGACATATAAACTCCTTACCTGTGGGAAGAACACTACTTAGACAACACAGGGTGAGGGAACCACACATTGGTTATGTCATGCTTAGGAGGCGAGGGAATCAGGTAACTAGATGGTGTGTAGGGCCAAGGGGGTCAGGGGAGCCTAATCTGACCCTGATGCTGGGGTCCCTGGCTCGCTCTGTTCTCGGAGGTATCTCTGATGGTGAGGAGGTCCAAGCCGCCACACTTTTTCCTAATCCCCTGATTAGCCCTAGGCTGAAGACCCCTACCTCCACCCATGGGTGAGGAATCGCAGCTACTCCAAAGGCAATGAGAACTCCAGGAGATACTTCAGCTCAGCAGCAAGGTGTCTTCACAGCTCAGTGACCAAAAGTAAATTACTTTATCAACAGCCTCTGTCAGAGCAAAGGAAAGGCTACTTAAAGACCAGGGGAAGGGAACTCCAAGTGAGCCACACCCAGCATCACAATAACCAGCAAATGAGCACAAGACCTTCACAGCCATACCTATATCACCAGCAGCTGAGCACAAGACCTTCACATACATACCTCATGCAGCTCCTTAAGAAATGCAAGCATAAACACAACAGCAGCATCAGTGATGTCAGTGCCATCTGAGCACATGGCAGGTTAGACTGACTTTATTGGATCCCCAACAGCCAAAAGCATATAACACATACCCAGCATGAACACATGATGTAACAAGCAACAGAGTCTCACCCTTCCGCTGGCTCACCAGGGATCAGAATCTTCATACCTTTGGAGTTTCCAGGGCCAACTACCCACATCCATCAGCATCCCGCTTTTGGCGCTAACCCACTGAGAAGTGATAACAGCAAGCTTGGAATGGTAACCTAGCAAAGCAAAATCTGTAGCCAGGTGACTGAATTGTCCCAACCTGAGTTATGCAAGTAGTTTCTTATCTCCCAGCTGAGTTCCAGAACCCTAGGCTGAAGTCTTGTAGCATATGATCCAGTTTTGTGATCCTCTACCCCGAACCAAAGCTCCTAGACCGAGGTCATGTAGAATATCAACAACTGTTGACTGAAGCGAGTCCTTTTTATACCCCCAGCCTTCACCTCCGGGCAGTGGAGTGGCTAGCCTGCTTCGGGCCCTGGGGCGAGATCACCACCCAGGCCCCATGTGAGGACCGGGGGGAAGTGCTGGTGGAGAGATGTGAGGACCGGGGGGGGGGAGGGTTTGCTGGTGCAGACATGTGAGTACTGGGGAGGGGTAGAGAGGTGTGAGGACCAGGGGAGAGAAGGGTGCTGACACTCACCGCGGCCGCCGTGCGTCTGTTGTAGGAGGGGAGGAGAGGCAGGCAGAGCTGCAGAACAGGAAGTCCCGTCCTCCCTCCTCTCCGGCCGCGCGGAGTGTGGGGCCCCCCAGGGGGCGGGCAATTGACCACCCAAGCCGGGGGGCCCGGGGCGGTCGCCCCCTCTGCCCCCCTGCTAGCTACGCTACAGCCTCCGGGTATTGTGTTCTTACAGAATTGGTGGAATAAGGCTGTTCTCTCATTGGTCGGCAGTTCAACATGACTGCATAATTTTCCTCTGAATGATGTAGACAGATGGGGCTGATGCAATTTACATTTAGTTAGCAATCCACAAGGTAAGACAATGGGGACTCTGAGTAGTCTGGCAAGAAACGACTTGCTCCTCCTGAGTTAACATACAAAAGAACAATACGCCTAGCCTAATTAAAAAATATTTAACCCACAACACAAATGGTAAAATGCTGTGTCATCACAAGTTAATTTCACAACTCTCCTAAGCCAGACTATTGCAAAAACCACTCAGCAAAGTGAAAATAAATTTCTGTCCATCTTTGATTTAAGACATGAAGATCAGTCAATCTGGAAATAGCTGATAGTACAAATTAAGGACAGTAAAAATGTAGACACATTAAAAAAATTTGATGAAAAATGTATGAAATCTAGCACAATCAATTGTTTTAGTAGACATGAAAAAAATCACTGTAGTGTGAATAAGGCCTTAGGGTGTCATATTACAGCTCTATACAACACCAGGGTTGTAGGAGCCAAAGTATGTGTATAATCAATCAAACTTTTAAGTCGTCGTTATCTATTGGATAAATACATCTTATGATGATAATTGTTTTTATGCTTATTTTTCATGTTTTTCCTTTCTTTTATGTATGTAACTCCCTAGTGGTATTATGCAATGCTTGCTTTCTTAATAACTGATGAAACATTGCTAAAGAAAAAATAAGCTTTCGGACAATCCAGTAAGTGCTTTATATAGGGAGGAAATGGAGGAGCTTTATAGGGGCTTGGAAAAGAGATTAATCTCTCTGTTAACTCAGCAGCTCTGTTGACAGCCTCCTGTTTTAGTGAGTGACTATTTACAGTATTTCCTGTACTATATATAGTCCTAATGATATGCAGCATAGTTGTCTCTCAGATCACTTTCGTAGTAATGTGGACAGAAATGTGTTAGGTGTTTATGACGGTGCGAAGTTGAGAAGTATTTTTCCGCAAACATTTAATATTTCAGCCAGTTTCTAAAAATGCAACCCATCCAACCGCGAAGTTTTATTCCCAGTGTATGACATTTCATGGACCAAAAGGGAAAAAAGTGATTGTACTGATGCTGTGCTTTAACATCACCTCTACTTTTCATATAGAGTAAGTCGCACCAAGTGTAATATTTCCTGCCTCTTCATTAAGTTGGTGCATCATGGGCTGTCAGTGCTGTGACCTGGCAAAGCTTTTTGATATAACATCTACCAAAAATGATCAATTATGTATTTTAAATCTTTTTTGGAAATTTTTTTGAAAGTGTAATGTGACTGGTGCAATATAGAAAGTCAGTGAAATTCCTGCATATACTTGGCTACTTTGGCATATATACTGTACATTGATAATTTTCCCCCCACAATATTTAAAGGTATAGATACTATTTTGGTTATTAATATGTAATACTAATGTAACAATACAATGAGAAGGAATAGATACAAGTTTTCCCTTTAGTATCTTGAATGTGATGTCTCTTGGAGGTAACATACTGCTACAGGGTAGAGCACGATTCACCACAGTAATGGCACCTTTTATCGGTGCTGCTCAAGTAGGTGTCAAGCAGTTTGTGAACTGCGAGATCAGTCCAGTGTATTTTAGAGCAAGCTGGAGGTCACTCCTGAATGCAAGTCTATGAGGGCCTTGTTCTGTCTGTAATAGATTATTAGCATTGAGCGCTTGTGACATACCTTTTGACTTCCACAAGTCAAAAGTTACAGTGACAAGATGGCACCGCAGGTCCAGAGTGGCACCAATAAAAGCTGAAAACACTAAAGGGTGAGCATAAGATCGCAGGAAGGGAAACAAAATGCTGGCTTAGGGTAGGTTGCACATTTTATGGACCTCTTTCCAGTCTGGTACACTCCCAAAAATATTGATTTTGTTCTGAAAATTTGCCACTGTTCTGGCAAATTTGAGATATATACAATAATTTTCATATAGTGTTATTAATTTCATAGCACTTTACATACATTTGAAACACTGTCCCCATTGGGGCTCACATTCTAAACATCCTACTAGTATGTCTTTGGAATGTGAGAGGAAACCCATACAAACACAGGGAGAACATACAAACTTCTTGCAAATGTCATTCTTGGTGGGATTATAACCCAGATCCCCAGCTCAGAGCAGGACTGCAGAGCTACCCACTGAGTCACTGTGCCACGCAGCTATATTTACAGTTGTCCAGATATAATATGATATTCAGAATACTTCTCTTTAAAGGGAACCTGTCAGGTGGTTTATGCCCCCCAGCTATAACTGTCTGTCCCTGCAGCTTCAGAGTATTATTCTAATCATCCCTGTTGAGCTAATAGTGCAATGTTAAAGATGAAAAAAGCATTTATACACTTACATTTTCTTATGTGAATAAGGCAGTGGCTACATCTTGGAGGATGTAGTCACTCTGGCAGGTTAATAGTTAACTCACTGAAAACTTCTCTGCATAAAGGACCTGTGTGATGTAATGATCATGTGACCATAGAGGGCGAAGCTAAGCAATCAAAATCATTATGGGCTATGGAAACTTAGTGCCACCTATTATAGTCACATGATCGTGATATCACATTGGTCCCGCAGCATCTACTGACATTTGGCAGAAATGTTAACTCTTAACCTGCCAGAGTGACCACATCCACCAAGGTGATTACACACCGACTGCCTCATTTACATAAGAAAATGTATAAATTCTTTTTTTCACCTTTAACATTACAGGATGAACTCAGACAGGGACGATTAGAATAGCACTATGAAGTTGCAGGTACAAAGAGTGATAGCTGAGGGAGCACAAACTAGCTGACAGGTTCCCTTTAAATAAGTAATCAGAGTGTATGACATTTATTATTATGAACAGATTTGAAAATTGTAGTTTTACAAACACAAAATTCTTACCGAATGAGAGTTCAACAATAAAATCACAGATTAAAAAAATAAAATCACAGATTTAATATATATACAGTATATATCATATTTAGAAATGGAAGAATTGCCATTATTTTGATGTTAAGAGGGCAGTGAAAATATTCAGCTACAGTATATGTAGACTGTAGCATTATAATACTCCAATATATGTGGCAGTGTTTAGAAAAGTTATAGATATTTTGTATAGAAGACCCTTGTTGATAATCAAAAAGGCATAGTCCTAATATCATTAAAATGAACCTTTCAGCAGTTTTTTTTTTTAGCATAGAAACTGCGGCCACTATGAGTAAGGCCTCATATACAGAATTCTGTAATGCTGTTTATAAGTCCCCAGGCCGATCTGTATAATGTAAATAACAACTTTTATTATATTTACCTGAGGGGCGGTCCAGTTCAATGGGTGTCATGGGTTTGGGTCCTGCACTTCCTTCCTTCTTGCTATCGCATCCTTTTCCTCTGGTTCATGTGAGTGGCGCATCCTACAGGAGCGCAATGAAAGAGACTATGTGTGTCTATTTTTTTACATTATACAGATCAGCCTGGGGAACCTACATACAGCATTCTAAAATACCAAATAAATGACATTGATGACTGACAAGCAAAAGGGTAACAATCTTTTGAACTTTCAGGCTCCATAACTCACCATCCACTGCAGTTCGAGAGACTACTGTAGCGCCCCCCTGGGTAAACCACCACCACAGGTACTGCTTTTCTGCAGTTAGGAGGTATAGTGCCCCTGTTCTACAGGTCTCGGAATGGTACACAACACACAGTGACAGGCCCCTGGGACGATGGGTGGACCCTGAGGAAGGACCCAGGCCATGAAAGGGGGACAAGACAGTGTTAGTTTGGTTAAGTTCAGTAGTAGGAGTAACATCAACTGACGGAGGAGTGGTAATTGGGAGACTCCCGTGGGTTGGAGCAATGCCACCTCGCTTACCCACGGGAGAGAAAGCCTGACCGATGGAGAGAAGAGCCCTAAGGGTGCGGATGAGGCATCGACCCCCGTATGCCTGAATCTGACAAGACAGAAGGGTTGGTGGAGGACACCGGGACCGGCCCTGCAGACTGTGCGGAAGCTTCAAGGCCAAGGCAAAACTGGAGACTTCAGACTTCTAACGGGAGCTGTGGACGAACACCTGACACATCTTGGGGAAGGTGGCCAAACTAGGGAGCAGTGCCCGGGAGGAATCCTAATGGTGTCCGGAACACACAGAAGCACCTGTGGCTACCGGTACCTGAGCTCTGTGTAGCTCAGGGCGTTGAGAGCCTGGGGGGCAGAGCGATGATCCACTCGCCTCAGATGAAAGTTACCCCTTATAACGCCGAGAGAGAAGAGACCCACCAGAGACTGTTACATGTAGAAGGCAGAGTAAGGGCACCAACCGTGGCTTGACTGTACCGACCTGGCTCTGGAGAAAGAGTAAAGTACTGGAGACTGGCAGATGGTGTACCCAGCGGCCATGTATAACACCTAAGTAAAAGTAACAGAGCTGCAGCTGTGGTGTGCAACCTTTATTAGCGGTGACCATCGGCCGCAGAGGCCGCCTGCGACACCGGAGGTACTGCTGACCGAGTGACCAACTGCCGAGGTACGAATCGGGGAAACCACTCCACTGCCCCGGGGAATGCGCTCCGGGGAGGCACTATGATGTCCTCATTTCCTCGCCCTGCTCAGTGTTGTGCTATTGAGCAGGGTGGGAAAATGAGAGGAAGTCATAGCGCCTCCCACTATGAGGTCCTCTCCTTTCCCTGCCCTGCTTCATAGCACAACACTGAGCAGGGCGGGAAAATGAGAGGATATCATAGCGCCTCCCACTATGATGTTCTCTCATTTCCCCGTCCTGCTCCATAGTACAACACTGAGCAGGGTGGAGAAATGAGAGGATGTCATAGTGGGAGGCGGGGCATGCACCTCAACCCTGCTCTGCGATTGCGTCACCCACACAAGGACGTGCAGAGCGAGGATTACAGAATGGCACGAGTGGAGGCGGAGAGTACATGGGTGGCATAGAGGCGCAGAGGGCGTGAAATGCGCTCGTGGACGAGCTGCCTCAAGAACAAGAGCCCACCTCCATGGAAAATTATTGTAAGTTTTTATAAACCTATATATCAGGGTAGCAGCCCCAGAGAGTCATGGGGGACCCCTTGCCTGAATGCAGCAGGCATGCTGCATTCAGTGCTGGACTTAGATTCTAATCCATGGGGGGGTGACAGGTCCTCTTTAATTATATGTTCTATGTGCAGTTATTAGGGCATACACTTTTTGTGCTATGCTAATTTAGACTAACAAAAGTATTTAATATTGAGTATATTTGGCCACTGACTGATGGAACATTATAGTGTGTCACACCACTCACTGGCACTAGCATCCCCAATTCATCCTTTCTCAAGGATTAGTAACTATACGTAATTTTGCTTGAAATCCATTTTCTTTTGATGTAGGGAAAGGGAATGTTCCCTTTGTCTGTCTTTGGTATACCAGGGAAAGGTAGAGATAGCCATCGGTGAAAGAGGGCACCATGTAAGAGGTTCTGACCTCTGTAGTCAGGAAGGAGCAAGGTAGGGTAACAATAGCTCTTCCTGTCCTCCAACAGTTCTTGACACTTGTTAATGCTGTATGTCTATTGAGATTTTTTTCTCTATAGTTAAATATATATCTGTTTTTAAGGGTTTAGGTTCTTGTTCGGTATTTTGATTACTTATTTTTCCCTTTAAAGATTTGATTCGGAAAAATAAAAGAAGTAAAAATTAATTCAGTTAGGCAATTGAAAATGCACCAAGCGGGCATTTTTTAAATAATTAGGTACAGTTCTTGCCAACAACCCTCTCTTATAAATTGGTGCAAATTATGCTATTATAAATAAATGTGGACCATTAAATCTTAAAATTATGTCAAGTTATTAAAACAAATGGGTTCCCATCTGCTTGGCATGTAATTCACGCTAAAATTCTGGTATTTTATTTACCTCTCTAAAATCTATTATTCTTCATATTATTAAATTCACATATTGCAAAATATAAGTTAATATGATGTAATGTGTTTTGCCTTTGTGTCACAAATTGTACTAGGTCTGTGAAGTCACTCTTGCTGACCATGCACGTCTGTTCTGAGCTGTGTCCATATTACAACCAGTTTTTTTGTTCCAATGCATATAAACTATAAGAATAAGTCTCTTTACATTGTTTTCCTAATTTTCTACATCTATAGCAATCTATATTCAGACATATATTCAGATTTGGAGGTTTCAGTATTCTAGTATTGTTCTTTTTGGCTTCAGGGTGAATTTTATTCTCAGACAGCAGCTTATTTGTTAAATTGCACAGTAAATGAAGCACATGAAGCAGATTGGACTGTTTTATATCATCATATTAATATATGAATACATAAACATTTCACAATATGTTAATGTTTACAATTTTCTAATTTCCTTTGCAGACTAGTATTTTCTTCCGGACTTCCTGAGGAATTTTCTATAACTGCTCTTTTCCGTGTACGACGTAGCACAAAGAAGGAGCGTTGGGTTTTGTGGAAGACATTAACCCATAGAGGCAGTCCACAGGTAGGATTATAAACATTTCTGCCAAATTCTCATTGTAAAAAAATAGTATAATTATAGAACAATAAGTAAAAAAAGAAGTTTACATACATTATATACAGTGCAGGAAATAAGTATTTGATCCCTTGCTGATTTTGTAAGTTTGCCCACTGACAAAGAGATGAACAGTCTATAATTTCTATAATTTTAAGGGTAGCTTAATTTTCACAGTGAGAGATAGAATATCAAAACTAAAATTCAGAAAATCTCATTGTCTAAATTATATAAATGTATTTGCATTGTTTACGGTAAGGGCAGGATCCGGACCCGGTTGGCCTAGGGCTGCTCTGGCCTCCGCCTCGACCTCCCGCATTAGGTCTTGGAGTCTCGTGCTGGCCATTCTCTTCTTGGAGGGAAACCACACCCGTTCAACCGGTAAGACGTTCTGGTAGAGCTGGTGAAGAAGTCTGTCTGACTGTCTGTGACACTCCCATTTCCTCTGGGCTTTTGTAGTCCAATGGTGGGAAAAGTCTTTGGGGTCCGCCCCCATGGTTGATTCGAGCAATCAGGGCGGACAAAGAGTTTGGCGCCTTTTGTCTTTAGCCCTCCCACGATGAGGGGGGGGTTGACTCACTCCTGGGCTTCACGTGGCGGCTTCTTGTGGCGGGAACGCCATCTTGGGCGCCATCTTGACCCAATGGTGAAAAGGCGGGAAAGTTCTTTTAGGGACGAACAAAGTCCAAATTGTAGACAATAAAGTCCAGTTTAAGCACAATATACCCGTTGGGTAACGGGCCTGCTCGTATCATAGACGGCAGCCCCGACTTCTGGCTAGAGGCTCTACAAGACCTCCGGGTGCGACTACTTGAGACAGTGGAATGGACGATTCGCAGCTGGAGCGCGACCCTAGGCAGAAGACTCCATCATGCGATGCAGCAGAGCCGACCGGGTACAGCTTCTCCAAGCCCAGACGACATCACCAGCTTTTCAACAGCCTCACCGTCGCCCACCCACCTGTCCTGCTTCGTCACCGGAGCCAATAGACTGTATCATTCCTGTGAGGACCACAGCTCGACCCGTTCCAGCGGACGATACCGCAGCCGACCCCGTTCCAGAGCCGGAGCTTCCAATACGCTCCCACGAAGAAGCTAACTCCTACCTGGTTCCACCTGCGGAACCCTCGACTAGTTTCCACACTACCGAGACTGTCGCCTGTTTCTCCCCTGAACCGGAGGCCTCCTCTGCAACTACAGAGGCCTACCTGGTGACCGGGATTGAAACACCACTTCCCGCTGCTACAGAAGAAGAGGCAGGCAGCCTGGAAGTCCTGCACAACGACCCAGACGAGAACTTTGCCGCACAGCCACCCACCGATCCAGAGGATTCCATCCCATCGTCTTCGCCAGCCGAGCAGCCCGACGTAGTCATCGAGGAGGTCGAGGAGGATGACGAGGAGACCTACAGTCCAGCTGAGGATCTCTACACCGGGTTCGCCTGGGGAGACACAAGGAACCCTTCTGCCGGGCGATCAGCTCGGGTGCACTGGTCGGGTGCCGCCGCAACAGCATCTTCTCCGGTTCCGTTGAACCGGGCTCCACTCCAGACTGCCCACCAAGCTCGAGCAGTTCAACAACCAGCACGCCGTAGTGACTTTATCCACACGCCGCATCACTCCGACGAAGAGGTACGTCGTATCCGGAGAGACGAGTGGCACACTCGACTGCAAGCCAACATGCAGGCTCGCGCCGAGGCCCGCCGCCAATCTCCATTACCTGAACAATTCCGGAAAACCGGGTGGGTAAGCACATTTAACTTGTCCACCGGGTGGGGATTTGTAAGGGAGGAGGGTGTGAGTACTGAAGTGTTTGTGGGGCGCCGTGATGTGGAATCGCACCTACCGCGAGGCCATCCAAGCCGAGACTTGTATAGAGGGGACATAGTAACCTATGAGCGCCATATATGCCGTGATGGGTGGTTCGCTATACGAGTCCGGAACACTGCCATCCATCAGTGACTTGAGTTTTTGTTTGAACTTTGCTATTTAAAGAGACTTCTTCCTGTTTGCACCGTAACACCGCGACTTGGCGGCTACAGCCTGAACTTTTATTCTAAGGACAGCCGACCGCCCGCCGGGTCCGCGCAATGTGTTAACCTGTTTATTTACCTTCTCACTTTTATGCATATATGACTTGTCATTAATAAAAGTGTATTACCTGTTATAAAATATAAAAACCTCTGTAATGTGAGTAGTGTGACGCTTGGGGACAAGCGTATTCAACCAAGGGGGAGTGTGGCGCCCCGCAACGAGTGCGTCACAGGAGGGTATTGCAGCCACAAATGCAGCCGCAATATCCTCTGACTCAGCAATGAAATAGTTAACTTGGAGATCCAACCCAACATGCAACACCTAGAACAGGGGACCAATCATAGGTCCTGGTGGGTGGAGTGTTAGGGTAGTGTAATAGAACACAACAATCGAGAGGAGAGATCTAGAACCTAGAACCCTCGAGATAGGAGAGAGTCTGAGGACTTGAACTTGGAGAGGAGCGGGGGCTCCGCACTCCGTGCGGGCCCCTGGGCCGTCACCGGTCGGGTGTCAGCACGTGAGGCCTTAACCACCGGGATTGGGCATATCTACACGGGTTCCCAAAAGACTCCCGTGCCCACAACTCACAGCCGGTTCACTGGTACCGAAGCTGGCAGCAGTTCACCTCTGCCACGCGAACCAGAAGAGTGGAGGATCAGCTTTAAAGGAGCACCCCACCACCAGCCAGTTTCCAGTCGTCTAACCAGCGGTGTACCAACTGAGGGATCCAAGGCTCCCCAAAGCATCCGGAACGTACATCATGGATAGGGCATTGAAGCAGCTTCCCCGTACCCGACCTGGTATTCCTGGGCGATGCTGGCAACAAATCAAGTTAGGTAGAATGGAGGAACACTTGCGGATCTCTGAGGAACACTATCACTGCTGAGTCCACCCGGGTCTACTACTCAACCACTGTATACCATGTACTGCCTGCTGGTTACAGTAAAGACCCATTGCAGAGACTATCTGTGTCTGTGCTTCCTTATGAACTGTCCGTCCGCACAAGAAGGTAACCGCAGCTGCCGCACAACATCTTGAGCAGCTCCAGCCCCCGGGGATCACCGCTCAGCCTGTGGGGAGCGTAACATCTTGCTGCTGTCCATCCCCCGGGGGTCCCGCAGCGTCGATAGCCCTTACCGAATCTACTCATAGGTGGCGTCACGAATAAAACAAATTAAACCCCTTTTACTCTGTTCCACAAAGACGTCTTCAAACACTTTTGATCTGCACTACACCGGGCCCCACTACCGGCAGGCGCGGTCCACCCGTGACAAGGAGGAAGGAAGAATCGCCTGTCTAAACCGGAGTCAGCCGGCCGCGGTGAGTCATAAAGAGAGAAATAAGTATTGGCCCCCTACCAACTATTAGGAGTTCTGGCTCCTACAGACCAGTTAGATCAGGGTTGTGCAGCTCCAGGCCTCGAGGGCCGCACACAGTCCAGGTTTTCTGTATATCCTTAGCATTTGACAGTTGGTAATTTAATCTCCTGCACAGGTGATGCTTCCAACTGTCATATGCTAAGGATATCCAGAAAACTTGGACTGTGTGCGGCCCTCGAGGCCTTGAGCTGCACTACCCTGAGTTAGATGCTCCTAATCAACTTGTTACCTGCATTAAATACAGCTGTCTTAAATTTTCACCTATATAAAAAACTCCAGTCCACACACTCAATTAATCAGTGAGACTCTAACCTCTACAATATGGGCGAGACCAAAGAGCTTTCTAAGGATGTCAGGGAAAAGATCCTTGACTGGAACAAGGCTGAAAAGGGCTACCCAACCATAAGCAAGATACTGGATGAAAAGAAAACAGCTATTGGTGCAATAGTAAGAAAATGGAAGAAATACAAAGTTAGTGTCAGTCAACATCGATCTGTGGCTCCATGCAAAATCATACCTCGTTGAAGGTGAGAAGGAACGAAGGTGAAAGAGCAGACTAAAACTACACGGGGAACTTGTTAATGATCTCAAGGCAGCTAGGACCACTGACACCAAGAAAACCATTGGTAACATATTACGCCATACAGGATTAAAATCCTGCATTTCCCACAAAGCCACACTGCTGAAGAAGGCACATCAGAAGTTTGCCATGAAACACCTTGGGGATTCTGAGAGTGATTGGGAGAAGGTTCTGTGGACAGATGAGACAAAGATTGAGCTCTTTGGCATTAACTCAACTCATCATGTTTGGAGGAAGAGATATGCTGCCTATCACCCAAAAAACACCACTTCCGCAGTCAAGCATGGGGGTCGAAACATTTTGTTTTGGGTATGTTTCTCTGCTAAGGGCACAGGAATACTTCTCCGCATCAATAGGACAATGGATGGAGCCATGTACCATAAAATCCTGAGTGACAACCTCCTTCCCTCCGCCAGGACATTAAAAATGGGTAGTGGCTGGGTCTTCCAGCATAACACTGACTCAAAACATACAGCCAAGGCAACAAGAGAGTGGCTCAAAAAAAGAAGATTGAGGTCATGGAGTGGCCTTGCCAGTCTCCAGACCTTAATCCCATAGAAAACATGGAAGGAGCTGAAAATCCGAGTGGCCAAGAGACAGCCTCAAAATCTTAATGATTTAGAGATGATCTGCAAAGAGGAGTAGACCAAAATTCTTCCTGACATGTTAGCAAAACTCTTCATCAGCTATAAAAACCATATGACTGTTGTGCTTGCCAACAAGGGTTTTGCCACCAAGTATTACATCTTGTTGCCAGAGGGATCAAATACTTATTTCTCTCTTCAAAATGCAAATACATTTATATCATTTAGTCAATGTGATTTTCTGGATTTTATTTTTGATATTCTATCTTTCACTGTTAAAATTAACCTATTCTTAAAATTATAGACTGTTCATGTCTTTGTCAGTGGGAAAACTTACAAAATCTGCAATGGATCAAATAATTATTTCCTTCACTGTAACACTGTTCCTTCACTGTTCACTTCACACATATGCATGTTTTTCCTCACTATCTGAGATGAAATCAGAATAACCTTTTCTGTTTTATTTCAGTTAAGATCAGCATAATTATTAGTATTTGGCGCATTCCAGAATAATTAGAGAGAGAGAATCATTTAAGGCATTGTTATTACTTTCTGCAAAGTCAAAAGTTTACACACATTTCATTATTATTTGGTACCATTGACCTTTAAAAGGGAACCAACCACCCCAAATGACCCCCCCGAACTGTTAATATGGGTCCCTACACCCAGCACACACATTTGCTACAAGCGTTTTTGCTAAAAAAAACTGATTTGTAGAAGTGAAGAAGTAGCTTTGTAAACTTTATAACATTAGGACGAGTGGGCGTCACTTAGCTTGTTCTACAGCCGAGATTTATGTGTCAGTCATCCTCCTCTCCCTCATCGCTGCAGTAAAGCCCAGCCCTTTCTTCTCATCACAGCCTGCTGAGCCTGGTGCACGGGATCTCATGCCCGTGCACACGTCATCAGCTACAGCCAGGGTCACGAGCAGACGCTCTGACTTCCTGCGCTCAGCTGTGGATTACACCAGGAAGTCAGAGCGTCTGCTCGTGACCCTGGCTGTAGCTGATGACGTGTGCACGGGCATGAGATCCCGTGCACCAGGCTCAGCAGGCTGTGATGAGAAGAAAGGGCTGGGCTTTACTGCAGCGATGAGGGAGAGGAGGATGACTGACACATAAATCTCGGCTGTAGAACAAGCTAAGTTACGCCCACTCGTCCTAATGTTATAAAGTTTACAAAGCTACTTCTTCACTTCTACAAATCAGTTTTTTTAGCAAAAACGCTTGCAGCAAATGTGTGTGCAGGGTGTAGGGACCCATATTAACAGTCCGGGGGGGTAATTTGGGGTGGTTGGTTCCCTTTAAACTGTATGACTTGGATCAAACATTTTGGATATCCTTTCACAAGCTTATCACAATAGTTGGAAGGAATTTGGGCCCATTCCTACTGACAGAACTGGTGCAACTGAGCCATGTGTGTAGGTTGCCTTGCTTGCACCTAACTTTTCAGCTTTGCCCATGAATTTACAATACAATTGAGACCAGGGCTTTGTGATGGCCAGTTCAGAACATTGACTTTGGTATCCTTAAGCCACTTTATATAGTTTGGTGGTATGCTGTGGGTCATTGTCCATTGGGAGACCCATTTCTGCTCAAGCTTTAACTTCCTGGCTGATATCCTAAGTTGTTGCTTCAGTATTGGCTTATAACCTTCTTTCCTCATGATACCATCTATTTTGTGAAGTGCACCAGTCCCTCCTGCAGCAAAACAACCCCACAACATTATGCTGCTACCCCCAAGTTTCACAGTTGGGATGGTGTTCTTAGGCTTTCAAGCGTCTCACTTTTTCCTCCAAATGTAACAAAGGTCAATGTGGCCAAAGAGTTCAATTTTAGGCTTGTGAAACCACAGGACATGTCTCCAAATATTTAGATCTTTGTTGCTGTTTGAATTTGCAACAATTTATTCTGTCTTTTTAATGTTTCTATTGGAGTTATGGCTTCTTCCTGGCAGAGAGGCCCTTCAGCCCATATTGATACAGTACTAGTTTCACTGTAGATAATGACATAATCATATCAGCTTCTGCCATCATCTTCACAAGTTCTTTTGCTTTTGTTCTTGGGTTGATATGCATATGTTGGACCAAAGCACGTTCATCTCTGGGACACAGAACTCGTCTTCTTCCGGAGCTGTATAATGGATTTACATTCCCATCTTGTTTGTACTTGCGTATCATTTTGTGTACAGATCAACGAGGCACCTTCAGATATCTGGAAATTGCACCCAAGGATGAACCAGACTTGTACAAGTCCACAATTCTCTTTCTGATATCTTGGGTGATTTCGTTAGACTTTTCCATGACGTTTGTCTGGGGCCATACTAGCGTTGTGGCCTTCGTCCTGGGGAGTCCATAAAAAGGCAGGTTTCCGGTAGCATTAGCGCAGCGTTTCTGTAGTGTAACGCTACACTAACACTACCAATAGAATCCTATGGGTGACGGGCTTCTCAGCGCATTCAGACGCAGGCATGTCAGCACCGGAGTTTGAAATTTCGAAGTATTTCGTAGTGCACAGAAGAACGCGGAAAGTCACGTTTTCCTGTGTGCTACGAAATAGTGTGAGATTTAAAAATTTGGCACTTACATGTCTGCGTTTGAATGTGTTGAGGAGTCCGTCACCCATAGGATTCTATTATTAGCATTTGTGCAGCGTTAAACCATGGTAATGCTGCACTAATCCTGCTTTTTGACGGACCCCCAAGGATGGAGACCACAATGCTAGTGTGGCCCTAGCCTAACAGAAAAAAAGCACTGTGTTTCAGGTGTGCTTCTGTAAGAGGGTAAACTAATAAGCTGCTAAAACCAAGCAGACTGCCATTTTGTAGTGGCCCAGGAAAGAGAAAACAGTCTCTGGTTGCCATGGTGACTGCTCTGTGTCTAGGAAAGTGAAAGCACGATTGCTGGTTGCCGGGTGACGGTTCTGTCAGTTGCTCCTGTTGTGGTTGATCTCTCTCTGCGGTGGCCATTACTAGTGTAAGGATTACAGCAGAGCCAGTGCAAGCTATATGGGCCTTTAAAGTTGTTTGCAAGCCCTATTGTGTGGACTAAAGACTTTATCTTGAACTGAGCAAGTGTCCAGCATCTGAGGAGAGGCTGAGGAGATGTTCCCCCTGATGGAGCGAGTCATTGGCGTCCAGGAAGGCCGTGAGTGACTGCGAAAGGAGAGCCGGCGTCCGGTGCCATCCACATTGGGAGGATCCTGACAAGGAGGCTGAGGAGATGTTCCCCCTGATGGAGCGAGTCATTGGCGTCCAGGAAGGCCGTGAGTGACTGCGAAAGGAGAGCCGGCGTCCGGTGCTATCCACATTGGGAGGATCTTGACAAGGTCCTGACAAGCCCTGGAAAAGAGTGCTCCACAGATTGCACCCCAAGCTAACAGAACTAAAGTGCTGGACATGTGAATCTGGCACTGGCTGGTAAGCTGCCAAATTCTGCTGTTTTACAATACGTTTTTCTTTTGCGCAAAAGGTTTTTTTTTTTCTTTTTACTTTTTCTGGACTTGCTGCAGCCCACGTGGAATATACACCGGTGTAAAGCTACATTTGAGGTTTATGGTGCCATAGTTTTGAGATACCCGGGTATCCCTGTGCTAAGTGTATAGCCAGCATTGACAAAGTGTAATGTATTGTTATTAGCTGTGATAAGTTATACTCAGTGTGCCATCTCAGAGGTCCCATCAGATCGCCCACAGTTGATGTACATAGCCTTTAGTTAAGTTAAATCCTTGATAAGTCTAACGTGTAGGTAAATTTGCTCCTGGTTCTGAGTGTGATTTACATACCCTGGGAACTCTGAGATCGGTGCATTGATGTCGGCTAACGCTGAGTGTGTGAAACTGTTATTGGTTATATTTTAAGGGGATTTTGATACTTATACATTCTATACTGAACCATACTTTGATCCCCATATCAGTAAAAAAATACTGTTGTTTATTTCTGCCTCTGTCTCAGTCTGTGACTCACTGGATCTTAATAGGACCTCCGGTCATTATACTTCAAATTACATTCACAGGTTTGTCTTTAATTAACTCAGGTGTTGCCAATAAACCTATCTGAAGCTTCCAAACACATGACATCATCATATGGGCTGTCCCAAATTGTTTAAAGGTATAGTAATCTTAGTGTATGTAAACTTGTGACTTTGCAGAAAGTAATAAAAATGACTTAAAACATTCTCTTTCTCTCATTATTCTGGGAATTGTCAAATACACTGTGTGCAGAATTATTAGGCAAATGAGTATTTTGATCACATGATGCTTTTTATACATGTTATCCTACTCCAAGCTGTATAGGCTTGAGAGCCAACTACCAATTAAGTAAATCAGATGATGTGCATCTCTGTAATGAGGAGGGGTGCGGTGTAATGACATCAACACCCTATGTAAGGTGTGCTTAATTATTAGGCAAATGCCTTTCTTTAGGCAAAATGGGTCAGAAGAGAGATTTGACGGGCTCTGAAAAGTCTAAAATTGTGAGATGTCTTGCAGAGGGATGCAGCAGTCTTGAAATTGCCAAACTTTTGAAGCTTGATCACCGAAAAATCAAGCGTTTCATGGCAAATAGCCAACAGGGTTGTAAGAAGCGTTTTGGGCAAAAATGGCGCAAAATAACTGCCCATGAATTGAGGAAAATCAAGTGTGAAGCTGCCAAGATGCCATTTGCCACCAGTTTTGCAATATTTCAGAGCTTCAACATTACTGGAGTATCAAAAAGCACAAGGTGATCTATACTCAGGGACATGGCCAAGGTAAGGAAGGCTGAAAATCAACCACCTTTGTGGAAGGGTCAGTCCTCTACAGAACAAGACGGTGAACGAACCATAGGTGGAAGAGCAGGGAGGAATCCGCATTCATTCTTAGGATTAAAGGGGACCCCTGTGTCATATCCCTCAAAATGTAAAAACTTTTCAACAGGGCTTTTCTAAGTAGTTATGGTCTATTAATGGGATGTTTCATTCTTACATGGACTCCTAACCTCTAGGAACTGTACTGATTTTTGAAAATGGGGCAGTTCCTAATGGGATATTCTGTAATAGCTGTATTCAGGTTGACTATAAGGCAAAGGGGAGACAGCCGTATAAAATGGACGACTCTCACATTGTGAAGCATGGAGTGACAGAGGCTCCACTGACCCAGGCATGACTGCTTAATGAATTACTGTGCAGCTGTCATGGCCAGGTGAGCGGAGAAGCTTGGCACTCTGTTCAATTAAATTCGAGCATCGTCCTTGTTATACGTCTGACCCCAGCCTAATGTAGAGTAATATTACTAATTCTTACTTTTAAGAAGGTAAAAAATGCTTGAACCGTGTCAGCCAGTAGATAGACAAATATTAGAATCTGAGAGTCCTCAATGGTTGATACCTATTAATGGCTAACTGAAAAGATGGTAAACATAGCAAGCTTTCGGGACACTGTGGCCCCTTCATCAGGCAGATAATGACACAGATTCTGAAAACACATACATATATACATAAGCAAATGAAACAAAAAAAAAAAAAGAAAAAGAAAAAACAGTGTTAGATGCTGTAGGTTTTTGACATTTGGGGATATCACATCTTCCTGCCTGATGATGGGGCCACATTGTCCCGAAAGCTTGCTATGTTTACTATCTTTTCAGTTAGCCATTAAAAGGTATCAACCACTGAAGACTCTCAGATTCTAATAGTTTTCTACTTTTAAGAATGCACTATTGTAAGAAACAACCCCAAAGTCTACTTATTTAATGTCGATATTATGGAGTTAACATTAGTCAAAAGTGCTACTCATTCAGTGAAAATTTTATACATTCATTATTTACACACATTTCCCATTTCTAAGTATCCAACATTTTGTATTCTGTGCAATAAAGGATGATATATGGCTATAAATGAAGATGCAAATTATGTTTGAAGACATTGAGATACTGTGGAACATACTGATATGGCTAAAAAACCTAGGCTCATGGCAGAGTCAAAGTATAAAGCTGTAGCAGATCCTGTGTTCTATATAATGATATAAAGCAAAGCCTTCTGTAAAGAAGAATAGTTTTTAATACAATTTGTCATTTTCTTGCCTGATTCCAAACAAGATCAGAGGCATAAAGATGTTCAGGCTAATAGGAGCCTACAGTTTTCTGTATAGAACCATGTTAGTGAGGCATAAAAGAAATTTGTCGAAAGAAGATCCAGGGGCACTCAAATCAATAAAAAGAGAAATATATGTTTGTACCGTATTAGACAGTAGATAGAAAAATATAAAAATCTGAGAGTCCTCATTGGTTGATACATATTAATGGCTAACTGAAAAGATGGTAATAAATGACAAGCTTTCGAGACAATTCACGTCTCTTCTTCAGGCTATTATGAGACAAAATCTGATGTGTCACATATACACAGCATGACATGGAATAGTGCAGTTCTCAAGACAAGTGAGATAGAGCACAGAAGGAATGATCAGTATGAGATGGGGTGAAACATCTGCTGGAGATGCTAAGAGGAGCTGCATGGAAACTGGAACCACTCCTACAAAAAGATGCCCGACTAAAATCAATATTTCTAGATCCCCCACTCTTGTGTTTTAAACAACCTCCGAATCTAAAAAAAACCCATTATTGTCAGAAACTCCCTGTCCTCTCCAGCAGCTACAGCAACCTTTCCCCCCAACTAGAACAGGTGCAAAACCTGTCCATTTATAATGACAACAGGCAATATAAAGATTCCCAGGACAGATCAGGACTACAAGATCCCAGGTAACTTCAGCTGCACCATAAGCAATGTGGTGTATTTAATTATATGTATCATATGTCCAACAGGTAGCATGTACATAGGGGAGACCGAACAAAAATTCAGAACAAGAATGAATTCTCATCACCACTCAATAAAAGAAAAGCGTATGGATCTACCTGTAGCAAAGCATTTTTGCAGCTCTGACCACAGTATAACCGATATTAGTCTGCTCATTTTAAAAAGTAACTTCAAATTTCAGAAAGAGAGAAGAATTTGGGAATACAAATTGATAACGACCTTTGAAACTTTCAGAACAGGATTGAATGTCTCACATGGATTCATACGTTTTTATATCAATTGAAAGGGCATTTGGGGATATCACATTTTCCAACAGACCCCAGTTACAGGACAATGAACTTTTGACACTTCTTATGTGAACTGTCTCACATGGATTTATATCTTTCTACTCTCAGGTTTCAGGTCTCCACAGGCCACTAATCATAGAACAATAATTCAATGGGTTCCTCTTATCTCTGAATTTTGATGTTATTTCAGCAGCTCCTCTCCCCCTCCCAAGACTGACTCTGCTTTACATCACCTGTCGTTTTTACTGCATCATCTCACTCTGCTTATGTATATATGTGTGTGTCTTCAGAATTTGTTGAGAAAACATACGGTACCAAACCTTTTTCTTCTTCAGAATTAGTGTCATTATCAGCCTGATGAAGGGGCCATAGTGTCCGAAAGCTTGCTTTGCTAAAGATCTTTTCAGTTATCTATTAAAAGGTATCAACCACTGAGACTCTCAGATTCTAATATTTTTCTATCTACTGGTTAACACTGTAGAAACATTTTTTAACTGTCCCCATTCTTGTCATTCCTGTTCTGCTCCACCTCACTTGTCTTGAGAACTGCACTATTCCATGCCATGTTGTGTATATATACATATATATGTGTCACATCAACTTTGTCTTATACTGGCCTGAAGAAGAAACCTGAGTTGTCTCGAAAGCTTGCTATTTATTACCATCTTTTCAGTTAGCAATTAAGAATATCAACCACTGAGGACTCTCAGATTTTAATATTTTTCTAAAAACAGAAAAGCTTTATTCCAGGTAATTTTAAAACAGATTCTCCAAACTAGAGTTCATGGCAGTGGGGGGAGAGGAAAAAATGCAAAATCCAAAAGACATGAGTATGTCACAGGCGATGTCTGTTTCAGGCACACTGCGCTTCTATGGGCCTGAATACTGTGGCATACTGTGGTATTCAGGTCCATAGAAGCGTGATGTGTGCAAAATGGCCTGAGACATACTCATGTCTTTAGCAATTTGCACTTCGTTTCTCCTCTACACTGCCATGGACTAGTTTGGGAAAACAAAGTGTGTTACAGTCCGCGCTGCCAAGTCTCCACAAAATACCAGGAATCCAATATGGATAGCAAAATATCCCTGAGGAAGGTGCCAGGAGGGGCATCGAAACGTGTAGGAAAGGAAATAAAGAAGATCTTTTGCTATCCAAATTGGATTCCTGGTATTTTGTGGGACTTGGCAGCGCGGACTGTAACACACCTTGTTTTCCCAATCCTTTGATGGTCGTTCCACGTGTGAGTGGTCGGTGGAGGTCCTGCAGCAGCCAAATATAATCCTTTGCCTTCAAACCAGTTGTGGGTCACACAACTGGGCTAGGTGAGTGAAACCTTGTTTTACCACCCACACTTTGAGTGTCTTTTATGATAGGGCACTATTGCGCCTCTTGTTCCCCCACCTCTTGTCTATATGGACTCTAGTTTGGAATACCTGTTTTAAAATTAACCAGAATAAAGCTTTTTTTATGGAGTTGAGTGCCACTTAATCCTCTTTCTTCAGCACCATTTAAACATACTTCTGGGTTATTCCTTGCTGAGCACCGCTCTAGAACAAATGCTTTTTATTGGATATGTGGACTTTGGCGAATGGACTATAAACATCTAGTGCCGGCAACCATTTGTGTTTTGTTCTCTCTCTCTCTCCTAAAAGTAACTTGTAGTTTTTCATAAGTATTTAACTAAACTTTTACAGTAAATACAGCCTAAAACAGTAAATGACTCGATGCATGTAGGTTACAATTGGCGACTCAACAATGGCTATAAAAAGTATAGAAGAGGCCTAGTATCATGCAATGGAATAATTATTTATTTGGGAAAAAATCGGTCTTAGGCTAGGGCCACATATAACAGTGCACTTACGTTTAGCGGATCCAGTTACAGCAAAGCCCAGCCTGCTGTAAGGCACAGCGGTAACGTCGGGGGCTGCTTGTGAATGCTGCTCCATGGTAACCCGATGTTTACCATGGATGCAGCCGCACAGGAAGCCCCAGGAACTTTGCTTTTGCAGGGTGCGCAGGAAAATGTTGTGCTCTCTGCTAAAGCGCAGTTCCTGGGACTTCCTGTGTGGCTGCATCCATAGTAAACATCGGGTTACCATGGAGCAGCATTCACAAGCAGCCCCCGATGTTAACGCTGGCCGTTACTGCAGGCTGGGCTCTGCTGTAACTGGATCCACTAAACGTAAGTGCACTGTTAAGTGTGGCCCTAGCCTTAGACCCGAGTCCTCACCTCAAGTAGGATGTAGCTAATTTATAGTAAATATTTCTGGGATTCCGTTTAAGCTTTTGTTCACTGATCAGGTAACATAAAAACATTTATAAAGAATTGTGAAAGTGAAATGATATCTTTAAGTGTAACTAAAGTTCTATAATTTTTTGCAATCACTTTAGATGCCTGAAGATTTTAGGAGTCTGATAACTAGGACCCCACTGATTGCTCACAGAGCAGAGTATGGATGAAATAGAAAGACTTTGAGTCACTATTGTACCATACTCATCTCTGAGTTGTACGATTCTTCGTCTCAAGCTTCATACATCTTTTCCATCTTGTGAATAATCAATGGTGTTCTCAGAACCCTTTCCACCACCAATCTGCAGGCTTGAAAAGTGCCTACAACACATAAAAAATGCATAACACTTTAGTTACTCTTATTAATTATTGTTAAGTAATACAATTTTTTTCTTTTCTTAGGATGCTATTTTAATTGATGGTGAGAAGAAAGTTGTGGAGTTTACTGCTAAACAGGATGGAGCTACCTTGCATTACACCTTTAAAAGTCGAGAGCTCCATCATCTCTTTGATCGTCAATGGCACAAGCTTGGAATCTGCATTCAGCACAGTATTATTTCACTGTATGTAGACTGCAAGTTAATAGAAAGAAGACAAACGTCAAAGAAAGACCCTATTGACTTTCAGGGAAGTTCACTTATAGCAGGGCGTGAATCTGATGATAAACCTGTTGATGTAAGTATTCCATATACAAATATGTGTAATAATAAATTAATCTGTTTTCACAATTAACACTGAAAGGACTAGACTTTATGCAATACATTAAATCAAAAGAGCCTATTATCAGAAAATGACCTATTGGTTCAATCAAGTTTTTGTGTTAAATGTATTTTTTTACAAATTTTGTGCAATTTTTTTATATTACAATATATATTAAAATCAAAAAGCAGAAGCTGACTAGTAGAGCTTTTTTTAAATTTCCTATTGGTTAGGAAACAACACAGGTACATAGCTACGATAGCTGGACTCCAACCCTATCTTTTGTATTGAAGTGTCTACTGAGCATGATCTCAAGGTCATTCTGAAGGTGAGGGGTCCCATTGTAAATGATGGATCCTATGTTAATGATTGTGCATAGAGATGTTAGCTGTCATTGTAATCCGATTTCTGATGAATATCGAGCATTGCTGTAAACTGTTCCTAAAAGGACATAAAATCTGAATTTAAAAATGACTAATTTTGTTTTTTTTAACAAAGATTGTAATATGAAAAAAAGGCAAAAAAACACAAAAAAGCACTGGAGTGGTGCTTCAAATCTCAGTCACCTGCCCCTAGTCTTATACTAACACTCTGGCATTTTCAGCCTTTTTCACTGTTGTTCCTGTTCTGGTGCCATTTTTTGCACGTGACTTTTTGTAAGACAGGAGCTACATCACGTGCGATCAGTGCTTCCCTATAAGAGCCAGAATGAAGCCAGAAGGAGGCTCTCATAGAGATGTATTGAAACATTTCCTCCAGCACGCTCCATGAAACACTGGAACTGCCAGCAGGTTACAAACCACAGGAGATCAACCAGATGTTGGAAACAATCACAGGTGAGTTTAAGAAAGGGGAAGGGGACTCATATTTAGGGCCACATCACTCCTGGCGATGTCGGTGGTGATTTTTTAGGCGATGATGGGGCGTGGCCAATGTAAATAGCCGAGGGTGACGCATTTGAGTGGTCGCCTGGTTTCACAGCAGTGCTGTGAAACCAAGTGGCCACTCTGGGGCGATGTGTACACATTGCTCCATGTAAACGGTCCACAGCGATCTGACAGGCGATGGGAGCCATTGGCTCCCATTGTACTGCATTGCCGCTGGGGTTTTTAGACACCCCAGGGGCGATGCCGCCTGTCAGATTGGTGGTGCGTCGCCGGAGGTGTCGCCGCAAGTAAACATGCGACGTCGATGCTGGCGGGGCACCAAAAACGTGCACGCTCCCGCCAGTCGCCGTCGACATCTCCGGCAGCATCACCTCGTGTGACATGGCCCTTAAAGCACCTCTCCATCTGTGAAAGAAAAAAAATGCTGCCGTAGTGCTTTTAACTACATAATCAAGTAGAAAATAGGTTGAAATCAGATCTAAATGGAACCTGTTAGCATATTTATGTTTCCTTCTATTGAAAAGTTGGCTTACATGACATAATTGTTGCTCAATTTTAAACTTTTTAAAATATGTATGATTAGTAATAGATGATCCTTGGCTCCTTTCACATCAGCGTTTTTTGCTGATGTGCGGAAGATCCGGCTGGTGGCGCCGCATCTGCCGGATCTGCCGCCTAACAACCGACTTGCGACCCGGATCCGGCAAGCCCCATACATTGTCTATGGGGCTTGCGGTCCGGTGCCGCAAGTGCGGTTCTGCCGGATGCTGCAGATCCGACACTTGCGTCCGCAAAAAAAAAAAAACGGTGCTTGCGTCCAATACAGCATAACTGCATTTGCCGCACCGGACCACAAGCCCCATAGACAATGCTTGTGGCTAGCCGGATGCAGGCCTCAAATCGGCTGTTAGGTGGCAGATACGGCAGATGCGGCGCCACCTGCCGGATCTCCCGCACATCAACAAAAAACGCTGATGTGAAAGCGCCCTTAACTAGCCAAAGTTGCAGAAACCCAAGGCAAGAAAAAAGATTAAATTAGATAGAGAGATAGACTTTTTAGTTGTTAATTTCTCAAGTATGTCGCTATTGACTTTGAGTTTTTTGACTATATGAAGTGTAGACATTTACTACATTATGACATCCCTTCATTGTTAATATGCAGACTAACCTAATCCAGAATGAAGAAAGCTTTCTCTGTAGTGCCACCTATTGGAGGTAGCCACTTCATAAGTCAATATCAACCCTATAATAAGCTTTACTTCATGACTTAAAATAATTAGCCAAACCACAGTTTTCATTAAAAAAATAATAGCTCTTCTTGCAGATAGTTATTTAAGGTTCCTCTCTCCTGGTCAATGCAGAGAAAAATGCTGGTTAACTGGTTGACATATAGACTTAAATTAACTTACATGTAGTTATAGAATGATTACCTCCAATATGTGAGATTAGAGAGCCATCATTCCTACTCCTGTGAGAGGCTAAGTTATTTATCCCTTAGTTAGGATTATGCCAACCGGGCCTGTTGCTCATATACTAGTGCATCTCAATGAATTAGAATATCATCAAAAGTCAATATAGTGCCATGTTTCAGCGTGTTTCTGGGAACTCTGAAACATGTTGGCTAAAAATCAATATTATATTCACCCTTTGATGTCTGGTGAAATGGTGAAATACGGCAACGTGGTTTTTATCCCTTCCCCCCCCCTGCTAGAATGTTCTGTAATAATGACCTTTGGGTTTTCATTGGGTGTAAGCCATAATTATCAACATTAACAAAAATAAACGCTTGAAATAGATGTAATGACTTTATGTAATATATGTGTTTCACTTTATGTATTGAATTAGTGAGGTAAATTAACTTTTTGATGATATTCTGATTCATTGAGGTGCAATGTATATTTTTTACTCAATAGACTTCAAAATTAGTGAAACACTACTTCCCAAAACCCCTACTAATCCACAGATAAAAACTTTTTTTTCCTGCAGATCACTCACTGTACTGAATATACAGTAAACATCCTCATTCCCATGAATAGATCTTTAAAGACCAAGAGTGACATTGCATGAGACAACTCCTAAAGTGATTGATTAGAGTCAAAAAGGTCCGACCCTCACTAATCAGAATGTTTAACCCCTTAAGGACTATTTGTTGTGCATTCATTTTTCTTCCCCTTATTCCAAAGCCATAACTTTTTTTATTTTTCCATTGATATAGCCATATGAGGGATTGTTTTTTGCAGGATGAGTTTTTAGATAAGTGATGAGAAAAAATCTGAAATTATGAAAAAAATACAATTTTGCTTGTTTTGCAACATTCCGAGAGCCGTAAAATTTTTAATTTTTGGCATATGGGGCTCTGTGAGGGCTTTTTTTGTACCTTGAGCTGATGTTTTATTGATATTATTTTAATGCATATATGATGTTTAGAATCTCTGTTAGTACATTTTTTTTCTGATGTTAATACATCTGAAAAAATGCAATTCTGGCATTTTTCTTTTTTTTCCTCTTTACACTGTTATATTTTTTCAGATTTTTTTTAAAACTACTTTTTATTGTATTTAATAGGCACCTTAGTCAACTTGAACCTGCTATAGTATGATTACTTCAGCATTGCTGTATACAGGGGCGGACTGGCCCAGGTGGCAGGGAGGTATTTGCCCCCCAGGCCGACTGTTTAGTCCCAGTTTAGGGCCGCCCCCACAGTGAGAGCGGCCGCGCACCGCACTCATTTGATTTGTAGCGCGACCTAGGACGCAGCAGACGGGACGCGGGATCAGAGCGGTGGGAGCAGCCAGCTGGCAGGTGAGCGAAGCAGCGCCAGCAAATTCCCCCCCCCCCCCGGGTCCTCATGTGGCCGCTGGCTGGGAAGACTGGACTGTCCCCCTGGTCAAAATCTTCCAGCCCGCCCCTGGCTGTATATAAGAGAAATCAGAGTCTCCTATGTATGTCAGTCATGGACTGGATAGGAATTCTGTGATGATAGGCATAGACATCAGCTGAACCCTGGCTGTCATGACTAGAGATGAGCAACCATTCCCCAAACATGTTTGCCAATTTTAAATTTGACACGAACATTGTAGATTCGGTTTGCAATCGGAAACCTGAGCAATTTACCAAAAAATAGGCAAATACGGCATTATTCGGAAAAAAGTCCAAAATTAAAAATTGTTTTGGACCAAAATGCTCACTGGATCACCCACTGCCTGGGATTAACAGGTTAGGATTGTTGTCAGCCATTGAGTCTACCATTTTCTTTCAACCTGTAGAATTTTTTGTAGCTTTAAAATATTTTCTTTAAGCTTTCTGGAGTTTGCAGTGTTTTGACACTTGCGGAGAGTGAATTTTGGAAACAGTGTCAGATGTGGCAGCAGCTGTGAAGTCCAGGATCCTTGCAATGTATTTTAAACATCTGTTTAAGAGAGCTTAATATTTAAAAAAGTAAAAATGTTTGGAATATTTTTATTACTATTATTATTATTATTATTTTAGATATTATTTTTCTTTTTTTGGAGAGAAAACCTTTATTATTGCCAACACGATGCGAGGCCACCAATTCTACACTTATGTTCTAGCAATTTATATAAAAAATAAAAATATAAAAATATAAAATGTAAAAATACCATACTGTGGATGTTGCATCTTAAAAATGTGCAATCACTTTATTTAATTCCATTCCATGTTTAGAATACAGATTTTTGGCATGTCCAAAAGTGTATTATATGTATCATAAGTATTGGACTTGTCCAATTGCTGCCCACTAGGCTTATTCAACATTTCAAATGAATTGGTGGTGAGCTGAATAAACTATTTTCTTTGTGTCCTCCAAATATATCAGGCTTCTATAATCATTCCACCCAACAACAAGCCCAGTTGATACTTGTGGCATGAGGAATGTGATTTGAATGTCAGGTGCCTACTGTAGCCCACCCCATGGAGGGGTTGATGAGGAGCTAAGCAACAAGATTGTGACTGTGTCCTGGCACTGAAAAAAGCAGGCCCCTAGTTATAGCAAACAGGCATCTCTGAGGAGCCCAGAGCCATCTTGGCAGTGCAGTACAGCACAGCTACACAGTGCTACCTTGTGACTGCAGTATGCAGTTTGGCTATGTGATGATGGATCCACTGAAAAACATGTCAGCTCTGGAGGATGTCATCTTCTTCATCACCCCTGGGACAGTGGGTGCTTCAGCACTAGAAGCAGAACAGCCCATACAGGACACATATGTGACCTGGCGCTCCACTGTGCTACTTGCATTGTGCCTCATATGCAGCGAGGTCAGTATCCAGTGCTGGTGTTGGATGCCAGAGGAGATCCTGAGTAGCTCACAGTCAGGAGGTGAGCCATGCCAGCCAGGAGCAGCAAATGTCATACTTAGGAGGATCTTGCAGCATACCTTCACACCAGCAGCCAATGCCGCCACCACTGGATCAGCAAAACCTGGAGAAGGACGAGATGAATGATGAGGTAGTAGAGGCAAAGGCCATTTTTCCCAGCCTTGTGTAGCACCCCCATCAGAGGCCTTCGACTTGGAGAATGCCATGTAGGACCCTAAGCCCCTCCAAGCAACTATCCAATACGGCATGAATCACCTTGGCCTCACTCCTTTCTTAAGGAGACTCAGCCTCTGGATGCCATCACCCGAGAGTGGTTGCATGGCCCTCAGGCCAATGACTTTGATGACCAAAGTACCAAACACATGGTGATGACATTCTTCCAGGAGAGGGGGTTTGGCTTCGTAGCCGAAGAAGTTACTGGTCATAGGTGTTATGTCAACTGGTCCACCCTGCTGTGTGACCATCTACCCAAAAGACTCCACACACTCTAAGTTGGGGAGGTGGTGACCTTTATGAAGGTGAAGGGCAGCAAGGGTTCGCGGTTAGCATAAGTCGGGTTGCCACCACTGACAATTTTGAAAGCTGACAGCAAATGGCTGATCTGGAGAGAATGTTAAATCAGATGGAGGCCAGGCCCCTCTTGGCCAGTCAGCTAGCTGAACACAAACCCACGTGCAAATTTTAATGCAGATTCTCAAAACCTGTTTCAAAAAAAGCATCAAGCAACATGCCAAGGGAAGGGGGCCTCACAATAATATAGTGGCGTCACATTCACTGAAAGTATCCCCCATATTTTGTGAGAACAGGCACGCAGGCACTGGTGAGAGTATGACAAGCAGTGCCATCACAAACTGTTACTGCAGTTAAGACTCGAGGGGTCCCACTGGGGCTATCTTACAAGTTTGAACTGTCCTGCACTCGGACTGTTTCATGATACTGCTGAGACATACCGGCTACATTTTGTGCAATTTGATGGCTCTCACAAGACAGTTAGTTATGAGCACTGATGCCATTGAGGTTATCTCAGATCACAAAGCAGGATTCCCTGCTGCATGATACCTTCTATGTAACCTGAGACAATCTCAGAGAAGTCACGGCTTGTCACATTGCCAGGAGCCGTGCTGTGCCTGGTGTCCCCCCATATGGGCTATGCATTCACTGATTTTTCCCCCATATGCTGGGACTGACATCTTCAGCATTTATTTTGGTTTCATTATTTTTTGGGAGTTTTTTCTAATTTTTTACATCCTTTTTTGGGGGGTTGGGTGGAATGGGAGACTTTCAACAACAAATGGAATTTAATTAAAAAGAAAGGTAAAAGAGGAAAGTATTGGATTAATTTTCATGTAAAATATTTATTGGTGTGGTTATTTGTGTCCTTATTGACTTGGTTAGTAATATTGTTTGACGCCTCAACATTACTAACCTCTTGCCTTGCTAACTAACCTCATTATCTTGCTTTCCAAGGCACATGGACAGCGAGAGAGAGCTGGGACAAAGCACCAGGAGTGACGCATCTATAGATAGAGGTGGCACTCCTGGGGTGGCTGCAGCTTGCTACATTTTTTCAAGATTTTAAAATCTTTTTAAAATTTTAAAGATTACCTAACTTTTCAGCTGTTCAAGAGGGTGGATAGATGGATAGATAGATGGATGTAAAGTAGAGATACCATAGATACCGTAGATTTATAGATAGATAGATAGATAGATAGATTAAGATAAAGAGATAGATAGATGTCAAACAGCTATATATTGTCCCACCCCGCTATGTATTGTAAGGTTGCCTTTGATGTTGCACTAAAGGGAGTTTTAGCCTGGTATTTAGCTTTAAAAAGACTAATTAAAATAATGAAAAAAATGTGTGATACCTCCTACCTTTCTTGGCCTAATAGGGAACAGCAGACAGCTGCAGCCATCAAACCACAACTCCTGGATTTATCTTGACTGTACCTAATTCTGTCTTTAACTAATCATGGGAGGGGGAAGCACTAACACGTCTGAGGTTCATGAGGGAGCACAGAAGCATGGTGAGAGCGGCGCTGAAGCTTGCTAAGTAATAGTGTAGGAAGATTATGTCTGTACCAAAACAGTGGGCTCCAGGCTAAAATGGTTTGAGCTGTGTTTGGCAGATTTTTGACCCCTTGAAGGTGTTTTCGAGGCCCGTGATTTTGCCTTTCATTGATTTTAAGGGGTTTCAGAAGTTCAGCCAACTATTCGTAGAACTATTCGGTGAACATATTCCCGTTCCTCAAACCGAACCACTTTGCTCATCTCTAGTCATGACAACACATCTTCGGCCCTTCTTCCCACAATCGCGTCACGGTCGATAAGTGCTCAGAACAGTGCGCCCTCCGTTCGCCGTGAGTTACATCCCACTGTCAGAGATTGACAGCACAATTTAACAAGTTAACTGCAGTCTGAAAGAAAAATATCTTTCAACTAAGAGAAATTACCGTACTTCTCTTTGTCCATTTTTAAATGTTCTGATCTCGTTTCTAGATTTGATGATTTGATAATTATTTAAGCTTATTCATTTCCATTCACTCTGTTTCAGGCAAATAAATGCTTGAAAGGACAAAGATTAAATTTGGAATTAATATTGCTACATAAAGCCAATTTTATAGCCTTAAACTGTATCCTAATTGTATTATCTAGCTCACGGTATATTTGCTATTGCTAGTAATGATATGCTAGTTTATATATACTTTTTAAATATGAGAAAATGATTGATTAGAATTTGCCTATGTGTAATGAATGTTTCCTTATAGTATAGAAATAATAGATGCCAATGTTATGGTACAATGGTATATACATTTATATAGTGAATATAAAACTGTAATTACATTATTGCAATGATTTTGGTTTAAAACCATGTTAAATTGGTCAGAAAGGCCATCTATACAGCTTGTAATTATTAATATCAGACCCCAATTTTCAGTAATATTTACATAGCCGTTATTTTCAGAGCTCCTTTGAGCAAAGCTCTGATTGCATGATTTATTTGAAGGCGAATATAGATATGGGGCCTGAGATTAATTAGATAAATATAGATTTAACGAGCAATAATCAATGAGTCATAGCTAGTTTTTCTTCAGCAGAAAATGAATAAAGTGCTTCCTTCTAGCAAGAGAACTTTGCTCAAGGTACTCTGTGCATACATCTCGTAGAAGTAGAATATAAAGATGTGATCATAACAGGAAGTATAACTCAAAATGATTATTAGCCCTTTCACTGCCACACTACAGTTTATAATAATTAAGAAAATATAGTCTTAGGTGATCAGACTAGGAATTTCCCAAAAAGTAATGGGATTCTAATGAACGCAGATATCTGATAAAAGTAAATCAAAGAACTTCTGGATGTCTTTAATACTATGCAACACTTGCCAGATCGCTAAAGCAGACGAAAAGTGATCACTGGAAGCATCATAAACTCAATGTCCACACATAGGTAGTGACAGCCAGCCAAAAAAAGAAGATAACGTAATACATGACAGAAGAGGCGAGGTCTGTCCAGTTCTGCTTTATTGTTCAATACATGAAAGCAGGACACATTGTGCTGGAAGTGAATGCATTGCGAATGAGGCAGCATTATTGTGATTACTAAAAAATAGAGAAACCTTAGCTTCTTGAAGAAAGAGTTAATTTGATGTGTTAACAAAATTGTTCCTGCTATGTACTGTGTAACTGTGTAATGGAAGTGTCTGACTGTACAGGGACATGGTCTGATCATAACACATCTCCTGTGCTGAGATAATGTTATATATGTGTCCCTGCTATGTACTGTGTAATGGATGTGTCTGACCGTACAGGGACATGGTCTGATCATACCACATCTCCTGTGCTGAGATAATCTTATGTATGTGCCCTTGCTATGTACTGTGTAATAGATGTGTCTGACCATACAGGGACATGGTCTGATCATACCATATCTCCTGGGCAACGGAGGAAGAAAAAGTGTAGACAGACATTACCGCAGGGGATCATGGATGATTCTTTTTGTGAGGCTAAACATTTCCTTGCCTGTTTTTAAACAGATTTTACCTTACAGAAAACAGCCGCTATGATCCCATGCTGTAATGTCTGTATACTCTTCTGCAAAGCACACACCCAAGCCCAGAAGATGTAGTATGGTCAGACCATGTCCCTGTATTGTCAGGCACATACATTACACAGTACATAGTAAGGACACATATATAAGATTATCTCAGCGCAGGAGATGTGGTATGATCAGACCATGTCCCTGTACAGTCAGACACTTCCATTACACAGTTAGTACATAGCAGGAACAATTTTGTTAACACATCGAATTGTAGAACTTATTATTATTCCAAAATCTATTGGTTAAAATGAACTTTGTTCATGGGACAAACCCTTTAACACAAGCTATTTGGAACAGCACCATACTTCCCAAGAGTGGAGTGGTCCAAATCGGGCCATTTAAGCTTTATGCTGACTCCACTGTGAAGAATTATATAGGCTGAAATTATAGCAATCATCATTAATTTTTCTCTGATAGTAAAAACATAATAATTATGTGCCTATTAAATATACAGGAAACTAGGAAAAGCGCAAAAACCTAGTTGGTACTGGTATGCAATGGCATATAAACATTGTTGTGAAAATGTAGGGACAACATAAAGGCTATAAAGAAATAGAATTAGAGATGAGCGGATTGATTTTGGTTGAATTTTGTGAAAATCCCACTTTCATACAAATTTAATCAATTTGATATTGGAGCTTGTGGTCAGGAAATAAAAGGACCCCAACTTTCCTGGCACTATCTTCCACACTGCTAAACCATCAGATAGTGGACAAATATCTTTTTGCATTGCCGCTCAATATTCCACCCCTCCCGAATAACATCTTTCAGGGTGTCATATCTTGTACTGTAGTGGTCAGTTCCAGGGTCATCATAGATCAGTGGTTCCCAGTAGAACACAATTTGAAAAAAAGAGACATTTTCTATGACCCGAGTGTCTGGTTTACTCTATTCTGTAATGTGTAAGCTTTTATAATCAATGGAGTAGCATCTCTTTAATCAGCGGGACCCATTATCTCTCTTCTCTAGATAGGCTCTTATGATCAGAAAGGTCCTCTCTCTCTCTTCTGTAGTGTGTATTCTTTTATAGTCAGCAGGTTCCTCTCTCTTCTGCAGAGAATAAGCTCTTATAATTAGCCAGTCCCTCTCTCTTTTGTTGTCTCATGTAGAGTGTAAGCATTTATGATCATCAAGGTCCTCTCTCTTCTGTAGTGTGTATTCTTTTATAGTTAGCAGGTTCCTCTCTCTCGTGCAGAGAATAAGCTCTTATGATCAGCCGGCCCCTCTCTCTTTTGCTCTCTCATGAAAAGTGTAAGCATTTATGATCATCAAAGTCCTCTCTCTCTTCTGTAGTGTGTATTCTTTTATAGTCAGCAGGTTTCTCTCTCTACTGCAGAGAATAAGCTCTTATGATCAGCCGACCCCTCTTTCTTTTGCTCTCTCATGTAGAGTGTAAGCATTTATGATTATCAAGGTCCTCTCTCTCTTTTCTGTAGTGTGTATTTCTTATATAGTCAGCAGGTTCCTCTCTCTCCTGCAGAGAATAAACTCTTATGATCAGCTGGTTCCTATATTTTTTGCTCTCTCTCATTTAGAGTGTAAGCATTTATGATCACTAAGGTCCTCTCGATTTTCCGTGGTGTGTAAGCTCTTATGGACAGTGGGGTTCTTTCTCTCCTGTAGTGTGTAAGCTCTTATAGACAGTGGGGTTCTTTCTCTCCTGTAGTGTGTAAGCTCTTATGGACAGTGAGGTTCTTTCTCTCCTGTAGTGTGTAAGCTCTTATGGACAGTGGGGTTCTTTCTCTCCTTTCCCCATGTGTATATTCTGAGCAATTACCAGGTCTCTAGTATTGAAATTCACGAGGATTCGAATTTCTAAAGATCTGCTCATCTGTAAATAGAAGACAATATCTGTGGGTAAATCATGGAATAGACTGATGTGGCAATTTTGGAAGGGCCTGCTGTTACTACTGTGTGAAAGGTGGAAAGTAGGGGTATTTTTTTTGTGAATAATGTGAGGTGAGAATATATATGAGCTTTAAAGGCCAAGATCAATGTGGTTTTGCTGCAGGAGCTGCCTGTGATCATATTTTGTAATAATTTTAGTGACATATACAAATCTTGTTTATCTTTCATCTTGAACACCATTGTTTTTATTGTGTTTTAACAATGCCCCGATACTCCAAATTTCAGATATATCAAGGCCTGTATTTTTGTACTCTTATAAGGCAAACACTCTTTGTACTCTTCATAAAGGGAATCCCTAAAATATTTACGACTTATTTATAAAAAATTAAAAACCCTGACAATGTATAACATAAGGGTTTCTTGGGGATTCAGGCCACTGGGGTTTTAATATGGTTTTTGGTACTATTTTCTAGTTATAACTATTGTATTTATAAGACTGGTGTTACTAGGGATAATCAATTTTGCTGGGTAACAGCGCTGTCCAATCAGATGTTGATGTTATGAGGTGATGGTTTTCTTGTTTCCTGATTGGCTGCTTCAAAAAAGAGCGGGAACTGAGCCTATATAAGATCAGCTGTCTGTCAGTTGTGACAGTCCAGCTCTGAGGAGAAATAGAAAAACCCCACCCTCCCTTTCTCAATGTTAACTTTACTTCATTTCTTTTATGGAGGTCCTTTGTTGGTGAGATGATCATACAGCTTGGCACGTTGTATGGATCGGTCAATTATTTTGTTAGTTGAACGTTTTTCTTTACAGGTGGTGAAATCGTCAGATGGACGGATTGGTTATCGGATGTTGGAATTTTATTTATTTATTATAATAAATTTACATTTATTGGTATTTAATTTCATAAATTTATTTGGTAACTCTCAATAAAGGCACCTTTTACCATTTTTCAGCAACAATGAGTCTTTAGTTTTTATTTTATTATTCAGTTATATTTAGTTAAGTATAAGCGAACAATTCTTTATGACTTGATTGATGTGGCCTTGCGTCCCCATGTTTTTACATATTTTCTATTCATAGTTTTACTGTATTGCTATGATTTCTTTTCCAAATCATTTTGGGTTATTTTTATTTCAAACACCAACAATTGAGTGTACTTCATATGTTAGAATAAAGTACACATATCTCTACTTTTGCATTGGATGTAATCGTCCACATACATCTTAGCAAATATGCTATGCAAGTGCCATTTTATGAAGATTGAGATTAAAGACAAAACATATCGGGACAATAGTGTAGAGCCGTGTGATATATGCACACTACATCTCCCTAATGTGAAGAGCTTAGAGTCACATACAGCATGCTTGACATTATGCTGAGGCATAAACTGTCTCTTAGCCATTGATTATGACTGCAGTTCTTGAGTCAACATTCCAGGCATTGAATATTCATCTCCCAACTCACCTACTATTACTGTCACCGATAAAATATAAGCCAGCGGCATTCTATCAGATGTAAAAAGTGGACTCGCACATATTATTTGTTGCTTTTCACATATTATTTATAACACAGACATGAGCAATAATAAGCAACATGGCAATAAATTATAAGATAAGCCTTCCCAGCTCAGAAAGTGAATGAATGTTTAGATATATGCTTTATAATGTTTCAAAGCCACATTAAATTTCTGTTGACTCCAGAAGCGGTATATCCTAGATCTCAGGCTAGCAACTAGAAGTGCATTTATTAAAGCCTTAAAGAGGGTAAAAGAATTACCGTACATTAAGTCAATAGAAATGTCACTTAAATAAAAACAAAATCAATATACAGTATTGTTGCACCAATGTGTATTTTCCCAAGGGCCCCAGTCAAGATGAAATGAAATTTGTAGGTCTTACTTTTGTTTTTAAGGCCAATCAAATGTGAGGTGAACATATAGGAATAGACATACAAATTAGAACACGACTCTGGGCAAATCTGATGTACTGTGTTATGCCTAGTGCAGGTCCTGAGGTGACGTTGCATGGCATGGCATGGCCAATTTAGTGTTGTCTTAATGCTTGTGTCATTCACCGACCCTAAGGCCCTGCACTAGGCATGACACAAAGAGTAAGTTTCTCCCAGAGTGTTTCCGCAACAAGACAATGTATCTTGCCATTGTTCAATTTATCAGATATAAACCATGTATACAACAGTTTTTCTGATTAAATACCACTTATTTTCCTAACCTGTTGCTCCCCAGTTATTGCAAAATCACTACTTCTATAATGTTCTACAGGCCTATTGGCTGCCCTGTTGAAGACTAAGAGCTAATGCACCTCTGTAAATTCTTTCACAAGGTTGTAATAAAGATTTTGAAATGTATCTGAGCCTAATCTAAGTAGACCTTCTTGGTATGTTCACTAGTGATGGGCGAATCCTAAATTACTCGGAATCGCTTGACTCTAGCGAGTCCGAGCACAGGACTCGCTACTCGTTGCGAGTCTAGCGAGTCCAATGTTAATGAATGGGGAAGTGAGTAATAGCGAGTAGTGTGAGATTTACAAATCGCAGATGTGTCTCAGAAGCTTCAGCCTGAAGCAATCCTAGTTTTGTCATTTATTTGCATTGGACACGTTTACTTTGCAACTGTAATCGCTGGGAAACTCGCACAGATAAGAGTCCTGTCTTCTCTGTGTGCTGGCTGCCAGCTCCAGGGTCCTAGAGCCTGCCTGCTGCCTGATGTAGCAGTGCTGAGATTGTTCTCAGTCTGCTTATTCCCTGTGTACAGACATGAATGTCTGTGCACAGAGATGATGTAGCAGAGCTGAGATTGTTCTCAGTCTGCTCATTCCCTGTGCATATACATCTATATCTATGCACAGGGGATATAGCAGAGAGGACATCGCGTTTTGGACTGCGTCGGACGGAAGAGGATTTTTTTAATTAAAGATGGAGTCCCTAATGGCTTTTTTTTTTATTTCTAATAAAAAATGTTCTTTGTGTTGTGTTTTTTTTAAAACAATTTAATAGAAATTCATGGCGGTCATGTCTAATATTGGCGTGACCGCCATAAATTTCGGGCTTAGGGCCAGCTGATAATACAAAGCTGGCCCTAACCTCTTTATTACCCAGCGTGCCACCGCTATCAGGGCCGCTGGAAGAGCGGGGTTCAGCGCCAGAGGATGGCGCTTCAATGAACGCACCATCTTCTGGGGCGGCTGCGGGCTGCAATTTGCAGCGGGGGGTGCCCAGAAAGCTTGGGCATCCCTATGCTGCGGATTCCAGCCCCCAGCTGCTTAGCTGTACCTGGCTAGACATAGAAATTGCGCGGAGCCCCACGCATTTTTTTTAAATTATTTCATGAAATTCTGAGATTCTGACTCTGACTCTGAGACTCTGAAATTCATGAAATAATAAAAAAAAAATGCGTGGGGCTCCGCGCAATTTCTATGTCTAGCCAGGTACAGCTAAGCAGCTGGGGGCTGGAATCCGCAGCGCAGGGATGCCCAAGCTTTCTGGGCATCCCCCACTGCAAATTGCAGCCCGCAGCCGCCCCAGAAGATGGCGCGTTCATTGAAGCGCCATCCACTGGCGCTGAACCCCGCTCTTCCAGCGGCCCTGGTGGCGGTAGCACGCTGGGTAATAAAGGGGTTAATACCAGCTTTGTTATACAAGCACTAAGTACTAAGCACTAAGAATCTCCAATAAAGGGTTAAAAAAACACAACACAGAGAAAAATATTTATTTGAAATAAAAAAAAAAGCCATTAGGGACTCCATCTTTAATTAAAAAAATCCTCTTCCGTCCAACGTAGTCCAAAACGCGATGTCCTCTCTGCTACATCCCCTGTGCATAGATAGATGTCTATGCACAGGGAATGAGCAGACTGAGAACAATCTCAGCACTGCTACATCATGTCTGTGAGCAGGCGGGCTCTAGGACCCTGGAGCTGCACAGAGCAGACAGCTGGACTCGGCTCGCAATGTAACAGCAGTTACTTTGCGAGTTTCCCTGCTATCACTGGCACAGTAGCCGAGTCTAATGCTAGACAATGACAATCCTAGTTTTGTCAGCGTTTCTGACAAAACTAGGATTGATATTGATTTGCATTGGACTCGTGCGAGTAATCACTGGGAAACTCGCAGAGTACCGAGTCCTGCGAGTCCCTTACTACTCGCCGAGTAACGAGTCCTAGCGAGTAGATTCGCCCATCCCTAATGTTCACACAAAACAAAAACAAAAATCTGTGCGTATTCCGATACAGAAAACACAACAAAAACTCTAGCGCTCAATACCTTTAAAACCTGTGAATTGCACAGGAAAAAATTATTAATAATAAGTAGCTAATAACGGAACTGCTAATAGAAGGCAGGTATCACATGTACACCTCACTTATTGTTCCTCGCATACTGATACCGATTTTATTACAGATCCAGAACTATATTTGTATGTATTATTGGTGAATTCTAATATGGACCTTGTTGTTAATATGCTGTGGATTCCAAATCATTGCAAAGGGCAACATGCTACAGATCTAAATAATTAAAGAATTGACAATTGGCAATGATCAAAACTGTGTGGATGAAATGATTAAAATCTTATTCATTTTGATGATATTGTAGACTACAATGGATTTTTTGTCCCCAGATCCAGATGGAAAATCAGTAGAAAATATATAACATGTGAACAATCCCATTAAACTTTTTGTGATACTGTGGAAAGGGAAAGTCAAAACTAGTCAGCTGAATTACTTATGTCAAGTACATGAAATATGGAATCCAAGTAGCCAAACTATTTATTCAGTCTGATTTAATTGTCCACTGACTAATGGTGCTATTGCTTAGGACTTCAATACTAATTTTGACTTGCAGGGGAACTTGATTCTGAGATGCAAAAGCTGAATTGCAGGGAAGTAGAAGCCAAAATGATAGCAAGCACAGTGACTGAATTGAAATACTTACATACTTGACAAAATACAATATGTATTAGGGGGAGGGTAGAGTACGTAGTTACTGTATTTTTTGGATTATTAGACTCACTTTTGTTCACCCCAAATTAGAAGGGAAACGGGGATGCGTTTTGCAATCCAAATCCAAAAATAAAACATACCAAGGGGGGCTTGCGGGGTTGCAGTAGTGGAGCAGAGGTGCAGGAGGCAAAGTCCACGAGTGAACGGAGGGTGGACCCATGGATCCTGCCTTCTGCACCTCCACTCTACCCTCGCAATACACCCTCGATAAGCCATGGGGGGGCTATGGTGGGTCTAGGATGGGGGGCTGTTGTGGGTCCAGAATGGAGTGCCATGTACCAGTATTGGGGGCTATGGTGGGTCCTGGATGGGATGCCATGTACCAGGATTGAGGGGCTATGGTGGGTTGGCTAGTCAAGCATATGTAAAACCAAACTAAATATGCACTGCTCCCCACACCCATAATTTTTTTATTATTATTATTTATTTATATATTCCATGGCGCTTTACATGTTAAGAGGGCAGACTAGGACAAGTAACATAGTAACAATACAAGTAACAATGGCTGTGGACAATTCTAACATATAGATACAATAGGGGAGAATATCCTGTCCGTGAGGGCTCACAGTCTATGAATCCCACTCACCTTCCCGCTCCAGCACCAGGAATAACAAAAATTTTTACTGTCATTTACTATCACTAAGGATGAGCGAGTACTGAACTAATCAGACTCACTATACTCGCAACGAGCAGGTCCCGATACTTGGTACTCGTGGCGAGTATAGCGAGTCCAATGTTAATGAATGGGCTGGGCGAGTACTTTTGCAGTGTATCTATATATACACTGTGAAAGTGCACTAAAAGTGAATAAAAGTTGTTAAAAAATAAAAAAAATATCATACTCACCCATTTGACGCCAGCACCGGGACCGGCAAAGAAGACATCCGATCAACGACAAGGACCTGTGAGTCTGACAGCCAACCATATGGCTGGTAGCGATCTGGCAAATCAATCAGATGGCCAGACATCACAAACCACCTGATCACTACCAGCCACCTAATTGACCAGATTGCCAGGTCATTGATGCACGTTCAAGACCTGGTAATCTGGCCAGTCAGGTGGCTGGTGGTGATCAGGTGGTTTGTGACGTCTGGCCATCTGACTGGCCAAATCACCACGAGCCATCTGATTGGCTGTCAGACTCACAGGTCCTTGTCGTTGATTGGGTGTCTTCTTTGCCGGTCCAGGTGCAGCCTTCGGATAGGTGAGTATGATATTTTTTAATTTTTTAACAACTTTTATTCACTTTTAGTGCACTTTCGCAGTGTATATAGATACAGTACGAAAGTGAAAGGACTACTCGCTACTCCCGAGTAATCACAAGAAACTCGTGGAGTAGCGAGTAGCCCAAATATTCGCCGAATAGTAACGATTCTACTCTCTCATCCCTAACTATCACTACTGAGAGGTGGGTGGGATTACGGCGCAGGGAGTAGTGCATATTCAGTTCTGATATACATACACTTGACTAACCAATGCACAACATTGAAATCTCTGGGATTTCCAGCAAGACAACTGAAGAAGTTACAGCAATAAAAGTTGCTAATTCTGAATCAACTGCCTAAGCTCTATTTCAAGATACCATTGGTATTGTACTAGAAAGTCACCTGACAGATTCCCTTTAAATTACATAATTGCATTAGGATTTGCAGTTCTCAATATTTAGACATGTAAACCATCTATAGACTGTATTCTACATATATATTACCTTGTCATTATTATTTAGGTTGGCAAATACCATGCATTGTTTAAAGAATACATACAAAAGAAAAATTATAGAAATGATGGTATAGTCCCACTAAGAAATATTTTCCTACATGTAAACAGATGGGCACTGATAATAACAAAATAATATTGTTACACAGTTCTGTCCAAGCCATAAAGATCAAAACCACATTTTATGGATTCTTTAGATATTTTTATGTGCAATTATATCTGCATTCCTCTTTTTAGTTGGATGGATGTTTCATTTCCATTTATTATTTTCTATCATAGATTGAACTCCAACGAATAACAATTTACTGCAGTCCAAAACAGGCGGCTCAAGAAAACTGCTGTGAGGTATCTGATGGAATGGTAAGATTAGTTTCTGTAAATGTATGTTGTCATTTCAGTATAAACCGTATGTCATATTGTGTACCTGTACGTGATCCAATCTGTAGTAAAAAGCAGTGAGAACTAACAATTTTCAGAAGAGGAGAACTTGCACTGTGTTTAAGATAAACAGTTCTATCTGCTTGAAAATCAAGGCATCGAGTGAAAAAAAGAAATCTCTAATCAGTCACTGTGCTTGGCAGCACTTTTTTATTTTTATTTTTAGAAGGGTGACCAATAGGGATGAGCGAGTCCGAAAAGACTCGGAATCGCAAGACCCCAACGAGTCCGAGTCAAGGACTCGGGACTCGTTGCGAGTCCAGCGAGTCCAATGTTAATGAATAGGGACCCGAGTAATAGCGAATAATGACATTTACAACTCGCTGATGTGTCTCTGAAAGTGTGCGAGTCCAAACTCGCTGGTTTTTCTCTTATTTTGAGGCTTGTAGCCGATGCTGCGAGGGAAGGGATTCTCCAGCACACACTATGGTTTAAGGAAACAGGAAGCGAGTCGCGCTGACAGGGGCACACACAGAGCGATCCGTTCATCAGTGCAATCATGGCAGCAGGACGTGGCACGGTGAACACGCTGCGTCTTATTGCACTTGTGGAGGCTCGTCCATTTCTATGGCTCCCTACAGATCCTGAGTATGGGGATACGACCCTTATTAATACAGCCTGGAGAGAGATCGCCCAAGAGATGTTCCCTGCGTTCCATCGGAGTGACCATGAGGAACAGAGCAATCTAAGTAAGTTAAATGAGTTCACACGTTATATATTGCATTTACTGTATATATACTCGTGTATAAGCCGACCCGTGTATAAGCCGACCCCCCTATTTTTGCCCCGAAAAACTATGAAAACATATTCACCGCCATCCTGGTATACAGCGGCTATCACTGGTAGACAGCCCCCAGCAGAGTATACACCTCCCCCTGCAGAGTATACAGGCCCCCAGCTGGGTATACATGCCCCCATATTGTCGTATACAGGCAGGGGCGGACTGGCCCAGGTGCCACGGGTCATGCGGCTGCAGGAGCATGAATAATCCGCATGTCCCTGAAGCAGCAGGCGGAAACGGAAGCTCCTGGCCGCGCGATGACGTCATCAGCACGCGGCTGCGTCCGGGAGTGAGCGTCTGTGAGTGGCGTGCGGCTGCGACTGTTAGCGAGCGGCTGTGAGGAGCGCGAGGCTGCGGCTGGGAGCGAGCCATAGGATAATGCGGGAGCTGCGGTGACTGTGAGGCGGCCGCCAGTCATCACCCCCCCCCACCCCCGTCCTCACCTGTGTCGGGCCAGTGAGGGAGGGTTGCGACCCAAACTGTAGGGTGCCAGTCAGTCCCTGTATACAGGGCCCTCAGTGTGTGTACAGGCCCCCCCAGCAGTGGGTATACAGGGCCCCCAGCAGTGGGTAGACAGTGGCCCAGTGGGTTTACAGGGCCCCCAGCAGTGGGAATACAGGGCCCCATAGCAGGGTATACAGGACCCTGAATGTGTTATCATGCTCCACCGCATAGTTGCCTATATTTGGATGGGGTCACAACAGTACAATGAGTTTAATGTCTTATCCTCCTGGCTCTTTCGGCCAAGGGGTTGGGTGTATATAAATACCACTAATGACCAGAGTCTGGTGCCCGCACTATTACATTCTCTATGCGTTGACATGTGTCCTGCCTCATTTGTGATTGTGGCCACGTGAGCTCAATGTCCGTAATGCTGTTGATGATGTTCCACACTGTCGTGTCACTGTGCCTTGTATACACATTACACACACAAAATGAATAAAATGTTATTGTTGATTTGTACACATACTTTTGTTTTTTCAAATATTACACATCTCTAAAGCCGGTTTCAAATCATTTCACAGTTGACCATCTTAAAAAACGGTGGAGGAGCTGCCGGGACCAGCATAAGAAGCAGTACCGGCAGTACTCAGAGAGACAACCGGGAGCCGCTCCATTGCTCAACCACTACCACTTTTATGACCGGCTGTCCTTCCTTCACCCGGTGGCCGCTATGCCAAGGTATGTATCTGCAGCACTGTTGTGTACATTTAGTATTATTTATAAATATATACATTAGTTTCCATTTTGGCTCTGTGGGTAGCAGAGTATACAGGCGGGTCTGAGGTAGCAGAGTATACAGGCGGGTCTGTGGGTAGCAGAGTATACAGGCGGGTCTGAGGTAGCAGAGTATAAAGACGGCTCTGTGGGTAGCAGAGTATACAGGCGGGTCTGTGGGTAGCAGAGTATACAGGCGGGTCTGTGGGTAGCAGAGTATACAGGCGGGTCTGTGGGTAGCAGAGTATACAGGCGGGTCTGTGGGTAGCAGAGTATACAGGCGGGTCTGAGGTAGCAGAGTATACAGGCGGGTCTGTGGGTAGCAGAGTATACAGGTGGGTCTGTGGGTAGCAGAGTATACAGGCGGGTCTGTGGGTAGCAGAGTATACAGGCGGGTCTGTGGGTAGCAGAGTATAAAGACGGCTCTGTGGGTAGCAGAGTATACAGGCGGGTCTGTGGGTAGCAGAGTATACAGGCGGGTCTGTGGGTAGCAGAGTATACACGTGGCTCTGTGGGTAGCAGAGTATACAGGCGGGTCTGAGGTAGCAGAGTATAAAGACGGCTCTGTGGGTAGCAGAGTATACAGGCGGGTCTGTGGGTAGCAGAGTATACAGGCGGGTCTGTGGGTAGCAGAGTATACAGGTGGGTCTGTGGGTAGCAGAGTATACAGGCGGGTCTGTGGGTAGCAGAGTATACAGGCGGCTCAGTGGGTAGCAGAGTATATAGGTGATGAGAATAGGGTTAATAGATGGTGCTACAGTGTTGGGGCGTGCTAGAGGGAGCAGAGATCCGATTACTGCCATCATTTCTGACCTTATTAAAGATAGCGGCCGCAGCTAAATGACATCATGGCAAAGGTAAACATGGGGTGTGGTTAGCTGCAGGAGGTTAGTGAGAGGTGTGGGTTGTTTGGCAGAGGGCGTGGTGTGGGCGTGGTGAGCGCGGCTCCAGCGTCAGATACGCTGCGAGCGCGGAACCGCGGCACATCTCCAGGAGCAGAGGACGTGTCCGGTACGTCCGTAGCCCCCGGCCTCCCCGTTGTCCGCACACACAGCCCCGCTGTGACCTCTGCAGTGTCACAGGCCCCGGCGGGCGTCTGTCATCTCCTCCTGACACTGACCTCCTCCTGATTTGATTGTCTGTGTTGTCCCCCCCCGCTGTCAGCATCAGTGATCTGCTAAGACCTGTGGGTGCACAGACGGGGGAAGTACAAATGCCAGCATGCCGGGGCGGATTGGGCGCTGTGAGGGGCGCAGGTCTTGCTGTGAGCGGAGGGCGCGAGGCCGCTAGAGAAAACGCTATAGCGGCTGTGTGAGTTAAGCGTCTGCGGCTCGCGAAGGCGCATACGCGTCTCCGCTCGCAGTGACGCTAAGGAGTTTGGGATTAGGCTACAGTGCCGGAATTTCAAACTCCCGATTATATAAATAGATTATATATATATATATTGTATACCTTTCAACCCCTTCCCTGCTTTATATAGATGATATAAGCTAAAAGTTTTGTGAATTAAGTATGTCAAGTAAAAAGTGAAGTCAGGGGGCCTTTTTTTTTTTCATGTGAACCATTGGTGTTATTGATCGTCTAGATTAGATGGGATGGGGGGGGGGTGGGTGTTAATCAGGGGGTGAAAAATTATGTATTAGTATGGAATTAGCAAAGAAAGTCACGTATTCCTTTATGTTATGTACAGTTGGTTATTCTTTCATAATAATAACAAATATCTGATTAATAATACACAGATACACAGAGTCTAAAAAGCGTGCAACTTAATGTTTGACCTATGTTTTTGTTTCCAAATGCAATGCATTCACCAAATTTTTTTTTACTTTACCCACAGAGAAGCTTACTACAGAGGGCGGCGTGCTGTGAACCCTCCACCGCCAAACAGAAGGCGGCGTGGAGAACACCCACCACCACCACCACGGCCGGCGCCACCACCACCGCCGCCGCCACCAGCACCACCAACACCACCACCACCGCCGCCACCAGCACCAGCACCACCACCACCGCCGCCACCAGCAGCAGCAACACCACCACCGCCGCCAGCAGCACCAGCACCACCACCACCGCCGCCACCAGCAGCAGCAACACCACCACCGCCGCCACCAGAACCAACACCACCACCGCCGCCACCAGCACCAACACCACCACCACCGCCGCCACCAGCACCAACCCCAGCTTTGGGGCATGTCCGCCCGCCAGAGGAGGTTGTTGCAGGGCCAGAAAATCGAGCACAAAGTAATGCTGACTTTGCCCGCAGTCTCCTACCGTTCTTGGATGACATCCCATTCGAGAGACGACTGCGGGCATGGTCAGCAATACATATTGTCATCGATGCATGTCGCCTCCAAACCACCCTGCCCAGGTCTTTTCATATTTGGAGGGGTGGCAGCAATCTGGTGCAAACATTCTGGACAGGCACACACCACGGCGGGACAGCTATGTGGCGACCCAGAGGCCGTACCAACCTTTCTGGCCAACCAACATGGACCTTCCAACCCAACGCCATTTTGAGAGACCGGCCCAGGTGACCCAACCTACAGGGTTAGAAGCAGTGGGGGAGGCTATCCATGGGGCCCTGGACATCCTCCATGACCAGGGTGATGGTGGCGGGGTAGAGGCTACCCCACACAATGTTCCCACCTACCACCAGATGTAGGTTTTTTTTTTAATGTAAATAGTGCATGTTTGCACTTTTGACATGTTTATTGTTTATATGTTTATTTCTCATTTTTTTCCTTGCTTTTCGAAAGCAAAAAAAAAAAAAAAAATATGACATCTTTGCCATTAAGGCATAATAATACAGGTTTTCAAAACAAATGCTTTGTGTCTGTCTTTTTTCAGGGAATGGATGTGTAGGTTGTTTTGTGGGTGGCCTTAAAGTCATCATCATTAGCAAGTACTTTACGGCCTGCATGGCGCATGAGGGCACCTTGGTTAGTACGTGTAAAATCATTACTGCACATACCAATGTTGCTAACAAAGAAATAGTGCCTGTGTTTGGGGGGGGTTACTTAATGACTCAGTATGTCAACAACACTAGGAACACAGATGCGAGAGGCTGGGACGTCTACTTGCAACACACAACGTCTATGCGTTATCTCCGTAGCGTACAGTGGGACCCTTCGCCAGGCTACAGCAGGATCATAGTACAAGCAACGTCTTCGATGCAGGCATAGGCTTGTTGCCTCAAACAATTAGCCCAAGGGGTTGTTTGGAAAATTGGGTATAAATGCAGGCCTACCGGCCATGATAAGCTTGTTAGCCTGGGTGGCTCCAAAATTTTGCCCAAGGGGCTGTTTGGCATTTTGAGTATAAATGCAGGCCAAATGGCCATGATAAGCTTCTTAGGCTGGGTGCCTCAAAAAATTAGCCCAATGGGCTTGATCAACTCTTTTTAGATATAGAAGAGGGAGCGTGGCCCATACTATAGTCTTGCTTGTCTTGAGAGCATCGGAGAAGCAACATATTCGATGCAGGTATAGGCTTGTTGCCTCAAAAAATTTACCCAAGGGGCTCTTTGGAAAATTGGGTATAAATGCATGCCTACCGGCCATGATAACCTTCTTAGCCTGGGTGGCTCCATAAATAAGCCCAAGGGGCTGTTTGGCATTTTGAGTGTAAATGCAGGCCTAAGGGCCATGATAAGCTTGTTAGCCTGGGTGGCTCCAAAAATTAGCCCAAGGGGCTGTTTTGCATTTTGGGTATAAATGCAGGCCTAAGGGCCATGATAAACTTGTTAGCCTGGGTGGCTCCAAAAATTAGCCCAAGGGGCTGTTTGGCATTTTGAGTGTAAATGCAGGCCTAAGGGCCATGATAAGCTTGTTAGCCTGGGTGGCTCCAAAAATTAGCCCAAGGGGCTGTTTTGCATTTTGGGTATAAATGCAGGCCTAAGGGCCATGATAAACTTGTTAGCCTGGGTGGCTCCAAAAATTAGCCCAAGGGGCTGTTTGGCATTTTGAGTGTAAATGCAGGCCTAAGGGCCATGATAAACTTGTTAGCCTGGGTGGCTCCAAAAATTAGCCCAAGGGGCTGTTTTGCATTTTGAGTATAAATGCAGGCCTAAGGGCCATGATAAGCTTGTTAGCCTGGGTGGCTCCATAAATTAGCCCAAGGGGCTGTTTTGCATTTTGAGTGTAAATGCAGGCCTAAGGGCCATGATAAACTTGTTAGCCTGGGTGGCTCCAAAAATTAGCCCAAGGGGCTGTTTTGCATTTTGGGTATAAATGCAGGCCTAAGGGCCATGATAAACTTGTTAGCCTGGGTGGCTCCAAAAATTAGCCCAAGGGGCTGTTTGGCATTTTGAGTATAAATGCAGGCCTAAGGGCCATGATAAACTTGTTAGCCTGGGTGGCTCGAAAAATTAGCCCAAGGGGCTGTTTGGCATTTTGAGTGTAAATGCAGGCCTAAGGGCCATGATAAACTTGTTAGCCTGGGTGGCTCCAAAAATTAGCCCAAGGGGCTTTTAAATGTTTGGTAACAGAAAATAAAGTTTGATTCTTGGTCAAAAGGTGTTGTGATGGTTAATGAAACCGAAGTTAAGGTATAGTGTTGGTTTAAGATGAAGCAGCCTCATTAACAGGTTGCAGGAACATGGTTACACTAATCGTTACTTGTCTTGTACATACTGCTTGTACCAAAAAGACACAATATAATACAATGATTAATTATATCATATTGATGTTGAACGTGGCACTTCAGCTCTGAGTACTGTCGTCTTCAGGGCTCAAGAAGTCTTGTGAAATCCAGTTCCTATTAAACTTAATTAGAGTAAGCCTGTCTGCATTCTCGGGAGTAAGACGTGTCCTGGTATCAGTTATGATACCCCCAGCGGCACTGAAAACCCGCTCTGATGTCACACTAGCTGCAGGGCATGCCAGCACCTCCAAGGCATACAACGAGAGCTCTGTCCAAGTGTGGAGCTTGGAGACCCAGTAATTAAACGGGACTGCGGCATCAGTCAGGAAGCAGGTACTGTCACTTAAGTATTCTTGTACCATGTTGGTAAGTTTCTGTCTCCGAGAGATGGTTACTGGAGCAACATGGCGCTGCAGGTTCGATGGCTTATTGAACATAGCCCACTTTGCGGACATCTTTCCAGCATCTCTTCTGGACAGCGTGGATGATTGTGCCCCGACCAAAGGCTGCTGTTGCACAGAGTTGCTAACCATGGGCAGAGTGTTGTCTGACGGTGATATTCGAAGCATATTATCCACAAGAACCCTCTTGAAATAGTCAATTGTCAAGCCACGTGGTGACTGAAACAGCAGTGAGGTGAATTTATCTTTATAACGTGGGTCCAGAAAGGTGGCCAACCAGTAGAGGTCGTTGTGCAATATGTTAATCACTCGTGGGTCTTCTAGCAGACAAGTCAACATGAAGTCAGCCATGTGTCCTAAGCTGCATAGAGTCATGTCTTCAGTGTCCTCAGAACGATGTTCAATACCCATTGTATCCGCAAAGTCTGTCTCCGCCTCCTCCTCTCCAGGCCACCCATGGTGGACAGACACAAAGCTGGGGTTCTGAGTACCATCTGGGTTGACATCGGCACCAACAAAAAATGAATCCTCTTCATCGTCTTGCTCCTGTTCCTCCTCAGGAGCCATTGTTGCCTGGTCATACTGGCTTTGCTGGCTAGGTACTGCGCTGTTTAAATCTGGCTCCATAGCCATCTGCTGGGCTCTCAATGCTTCATTTTTCTGATTAATGAGGGACTCTTTCAGCAGACACAGCATGGGTATAGTGACACTGATGATGGACTGATCACCGCTCACCAGTTTTGTGCAGTAGTCAAAATTATCAAGAACCTCAGATGTGTCAGCGATCCACACCCACTCCATTGTACTAATATGTCGTGGCTGACTGCCGGTCTGACGGGCATGTTGCAACTGATACTCGGATATTGCCCTCTGCTGCTCATTGATCCTCGATAACATATGGAATGTAGAGTTCCATCGTGTCGGCATGTCACAAATGAGTCTGTGGTTGGGCAAATTCAATTGCTTTTGAAGCAATGAAAGTTTTCCAACCGCTGTTGACGAATGACGAAAATGTGCACAAAGTCGACGCACCTTCTCCAGTAGGTCACATAGCTCTGGGTATGTACGCAGGAATTTCTGCACTACCAGATTCAGCACGTGAGCCATGCAAGGCACGTGCACAAGGTTTCCGAGCTTTAGTGCAGCCACTAGGTTACGACCATTGTCGCTCACCACGAGACCGGTCTGCAGTTGGAGTGGGGATAGCCACTCATCTGTCTGTTCCTTCAGACCTTTCAACAGCTCTACTGCAGTGTGCGGTGTGTGACCTAAACAGATCAGCTTCAGCAGAGCCTGTTGGCGTCTTGCTGAAGCACTGCAGCAAACCTCCCAACTTGGCCGTGATGTTGAGGGCAATTGAGGATTGGTCGAGGAAGCGGAAGATGGGGTAGTGGACATATAGGATGATGCAGAGACCCTGAATGAGGTTGTGCCAGCTATCCGTGGCGTGGGTAGGATGTTTGATGTAACACTAACATCGTTTGGCACACTCTCCACAACGTTGATCCAATGCGCGGTGAGCGAGATGTACCGGCCCTGTCCTGAACTGCTTGTCCACGTGTCCGTAGTAAGGTGTACTTTCCCGGTTACAGCGTTGGTGAGGGCACGCTTGAGGTTGTTAATGACATGCTCATGTAACGCGGGGACGGCACAACGTGAAAAGTAGTGGCGGCTTGGAACCGAGTAGCGTGGTACTGCCACAGCCAAAAGCTCACGGAAAGAGTCTGTACCCACAAGCCTAAACGGCAACATCTCGACTGCTAACAACTTAGCTATCTGGGCATTTATTTTTTTGGCTAATGGGTGGGAAGAGTGGTATTTCTGCTTCCTTTCGTACAGCTGTGTCACTGATAACTGTAACGATGTTGCTGACCGACAACTGTCTGCACTCGTGTTCAGTCTCTCTGCAACCGCTGCTTGTGATGAGTACATATGAGCTGGACCAGCTTCAGCAACACTTGATTGTGACGGACGTATCTGAGTTACCGTCGCAGTCTTTGGGTCAGATGACACTGTTGTGGAAGGCTGCACTTTTGACCACTGAATAGGGTGCTGACCAGCCATGTGCTTCCGCATACTGCTGGTGCTCTGGTTTCCTTTCCCGTGGCCTCTGCTGAGCCTTGCATGGCAGATGGTACAGATGACCACATTTTCTTGAGAAGGCCCATCTTTAAAAAATTTCCACACAGTGGCTGACTGACCTCTAGGCTTGACTGTACTCCCTGAGGGATTACTGAGGCCCACATTTGAGACATTTTGTCCAACAGTTGACAAATTTTGAGCCACAGTGGACACATTTTGGGCAACAGTGGTGACTCTTTCAGTTCTGGTGGGAGGAGTCGGCCTTGCTGCCTTTGTTGGTGGGACATACACACTTTCTTCCTCCGTGCTGCTCTGCTGGCTCTGCATCGCAACATTCCACGTGGGATCAGTTGTCTCATCATCAACCCCTTCCTCTTCTAAATCTTCCCGATAACAAGATAGATTTTGCTCCCCAGATGACAAGTGTGTCACTGTCTCATCATCATCATCCTCCAACTCCTGAGACGGTCTAAGACTTTGCTGAAAGACACGTTCATGTGGCCGGGGTGTCTCTAAAACTTGTCCATGAGTGGACAATTCTTCATCAAGTATCTCATCTACTACGGAGTCTGGCAAACCGGATTCATGTAAAGGATTATATGTACCAAATAAGTCATCTGAGTGACCCATGTCTGTGTCAACATTTTCATGGGGCTGCTGTTGGTCTGAGGAACTGTGAAGAGGTTGTGGATTAGATGACCCAGCATGGTATGTACCAACAGTAGATACAGTGCTCAAGGAACCTTGAGTGCTGCAAGAACCTGTTGTTGAGGTCTTGTCTGCCAGCCAAGACGTTAGATGCTGTTCGTCTTCCGGCCTCAATACTCGTTTACTTTCCTGACGGGGAAAGTTAGACAGGAGGAACGATCGATCAATCCTCGTCTGTCTGCCCGAACTGGTGGATAGTTGGCCACGACTACCAATGCCTGTACCTCGTCCCTGTCCCTTAGCAAGACTTTTTTTGGGATTTGGTTTTTTGTGTGACATTTTGTAATTTCTGGTGGCTTTCTGGGGGCTTGTAAAACAAGTAGCAGGTACTATTTCGTGAAAGGTACACACTAGAGGCTAAGATATTTTTAGAGAGATGGAAGGTACCGTGCGAGCTGCAGGCAGGACACCGTACAGCTACGCACTGGCACAGGAAAAAATTGTTTAGTACGCAGAACCAGGCACACTTAGGCTGCGGTGCTGGCTGCGTGCAAGTTTACAAGTACCGTGCGAGCTGCAGGCAGGACACCGTACAGCTACGCACTGGCACAGGAAAAAATTGTTTAGTACGCAGAACCAGGCACACTTAGGCTGCGGTGCTGGCTGCGTGCAAGTTTACAAGTACCGTGCGAGCTGCAGGCAGGACACCGTACAGCTACGCACTGGCACAGGAAAAAATTGTTTAGTACGCAGAACCAGGCACACTTAGGCTGCGGTGCTGGCTGCGTGCAAGTTTACAAGTACCGTGCGAGCTGCAGGCAGGACACCGTACAGCTACGCACTGGCACAGGAAAAAATTGTTTAGTACGCAGAACCAGGCACACTTAGGCTGCGGTGCTGGCTGCGTGCAAGTTTACAAGTACCGTGCGAGCTGCAGGCAGGACACCGTACAGCTACGCACTGGCACAGGAAAAAATTGTTTAGTACGCAGAACCAGGCACACTTAGGCTGCGGTGCTGGCTGCGTGCAAGTTTACAAGTACCGTGCGAGCTGCAGGCAGGACACCGTACAGCTACGCACTGGCACAGGAAAAAATTGTTTAGTACGCAGAACCAGGCACACTTAGGCTGCGGTGCTGGCTGCGTGCAAGTTTACAAGTACCGTGCGAGCTGCAGGCAGGACACCGTACAGCTACGCACTGGCACAGGAAAAAATTGTTTAGTACGCAGAACCAGGCACACTTAGGCTGCGGTGCTGGCTGCGTGCAAGTTTACAAGTACCGTGCGAGCTGCAGGCAGGACACCGTACAGCTACGCACTGGCACAGGAAAAAATTGTTTAGTACGCAGAACCAGGCACACTTAGGCTGCGGTGCTGGCTGCGTGCAAGTTTACAAGTACCGTGCGAGCTGCAGGCAGGACACCGTACAGCTACGCACTGGCACAGGAAAAAATTGTTTAGTACGCAGAACCAGGCACACTTAGGCTGCGGTGCTGGCTGCGTGCAAGTTTACAAGTACCGTGCGAGCTGCAGGCAGGACACCGTACAGCTACGCACTGGCACAGGAAAAAATTGTTTAGTACGCAGAACCAGGCACACTTAGGCTGCGGTGCTGGCTGCGTGCAAGTTTACAAGTACCGTGCGAGCTGCAGGCAGGACACCGTACAGCTACGCACTGGCACAGGAAAAAATTGTTTAGTACGCAGAACCAGGCACACTTAGGCTGCGGTGCTGGCTGCGTGCAAGTTTACAAGTACCGTGCGAGCTGCAGGCAGGACACCGTACAGCTACGCACTGGCACAGGAAAAAATTGTTTAGTACGCAGAACCAGGCACACTTAGGCTGCGGTGCTGGCTGCGTGCAAGTTTACAAGTACCGTGCGAGCTGCAGGCAGGACACCGTACAGCTACGCACTGGCACAGGAAAAAATTGTTTAGTACGCAGAACCAGGCACACTTAGGCTGCGGTGCTGGCTGCGTGCAAGTTTACAAGTACCGTGCGAGCTGCAGGCAGGACACCGTACAGCTACGCACTGGCACAGGAAAAAATTGTTTAGTACGCAGAACCAGGCACACTTAGGCTGCGGTGCTGGCTGCGTGCAAGTTTACAAGTACCGTGCGAGCTGCAGGCAGGACACCGTACAGCTACGCACTGGCACAGGAAAAAATTGTTTAGTACGCAGAACCAGGCACACTTAGGCTGCGGTGCTGGCTGCGTGCAAGTTTACAAGTACCGTGCGAGCTGCAGGCAGGACACCGTACAGCTACGCACTGGCACAGGAAAAAATTGTTTAGTACGCAGAACCAGGCACACTTAGGCTGCGGTGCTGGCTGCGTGCAAGTTTACAAGTACCGTGCGAGCTGCAGGCAGGACACCGTACAGCTACGCACTGGCACAGGAAAAAATTGTTTAGTACGCAGAACCAGGCACACTTAGGCTGCGGTGCTGGCTGCGTGCAAGTTTACAAGTACCGTGCGAGCTGCAGGCAGGACACCGTACAGCTACGCACTGGCACAGGAAAAAATTGTTTAGTACGCAGAACCAGGCACACTTAGGCTGCGGTGCTGGCTGCGTGCAAGTTTACAAGTACCGTGCGAGCTGCAGGCAGGACACCGTACAGCTACGCACTGGCACAGGAAAAAATTGTTTAGTACGCAGAACCAGGCACACTTAGGCTGCGGTGCTGGCTGCGTGCAAGTTTACAAGTACCGTGCGAGCTGCAGGCAGGACACCGTACAGCTACGCACTGGCACAGGAAAAAATTGTTTAGTACGCAGAACCAGGCACACTTAGGCTGCGGTGCTGGCTGCGTGCAAGTTTACAAGTACCGTGCGAGCTGCAGGCAGGACACCGTACAGCTACGCACTGGCACAGGAAAAAATTGTTTAGTACGCAGAACCAGGCACACTTAGGCTGCGGTGCTGGCTGCGTGCAAGTTTACAAGTACCGTGCGAGCTGCAGGCAGGACACCGTACAGCTACGCACTGGCACAGGAAAAAAATTGTTTAGTACGCAGAACCAGGCACACTTAGGCTGCGGTGCTGGCTGCGTGCAAGTTTACAAGTACCGTGCGAGCTGCAGGCAGGACACCGTACAGCTACGCACTGGCACAGGAAATTTTTTGTGGAAAAATGGCACCAAAATTATTTGGTAGACTAGTGCCAAAAATAAGAAAAAGCTTAGGATTACAGCTCTGCGGAAAGCTGGGTGAACTAAGCTATGAGGATGGTGCTGGATTCACTGTAAGGCTGCTCCTATCTCCCTTCCTTACAGTCCTGTACAGCAATCCTCCGTCCTGGTAGTTCTGAAAAGAACTTTTGGGTTATGTGTGAGGAATCTTGACTCCTACACTGCGTCCTGTTAGTTCTGAAAAGAACTTTTGGGTTATATGTGACTCCTACACTGCCTAACTGTCCCTAGATCTGCTCCAAGTCTCCCTGCACTAGGTCAGCTCTTCTCAGCAATGTGCCCAAAATGGCGGGGGCAAGCCTTATATACTGCCTTGCCTTGTCATAGATGACATAGGCATCACGATGGACAGCAGCCAATCATAGTCCTGACACAACCAAAGCTGCTATGCCATTACTGACTATGATTGGCTATCTTCACAAGTTTTCTGACCTAACACGCAATGCTGACTAGTAACATAAAAGATTCTGGATTCGCGAGTCCCGAATAGAGAATACAGGACTCGGAATCGCAGACTCGCTAGGATTCGGACTCGTAGACTCGCTCAGACTCGCTGCTGTTTGGGGAGATTCAAGCTATATAGCGATGTGATAGAGCGAGTCTAGCGAGTCTAGCGAGTGAGAGAAAGTAAACTATGACAAAACTAAGATTGCCATTCACTTGCATTGGACTCGTTACTGAGCGAGTATTCGCTAAAAGACTCGCCGATTCCCGAGTCCAGCGAGTCCCTTAAGAATCGCCGAGTAACGAGTCCTAGCGAGTAGACTCGCTCATCCCTAGTGACCAAAGAAAGATAAATCACCTTAAAGATAACTTCAACTTCACCCACTCCAGGGATAATATAGACTTCTGTGTTTTGTGTTTCACCTCACTATCAGTAAGTGGACCAGTGACGTAATTATAAGGTTTTCAGAGGTAGCAGTTGCCCCCAAGCCTGGTACTTAGGGAGTTCTGAAGGCCTCTCTGCAACATAAGACACCAGTGTTATAAGTGATGACATATTGTAAGTAAGAGGCTTGGTAAAGATTATGCATTAGTACCTAAGCACTTCAAGCAATGCTACTAAGGTAGTGGTTCACAACCTTTCTGACCTTGAGAACCACATTTAGCTCCATGACACATCAAGCTCCTGCCCATTCACCTTACAGTAGTGATGACAACCAGAGCCCCCATTACCAGTGTAATGACCACCAAAGATTTCCTACACAAATCACAGTCAGGCAGTATACTAAGATCCATGGGTTACCACAATACCCCATTCGGTAAATCAAGCATCTCCTCTTACTGGTAGTATCATCTTTTCTCCAGCTTACCATACTTAAAATAGACCAGTATATGGGCATGTAAATCTGCTCTTCTGTGCGGGGCTGCTCACATACTTCACAATCTGGAGAACTGCTCTTCATAACTGTTTACTAGACCTTTTGCTTATAGACCAGGTTGGAACAAAGCCACTAGCCACTCATCATGGTCCTGCGAGTCACATTTGGCTCCCAAGTCACAGGTTGGGCTGTAAACTAAAAGAAGAAAGCAAACGCAGATAGGGTCTTATCTTTTTAACAATCAGCGGCTAAAGAGCCGTAATGAACACTGCTCACCTGGTTTAGTTGTGTGACACACAACCAGTATGAAAAACATGTAATGGCGGCTGCTGCTGGACCCACACCTCCACGTGCTATGTGGTCAAATTCCAGAATTTTCCAGGGACAATGTGTCGTCGGTCCGTGCTGCCACAAATAACTGAATCGGAAGTTCACTCTATACCTTTATTTGGATCCATCCAACGCGCTTCGGAGCCTGCTATGCTCCTTCATCAGGGAGTGTTCTAGGTTGGGCTGTAAGGTATTCTTTTAGTTTTATTGCTCTGATAATAGAAAGTAAACAAAAAATCTGAGACATGGGTTGTACAAGGTTAGACCACTATAAAATTACACCATAAATATTAAATAGTATTCACAAAACTGAAAATGAGCATCACTCCAAAAAACAGTCCAATAAAGAAGTGGTTTGTTGCTTGCAAAGCATGCGAGACATAGACAGAAATGGTTCATTTCTTCTATAGTGCTATTTTCAAGGTAAATGTACCAGTGTCGGTAAGGGCCGCTTTACACACACCAACTTCTGTGACCAACTTCTGAACAGATCTCTGGTTGCAGTGAAATCATGGTTCACATTTTTATTTGTACACAGCCACAAAATGGAGCAATGTGTCCATGATTTCACTGCAACCAGAGATCTGTTCAGAAGTTGGTCACAGAAGTTGGTGTGTGTAAAGCGACCCTAAGACACATCTAATAATGACTATATATCTTATTATCGCTACTATATGTATGATCAACTTCAAACTTATGCTATACAAGGGCTGAAATGTAGCTGTCGAAATTTCACATGATTTCTTTTACTTTTTAAATTCTGTGTTCTTTAACGGAATAGAGTTAGTTAGGCTAGGGTCACATATAAGCCCTGGATCCGTTTTTCAACTTACATTTTGTTGAAAAATGGATCCGTTAACGGATCCATAGGCTGCAATGCAAAAAGCACAGTGGCAAAAGTGCACTAAAAAAAACACTATGCGTTTTTGTAATGGACACCAAAAACGCTGTAGCAGTGTTTTTGGTCATTAAAAACGCATGCGTTTTTTTTTAACTGGAGCCCTAAGGGAAATGCATCCGTTAATGCATGTTACATACAAGTACCAAATATAGTTCAAAGAACACTGCACACTCAAAAGTTTTTCAAGGTGAAGATATGTGTTTATTCTCCTTAGTGCATAAAGACAATCTGTGATCCCTGGGGTGCTAAATCCCGCTCACAGGACTAGACCCAACATTGAAAGGGGACATACCTGGAGGCACCAACAAGTGCAGATGATCTACTAATGACCTTACTATTGATGCATATATATTGTATGCATTATAACAAGAAACCACTACAAGGGGGAAAGCCCTCTTGAAACTCTACAAAAAAAGAAAAAAAGCCTTCACAGGACTAGATGATCCGCTAGGTGCAAACATAAAAGACAGCGATACTTTGATAAAGATCACGGAGTTGTGATCGAAACGTCAGCCAGATCGCAGATTGTCTTTATGCACTAAGGAGAATAAACACATATCTTCACCTTGAAAAACTTTTGAGTGTGCAGTGTTCTTTGAACTATATTTGATATTGAGACCCAAGGGCCTCATACAGTAGCACCTCAACTACTTCCAATAGGTGTGCACGCCAATTACCATAACTATTGAACATACAAGTACCATGCGTTAAGTCATGCGTTAACGCATAGCATTTTTTAGGTGCAAAAATGGCAATTTCCAAAAACGGAATCCGGTTTTTGAAATGGAAAAAAACTGATGGGCATGTGTGTCCCTAGCCTTACTCCTATGAATTCCTGCACCTATCCATGTTGGATTTATCACACTGTACTGTCTCCATTCATCTTGCAGGAGTACTAAAAGTATTGTTAAAAAATTGATTAAAAACTTGAATTGCATGAACTGCTATGCCAACATGATGTATAAATGCATATGTTAGTGCTATGATAAAAGTAATTACATACAAATGCTCAATTGGTGCATTGTTGGTACCACCCTTGGCACCAGATATATGCATTTTAAACTGTGCCCACCAGTTTACACATTATGTAAATTGGGTTCTTATAACCCCTGTATGTACCCAGACTGGCCTCTCATGCCTGAAATATGAACTTATAGTGTGTCCTGTGCTGGCCTCCTATTTAGACCGGGAGGTTGATGTTTAGACCTGGGGGATGATGTGCTCGCTGTCACTCTGGACTGCAAAACCCACCCTGCACATTTTATATTTCCTGCCCCTCCTCTGTCCACTCTTGAGTGACAGCCGCACTTGCGCCGGCGGAGTGGAGCCGGTGTCCGCGCTGCATTGAACAGGCCGATGTCCCGCGAGACTTCACAAATCTCGCAAGATGTCAGCACTATGCATGGACACCTGCTCCACTGCGCAGGTGCAGATGTGCCTGTCTATGCTGACGTCTCCAGAGATTTGTGAAGTCTCGCAAGACATCGACACTGTTCAATGCAGCACGGACACCCACTCCACTGCGCCGGCGTGAGTGGGTTGCCTTCAAGCGCCAGCCAGAGGAGGGGCGGGAAATTTAATATGTGCAGGGTGAGTTTTACAGCCCGGTGTGGTGGCGAGCACATCATCCCTCAGCTCTAAACAGCAGCCTCCTGGTCTAAATAGGAGGCCGGCACTGGACACAATATAAATTCATATTTCAGGTATGAGGGGCAAACCTGGGCACATACAGGGGTCACTAGAAGCCATTTACATTATGTGTAAGCTTGTGGGCACAGTTTAAAATGCCCAAAGGGGGTGACAGGTTCCCTTTAAATATAAGCCTATCAGCAAATAAAAGCTTAGTCAAAACTTGGTTTTGCATCAGAACAAGAATCCCAAGTATGGCTAGGGTCACACTTGCCATGCGTTTTTCTAGGTGCTTTTGTGCACCATGCGTTTTTGACTCAGCACTAAAAAATACTGCAAGCTGCGTTTCTTGGTGCATTTTCAAAAACGCATTCGTTTTTTTTAACATGGGGCCCTATGGGAAACGCATGCATTTTTGCATGGTACTAAATGGTGCCATGCGTTTTTGCATGCGTTTTTTAAGGTAGCTCCTCACTTAAGCACAAAAATGCATCACAAAAATGCATGGCACTTTAGGCATGTGTTTTTGCTATTGGGGCATGCGTTTTTTACATGGGGGCCTATGGGTGCGCTTTTCCTGCGTTTTTCAGAAAAGACTAGTCTGAAAACTGCATGGAAAATCTGCAAGTGCGACCCTAGCCTATGCCAGGAAATTAACACCACATTGACTGAAAAAAAAGAATCAAGGTATTAAAATGGTTTAGTCAAGGTCTGGGTCTCTCCAATGGAAATTCTGTGTTGGAACCTTAAGAGAGCTGTGCATAAATGAAACCCAAATCCAACAAGCATCCATGAAAAGCAAGGTTTTAAGAAATCATGGGACAAAATGTATTCAGAATTATGAAAGAGGCTGATAACGTCATACAGAAACTAATAACTTCAAGGTATTGCTCCTCAAAATGGTTTTACAAGCTATTGATTCATGAAGTGTACTTAATTTTTCACACACATCTCTGGCATCCGGCAGATTTTGATAAATAAATAATGACAGTGTAGTCGGTGAGGTCATCTGAGGCCGTATTTACCCAATTTTTGGAGCTTCTAATGACCTGATGCTTTTTTAATAATCTCTTTGTCTAAAATCTTACAATGCCATGGTTTTTCTTCTATACATAAATTCCAACATTGAAATATTTTAGTATTGCCATCATATTCAAACTGCTAAATTGTATAAAGGAATATTTGTATTTTACAGTAAGACATAAAGCCAGTTATGCCAGGAGCGACCGTTATGTGACTGTAATCATATCAATAACAGTAGAATAAAGGGCAAAGAGGAAGGGGGCAGAGCTCCCGCATGATGACTACACAGATCCTGTCTTGGAAATCAGCATGGGGCTTCTGATGACTACTGCTTTGTTTTGATACAATGACCCTAAAGACTGAAATGCTCAATAACAGGTCTCCATAAGATACAGAGTGTCTAGATATTAGCTCACTATTTTGTATTTTGCCATTTCTAAGACCCAAGATGATAAAAGTCAGATGTTATTTCATTGTCAGAAAATTTTCTTTGGGAATCTTTTGTAATGTTGAAGGTGAAAGTTCACCCTGATCATGACAGACCTGATTTCATTGCAGCCTATTGCCTACATATCAGTTGTCTTTACCGTCGTTAGTTTAATGTTTTGCTCTATATTCTCTTCCTGTGGTATTTCATAATATTAAGTCAAATGGTTTTTTTTTTGTGTTACTTTATAGTTACTATTAGAAAACTGACTATAAATAGTTATATAGTCATGAAATAATTGGAATATGACAGATGGTGGCAACCAGAGCAAACATGAAGATATCACAGATTTATTAACATGTAATAGGACTTTTATGACAGTCTATAGCAGGGATCAGCAGTCTTTTTTTATAACGTTTCCAATCATTGTGCGGAAGGGCATTGGGCTTTATTATAAAGTTAATAGGCAGTTAAGCTACAGAAATAGATTCTTGCTACGTCTGTGATCTGAATGTTAGCTGTACCTAGCTTAAATCATGCTCGGCCACCAAGATAACTATAGTGGTATGTGAACAGCAAGGTGGTAAACAGAAAAAAGAGGTTAAAAGCAAAGCTGCTGAAGGAATCAATTAAATGTGAGTCAAATTTATGTCAAATTTTTAGGAATTTGCTGAATCTCGCAAAGTAAAACAACATGTAATTTTCTTAGCTATGGGGGATTTCTTAAATTCTCTGCCTTCATTTTGCAAATTATAAAAGACTAGCTGGTGCCGATGCACATGCATCAGGGATTCTAGAGAGCGAGTCTCTGACTCGCAATGGCGCTTCGCGGCCAATGCTTCGCGTGCTAAGGCGACTCGCCATGCCCGCTGCGCGGGCATAGCGAGTCGCCTTAGAACTGCTCGCAATGGCCGCTGCGCGGCCAATGCTTCGGGCGTATCCACATGACCACGCTGACTCGCAGCGCGAGTGGTCTCAGAAGGGGCAAAAAACCCATTCGCAATTATATAATAGATTACATCAGCCAGATACTGATACAGGGCCTAGACAGTTACTGGGTGGGCTTCCCTATAATACCTTGCAGTTATCTCTCCACATGGAATAGAAAAGCCAATCAGGAGTGACTATCATAGCCTGTATAAAAGCAGTAGCAGGGAATTCAGCAGACAACCTGTGGTGAATCTAGTTAGTGAAAGAATTTGATAGCTGGCATCTTAACTATAGAAATAGGGAGACTGTTACATCTCTTCCAGAACCTGCTTATGCAATGCTGTCACCATGTGCCATTGTATTCCTTCAATGGTTAGTGCTGATTATGTAGGAGATGTCAGAATCCAAAGTTCTGGGTGCTGCAGGCTATGTTTCAGCCACTAGATATGGATATAGCCTTGTGCTCCTTTGGTACATCTTTTCTTCTCAGTAGTCTAGTGTATGCATTTCCTGTTTTGCCTTCAGCTTGTTTTTTGTGGATTCTCTTGCCTGAAAATTTTGTACATTCTGTTCCCTCTTAGTATTGACCTAACTTCCAGACCATTATATTGCCCTCATTTGCTCTACTAGACATAAGCCCATTTGTGGAGGCAATCCAGCAGATCCTGTTGTCAGACCATATCCCTGTACAGAGATTACAGCAGGAAGGATAGGGTTCCTCTGGTATCTGCTAGATGTATTCACCTGTGTCAGATTTGACTAAGGTATCCTTTTTGAGACTGTGACCTCTGACATATTACAGAGAGAAAGGCATAAAACACCAAAGAAACTGTGTGTGGGATACTGTATACATGAGGTCAAAATAGTTGCTACCCCTCGTTTAATGAAAGAAAAAAAACAATGGTCACAGAAATAACTTGAATCTGGCAAAAGTAATAATTAATAAAAAATGTATGAAAATGAGCAAATGAAAGTCAGACTTTGCTTTTCAATGCTGCTTCCACATAATGAAAAAAAATTAAACTCATGAAATAGGCCTGGACAGAAATGATGGTACCCTGAAAATAATGTGATAAAAGGGACATGTTAAATCAAGGTGTGTCCGCTAATAAGCATAACTGGTGTCTACAATCTTGTACTCAGTCAGTGGGCTGAATATAAGGCTACAGATACTCATTGTGCTGTTTGGTGACATGGTATATACCACACACAACATGGACCAGAGGAAGCAAAGGAAAGAGGTGTTTCAGCAAATAATAAAGAAAATTATAGACAAGAATGTTAAAGGTAAAGGTTACAAGACCATCTCCAAGCAGCTTGATGTTCTTTTAACTACAGTTGCACATAATATTCATAAATTAAGATCCATGGGACTGTAGCCAACCTCATTTGGATGTCGTCACAGGAGGAAATTGATGGCAAATCAAAGAGACGAATAATACGTATGGTAACAAAAGAGGCCAGAAAACCTTCTAAAGATATTAAAGGTGAACTTCAAGCTCATGGAACTTCAGTGTCAGATCGCACCATTCATCATTGTTTGAACCAAATTGGAGTTCATAGGAGATGACCAAGGAGGACATCATTGTTGAAAAAAAATCATAAAAAAGCAAGACTAGAATTCGCCAAACTATAGGTTGCCAAGCAACAAAGGTTCTGGGAGAATGTCCCATGGAGAGATTTGACAAAAATGGAACTTTATGGCAGGCACATCAGCTCTATGTTCACAGATGGAAAAATTAAGCTTATCAAGAAAAGAACACTGTCCCTACTGTGAAACATGGAGGAGGCTCTGTTATGTTCTGGGGCTGCTTTGATGCATCTGGCACAGGGTTTCTTGAATCTGTGCAGGGTACAGTGAAATCTCAAGACTATCAAGGGATTCCAGAGAGAAATGTGCTGCCCAAAGTCAGAAAGCTTGGTCTCAGTCGCAGGCCATGCATCTTGCAACAGGATAATGACCCAAAACACATAGCTAAAAACACCTGAGAATGGCTAAGTGGAAAACATTGGGCTATTCTGAAGTGACCTTCTATGAGCCCTGACCTAAATCCTATTGAGCTTAAACATGCTGTCTGGAAAAGGGACCCTTCAAACATGAGACAACTGGAGCAGTTTGCTCTTAAGGAGTGGGCCAAAATACCTGTCGAGAGGTGCAGAAGTCTCATTGACAGTGACAGGAGTTGTTTGATTGCAGGGATTGCATCAAAAGGATGTACAACAAAATATTAAGTTAAGGGTACCATCATTTCTGTCCAGGCCTATTTCATGAGTTTAATTTTTTTAAAAACTCTGTGGACGCAGGGTTGAAAAGCAATGTCTGACTTTCATTTGTTCATTTTCATAGAATGTTTATTTATTATTTCTTCTTAAAGATTCAAGTTATTTCTGTGACCATTGTGGGTTTTTCTTTCATTAAACGAGGGGTACCAACAATTTTGACCACATGTGTAGTAGTGAAGAACAATTACCATCTCTTTACATATAGCCAAATATATTAAGGTCACTTTGAAAAGACTTCAAAAACATATACACATATTTTCAGGGCAAATATAGACTCTGCAATGCTTTTAATTTGTGGAATATTGACTCAAAGCAAATTGAATACTGAGGAAAAATTTGGGAAAGCTGATGATTTCAAATTCCAAAAAATACACTCATCTTTAGTTAAGAGTTATAATTAGTAATGAGCGAGTACCATAATATTGGTAATCGCTATATTCGTTACGAGCATTCTCTAATAATCGCGTATTTGTTCCAAATAGCAAGTACAATGTAAGTTAATGGGAAACGCGAATAATTTTCTGCTGGACCATAAAAAAAGGGTCTGGGGCTTGAGGAAAAGGCTGAAATGGGTGGAAAAGTGATGAAACAGAATGGGAAGAGCCTGGAGAATATGCCTGCATGCATTTCTGACTCACATATGGTTTGTGGAAATAGCTTTGTCGCAGGATTACGCCACTGTTACAGATACACAAAAACAACTACCAAATAGAGATGAGCCACCACCCCGGTGTTCGAATTCGATTCGATTCGTCGAATCGACGGGTGTTCGACGAACAAACAAACGAACAAACCGGGCTTGTGGGGCTTTTTCACTTCCACAATGTATATACATACATAGTGGAAGTGAAAAAAAGTGAAAGAAAGTGTTAAAAATAAAAAAATAATCAATGCTCACTTGTCCGCGGTCCACCGAAGCCTCCGGCAAGGTCCTGTGGCTTCTAGGACCTGTGGTGACGTCATGTTCTTGCGGGAACTCCGGTCACATGACCGGAGTTCCCGCGAGAAGATGACGTCACCACAGGTCCTAGAAGCACAGGACCTTGCCGGAAAGCTTAAAATAGATATTTTTATGTTTCGGACCCTTTCTTTAAGTAAATGAAAATCTTCTTCACAAATCTGTCTTTCTGGTACATGTTGCAGATTTTTTCCCACAAATACCATACATACCAACTATAAACTATGATGATTTCCACATGGACCATGTGTTTGTGTAAACCACATGGAGCTATGTCCCTTTTCTCCAGTTGCATGGATGACTAGGACCAATACCAGTCTATGGGTCCATGGAAACCATGTACAGTACACAGATATTTAACATTGCAAAGTACAGGAAAGTTTTGTAATGTCATTCTATCTTTATCCATTCTGGAGATACACAGATGGCACACTTATGTAGTGACCAGTCCAGTGTATGTCTGTCCCTTTAAGTACCCCGGACCCTGAATAACTCTTTTTCACTGCAGCTCACTCCTTAGCTATCCCTCTACAGTCATTAGTGAGTTTTAGATAGTTTTCATTTTTCCAGGCATTTTCTCATTTGTTGTGTTGCAGCACCATCTGCTAGTAAAATGGATAGTTTATATATCCCCTGTAGAGATTTGACATGAGAATTGATTGATCAATAGGAGGAGCTACTTCAGTCTTGTCTAGACAAGACAAGTGTGGGAAAATCTGCAGTCTGGTACAAGATGTGAGAGAGAGCAGACCTCATGTGAGGGGTCTCCTCACCACTTCCAAGCCTTGGATCTTTTTTGACTTCTACAGCCAAGCTGGCTAAAAACATTTAATTCTGGATTCTCGCTGTCCAGATTAACCCGTGCCTGTCCAGCAGTAGGTCATACTAACTGTAAAACTGTACTAACTGTAAGGAAGAACCTATTGCCTGCATATTGAGAAATTTGAGGGTCTCCCACCTCACTGCTATTGTCCATTATTTGCTTCATATATTTTTTTTCTGCACGTGCTGTGATGAGCTAAGAAATTAATGCAGGATTCCAGGTCTGTAACAACATCATACTATATTTCTACTCTTCTGCTTTTAGGGCACCAAAAGGACTTTGAACTCTCTTATAACTACCTACAAATACTAAAATTTTGCAAAAAAAGCCAGCACCACCAGAAATTTGCTTGCAATAAAAATTGTGCAAATGTACATATTCCTTCCATACTGTATAATATTATAAAAATTGAGATATTTGGCAATAAGTTCAACAATGTTTTGAGCCACCCTGCCAAGTCAAGGCCATCTCATTAAGGTGCTCCTACTCTATACTTTTGTATTTTAGTTGTGCCATGCGGCACAGAACCGCTCTGAAAACTGCAGCCTGCATGATTTTTCATGCAGGCTGCAGAGCCGGAGACGGAAACTGGATTGCTTGTGAAGCAATCCAGTTTTTAGCATAGGCTCCTATGAGGAGCGTTTCTTGATCCGGTTTTGAGCTGTTTGAAAGCTCAAAACCGGATCAGGTTTTAGGCTGGGGTCACACTTGCGTTTTTTTCATGAGTTTTTGGAGACCTGCATTTTGTAAAAAACATGTAAAAACGCACTCATAGGCCCCCATGTTAAAAAACGCATGCCCTAAAAGCAAACACGCATGTCTAAATAGCAAAAACGCATGTGTGACAGTACCATGCGTTTTTGTGTGCGTTTTTGCTATTATGGGATTAGCTGACATCAAAAACGCATGCAAAAACGTATGGTACCCTGTTTCCCCCATAGTAAGACCCCCCGAAAGTAAGACAGGGTAGGGGGAATGGGGGGGTCTGCTAATATAAGGCCCACCCTGAATGTAAGGCCGCCTGGGGGGGGCGCTGGGGAATATAAGGCCTCCCTTAGTACCGTACCTTTGGGCCGCCGCTGTCCCCCGGTGTGTCCCCTGCTGTGTCCAGCCCCGACGTCACTGCTGTCCCCGACTCGCTGCTGATTGGCCCATCAGCTCATATGCTGATTGGCCCAGCAGCTCGAGCTGTTTTTGCCGCCCAGCCCCGACGTCACTGCAGTCCCGGCTCGTTGCTGATTGGCCCAGCGTCCCCTGCAGCAGAAGCGTCCCACAGCTGCACCACAGAGGAAAACGAAAGTGACCCAGAGAAAAAAAAGTAAGGAAACGTGTGTACTGTATAACCATGGGTGTGTGTATGGGGCTGTCTGTCTGTGTGTGTGTGTGTACTGTAAGTGTACCTATGGGTATGGGTGTGTATGGGTACCACATGGGTGTGGTGTGTGTATTGTAAGTGTACCTATGGGTATGGGTGTGTATGGGTACCACATGGGTGTGTGTGTATGGAGCTGGGTGTGTGTGTATGGAGCTGTGTGTGTCTGTGTGTACACGGTACACTGCAGTACTGTTATGGGAGGCTGCAGTGGGATATGGCACTGTTATGGGAGGCTGCAGTGGGATACTGCTCAACATGTTAATAAATGTTAATTTTTTTTGTTAAAAAAAAATTGTCATTTTTTTTGGGCTAATGTAAGACTTCCCCCAAAAGTAAGACAGGGTGCGACTTTCAGAGGTAAAATTAATGTAAGACAGGGTCTTACTTTCGGGGAAACACGGTATATTAGTACCATTTAGTACCATCCAAAAATGCATGCGTTTCCCATAGGAGCCCATGTTAAAAAAAACGCATGCGTTTTCAAAAAAACGCATGCGTTTTTAAAACAGCACCAAAAAAATAGTGCATGCACTATTTTTTGGTGCGGATTTAAAAACGCATGCAAAAACGCAGGGTGCCATCACACACCTTAAAAAACTCATGCTGACATGGAAAAACGCATGAAAAAACACATGAGTTTTTCTAAGTCACTAAAAAGACTCATGCCAAGTGTGACCCCAGCCTTAAAAATAAACCTGATGTGTGACCCTAGCCTTAGTGGACACTTCTTCCCTGATTATTTTCAAATATATGCCTCCTCGGAAAAAAATGTATCTGTCACGAGGGTACCACAATGGAGAGTGTTTCTCTCTATTTCAGGAGATCACAGCTCATGGCTACATGCACACTTGCATGGGTTGGATCTGCTTTGCTTTTGCAGTTAGCGGTGTAGATTTTCTTTGTTCTGGATGCTGAAAGGTTTAAGCAGTTTGTTTGGTCTCCTAACCCAGGATGGAAAGCCTTATTTCATCTGTTCTGATTTTTCCACTCCCTTCTGCTATAAACACTTACATAAACACTATAAACACTTACATCTTGGAGAGTTGGCCATGATAATTTGCTATACCTAGGCCTTAGTGTGCAGGTGTGAGCGGTGGACTCAGAAGATTTTTAAGGAGTGATACCCAGAGATTGCTGCTTGGACGTTTGCTTGGTGTCTTCCCAACCTTTTTTCTCTTTATGGCTTGCCTTACTTATCCTTTCCCTTAATTCCTGTCTGTATTCTGGTGTGCATTGTATGATTGCTGTTTCTTTTTACCCTTGTGTCTTTGTCCCAGAGGGTAACTAGTGTTCCTGCTGCCCTCCACACTAGTCAGGGGTGTGTTCAAGAATAGACAGGAATAGGAACGTGTTTGGCGCATTGGGTGAAAGAACCCATCTAAGCACATCTGGGAGCTCAGGGTTGCTCAGGATAAAAAGTCATGAGTTGTCCTTCTCTGTTGTTCCCTAGTAACAGTTCATCCCTTCCACCCATCTCGCCATGTGCTAATAAGTCCCCTTGGTGGAGCGTATCAACCAAAAACCACCCTAGAGTGATACCTGATGTCTATATAAATAAAGATTATCATTATTGTTGTCCACCATGTACAAGCTTACCATCAAAGGCTCTGGGGAAAACTGGGTAGCTGCCTGGTTACGCCCCTCCAGGGTAAGCAGTCAGCCTACATCACTTTCTCCCCTCCATCTTATAGCAAGACAGTAGCTTTCTGTAACAAGGTTCACCATCTGGACTTCAAGCTGCTTGTGGTTCCCATAAAAATGATTTTTTTTCTACAGATTTCTCCATGTCAAAACATTACATTCATTAATATTTGATTTGCCACTATTAGATCTACTACACTAGAATATTATTTTTAGAGTTCAGTAAAAGCGCATTTTGATATCTCTAAATGCTATATGTAAAAAAATCATTAATGTTACAGTAAAGTATTTTTATTTAACATTTAATTTACGTAACTCAAGATCTGCTTTATTACATTTTTAGTGCGATAACCAAGGAAACCTGCAGTCTTCTGCTTCTTCATCTGTTAGCAAGTTACACTCTGTTCAAAACACAGATCCAATTCCTGAAGATAAGTGTTATTGTTTTCCAAATAAGGTATGTAAAAACTGGCATTTATAAAATGATGCAAATGTATGTGTTGTCATCCACCCAAAATAGGGTTTATATTAAAAGGGGTTGTCCAATTTGAAAAAAATGCATATTTCAATGTGTGTAAAAAAGTAAAATATGTTGCTAAGGCTAGGGTCACACTTGCAGATTTTCAAGTGTTTTTCACACTTGCCTTATGAAAACGCATGAAAAAGCATCAATAGGCCCCATGCTAAACGCATGCCCAATGCCAAAAACACATGTATAAAGGGCCATGCGTTTTTTGGATGTGCTTTTGGCTCAGCACCAAAAAATGTGTGCTTTTTAAAAAACGCATGCATTTTTTTTCACATGGGGCCCTATGGGAAACGCATGCAAAAATGCATGGCACTAATTGTACCATGGTTCGTGCATGTGTTTTTTAAGGCTGCTTCACACCTAAGTGCAAAAACGCAGCCCAAAAGCGCAGGCTGCTAAAAAGCACCTTAAAAAACGCATGCAAGTGTGACCCTAGCCTTACTTTATTAGCACAGGTTCCCCAATTTCTTGATATCAGCACCAGCTCTGGGTTATAACAGCTTCAGTTTAGGCAAATATTTGATACGAGAAAACAAAAGCTTGTATCAGCACTTGACCAGTGCTCTGAATAAAAGGGGTTGATTGACTGGCTCATTTCAATAACTATGCCAGCTTCCTTCCTGATTTACAGTGAGCCAATTCCTGAGTTCAGTACCATCAGCCTGGCTTACTAGCTACAATGATTACATCACAATTACAGAGCACAGCACCCTTGCAAGGCTACAGCCAAAGCCTGGAGGGACAGTAGAGTGTAAGGCCGGTTTCACATTTGCGTTTGTGTCTGCAAGCGGAGGGCATGAAGACGCAAACGCATTGAAAAACAGCCATACTGATATGAACGCAGCGGAGAATCTGTGCATGCGTTCACATCAATATGGTGCCCAGGCAGCCAATGAGAGATCTTGGCGGCGGCCAGGAGGCGCAGACAGCGGCAGTCACCGGGAGAGATTTCAATGTGATCCGCATTGTTCTCCTGCGCTGTCATGCGGAGGACACTGTGGATCCATTGAGATCCATGCATTTTTTGTGCGCTTGTGGGCGCTTGATGATAAAACAAGCGCCCGTGAGCACACAAAGAATGCAACAGGCTGAGTACGGAGGGCGGAGAAGGGCGCACAAATTATGTGCACCGAACGCAACCACAACCGAACGCAGCCAAATGCAGGCATAATGTTCCCATGTTAAACATAGGAACGCAGTGCACATGCGTTTGGCTGTGTTCGGTACGCTGCATTGACAAACGCAAATGTGGAACCGGCCTAAGTGTTAGTATGTTTATTGCTTTATATATATTCACGCCTTTATAATGAAAATAAAATATCATTCAACAACCAATTTAACTAGTAAACCACCCCACTTCACATACCATACTGGTCAAGTGCCAACATACAGGTGCATCTCAATGAATTAGAATATCATCAAAAGTTAATTTATTTCAGTAATTCAATACATAAAGTGAAACACATATATTATATAGAGTCATTACAAGCAGAGGGATCTATTTTAAGAGTTTATTTCTGTTAAGTTTGATGATTATGGCTTACAGCCAATGAAAACCCAAGGGTTGTTATCTCATAAAATTAAAGTAGGGAGAATGCAGGGTCTGAGAGATAAAATATTACCTAAATAGGTATCAGAGGCTTCACCATGTGTGGTTGTGAGAGTCACAACCACTATAAAAGCAGATCATGGCTGCTGCAGTCCCCAGCATGGTGAATGTAGAGTAGGGAGGTTAAAGGGTTAAAAACCACGCTGCTGTATTCTACAAGACATCAAAGGGTGAATATAATATTGATTTACTAGTCAATACGTTTTAGGGCCCTCTGGCTCCTTCCTCAGGACAAATCAATATCATATTGCCATGTTTCAGGGCGTTTCAGGGAACCCTGAAACATCTTGACTAATAAATCAATATATTAGGTAGCCATGCTCCACTCAGCAGTCCAAAGTAACCCTGTCACGGCCACATAGAACTCCTAGAGGCAGCGGTGTACGGGATGCATGTCTATAGCAAAAGGTCCAATAACAGATCAAGGAGAATTGAAAACAGCACTCACCGGATCCTCTTGTGCTCGCTTTCTTTATTCTGAACTGGGTTACATAGGTGCAGGGAGGGGGTGCTTAAGAGCTTTGTTTCATTTTCTGTTTTGTATTTTTGATTTATGTCTGTACGTGCAATGTTACATATAATTAATGCTTTTTAAGCATTGCTTCATATGTGACATTTATGACAATCAATTGGGAACTAAGAGCTCCAACAATGACTTTAGCAAATTATCTCTAACAGTTGGTAGAGCTATGTCCACATGCTGAATGAGCTTTATAAGGCAGGAGATTCTATGAGAATCTCATTCTGGCCTCGTTCTGGCTCTCATGGAGATGCATTGATACCTTTGACGTAACTATTCACTTCTGCACAGTCAGAAGTTAAGGGTACAAGATGGCATCATGGGACCAGAGTGATGTCGGTAAGAGGTGAAGAAGTCAGAAGGGGAGTATAAAACCATGAGTGGGGCAAGGGGCTTAGGCCTATTTCACATCTAAGAATGGTGTACGTTTTGCAAAATTTGCATTTTTTGGCGTTTTTACCGCTAATAACGCATGAAAATGCTAGCGTTTTGGGTCTCATTGGTTTTAATGGAAACACATGTAAAAACGCATGCAAAAACACATGAGCGTTTTCAAAAACACAAAACGCATGCGTCTTTGCAAACGCCGCGCTAGATACATTTCCCGACGTTTTGGGCAGCGTTGGCAAAAACGCATGAGTTTTGCGTTTTTGAAAACGCTCATGCGTTTTTGCATGCGTTTTTACATGTGTTTCCATTAAAACCAATGGGACCAAAAACGCTAGCGTTTTTGTGCGTTTTTAGCGGTAAAAATGCCAAAAAACGCAAATTTAGCAAAACGCACACCATTCTTAGATGTGAAACAGGCCTTACATTTAAAGCATGACACCATTGCTGAAAAAAATAAATAAATGGAGTGGGTATTTAAATATGGTTGGTGGTGCATTGGAACATGTGAGTGCACATAGACTGCTTCTTCCAAATACAATGACACAACCCACTGCATTTCCTTGCCTGATTTGCCTATGGCTTCTATGCTAGATCGATTATACCTAGTATTATTTTGGTACAGCTATTCCATTATTTCCATGTATAAAATCGTGCTGAAAGGATCCCTCTAAAGAAATATTCTTCATCAAATACAAATTGTTTAAAAACTGAAGATAAAAGTTAACTTTTTTTTTTTTAAGAAATTGTTAATTATATCTAATGAATCATATACATGGCCACTGTATCACTAAAGGTAATAAACAAAGATATGTCAACAATGCCTAGCAATGAGAAGTCATTACCTATGCACCTATTTACCTATGAAATACATTCTAGGAGCTGTAAACACAGCTGCAAAAGTTTCAGAATTTCTTGAATTTCTGCCAGGAATGTAAATACAGTTCTAGACCGTGGTGAAATTACTCAGAAGGAGTTATTGGATAAGCAAAATATGGAAAACACAATTTAAAGCATCAACGAAAAATTCTCAGCAAGTGCAAAAAGTGAACAGAATATTGGCTTGATTTTCTCGAAAGACTTTTTTTAATCCTGAATTTTTAGAATATTTTCTTAAATTTCCTACCATGTTAAGTGATATTGCAAAGTAAAACGTGAGTGTAACAAATTAAAAAAATAACAGGAATTGTTTCATAAAAACATAAAATATAGTTTTAGTGTATTTGAATCCCTTAAGGGCCCTTTACACGCCGCGACGGCAGGCTGGATACATCCCGCTACAGGCTACAAATGTAGCTTGTAGCGCCAATGTAGCCCGTCGTAGCGGCGTCTGAAGACGTGACGCTACAGCCGGCAACAGATACATCTGTTTCCTAGGTCTGCTCGAAAACTGATGGCTACATCGCCGATGGTAGCGAGCTGTATCGGCGTGTAAAGAGGCAACGGAAGGGAACTCGGGATAGCCTGCGATGTAGCTGCAATGTAGCAAAGGCGTGACCCTGGCTCCATGTTACCGCGCCCCATGTGCGATCATTGGTGGAAGCTGCTGCATGACGATTGGTAGTCGCTGCATAGGGAGGCATATTTAAGGAGCTGACGAGTCACACTACACAATCGCTCGAGCGTGCTGTATTACTCAGCCTCCTGCGATGCCTGCCCAATCAGGATGTTATTGCTTCGTCCTATCAGCGTACGGACGGCTCGTAATCCACAATTCTGGCACGCCTATGTGCTGTCCCTGCTGCACCAGGTCCGCCCATAGTAGCTGGTTATAGCGGTGTGTAAATGAGCTACAGCTGGCTACTTGAGACACCCGGCGATGTAGCTAGCCATAGATGTAGCGTGGCGTAGCGCACCTTGTGGCGGCGTGTAAAGAGGGTGCGTTGACCGTTTGTAACCGTTTGAGCGTGCTCGTGCACGTGAAGTAGCGGGATGTATCCAGCCTGCCGTCGCGGCGTGTAAAGGTACCATTATGGATTTGGTCTATTTTACAGTTAAAGGGAATGTGTAATCAGAATGTTGCATATTAAACCTCTTCCTGGCTGGACAAAATTCTTTTTTGAGCTTTCTTTTACCATTGTTAGTAATAACTTATTTTTTATTTATTAGAAACATTTAAGGATACATAACTATAATATTAAACTTTTAATAATTTTCAAGAATTATAAGGGAAAACATCTACTTTTTTCAAATGTTAATTTTCTTAATTTTTTTCACACTATTTTCAAAATGTAACCTTTTCAATAAAAGAGAAAAAAACTATTTCACAGTGACACACTTTTCTTAAAGTAAACTTTTAAAATATTGTAACATCAATTGTGTACAACAATGCCTTTGTCATATAGAGTGGGAGAAGGGAGAGGGATTACAGCTCTCCGATGTTAATACTCCAGGCTCCTAGGAGAGTGGTTCTGCAAGGATCAGTCCTGGTTCCCGGCTCTTGATTCCATATAGGTGTAAGAAATCCAGCAAAATGAAATCCTTTTCACATAGCGAAATTTCTTTATTTTAAAATACTTCCATAAACAGGTAGGCGAGTGCTAAGAACAAAAGCCAACGCATTTCAACGCAGGTGTCTTAAACATGCCATGATTAAGACAACTGCGTCGAAACACATTGGCTTTTGTTCTTAGCAACGTGGGCACAGCACTTCAGAACTGTCATAGACTTTGCTAGCCTCAGGATAGACATACAAATTTGAGGCAGATTCTCAAAATCTCCATCAAAAAAGCATCAAACAATGCAATATGACCACAATGCCTAAGAGGGTCCAGGGAGAGCTGCTGTTGTGGTGAAATGACTCAAGGATTCCTCTTGCCACTGGCTACCTTCACAGAGATTCCTAGGGCAGGGGTGGCCAACTATAGTCCTCAAGGTCTGAGAACAGTACACATTTTCAGGATTTCCTTAGCATTGCACAGGTGCTAATTTCATCACCTGCAGAGGCCCTATTGTACAGAAGTGTGTGTAGTGTCTTGCATTTCCGTACCTAAAGGCCACGTTACACACTCAGATATCTGTGACCAAATTCTGAACAGATCTCTGGTTGCAGTGAAATAATGGACACATTCTTCCATTTTGTGGCTGTGTACAAATGTAACAATGTGTCCATGATTTCACTGCAACCAGAGATCTGTTCAGAAGTTGGTCACAGATATCTGTGTGTGTAACATGGCCTTTAGACTGTCAGGACAGAGGCCTGTCTTGCCAGTTTCTTTGGACAGTATCAAAGCACCTTTTTTGCATAAACAGTCCAGCACACAAGGAGTGAACTAAAAAAACTTTAACATGGACTGTAATGAGTCTTTCACACATATAAATATGCAGAGTATATATAAGGAAAGTCCCACAGGGATCATTAGACATTAGACTCCATACCAATGATGCAAAGTCCATTAAGGGCAAAGTCCTTTAAAGGTTTTAAAGGTGTAGCCTAAAGACTGCAGTCCTGCTTTACCAGCAGAGAGAAGCACATCCAGTGCTAAACTTGGGAAGCAGAAAAATAAAATGAACAAATAAACTGTCCCCGCTCTTCAAAGAACTCAAAAACAACAAAAAAAGTGCTACTCCAGACAAAATGCCAACAAAGGAATGAGTCAGCAACCCAACAACATGTCTTATTTAGGGAAGTCCACTTTAATTATAGTAAAATTTCTTGCAGCCTTCTCAGCGCTGCTCAGGATGGGGGTCACCATTCCTCATGGTACTCTGCTGCAAGACAGCCTTGAGGGGTCACAAGGGCTACTCCTCCAGGTGCATTCTCTGCCAACATCTGCCCCCAGCACATTCCATCATGTCCACTGCTGGGAAGACGATGGAAGAATTAGGGGACAATCATCCTTCTAGGAGGGATGAGAGCAACTTGTGCAACATCGACATGCTATTCAGTATCATTGGCCCCTGTGGGCTTGGCTTCAGCTGGCTGGCTAACCAAGAGAGGCCTGGCCTCCACCTGACACAACATTCCCTCCAGGTCAACCTCTTGTTGCTAGTTTTCAAAGCCGTCGTTGGTGGCAACCCGACTTATGCCAACCATGAAACACCCCTTGCTGCCTATCACCTTCATGAAGGTGACCTCCACCCTAACATAGATTGTGTGGAGTCAATTGGGAAGGTGATCACGCATCACGGTGTAACGATTGATTTAACACCGATGACATACCTTCTTCAGCTATGAAGCCAAAGCCCTCTGCTGGATGAATTCCACCACCTAGCCTCGAGTACTTTGGTCATCAAAGTCATTGGCCTTAGGCCCTTGCAAGCACTCTCAGGTGATGGCATTCGCAAGCGAAATCTCCTCAAGAAAGGAGACAGGACGAGGTGGTTCATGTCATATTGGATTGTTGCTTAAAGGCGGCAGGGGTCCTCATGTGGCATTCTTCCAGTCGAAGGCCTCTGAGGGGATGCTACACAATACTTGGAAGCAGGGCCTTATGCATCTACTACCTCCTACTCTTCCTTGTCCTCATCCTTCTCGACTATCTTATTGTCCTTGTCCAACTTATCATGCTCCTGGTTCTGGATTTGCTGATACAGCAGCTGCGGCACTGGCTACAGGTGCAATAATGCCAGGCATGCTGCAAGATCCTCTGGCTGCATGGGGAATGGCTCACTTCCTGACTGTGAGCTCCTCAGAACCTTCTCTGTCATCCGAGCCCAGTAATGGATCCTAACCTAGCTGCGTATGAGGCCCAATGCAAGTAGTGCAGTGGAGCTCCAGGTGACATATGTGTCCTGTGTGGGCTGTGATAAAGTGATTATATATTTTCAAGAAGCAATATCCATAGTGTGGTGTTTCTTGAGTGTGAACAGACCTATAAGACTATGTATGTGAAGCAAGTAATGACCATATTCTATTTTTATATGAATTGCTATCACATAAGTGTTGAAGAGATGGCTTTGCATGCTGCTAACCCTATGCAATAATAAAGGTTTGATCTCCAAATAAAAAATATAAATAAAATTAAATAATAATAATAATAATAACAATAATAATAATATAATACAAAAAAAGTATTAGTCTTATATGGATGTTTTAAGAGCATTGAACTTCAAAGCTGCAGTCACATCTGGCAAAGTTTCCAAAATTCACACCCTGCAGATGTCTAAAACACCTGCAAACTCTCCAAACAACTATACAGGTTAAAGGAAAATGGCAGATCCGATGGCTGGGAATACTCCTAACCATAAGATTAGGTGTTGTTCTCAGCCAACCGTGTGTTCTGGTGAGCATTTTAACCCTAAAACAATCAGGGAAAGTTTTAGGGCCATTTTAAATGTTGACCTTTTTCCTTAATAAAACCGCTTTTGTCAACTTTTTAGTAAATTGCTTGTGTTTCTGATCATGAAACAAATCTGAAATGTTCGTGCCGACTTTGAAATTGGCGAACATGTTCGGGAATGTTCAATCATCTCTTGTTGTGAAAGACAGTTTTACAACACAGATCATGCACTATGGCAAGACTGAACATAACAACAAGATAAAAAGAGAGATAAATTGCATCAGCAATGTCTCTCCCAGACAAAAATTTCAAAGCAGTTTGGAATTTCAAGAAGTGTGATTTGTTTCAAGAAGCATCAAAAACTGGGCAACACTGAAGACCATACATGCAGCGGTAATCAAGGAAATTTAGTGCAGCATTTGTAAAGACATATTCATGCTTACTTTCCTTCTCAAATAGGCAGCAGCAGTGGGTGCATCTACTGTTCAGAAAAGGCTGCCAGAAGTGGCCAAAAATGTCCTTCATGGAAAAATTGCAGCCAAATAGAAATAACAGCATAAATAAATAAAACTGTTCATTGTGTCGAGCCCAGGCTTTGGGGTACTCGGGTATCAGGCTTCAGGGGTAGCGTTGCTGTGTCACGGGGAGTGGTGGCCGCGCCTGATCCCGTGTCCTGGGTGACACTTCAAAAAAGGGTTATATTTACAGGGGATTCTATATATAGTTCATGTGACGCCACCTGTAGTTTCTGGTGATAGGTTACCAGTGCCGCCACAGTCCGCCGGAGGTAGATGGTAGTGCGGCTTAGTTGGTAAAGTCCCCTACAGGTAGGGCTGGACCTCCGGGGCAGCGTTCCTGCAAAGGGAACAGATTGTTGCAGAAGAAACACAGGCAGATGCAAAGTCACTTTCTCCCGGGTACTTTACTGTTAACTTGCAGCAGCGTCAGTTACAGTTCACAGTTCAGCAGTTGGATGGTACAAGAACAGGTAGCTTAACGGGTGGCTGCAAGTGGATCCCAGGTGGTATGGTGGAACCCTTGGTGTACCTTCGTTAACTAACCCATGTCCGTTCTTCCCCGCTTTGGATCGATCTATACCCAGTAGCTCTGTGTAGGTAATACTGGGAGTCCCCTCCCTTGTTGGTGAGGAAGCAGGCAGACCTCTCCAATGGCAGGGTGCTGTGGCTGATGAACAAGCCACAGCAGCCGGTTGCTGACTGCAAAGCTGGACTTTGGCCAGATCCCAGGGCCTAGCATTCCCCTGGTGGACTGGAGTATCCCCTGGAGTATGGGTGCTCCACTCTGAGGATCTCCCTTTCTTTCTTCCCCATCAGGCGCCCTCTTTCAGGACCTCCCCAAGGTTCCTTTCTTCTTTCCTCCAGTTCGGCTTGTAACCGACCTGGTGTGACTTCCTCCTCGTTCCACTTAGCCGATCTTTGTAAAACCTTTCCTTCTCCTCCATCTCTCGGTCAACGACCAAAAGGCAACAGACCTTCTTGTCCCCCCTAGAGGTGAATTTATCCCCTCCTGGGTAACCTCTCACTCTAAACTAATGTGGGAGTGCTGGGAATGGCTCCCACCCACCATCCTAGGGTCCACCTGCAGCTGGAGCATTTACACCTCTTTTACGGGTGTAATACCCCTCTGTGACGCCTGCATTGGCGAGGTGCCACAATTGCATAGCAATTCCAGGAGAGAAACACTTTAAAATTGTTTTTGACAGTAATAGATTAAATAAGAAAAACTCTGTTGAGCCCTGTATCCAAATTTGGAAAAATAAATACTTGATTTTCCTAAGGCAACCTGTCAGCATGTTTTTACCATATGAAAGTAGTGGCATTGCTGTATACGTGTTTGCCCGCCACCCGATTGGAATTATTACCCTTTTTAAAGATTGATGTGACTGAAATAAGAAAATTGACATAAAAACCATAAGAGAACCAGTTTTGAAGGTCATTTAGGGCATCAATAAAGCTGGAAGAAGCATTCTAGGTGCATTGACACACTCACATAGCTCTCACATCCTAATTTGCAATTAGCTCCTATGCTAGATTTATCATGACTGTCAGGTTCCCTTTAAGAAGTAGCATATACAAGAATGCAATGATAAAGACTTCCTGCCATGTGTGTTCGAATGAATACACTACAGTAAGGAGTTTCTGCTTGAGGTATTCAGCTAAGATTACATGTTTTACATTATTTTCTTTTAGGGAGAAGCTGGTTTACCAGGACCCATAGGTTTGCCTGGAATAATGGGTGACCAAGGTGTTCAGGTAAGATTTTTATTTCTGGAGCACGATCAAGTCACTAGATTGATTGGTCAATAAAGGGGTTTTCCAGACAAAAAAAAAGTAAACAATCATCACACTTGTCTTATAATGAGTCTACAAACTCCCCGATTACTTTTATTTAAATTCTTATCTCCTCTTCAGTCCATTGAAGCCATAATCGTGGTTATTATTATTTACATTGTGAACTTCTTGCCAGTTCTTCCGCTGTGCTTTTAGGCTTCATTTTCAGAGCCATATATTTATCATATAGTTAACTTAGTCCAACTCTCAGTGAACACTAATTCCATATAAAAAAAAACACCATCCTGAGACTCCTGTACAGTCTCAAAATGAATAATTCAAGGCACACACATTCTCTTTCTTACATTCCTACCATTCCACCTAGTATGAAGTATCCTAACAATCTCACTAATGATACAACAGCTGACACTCCTCCTACACAGGTTAACTCACTCCCTCCCCCTAGTGACCTCCCATTTCATCTAGAAAGCACCATCCTGAGACTCTTATACAGTCTCAAAATGGAAAATTCACTGCACACACATTCTCTTTCTTATATTCCTACTACTCTACCTAGTATGTAGTATCCTAAGACTCTCTTGCAGTCACTAATGTTACAGCTACTAACACTTGTACTATACAGGGTTATTGTATTTTAGGGGGTCAATGAATCATATAGTTTTGCAATCTATTGCTCTGGAACACTCAATACCATCCCTTCTACCTAAAGTCACAAGTTTACAAGATTTCTTTATAAAGCCTTCTTACCCTTCTCTCCATTCATGTGCACATCCTCAGTCACTAAAAACTTAATGAGAATTAGGACCCATGACACCACTATTTGAGCGCACCACAGAGCTTCCAGTTCAGCTGCTCAGAGCTTAGACAGGTAATCTCTGTACTTTGTACTTTGAATGTATTGTAGGAGGAAATAACAAACTAAAGGTCTGATCACCATGTGTGAGAGTTCAGGTACAGAAGAGAGTTTTAACTGCAGGTGAATTATGAAGTTTCTTCATTTCTGATAGGCTTTGCAATGCTTTAATATTTGTTTACTTGGGAAACCTCTTTAAATAGATTTGGTTTCAGTACATATTGATATTTTATTGATCCACATGAACTTTGATGCTTATCTTAATTACTTACTACTAAGCACTAGTAGTTAGACTTACAACTAAGATAGTACTTAGCACTCTTTAGTTATGAATTATTGAGCTTGTGTATTTTTATTCTAAAACTAATATATACTACTGAAAAATACTAAATATACATCATCATATGTTTTGTGTTACACCTTTTGATTGTACTTTAATCAATCTGATCGGGCACTAAGCTATTGATTGACTCTGTGAGCAGAAAGCATTTTATCTATACTCTTATTATTCTTGAATTTTATCTGGGCTCCTGCAATCACTAATTTCTGTTAATGGCTTACAATTATAATCTTTTTTTCATTCATACACAAGTTTGAACTGTGGATCCACATAGAGAGAATCCATAACTCGTCATTAGCATCTTTTTCATAGCTGCGGTTGAACCTTTGTGTATCTTTATATTTCCCATGCTGACACCATAAGGTTTACACACTTACAATTGTGTCGATTTATAATGACTAGGTGTGCTGCTATACAAGGTCAATGAGCATTTACATTTAGGAATTAAAATGTCAATTGTTTACTGATGTGGGCTTCTTATTAGCAGATGCTTCGCAGCCTCTTGGTGGTTTAGCTTTTTGGTGGTTTAGCTACAATGGGAAATCAGAACATAGTATTAATAGCTTGGAAAATGTTATTACTCTTGTTAATTATAAATGTTAAATGATTATTGATGTGACTAATGACTGAAACTTTTGGAAAGAGTTACAGATGTAGCCATTGTGAACTAACCGCCTGTATACTATGTGGTGCTATTCTATCTGCCATCTATCTATGGCCAATTTAATTCAAGGTTGTGCCAAACTACCACCACATCACTGCAGAGCGTTAGCATGCTTATTCATTACTATTATCAAGCTTTCATTTGCAAGGAAGATATAACAATATCATACTGCACATAATCTTGTTTCCTTTCCACATATTGTACATTAATGTAATGAATGTATAAAGTCTTTTTAATCTAATCTATTGAAATGGTTTTAAATTGTCACAACTTTTTTGGCATAGAATTTGATCTCATAGGACCTCTTACATAGTTCTAATAGTGGCTACTTTTTCCACTTACACATTCTGCATAGTCTGTGCAGTCTAAAATGACCTCTATTACTGCATAGTATCTAGGGAATGTTTGTCATGCAATTCATTGTGATAAATTCACTCTACTCATGCTAAGCTTTGCCGGGCGTCTTTTATTACCCTTTACATACTAAGTGACTGAGTTGATTTAGCATCATGTCAGCTGACAGTCATTTACCAAATGCAACGGTGTCAAGAAGGATGCTTTTGATAAAAGATCAAGCGGATGTTTTAAATATTTAACACTTATACTAAAATGTTGGTTGGTTACCGTCTTGATGTGTTGCCAATCTTTGTTTTCTCTGGTCATAGATTAAAAATTATTTTCTATTGTTCACCTAGCAAGAAATGTTACATATACAGCATATTGAAAAAGTGAGTACACCCCTCAATTTTTTTTTAAATATGTTATTATATCTTTTCAGGGGACAACACTAAAGATATGACACTTTAATACAATGTAAAGTAGTCAGTGTACAGCATGTATAACAGTATAAATTTAGTGTGCCATCTTAATAACTCAACACACATCCAATTATGTCTGAATCACTGGCAACAAAATTGAGTATAACCCAATGTGAAAAAAGCAAAATTGTGGTCAATTAGCCATTTTCTCTTCCCAGTGTCATTTACCTCTTTAGTGTTACAAGGTCTCAGGTTTGAATGGGGAGTAGGTGTGTTAAATTTGGTGTTATCACTCACACACTCTCATAGTGGTCAATGGAAATTGAACATTGCATCCAATAGCAAAGAATTATTTAAGGATCTGATAAAAAGAAGTGTTGTTCTATATAAAGAAATAATAATAATAATAATAATAATAATAATAATAATAATAATAATAATAAAAAGAATAATAAAGATGGGCTAGGTTATGAGAAAATTGCCAGTACCCTTAAACAGAGTTGTAGGACAGTGGCCAAGACCACACATCGATTTAACAAGACTGGATTCACTCAGAACAGGCCTCACAATGATTGACCAAAGAAGTTGAGTGCATGTATTCAGTGTCAAAACCAGATGTTATCTTTTCAAAATAGATAAATGACTGCTACCAGCAATGCTGCAGAGGTTAAGAGTGGAGGATCAGCCTGTTAGTGCTCCGACCATATGCCGCACACTGCATCAAATTGGTCTACGTGGCTGTCATCCCAGAAGCAATCCTCTTCTAAAAATGAAGTACAAGAAAGCCTTCAAACAGTTTGCTGAAGACTAATGACATGGATTATTGGAAACAAGTCCAGTGATCCGATAAGACAAAGCTAAGCTTATTTGGTTTTCATGATGTTAAGCATCTGTGGCACCAACCAGATGAGGAGGAGTACAAAGACAAAGTGTGTCTTTACAGCAATCAAGCATAGTTAGGGGGTTATATGGCTTGGGGCTGCATGAGTTTTGCCAGCTGAGGGGAGCTTCAGTTCATTGTGGAAACCATGAATGCCAACATGTACTGTGACATTCTGAAGCAGAGTCCGATACGCTCCCCTCAGAAGCTTGGCCACAGGGCAGTATTCCAACATAATAATGACCCTATACACACTTTAGAGATGACTACTGCCTTGCTAAATAAACTGAACATGAAGTTGTTGGACTGGCCCAGTATGTTTCCAGACCTAAACCCTATTGTGCACCTGTGGGGCTTCCACAATGGAAGATAAAGAAGCACAAGGTCTCTAACATCCATTAGCTCCATGATGTCGTCATGGAGTAGTAGAAGAAGATTCCAGTGGCTCTAGTGAACTCTATACCCAAAAGAGTTAAGACAGTGCTTGAAAATATTAATAGACATGCAAAATATTGACAATTTTGGCACAGTTTAACCATTTTTACTTAGGGGTGTACTCACTATTGTTGCCAGCAATTGAGACATTGATTAGTGTACGTTAATAATTAGAGGGCACACCGAATTTACACATTTATACCAGCTGTACACTGACTTTACATTGTATCAAAAGGTCATATCTACAGCATTATTCCATGAAAAGATATAAAGTAATTACAACATGTGAGGGGTGTATTCAGTTTTGTAATATACTGTATACGCACATACAAATAATATTCGAAAAGTTAAATGTTAATAAATATACTAATCAACTAATACATTCTGTTGGGTCAATGGAATAGGAGGCATTACTCCAAACTGGCATTATTGTAACCTTTCTCAAGTTGGTATTTTCATCTTCATATGCCATACTTTTCAGATCCAGAAAGTATACAAAAATAGTGGTGGTTTCCATTAAACCTACAGAAAGAACATTGGTTAAAAGGAGATATGATTTTATAATCAAATAAAACAAGAAGGAAACATTTACAAGATAAAAGAAAAACTCTTGTATTTTTCAAAAAATATATTCTCCCCAAGTTTCACAGTTTTACTATTGATTTTTTTTTATGCAAAATATCTAATCAAGCTTTATCTAATTAGACATCTACAGGTGCATCTAAACGAAATAGAGTATCATTAAAAAGTTCATTTATTTCAGTAATTTAATATATAAAATGAAATGCATACACGGTATTATATAGAGTCATTACATACAGAGTGATCTATTTCAAGTGTTTATTTCTGTAAATTTTGATGATTATGTCTTACAGCCAATGAAAACCCATAGGTTATTATCTCAGTGAAGCCTCTGATACCTATTTAGGTAATATTTTATCTCACAGACCCTTCAACCTCTCCACTTTAATTTTCTGAGATAATGAATTTTGGGTTTTCATAGGCAATAAGCCATAATCATCAACATTAACAGGAATAAACACTTGAAATAGATCACTCTGTTTGTAATGACTCTATATAATATATGCATTTCACTTTATGTATTGAATTACTGAAATAACGTTTTGAGGATATTCTAATTCATTGAGATGCACCTGTATGTGGATAGGTGTATAATTACCTATCAACATTAGTGTACCTACAAGAGCATTTTTAAACTCTTGTTACATTCACTTCAGACTATGAGTCTACATATACAGTAGTTATAAATTTAGATTGTCAGATGGAATAGTAAGTAACACATTCCATAAGGTTTGCTTCTACATGTGGTAGACAGAGTATGGTTTCATTATACTGTGAGATTAAGTTTATCCATGAGCCAACCCAAATGGCTGCTTCTCCCAAAATAGAAGAGTACAGGAAGTTACGGATTATGCAATTAGACAACATTACAAAGTGAAATATACACTTGTTTTCCTCCTCCGTTTTACTGATGGCTCCTTGCCATTATTAATTGTTTGACTCTAGTTCATATTTTATACTGTGACTATTAAATCATCAAAACAAATAAAATGCAATATTATAAATTATTTTTTAATGCTAGTACCGTATATACTCGCGTATAAGCGACTTTTTCAGCCCAAATTTTGGGCTGAAAAGTCCCCCCTCGGCTTATATGCGAGTATATACGGTAATCTGTGCAGCAGCAGCCCCCGGAGGTATACAGGCCCCCCATCAAGCTCCACGGACCCCCCCCTTGCACGGCAGCCTGTAAGGAAAATCATACTTATCAGTGTCCCGCGCTGTCCCGCCGCTTGCCGACATTACGATTCCGGGCTTCATTCCGCGTCTTCCGCACTTCCTGTGGTCGCGGGAATGACGTCATTGCCCGCAACCGCCGGAAGCCGGAAGTCGCGGATTGAAGCCCGGGATCGTGTGTCGGCAAGCGGCGGGACAGCGCGGGACACTGATAAGTATGATTTTCCCTTACAGGCTGCCGCGCAAGTGGGGGGGGGGTCCGTGGAGCTTGATGGGGGGGCCTGTATACCTCCGGGGCTGCTGCTGTATACAGCCCTGGGGCTGCCGCTGTATACAGCCCCTGGGGCTGCTGGATACTACCTCTGGGGCTGCTGTATATACCTCTGGGGCTGCTGTATACTACCACTGGGGCTGCTGTATACTACCATGGGGCTATATTTACCTGTGGGCTGCTGTATACTACCACTGGGGCTGTATTTACCTGTGGGGCTGCTGTATACTACCACTGGGGCTGTATATACCTCTGGGGCTGCTGTATACTACACTGGGGCTGTATATACCTCTGGGGCTGCTGTATACTACCACTGGGGCTGTATATACCTCTGGGGCTGCTGTATACTACCACTGGGGCTGTATATACCTCTGGGGCTGCTGTATACTACCATGGGGCTGTATATACCTCTGGGGCTGTTGGATACTATCACTGGGGCTGCTGTATACTACCACTGGGGCTGCTGTATATACCTCTGGGGCTGCTGTATACCACACTGCTGGGGGCTGTATACCTGTGCTGGGGTCCACCCTCGGCTTATACACGAGTCAATAGGTTTTTCCAGATTTTTGGGGCAAAAGTAGGGGGGTCGGCTTATACACGGGTCGGCTTATACACGAGTATATACGGTAAATAAAACTATAATATTTAAATCTGTATAGTCTACTCCAGACCTTTTAATAAACCCAATATTTTTCTCCCTCTGTCCTTTTTTATATGTGCTGCTTATATGAAGGATACTCACAATAGATGCTGCAGACAAGAATTACTATTGTGTGTTGTGTTAGGTTTTTGTTAATGTACGGCTGCTTTTATTGTATTTTGCAGGGTGAGAAAGGAAGCAAAGGTGAAAATGGTACTCCAGGAGAAGCTGGGGAAAAGGTATCCATTAAAACGCTTTTTATCTGATCTTGTTTTATCAAATATTTATACATTGTCTCTTTTCTTGAACTTTCAAAAAAAATATTTATGAAACATGACTTGCTTTAATACGTGATTTATAATGTAGCACTTGTATAGTTTTCCTTTTTTATCTTACTTGAGGAATATTTGGCATGTCAAATAAATGTCTGCCAGTAATACATTTTCTTTACCATTTAAAAATGCTATAATTATTATACATTATGGATCAGTTCTTTGTTGATGGATCAGCAATTTGTTGGTTTAAATTTAAACCAGTGGAGTGGAGCCCGGCTGTTTTATTTGTGACACAAGCACCAGAGTCCGCCCTGCATACAGTATAACATTTAACAGGGTGGGCTCTGGTGCTTGTGTCACACGCATGCGCTGTTACAGCAGCTGGGCTCCCCTCACACCAGGTCATCTGTGGGCACCTGCGTGAATACACACGCTTAGGCGCAAGCACCGAAGAGGAGAGGAAATACAAAGAAGAGGAGACGGAACAAACATACAGGAGGCGGAGATGGACGAAAGGAGAGATAAGACCCATCCCTTAACCATGAACTTTAGAAAGTGTTTTTTTTGGGGGGTAGAGACATGGGAGACCCTTTCCCTGAATGCTGCATACATACTACATTCAGTAATGCTTTCACTTTGGAAAGCACCAGGGCTGGTGACAGGATCTATTTAATATTAAAGGGAACCTGTCACCTGAATCTAAGTCCCTACACTATCACTAGCTGTCCCTACACCTTCCTAGCTGCTCCCTATCTATCCCTTTCTCATCTAAAGGGGCCCTATTAAACATCTGAAAAATAAGTTTAAACTTACTGAAGTCCCTTTGGCTGGGGGACTGGAAAGTCCCGCCCACGCTCCATTCAGCACTCCTTCATTGTGTAGCGCACGCCCCGCTGGGTGGCATTATTCTTTATTCCTCGCCGCCCCCACTAGTATGTCCAGTTCCAGTTCCCCAACCTCGGGGACTTCAGTAAGTTTAAACTTATTTAGATTCAGGTGACAGGTTCCCTTTAAACTATCTTTCTGGGATTGTCTGTTAAACCTGCAAACTGTAGGACAAAGTGTACATTTTTTACCATAGAACATCAGCTTGGAGTTTACATGTAAGTGTGAGACTGTCACATTATGTGTACAACTAATACTAAGCAGTCACTATCCTGAAATGTTAGTCGATCAATATCTCTTAGCCTGTGTGACCTCCCACATCTGGCATCTTCCCTGGAAGCAAACATTGTAACCTGTATCTGTAAGAACCAATACTCACCTTCCAACACATGCTTGAGTCCTTCTTGTCATTTTTACCAAGTGTTTTGGTCGAAATATGATGCGGCCAATCATTACTTTTTAGTGTTCAGCATACTTCTGATACACCTATTGTGTTCTTTGGTGTACAGAATGATCTAGTCTGAAAATACTCTTAGGCCCTGTGCCCACAGTCTATTGTTTGATGCTATTTTTACTCAAATTTGGAGAATCTGTATAAAAATCCACATGTCTATCCTGAAGCCATCAAAGTCTATGACAATCCAGAAGTGCTGTGCCAATGTTATTTTTCTTTGTGCAGATCTGCAGGGAGAAAAAAGCAACGTTGGCACAGCACTTCTGAACTGTTATAGACTTTGCTGGTCTCAGGATAGACATGTGGATATTGGTGCAGATTCTCAAAATCTGCATCAAAAAAGCATCAAACAACAGACAGTATGCACAGGGAATTACCCTCACAACTAGCAAAACTAATTTGTGGCACACATTCTCTACAGCAGAAGTCCTTAACTCATGGTCTGTAGCCTTATGAGGCTTGCAGGCTTTTGATGTGTGTCTCCTGGCTGTCTGCCAGCTTGGTGCAATAGCATCAGGTCAAACAGATATGCAAAGCAGGTTTCCTGATAATGACTTTTGTGAGTAGCTGCTCATAGAAGAGTAGATCTATATGCACATATACTTTCTTAAGGGTCACAAAGATAAAATAAGTTATGTAAGTATTAGATAGGTTGATGCTGCCAGCAAAAGATGGAGATGCCTGAAGTAATAATACCAAATGGGGGTAAGGTGGGAACCCCTGGAAATAAGTATTCTGTGTGTATAAGTATTCATTGTGATTTATATGGAGGGTATTGGCTGGTATTAATGGGGTCACTACTGTGGGAGGGGGCGATCTGCATGTCACTTCTGGGGGGAGTTTTGGATGTGGCTTTTGACCCCTCAAGGAGATGAATGTTGCTTTCAAGTTGAGAAAGTTTTGCAATCACTGTCCACAGTATATAAATAGTTGATAATAATAATATTTATTCATATAGTGCTATTAATTCCATAGTACTTTACATACATCAGTAACATTGCCCCCATTGAGACATCCTATCAGTATGTCTTTCAAATGTGGGAGGAAACTGGAGTGTCTGGAGGAAACCCACACAAACACAGGGAGAACATACAAACTCCTTGCAGATGTGGGAATTGGTGGGAATTGAACCCAGGACCCCAGTGCTGCAAGGCTGCAGTGCTAACCACTGAGCCACCGTGCCACCCATCTCATAACATGGAATAATATTTTTCATGTTACCCTGTGAGTACTATGACAACACACCTAATCGCCTCTGTTTAAATAAGTTTCCAATCAGCCATTGAAGGTTCTACTTCTAAACAAAGAATCAGACTGAAGTGCGAATAGCCTACCAGTAACATTGACTCCAAGGGCCTACTGTTCAGCTACATGCTATTATTACAATATATTGAGTCACAAATTTACCTATGCCTCTATATAATAATAAACTGGGTTGTTTGTTAAATGAAAGAGATTCTGCCTTTGTCTGTATATAGTAAATCAAGAGTATGGTGCCAAATGATAAAAATGTATGAGGGTGAGAGACTTAATGGGGAATTCACCAGTTTCCTTGTGGGCCAGTACAAGCCTGTATAGATACTGTATATGGATTTTCCAATGATTGGTTGCTTTTAAGGAGAATATACGTTGAAGAAATAATGGCGTATGCTAGCATAATCCGTTCCTTTTATTCAAAAACCCTAGAAAAATGTAGCTCAGCTGAACTTTTTCCTGAAATCCCGTAAAGCATTTTAGCAAGCAGTTTAGCAATTGAACATACTCAAAGATGCATAGAGTGCAAATAACAAATGCTTTGGCATCCACCCATAGTTCCAAACATGCCAAGCAGCATTTAGAGTGAAAAATAGTCAATGAACAAAATCAATTTCTCACATTATTATTTTATGAGTTCTTTTGGATCATAAGACAGCTTAGTTTACTTACTAATCTGATACATTCTGTGATTAAATAGTTCTGGAAGTCTAACATTTTAGCTACCTTATTCCCTAGTGTCTAGAAGTTTTTTTGAGACAGTTATTGTTAGTGATTTTTTTCCCTTTTACTGCATTAGTAAGTCGGTGGAAAATTAGCTTTTTATAATTAGTCTACTGTTGAAGGATCAAAGAGAACAGAATCAGCGCAAATAAATAACTTTTGTATTGAACTGGAAGTGATTTTCACTACCAAGTTATCTTCTTGCTCTGATTCTGCTCTTTTTTCTCCTTCACTAACAACCTGATCCAAAAAGCCAAGTTTCCACTAATATACTGGTGCAAGACAGAGAATAGACAATCTTTGTCATCCCCTCATCATTGACAACACAAACAGGCATTTTCTGGCATTGTATACTATACCCAAACGCATCTTACACCAAAATCCAATTTTTTAAAGCTACTTTGTGTGGTATTGTAATATGCACCCCTATAAATTTTATTTTTTGCTTCTACCTTTTGTTCTTCCTGACTTTTACTTCATAGCTTGAATCCACTTTGTTTACCTGCGGCTACCTGGGCTTTTACGGTATGGCTGGCTTCACACTGCAGTTTTTTCCCTGATCAAGTTCCATCCAGTTTGTGTGCCAAAACCAGGAGAGGAACCAGGAGTGGAACCAGGAGAGGAACTTGCAGAGAAAAGCTATAATTGAAAGTTTGACACCTGTTCTGAGTTTTGGAGACACTCCTGGTGTTGGCACACAAACTGGATGGAACCTGATCAGTGAAAAAGCTGCAGTGTGAAGCCAGCATATGTCTACTAACCTCACAGCCAGAGCTGGCACTGCCCGGCCTCAGTGTCCAGCAATGCACATTACACACTCATTCTTGATACAATCATATAAATGATCGGCATTCCATCTTGACGGTTGGTGCTAGAGGAATAATACAATCCAATGAAAAAGTTTGCAGCACTCACAAAAATCCAAGCAATTCTGTTTAATTGTTAAGGCCCATCACACTTGGCGACGGGCTGGAGATGTCGGCGGTGACTGGCGGGTGCGCGTACATTTTTGGCACCCCGCCAGCGCTGCCGCCTCCAATTTACATGGGGCGACATCTCCAGCGCCGCGCTGACGAGCTGACAGGTGGCATCACCGCTGGGGTGTCTGAAACCCCAGCGGCGATGCAGGACAATGGGAGCCCATGGCTCCCATCGCCTGTCAGGTCGCCGGCAGCTGGTTACATGGGGCGATGTGTGCACATCGCCCCAGATCGGTCGCCTGGTTTCAGAGCACTGCTCTGAAACCAGGCGACCTCCCGGCGGCGCCAACATCGCCCCTACGTCGCCTCATGTAAAGGGGTGATGTTGGCGCCGCCGATAGGCCACGCCTCTACGTCGCCTATGTAAGCGGCGATGTCGCCCCGTGTAACGGGGGTTTAATTCACACAGTGTGGATAGCAATTAACCTCTTTACCCCAGAGCCTGTTTTCACATTAATGACCTGGCCATTTTTTGCTATTCTGACCGGTGTCACTTTATGAAGTTATAACTCTGGACACTCACTTCAATGGATCCCAGTGATTCCAAGATAGTTTCTTGTGACATATTGGACTTCATGATAGTAGTAAATTTAGGGTGATATTGTTTGCATCTATAGTTGAAAAGCTGAAATTTAGCAAAAATGTTGAAAATTCTGCAATTTGAAATTTTTGATCTAAGAGAGGCTGGCTTCACACTGCAGTTTTTTCACTGATCAGTGTCCATCCAGTTTGTGTGCCAAAACCAGAAGTGTCTCCAAAACTCAGAACAGGTGTCAATCTTTCAATTATAGTTTTTCTCTGCAAGTTCCTCTCCTGATTCCTCTCCTGGTTTTGGCACACAAACTAGATGGACACTGATCAGTGAAAAAACTGCAGTGTGAAACCAGCCAGAGTTATGTCACACAAAATAGTTCATAAATAACATTTCCCACATGTCTACTTTACATCAGCACCATTTTGGAAAAAATTTTTTTCATTAGGAAGTCAGAAGTTTTTAAGCAATTTCTCATGTTTCCAACAAAATTTACAAATCCACATTTTTAGTGATCATATCACATTTGTTGTGACTTTGATGGGTCTTCATGAAAGAAATACCCAAAAGTGACATCATTCTAAATCTGAACTCCTCGAGCTACTCCAAGCCACATTCAAAAAGTTTATTAATCCTCAGGTGCTCCATAAGAAATAAAGTAATGTTGAAGGAAAAAATTAACATTTAACTTTTTTCCTCAAAAATGTTACTTTAGCACAAAAGTTTGCTTTTTTACAAGATGAACAGGAGAAAATGATCCTTAAAATTTGTTGTGCAATTTCTCCTGAGTACGCAGATACCTCATATGTGTGGAAAACTAGTGTTTTAGTGCACGGCAGGGCTTGGAAGAGAGGGAGCGCCATTTGACTTTCAAAATGGAAAATTGCCTGGAATCGTTAGATGAAGCCATGTCGCGTTTGGAGAGCCACTGGTGTTCCTAAACAGTGGAAATCCCAACAAGTGACCCCCTTTTGGAAACAAGACTCCCCAAGGAATTCATCTAGATGTATGGTGACGACCTTGAACCCCCAGATGCTACACAGTTTGACCTTGAAAATTAAAAAAATTCCATTTTCTCCACTAAAATGTTCTTTCAGCTGAAGGTTTCTATTTTCACAAGGGTAACTGGAAAAAAGAACTGGTTTACATGGTGGGAAGTAGGACTAGTTTTAAGAAAGTTCTGGACCACATGAAACACACAAAAATGGCAATCACCATATTTATAATTACCAATGTATTTTTTTTATGCAACCAACTATGTTCTGGTTGTATCCAATTTCCAACTAAGATATTGCTAATATTCTTACACCTTCTGTGTGTAATTAGAGCTTCTTTAGCCACCACTTTCAACAAATCCTTGTTGCTTTCAATTAGATAGCTATTTATATTGACAACTGTACGAATCGTGTCATCAAGGGAGCTAAACTTAAAACTAAAGATTTTTTTTACCCAATAAATCCTTATGTGTTATTTTGGTTACTTTTTCATGAACCTCTTTTAACAAGTTTTCTGAATAGCCTCTAAACAAAAAAATAGCTTTTTATTGCCTCAGACGGTTCATGAAAGATCAAAACTATTCCAGTTAGGAGAAGGAAAAACTACACACACAAATATACTTTATTGAAATAAACACTCCCAAGACTTTACCTCATTCACCACTTCATTTAAAAACAAAAAATCCGATGCAAGTCCGATGTAGTACACTGAATCCAATTTAGTCCACATAATCTGATGTAATCCAGCAAATCCAATGAACAAAGAATATGGAGCTTTGTTCTGACCATCCATAGACTTTTCAGCAGCCCCGTCCACAGCACAGTGTGACCCATCACCACTCAAGACCGATGACATCAGTAACATTATTCTTTTAGCCCCTTAGGGCGTGTTAGTTTGGTACTCTGTTTCGTCAGAAGATCACGCCCAAATGGGCGTGATCTTGTATTCATTTTCTAGGCAGGCCTCCCTCCTCTCCACGACGCTGGCTGGGCATGAAGGACGCGAATCGCGTCATTTCCGGGATCATGCAGTGGTTGAAGCCGAAAGAGCAGTGTGGGTATACTGACATCAACCTACCCAGAGAGGATCTTCCTGCTAATTATAATGCCTAATGAGTGAATATAAAATCATTTTTATGTACTTTGACAGGATGCTTTTAGGAGACAAAAGGAGTGTGAGAATGGTGATAGGATGCTGCAGGGACATGATTTTGTAGCTTCAGTGGCGTTTTGGAGATGACAGGATCCCTTTAAATGTCAATGTAACTGACCCATAATGCATTTAATGTCTTAAAGGAATGAGAGCCATGTATTCCTCAGAAAATCGTCCACCAGATCTGACTGTGCCTCCTTCTCATTCTCTTTTTTTCCTTTGTCTTCCCACCTTCTGATAAAGTTTAATAGACAGTTTGGGCAAATATGTTCATGTATAAGTATCAATTCGCTAACATTTCAAACCAGATGTAGCTATACATAAACAAGTTTCTTTGAGAAGGCTAACAAGAAATTCCAGTATCCAGCACAGAACAAACAGGACACTTGTGCACTTTTTTTTAGACAAGTTGACTTAAGAGGATGTTTAGGCTAGTATAACATTCTAACGTTCAGCTCCATGTAAGAAAACAAAGATCGACTTTTAACAATTGGTAAACAGATGTGCAGACGCATGAAAAACATAATTGCTGCAAATCAATTTTTTCTTTATAGCATAAATTTAATAAAGCTGAGAGTTAACATGCCAATCCCATACTGAATAATGCAGTAAAATGCGCTAAACTTATTAGGAGGTGCTCACCTCTGATTGCAAAAATAAGAAACCTACATTTGTTATAAGCAGGAATATGTCTTTTTAATGTAAATTATTCTACTTTACGTCTGTTGGTCCTCTGGAGAGTCCGCCCATTTTTCTTATGTACTGTATTTTGAAAATTAATGAGAAAAAACATAACACAGAAGAAAACCATGCTTTTTAATGCAGAAATTATGTCCAGCTCTTGTTAAATCCCCCACCTCTTTGTTGTTTTATGGTTGCACATAACAAGTCTAAAAATGTACTTTAAATATAATATTTACATATCTAGTACTGGTTAAAAGTTTGGACAACATCCATTCATGCAATAGTTTTCTTTGTTCTTATTTGAATGTGTACATTATAGATTTAGACTGAAGGCAGATAAAACATGAAATGATATAACAGAAACAAAGAGTAAAGAAACAATCCAGAATATGTGTTGAACCTAAAGGTACCGTTACACAGTACGAGATCATTAACGATATCACTTAAATGTCACGGGTTTGGAGTCGTTCAAGCGACATTGTTACTACCTCGTTGTGTGTGAATCTGAGATATGGATACGATAAATTGTTGGATCGCTGACTCCAGATTTGAGAACATGTTCTCAAATCAGAGGATCAACGATCAGCAAACCTGCTGCATCATTCTGAGTGACACCGCGATAACGATGTCACTAACGATTTCCCCTATTCTCAGCAAAGAAGTAGTATCGTTTGCTGGGTTGTTTGAACGATACCTGCTTGTTGCATAGTTGGTGTGTCGTGCACGATATATACATGTCTGACAGCTCACCAATGATCTCTAAACGATGCCCTAATGACTGCCCTGCCCATGAGATCGTTTTTTACATATATTCACAGTCAAGAGCAGTTTTAAAAGCACTGTCACAGTAACAAAACAAACATATTCTTAGCTATATTCAGCAAGCATATATTTCAACTGCTATCAATATCTATAGAGTGTTTTCAGCAATTACAGACTGTACAATACACAGTAGAAGGTTTTTTTTTTATCTAGGCAACACTAAAAGAGAACAAGAATACACCGACCTAAATGCAATACTGAAATTGCATAAAAATCCTTCCAAGCATCCTGACATCATAAGTAATTAAGACCTGACCACCGAAGTCTCAATTTGTACAGAATCTGGCAGGGCAAGGTAACCTCAACATCCCAGGCATAATCACCCTTCAGCAATACACCATACCTTGGGACATGTTGGTTAGTTGATAGTGAGCGCACTGGAGATCGAAGGGACAACCTCGACCCGTGTTTCACCGTTCATATGGCTTCGTCAGGAGGCATGGCTGGTAACCAGCAAGTGCCCCTCTTATAAAGGGTAAAACCCCATTGTCCTGCACCTGTTAGTATTTGGTAATCTAGATGTCATCCCAAAACCCGCCCTTCGTCTATGCACTTATGGATAAAACTGGACGTTACCTCAAAGTTATCGTGACAATCTAAGAACAGTCAATTTAGTGCCGTCTTCACTTCTAATGAACATGCTTACTATATCATGAGATCATTTGTAGAGTCATCGGCCTTCAGAAAGTGTTTGCAATTAACAAGAAAAACATGGATAACTCATCACAGTAAGAGACCATAGAAAAAAGGACAATAAATGTAGATGGGGTGAAATACACAACAATCAAAACGGCACTCAAAAGAGGCTAGACTACTCCATGCAACATCAATTAAAGAAACTAAATATTAGAATACAAATCTTTATTTCAATTTATTTACAAAATGATCATGTCATTAAAAAATAGGTGAGTACAAATGGAAAATGAAAAAACCAGGCAGTACTCCAAAATCAAATGATGAAAAGTGGATATTTACTGATCCATGGCAATGTTTCAGCAGATTGCTCTGACTTTCTCAAGCAACGTGCTCACAATAAACTCACACTTAAATAGTGATACAGGTGTATAACAATCAATTAATTATACAAATTTTCCAGTGTACATACCTAAAATAATGCAGTGCAGATTTCAAGTACCTCTTATAGCCTCCATATAAATGGTCATGTGCATAAGCCCAAATAACTTCGGGTTTATGAAAGTGCTTGTGCATATATTAACATGAGGATAATGCCACTCTATTATGGGGGTACCTTATATGTCAAGCTTATTATTAAAATTGAGTTTGTTGTAATCATAATTACATGTCAGCACTGTGGGTTATCATGCCGCCCTGGGCGTCCTCCATGCTAGACTGCGCATGTATGTGATGCCTGTTTGCTCCACCAATCCCTGCAGTGCGCGTGGGCATGCGCAGTAGACCCATTTGCTGTCGCCATTTTAACTATGGGCAAATCTGCCCTTTCCACAGCATTCACTCCTGTGCTCAATTTCATTTGAGGAATTTAACTGTACACATAGCATGGTGACCACAGACATAGGATACACCAAGCCTGGCATAACCCCTGCTGTGTGGCTGTTTTTAAGGGAAGCACCAAGATCACTCAGTGTATCCCATGCAGCCAAGCTTGCAATACAGAAATTCTCCGAACGGGGCATTAACCTGCTTACAGATCATTCACCCTCCACTTAACTGTTAACATAGCAGATGACTGTCTACACAAAACTGCAGGATAATGGTAGTTTTATGAAAAAAAAACTGATTTTACAGAAAAATTATTAACACTCTTGCTATGATTAATTATATACAGTCTGTACCTTCCATAATTCTGTGGCCATTTTCTTCATATCCCTATGTTTCTGAAAAAAAATAGAACAATAAATGAGATTACTCAAATTGTCATGTAGGTATAAGAACACATTAAAGGGAACCAACACTCAGATCACCTAATACACAGTTAGTAATGTCCTGCACCTAAGGATACCTTCAGCACTGTTTGTGTAAAATTGCATTTGTATAACTCATATAAAGAGTTTATAAAGTTATAGCCTGGTACTTTGGGTGTATCCCTCCTTCTGTTATACTTCAGGCTGTGCATTGCATGTCTGTGCTCCCTCCCTCCATGCTGCGCCTGCCCTGATGGGTGTGATCGTTATCTCCTTGCACAGGAGGGAGCACAGCCATGCAATGAATGCACAGCCCTGAAGAATAACAGAAGAGGGATACGCCCAGATGTCTCCAGGCTAGTAAGTTTATAAACTCTTATATGAGTTATACTAATGCAAGATTTTACACAAAAACAGTGCTGGAAAGGGATCCTTAGGTGCAGGGACATGTACTAACTGTGTATTAGGGTGATCTGAGGTGTGGTTCCCTTTAAAAGCAATATCTTATAAACGTTTTGAGTACAAATGGAGATAGACTAGTGGAAACACAAGGTCAAAAAAGATATATTTTAAATGAGTTTTGCATGGTATACATTGTATATAAATAACATGATAGGGATACTGTACAAAAAAAACACCACAGTGTACTATATGGCTAAAATCACTCATACAGGGCAAATATAGACCAAATAACCACCGAATGGGAACTAATATAGGTCCTGTACTGTAATAGCCAGAAAGCTAAGGTTAGAAATGCCACACAGAAGGAATGAAAATCCATGTGATTAATAAAAATAAGTATATCAAACCACTATCATAACTGTATTATATGCTCTATGAACCATCAACCAAGGACCCTGGCTGGTTTTCTTTTTGGTGGTGTTTTGTTTATATTTTCCCTGTATGAGTGATTTTGACCATATTGCATATTTTGGTGCTTTTTACAGTATCTCTTTCATGTTATTTTCATACTAATGTATACTATGTAGAAAAACAAAAAGAGCGAGAGTTCTAAAGCCCATATGACGTTTCCACGTATTTATTGTCCACACCAGTGTATATTGCAAATATAAGAACTTTATTAAATGCAGTGGATACAATAAATAAACGTGTCACCAATAAAATATGACAAGAGTTCAAGGCCAAAGAGGGAGACAAATGACAAGTAGGCAAGAAAGGCAGGAACAGTACAAAAAAGGTTCAGAGGGGTAGTTAAAGTGCACAGTGCTTAAGGTGCATAGATCAGGGTAGTAAGGTGCAATATAGCCCTATGGGTCTAAACTCAAACCCTGGTCTAAGCTGAATGGTAAAACGCACAAATCAGTAACTTACCCATGAACCTAGTAAGAGGTCCTTGCCGATCTGCCTACTGGTCTAGTAGCCCTGACACGTGTTTTGCGTTGGCTGCTTCGGGGGGCTAGTGGTGAAAGGTGCTCATAGTGAGGGGTTTATAAATGAAGTCTGGCCAATGGGAAACCGCTGGTATTGCAGCAATTACACACTGTCAAAACGGTCATGACACGGCGGGGAGGGCATTCTGGGATGCACGGTGCGGAACGCAACTTCCGGTGACGTAATTTCCCCCGGTGCATCCTTAATAGAAGTCCCCCTCGCCGCTCATTTCCGGTTAGCCAGTACGCATGCGCACAGCGTCTGTCACCATTTTAGGTGAGGGCAGACATAAGGGCACAGCATTAGCTATGTGGGAGTAATCCCAATCGCTAGAATTAACATATAAATGACATTTCTGCTATACCTAAGTGGGGCAAACAGACCTAAAGGCCATCGATTAGGACACACCCGGTATAGAACAGAGTTGGAGAAGAATAGGGAGAAAGAGGATTTAACACCACAATGTACAGCAATCAATACATAGATAAATATACTGACAACAGTCAGTCCATATATAAACAGTGCGGTGCCTCCATTCTTCCTGTAATTTATATTCATCCCGAATCCTCCATGACTCTAATGTTTTCTTATATGAGTCCAATCCATAGCATTTATAGGCCGACTATCATCTTCAAACACCCATAGTAGAAAAATAAGTGAATCTATAAAAAGTGAACAAAGCACAGATTAAAAAGCTGACAATCCAATGAAGCTACGGATACGCAGAACAGCGAACATCATAATAGGATAGTTTAAGAGCAGCATGATTCATGCAGATTATCATGACTCCAAAACAAGCGGCCAGAATAAGGCAGATCAATTGAAGACATCAGGTTAAAATATATATATTTAATACCTACATACACCCCGACCGGCTAGCATATGAATCGCATAACCAAGGCAAAGAAAATAGGATTCACATGAGCATCGGGATACAGGAATAGAATACAGGACTAAAAGATCAAAGACCCAGTCGTAGTTCTCATTGTGGGTTTACCTTTAGATGTAAGGGAACCAAGGCGTCGATTTTTAAGGGACAGGTCCAGAAATCAGAGAAATGGCGAGAAACTAAGTCTCTCATTTAGGCCTGCCGGTGACATTGTGCCCAAGGTCACAATCCACCGGCACTCCATCTTGGCAAACTCTTTTTTGGCATCCCCCCCTTGCACTCCAAGCTGCATTTTATCTATCCCACATACCCTTAACGTCTCTGGGTTACAGTTGTGGAATTTTTTGAAGTGACGAGGGAGAGTGCACAGAGTACTCAAGTCCACAACACTCTCAGCTGCCATTATACTTTTCTCATATTCCCTTACACGACGCCTTAATTCCCTGGTTGTCAAACCCACATAAATGAGACCACATCCACATGTAGCATGGTAAATGACACCAGTAGTGCTACATGTGATGTATTTCCTTATGTTAAATTCCCTAGATCCGTCATAGTTCTTAAATAGCTTGGTGCGAACAATGCTAGTTTTGCAGGATAGGCATGAGCCGCACGGAAAACAGCCAACAAGTGCACGTCCAGTATTAAATGGAAATAGAGTTTTTTTATGTAGTGACTGTGCACCAGTCTATCTCTCAGGCTCCGACCTCTCCTGTCAGTCATCAGGAGTCGATCTGGGATAACAGAGGATAGGGTTGTCTCAGTTTTCAGAACACCCCAGTGGCGAGTGAGGATTCCTCTGATTGCTGTCCACTGATTGTTGTACGTGGAGATAAATCTCAAAACAGGGGAACCCTCCTCGCTTTTTTTATTGTTATTCTTGCTAACTAAGAGGTCACAGCGTGGGGTCTTTTTTGCCCTTGTATAGCCCATTTTAATGCTCCTCATGCTATAACCTCTATCTTGAAACCTCTCCTTCATGTCCACTGCACGTTCGTCAAAAACATCCCCCTCAGAGCAAATCCGTCGAAGCCGCAAAAATTGGCCAACTGGTATTGCTCTGATGGTTGATGGTGCATTTGATGAAGTAGCATGAAGGAGAGAATTCACTGAGGTTTCTTTTCTAAAAATATCTGTAGCCACTTCTCCATCCTCTTTAATGATCACCTTAATGTCCAAAAAATCTATCTCATCCATGGCATATTTGAAGGTTAGTTTGATTACTGTTTAGGGCAGGGGTGGGGAACTCCAGTTCTCGAGGGCCGCAAACAGTGCAGGTTTTCAGGATTTCCTTAGTATTGCACAGGTGATAACATAATCACTTGCACTGGTGATGATTCCAATCCCTGTGCAATACTAAGGAAATCGTGAAAACCTGAACTGTTTGCAGCCCTCGAGGACTGGAGTTCCCCACCCTGGTTTAGGGACTGGACGAACATCTCGAGTTCGGGGACGGTTCCACTCCAGACGACCAGAATGTCGTCAATATAACGGAGCCAGCACAGTGCATGGGGGACAAGTGCCTGTCCACCGCTGAAGACCCCCCCTCCCAGCAACCTAGGAAGAGGTTTGCATACAACCGGGCGCAGGCCACCCCATCGCTGTGCCGCGCCGCTGTTAGTAGAACCAGTCCCCGAACACGAAAAACTTATGTGTTAATATATACTCCAAGAGTTCCAAAATCAGATCCCTCAATTCCTGATTCCAATTAGACATACCCAAGAAATAGCTAACTGCTTCCAGACCATCAGTATGCCCTATGTTGGTATACAGTGACTCCAGATGGTCACCAGCAACACCCCACCCCTCTCTAAATATAAACTGTCAACCCTTCGCAGGACGTCCGAAGTGTCCCTGACATAGGAGGGCAGCGTCTCCACTAATGGATGCAAATAATATTCAATAAATTTACAAGTTGCATCACACAGCCCTCCTATGCCAGAGACAATCGGATGCCCTGAGAGGTTCTTATGGATCTTTGGTAAAAGATAAAAGGTGGGGGTTACCGGTGCATCAACAAGGAGTCCATCCATGACTTTTTTGGAGATAATGCCTGCTTCAAATGCCCTCTCTAGAATGGTCCGGTGCTCCACTGAGAAGCTGTTAATCGAATTTGAGTTTAGACCCATAGGGCTATATTGCACCTTACTACCCTGATCTTTGCACCTTAAGCACTGTGCACTTTAACTACCCCTCTGAACCTTTTTTGTACTGTTCCTGCCTTTCTTGCCTACTTGTCATTTGTCTCCCTCTTTTGCCTTGAACTCTTGTCATATTTTATTGGTGACACATTTATTTATTGTATCCACTGGATTTAATAAAGTTCTTATATTTGCAATATACACTGGTGTGGACAGTAAATACGTGGAAACGTCATATGAGCTTTAGAACTCTTTTTGTTTTTCTATAATGTATTTTGAGTAGTCTGCCCCTAACATGGTCAAACCTAGGTCCACTTTGTTTCTCATAATGTAAACTATGCAATACTCATTTAATATGTATCTTTTTTGACCTTTTATTCCACAAGTCTTTCTCCATTTGTAGTCACCTATGTTTAATGACTTATAATAATTTTGTGAATAAATTGCAATAAAGATTTGTACTTTCATATTCAGTTTCTTTGTTGTTACATGGGGTAGTCTGGCCTCTTTTGAATGACAATTTGGTTACAGCAAAAGACCAGGCAAACACAAGGCTGAGTGTGCTGCAGCTTCTAGTAAATTTATTTCACTTCCATACTAGATTCTCAGCCACACATCTTTGTACTGCTGTATATTGTTCTCGGTGCTGCTGCTTCTGTCTGAGTGCTTTCAGAAAAAAGGGCAGTAATTCATCTATCTGTGCACTGTGTATGAAAAAAAAATCATAGTAGCTGTAACACCGGTGTCCATGTACTGTCCTGCCTCCTCTCCTCAGCTGAACTTACTACCCCAGCTGGTTTGCTCGCTCCCCTGCTCCTTCCTTGGTCTTCAAGCTCCAGGCCCTGCACACATCATTCAGGCTGGCTGCCACCATCCTTAGGATGTGTGTGTGCACTCCCATCCTCTAAAAGGGGCAATGTGTGCACTCAGAAAGTCTTCCTTAGCTTATGACTGATAGACACATACACACTTATAGGAAGGTGTCTGAGCAATTAGGTTCCTGGATAACCTGATCCTGTCAGTACTCCAGTTTGCTCTCTATCATCCTGTCTCCGGTATGTGATGCTGACTGACTTGCCTGTTTTTTATCCCTGAGTCTGATCTACCTGTCTCCTGAACCCGAACCTATCCTGCCTCTTCGCCTCCTGTACCTGAACCCATCTAGTCCTTCCCTTGTATCTGATCTTTCCTGCCTACCTCTGTACCTCCATTCATGAACTTTGAGTTAGCTGCTGCAGTATCGGGGACTGCCTAGAGTGGTACCTGGTGTCAGCCCACAGCTAAGCCAATTCTCACTATCAGAGGCTCTGGTGACACATAGTTATGCCCCTCCAGAGTAAGCCTGATCTGTGTCAAAGTGGGTCCACATCCACTAGAATAATAGTAGCTAGTCTCCATCAACCAGGTGAGGCTGGAATTAGAAAAATTTGAGGTATAGCAAAGAAATGAAAAAACTGGTGAAAAATACATTGGATGAAGCATATAATGGTCAGAAATAATATCTTACATGCTTGACCTTTGCTCCATTCATTATCGATGGAACGGCTAGAAAGCTGAGTACAGCGCTCAGGTATTTTCTGCATTCTCGTAGGCAGTAAGCATGCTTATCTCCATTCTGTTCAATATGGCGCTCGGCAGCTCTGTTCTGACTCGTCCAGATCCCAATTCTTGGGATCCCTAGCGACTTGCAAGTTATCTTAGTTTAATTGGATAGGGGAACATTTGAAGTTTTGGAAATAACCATTCCTTTAACAACCATGGTATTAATGAAAGTGGAAAGAATGTAGCCTTTATTTACCAAAGGCAAAAAATGTAATACTTGATCACGAATCCATTGTTAAAAACATTGTGTAATATTGTATTGTGGCTCTCAACTTTCCCAAATAACCATCAGCCCTATCTGAAGTTGCACATGTGATGAAGTGATAATTTCCGCTACTGTACATGAATTGGTGAAATAATTCTTCATGTTATGTTTTATATTTCCATATTTCCACAAGCTTCTATCACAATTAGTTTCATATTAAAGTGCCAAAGACATTTCATCATTGTGCAAAAATATTTTTATTTAAAGTTTGAGAAGGAAGAGCCTTTGGGATAAATGTGGATGTAATTTACCATTTTGTTGAAGCTTTTATTTTGCTTTGTACCTTGTGTTTTCAATCTGTATAGTTCCTTTGTTGGGATCTTGGCTCAGTCATTTCTTCTAACACCACCAAAGCATGGCATTGATTGTTAAGGCGTACTACATCTTTACTGACAATGTACCTCGGGAGATGTATTTATGGGGAAGCCCTGGCTTCCATCAAGCCAAGCCAATTGTGTGAAGTTGTTCCAATGGGCATATAAACACTTGGCGTGTATTATTTAGAATGGAATTATTTTATACATAACACTATGCAGCACCACGATAATACTTAATCATGAGCCCTCTGTGTATTTACCAAGGGATTAGCTTACTGGAAAATATCAAAGGACTTTACAGAGTTCATTGCCTCTTCTTAAAATTCATAAAGTTAAAACTAGTTGTGAACTTAAAATGCACATAAATGAGGCGATATACATTTTTGGGTAATCTGCACAAGTACTTCTTTAGGAACGTTTGTAAATATATGCATTAACAACAGGAGTAAATCAGATACTTTTTACATATCTAAAGTCTTAATAAATATGTGCATATTTCTTGTTCAAACATAACCTCCTCTGCAGGCTTAAAAGAAAAGAAATTTGCGTGAAATTCCTTTAGAAGTGGCATTGTGCATTGTTTCCAATAAACATAGTTTTATTTACAGCTGTGTGATGTGTTAGCAATGTGAGGGATTACACTGGAAATCCTTAGGCATCTTACTAACTGGTCGGGGCTTTTAAGTTCTGCCAATCACTAGTTACAACAGGCTGCTAGAGGTAAACGGGCTGCACTGAATGATGATTGTTCACTTGAAAGTGCATATTATTCAATTATTACTGAATTAAAAAAAAGGTGAATTAATGGAATAATTGGAATACTAATACTACAATATTTATTATCAGCAGAATTATTAATCCTTTTAGCTCATAAAAAAATTATTAGACAGAATTATTTTTCCATGTATAAGTAGTAAAAGAGAACATATATTTAAAAGGAGCCTGTCAGCTTGTTTTAGCCCCGTAATCTATCACAACCTGTCCCTGCACCTTTCTAGCACATCCCTAATAATCCCTGTCTGACCTAAAACTGAAATATAATGTCTGTAAAAACCGAAATAGTAACTTACATATCTTCATGCAAACGAGCCTTCCAGTCCACATCCATAGACTGGCATTGGTTGGCTCCGATGCTCTGTTTCCACCCCTCGCTGCTCTTATCACATCATGGGCGTGATAATAGATTCCCCTCGCGTGCTCTAGACTCCGAATCAAATCTCCCCTCTGTATGTATGATGTCGTTCCATCTGCGCAGTGTAAAGACTTCCTGGGCGCACTGAGCGGCTCCATTATGCTCAGTGCGCATGCCCAGAAGGTCCGAGTCATGCGCACTGAGCATAAAGAAGCTGCTCAGTGCACCCCATAAGTCTTTACAATGCAGAGATGCGGAAATGATGCCAGAATGGTGTCACACACACAGAGGGGGAGATTTAAATCGGAGCTGAGAGCACATGAGGAAAATTTATTATCTCGTCCAGCAGGGCGTGATAAGAGCAGCTGGGGAATCTGTCAGCTGGTTTTTACTATGAAAACTGAAGACAGCAGGAGAAAGAGACTGACACACAAAGTTTAATGATGTGTGTTTTACTATCCTGCTGCGCTGTTGTTTACCACCTAAGATTATGATTACTTAGACTCTACTGAGCGCGCCCCCACTCCTCTGATTAGCATCTCTTTATTTATGGACATTGTACATAGAGAGCCTGGTGTAGGTAGGTTAACTATCCGAGCTCATCTGCATTGCTAAATCTAAAAAACTAATTGTGTCACAACCGCTGCACCAAATAAACTAGACTGTGAGCCCTTGTGGACAGGATCCCTGGCCCCACTGTACCCGTACGATTGTTTTGTCAATTTGTCGTCGTTTTTCGACCACTTGTCTTTGTCTACCCCTAACTTGTACAGCGCTATGTATCCTAATAGCGCTATATAAATACCTAATAATAATAATAATAATAATAAACTAAATTATATGTCATTGGATTCAGGGTCTCTTTGCCTACATCATGCTGCTCTCAGATGAGTTAATAATGCACTTGTTTATACAGTGATCCTAATTGGGTTAACAATGAAATTATTCAATAAATAAGTCCAGTACTAAGGCCTTAAGCACATATTACATTTTTTGCCGTGTTGTTGGAGAAATCTGCATCAAAGTCTGCTTGTCTATCCTTAAGCCAGCAAAGTCTACGTGAGTTCAGAAGTGCTGTGCCCATGTTGCTTTTTCCTTGTGTGCTTTGGTGCAGATTTTAGTGCAGAGAAAAAGAAGCATCATGTCAATTATTGCAGCATTTTTTGCAACGTTTTTCTCAATTGACCCCATTATAATCTTGAAAAAATATGCAGAAACTTATATGTGTTCACACAGTCAATTTTTAGGTGTGTATTTGGTGCAGTTTTGGGGAAAAACACATGCTGTTATAAATGTTCTGAAATCATTTCTGGCTACCAGAAATTATTTTCAAACTCCCTCTCTCCAAGGATTTTACAATTTTAGCTGCCTGGAAATGAAAGGAAGGCAGGAGAACCACAACATTTACACATGCAAAATTGTACCAAAAATGCACTGTAAGGCCAACGACACACTGAGCGAGATGCATGCAGATACTCATATGAGTCTCACATCTTGCATGTGTCTCGCTCAGTGTGTCTCTGGCCTTATGTGCGAAAAAAACTTTCTGCACCAAATCGGCAGCATGAGCACACAGCCTAACTTTGTTTATCCAAACGACATTGATGGAAACTAATCTTTTGGACGTAATGTATATATTTTTCCAAGAAGAATCATTATTATGTCTCATCACTAGCTTTCTTTCAGATAATTTTACAGTACATTTTCATATACTAAAATGTCATGTTTTCACAGACATATCATCAATGTGATACTTTAAAGGATATGGAAACCTTTGGGATTATTTTATTTTACTTGCAGTTGAAATGGTACAATTGAAGTTTACATAGACTATATAAAAAGACACATGGGCATGTTTTTCTCACTATCTGACATGAAACAGAATAAACCTTTTCTGTTTTAGGTAAATTAGAATTACCCTAATTAGTGATATTTGGCAAATACCATAATAATGAGAGAGAAAGAATGTTTAAGGCATTTTTATTACTTTCTGCAAAGTCAAAGTTAACATACACTAAGATTACTATGCTTTTAAACAATTCATTACAGCCCATATGATGATATCATGTGTTTGGAAGCTTCTGATAGGTTTACTGCATATCTGAGTTAATTAGAGACACACTGTGGATGTATTTAATGAACACCTGAACCACACTGCTTTTGTTTGTGTATCATCATGGGAAAGTCTAAAGAAATTAGCCAAGATCACAGGAAGATAATTGTGGACTTGCACAAGTTTGGCTCATCCTTGGGTTCAATTTCCAAATACCTGAAGATGCCTTGTTCATCTGTACAAATAATTACAGTATACACAGTAACAAACAAGATGGGACTGTCCAGTCACCATACTGCTCATGAAAGAGATGGGTTCTGTGTCTCAGACATGACCGTGCTTTGGTCTGATATGCATATAAACCCAAGAACAAAAGTAAAAGACCTTGTGAAGACCTTGCGGAAGCTGGTAAGATTGTGTCATTATCCACAATGAAACGAGTACTGTATCAACATGGGCTGAAGGGCCACTCTGCCAGGAAGAAGTTATTACTCCAAAAGAAACATAAAAAGCCAGATTAATTGTTTGAAGTGCACATAGGAACAAAGACCTACATTTTTGAAGACATGCCCCACCTGACGCCTTCCTCTGGGATATTACAATACTCATTACAGTGGGGGCTTTTATAGCCCCAAGCTTTACAATAAAGAGGTGTTGTAAAGAGGTGCCTTCCATGTCACGATCGTGTCATGGAATATGGCCTACGATTTTATGTGTGGTGGTATGCCAGAAAATGATGTGTGCAACAGTGAGCATCTGTCCCATGGGGCGCAGTATGCCTCTTCTAGTTGTTTGTCAGAGTATCTCACTTTTTATGACGTTTTTGAGCTGTATTTTGTGTTTTTTGTGAAAATAGCGCCAAAATGTGGGGATCCTCCCATTTGTGATGATGAGAATGACATCATTAGTAAACAGACAACACCTCTTTATTGTAAGGCTTGGGGCTATAAAAACCCCCACTGTAATGAGTATTGTAATATCCCTGAGGAAGGCGCCAGGTGGGGCGCCGAAACGCGTTGGAAGAAGTAATAAAAGGATGGAAATCTGACTGATGATTATCTGACTCTTTGGTGAGTTTTTTGCATTGGAGCAGCGCGGACCGTGACACACCTACACTCCCATCATTTCTCAGAATTGTGTCTCTATGAAATTTCTCCATTTACCCATAAATGCTTTTGTCATGTTCTCTTTATCTCTCAGCACTTCCCTCTTGTCCGTTTCTAGAGCCTTCTTCAGTCCTGCCACTATGTCTAATCTTCACGGCAATTCCGCCTTAAGCCAATAAGCTAGTAGCAACCGTTTCGCCAGCAAGATTAGGACGTGGACCCATCTCATACCTAGATTCCCCCTTTGTGGTGTCTCTAAGTCCTGAAAGATCCAAACTGAAGGGTCTAGATCAAATGTGTGTGAGCTCACTTGTGTGCATAAATCTCTGATCATGGACCAAAACTCCTGTACCTCATGGCAACTCCAGAGTCCATGTATCATATCTGTCCTATCTTGAGAGCACTTAGGACAACTGGTTTTCCTATCTGGATTAGCAGCTTATGGTGGGAAGGCAAAGCCATATATTAGACCATGTATGATGCGGAACTGTGTGTCGCGCCACTGCTCATTCAAGATATTATGTCTTATTTTATCCCATCCCGCCAATATGCTTTCCTCCACATTTTCCCACTCCAAAAATTTGCGCCATTTTGCAAAGGGTGTTGATCCGCCCCTCGGAAGTTTCCCTCAGAGACCCATATATCACCGAAATCGTTAGTTGAGTGGCATCTAATTCTATCAATCTATCACAGGCGTTCCGTTCTATTTCCTTTGAAACGTCTCTAAGGTTAGCCATTATTTGATGTTTGATTTGGAGATATTGGAGTCCCTGTCCTGCCCCTAGATTGAAAATCTCCAGAACCTCCTCTCTTGTCATCCATCTTTTCTCTTGTTTCTGTAACAGGTCACCCATCCTAGCCACCCCCTTATGTCTCCATGACTCAAACAGTGCATTTTCCCTTCCCTCTCTGAAATCTGGGAAGACCCATGGTATTTAGATACCTTCCATGCTAGCCCACATTTTTTTCTTACCGCCTTCCATGTCACGATCGTGTCACGGAATATGGCCGACGATTTTATGTGTGGTGGTATGCCAGAAAATGATGTGTGCAACAGTGAGCATCTGTCCCATGGGGCGCAGTATGCCTCTTCTAGTTGTTTGTCAGAGTATCTCTCGAACTGTTTGATCCATTCTACCACATGTCTGAGCAAGCAAGCCAGGTTATAACCTCTTACGTCGGGAAAATTCGTCCCTCCTCTGTCTCTTGCCCGAGAAAGGATCCCCAATCTTAGCCTAGACTTCTTGCCCTTCCAGAGGAATCTAGTGAAGGGTCTGTTTAGTCTTAATATGTCTGATCATTTCAGCAACAGTGGTAGGGTCTGAAGGGGGTAGAGGAACAAAGCAAAACTAATCATCTTTATCAGATGACAACGACCTAGTAATGATAGCGGGAGACCTGACCACCTCTTCAATTCTCTCTCAATCTTGTCAAATAATGGGCCGTAATTAAAGGAATTTATTTGTTCTGGAGACCTGCTTAACATCAGCCCTAGATATTTAATTGAGGAAGTCGCTACCGGTACACCCAATTCCTTAATCATCCTCTCTCCTCCTCCACCATTTCTCAGTCTCAGAAGCTCACATTTACATTTATTCAGCTTGAACCCCGAAAATCCACCAAAGCGGTCTATATCATTTAATAGATCAGGAAGATCTCTAATTGGATTATTCATGAATAAAATGACGTCGTCCGCGAATAGGGCCGACTTCACTTTTAATTCTCCTACTTTAATGCCCTCAAAGGTGCTAAAGTTATTTATAAAGCGTGCTAAAGGTTCCAAGGCCAAGTTGAACAAAAGTGGTGACAGGGGGCAACCCTGTCTGGTGCCCTTCTGTAAAGGAAATTTAGAAGATATGAAACCTGGGGTGTGAACCCTCGCTGTAGGATTGTTATATAGGGACTGTAAGTATTGGCGAAATCTCCCTCGGATACCGATTCGATCTAGGACCATACCCAGCCTTGGCCACCTGACATTATCAAATGCCTTTTCTGCATCTAGTGTGACCATGGCTGGGTCCTACCCCTCTGTGGATTTTCCGCAGCGTAGTGCATCTAGAGCTAGTAAGGCTTTACGGACATTGGTGACCGCAGATCTCCCTTTAATAAATCCCGTTTGGTGGTGTTCTATCAATGATGGCATTACTCCGGCTAATCTGACAGCCATAATTTTGGATATTAATTTAAGATCAATATTGATAAGAGATATAGGTCTATAGTTTGCCGGGTCCTCCCCCCCATCCCCCTTAGGGAGCAATTTAACATAAGCCACATTCATGGCCTCCGATATGGGTTCTCCCGAATATTGTTGAAGAGACCAGTCAGTGTCGGGGTTATCTCTTCCCTCAGGATTTTAGCCCGGTCCACCTCCTCCTCTGTGACAGGTCTATTGAGATCCTCCAGGTCTATCTCTGTGATGGGGGTAAGGGGTATTTCATTTAACCAATCTATTCCCCCTGTGTTATTACATCTGGTGCACTACATAGTTTCCTGTAATAGTCCTCTAGGATGTAATTTATCTCTTTGGGATTTGTTGTAAGAACCCCCCTTTTCTTTGTAGCGCCATAATTGGGTTAGGTAGTTTCCGTCCCTTTGCCAGCCTAGCCAATAACCGTCCTGCCTTGTCTCCAAATCTATTGAGGTCTGTCTCAAGTTGGCCTCTTATCATTTCTTCTCTCTTATTAGCCCACCCCCTCGAACTCATTCTTGGCTTCCAACCATGTTTGTTTATCATTCAGGCTATGTGTGCGTCTGTACATCTTGTAAGTGGTCGATAATCTCTCGCTGGCTGCAGTGTATCTTTCTTTTAAAATTCTTTTTTGTCTGGAGGTGTGGGCCAATATGAAACCTCTCAGTACTGTCTTTCCTGTCTCCCATTATAAACGGTGGTTATCTTTGTGCTGAGCGTTATCAGACGCGAAATTTGTCCACCACTCCTTAAGGGTACCTTTACACGCCGCTACTGGCGGGTGGATACAACCAGCTACTTCACGTGCACGAGCACGCACAAACGGTTACAAACGGTAAACGCATCATCTTTACACGCCACCACAAGGTGCGCTACGCTACGTTACATCTATCTCTGGATACACCGCTGGGTGTCTCAAGTCACCTTCTGTAGCTCATCTTACCTCATTTACATACCGCTACAACAAGCTAATATGGGCGGACCTGGTGCAGCAGGGACAGCACATAGGCGTGCCACAATTGTGGATTACGAGACGTCCGTACGCTGATAGGACAAAGCAAGAAACCCATGATTGGCCAGGCATCGCAGGAGGCTGTTTAATACATGACGCTCGAGCAATTGTGTATTGTGACTGGTCAGTTCCTTAAATATGCCGCCCTATGCAGCGTCTACCAATCGTAACGCAGGAGCTTCCACCAATGAGCGCTGAAGGGGGGCCGTATCCCGGAGCCTGTGTCACGCCCCAGCTACATACCAGGTACATTGCCTGGTGTCGACACATCCCTTCTGTTGCTTCTTTACACGCCGATACAGCTCGCTACAATCGCCTGTGTAGACACCTGTTTCCGGGCAGTGCTCGGAAACAGATGTATCTGTTGCCGGGTGCCTCCTACCGTCTTTACACGCCGCTACTACGGGGTATTTTGCCGCTACAAGCTACATTTGTAGCGTGTAGCTGGTTGTATCCACCCGCCAGTAGCGGCGTGTAAAGGGCCCCTAAGTTTGTTCCTAAAGTCTCCGTCTCTTGACAAATGTGTGGGGAATCTCCACAAGAAGTCCACCCCTCGCTGATGAGTCTCCATCAGATCTAAGCATATCGGACTGTGATCCGAGATCACCATGGTCTCGATTATTGCATCTTCTGTCCTCCCCCATTGCTGTTCAGATGTCAGAAAATAATCTATGCGTGACCAAGAGCTATGCGGGTGAGAGAAGTGAGTGTACTCTAGTTCCTGCGGATGAAGAACTCTCCACACATCAATCAGTCCCGACGACTCCATCAAAACTGCTAGGGCTCCTTTATTTCTAATTGGTGTATTTGATATCGTGATTCCCATGCCCCTCCTGTTTCTATCTAAATCTTCTGACACCACATCATTAAAATCACCTCCTACCAGGATGTTTGTTTCTCCATCACCTAGTATTTCTGTGGATAGGTCAGTGAAGAATTGGGTTCTAGAGGTGTTTGGTGCATAAATGTTATAAATGCTGAGCTGTTGACCTTGTAATTTTAGTAGTACATGTAGACGTCTCCCATCCTGGTCTTGGGATATTGAAATTAAAGTGTGAGCTACATATTTATTGAGTAAGATCAGGACCCCTGCCTTTCTATCTTGCGCTCCTGATGCCCAGGCCGCCCCTACCCATAATTTTTGCATATATTTTAATTCATGGGTCTGAAGATGTGTCTCTTGAAGGAGAGAAATATCAGTTCTCAATCTCTTCAAGTGACGCAATATCATAAAACGTTTGTTAGGGGATCTGAGTCCCTTGACATTCCAAGATACAATTCTTAACATCAGTTATGTGACTCCATCCCCACGCACCTCTTGAAATCTTTTGATCTTACCATGTAATCCCCTTAGCTTCTTTGTCTTATTGCCATTATATGACCTGTGAGTGGGTTCTGTAAGCATATATCAGGTAGCTATCAGCAACATCAAAAAACAACAATGAAAATTAACATTCAACTTTTTAGCCAGCCTCTTAACCCCCACTTCCCAAATACTCAAGGAGTCCCGTTTCTCTTCTCTTCCTCTCCTTGGAAAAAATAGGATTAACCCTAAATATGACTTCCCTATTTCTTTGGATGGTAGTTAGTTGCCACGCCTTTTGACTTCAGTAAGGATAACCATCATCCAATGGCCTCCCCATAATCGTTTACTCTGGGACGAGTTAATTTTTGTCAACCTCCCCCTTTCTTAATAGAGCATCAGATATCTCGTTCATATTGACTGGTATGATTTTAAGTCACAATTTCTAAGAGATAATGTCCCCTTCTCACACTCCCCCTCCCCCCTCCAATCCTCCACCCCCATCCCTCCCTCCCCCTCCCCCAGATCCGACCATCTCCTCCGTCCCCTCCTCTGAAGGGTACGTCTATCAGTCATCGGACGAGGGGGAGGTAAGAGCGAGAAGGAGAAGACAGAAGAGAGAAGGGGAAAAAAAAAAAATTTTTATGATAACATTTGTCTTAAGGAACCTTTGAATTGTGTGTCGTTCATCGCTGTTTAGTATCTAGTGGGCTCTATATATGGGATGGAATTCCGAAGTTCAGGTATCGCATAGTCTTTCCTTAGCGACAGATCATGAAGGATGCACGGAAAGGACATATTCAACCGCCATAGTCCATAGAAGTCTCCAATTTGTACTGTGTTGTTGCACAACCGGTGTTACTCGGATGCTTCTGTTACTAGTGAATGGGTGTCCTCTCTTTGTTTTCTACGTCTGTCTTGCGTCCGGGACCCTTTGCCTCCGCCGACATTGTTGATTGTATTTTTTCTTCCCATAGCGGCTGACAGTTTCTCTGCATACATCTGCTGTTGCGGGTTCTGTTGTGTGTTCCCCGAGCCTGGTGGAGATTGGCTTCCCCGAGGGGGTATAGGTGACTGTTGGAGGAATTTCATGGCCACCTTGCAGTTTACAAATGAATGCATCTCTCCCTTGGCATCTCTGAAACGTAATACCGCCAGGAATGCTAGCTGAAATCTAATATTCTTCTTGAATAAGATAGTGCATGCCGGGCTAAAGGCCTTCCTCTTACGGGCCACCTCCGCTGAATAGTCCTCGTACAATCTGACCTTATGTCCTTGTATTATCAATGGGAGACGCTTAGATATGTATTCCCTAAGTAGGGATTCTTTGTCCTTGTAGTCCAGAAATCTGGCAATGACCTGCCGTGGACCTTCACCTGAGTTTTTGGGGGGACCCACCCTGTGTGCTCTTTGCACCCGACATTGACGCCTCAGGCCCAAAGCTTTCGGCAAATCTATCTCCCATATTGAATCAAGTTGGCTAGGCATGAAAGCTTCTGGGAGACCTATCATCCTGAGATTATTTCTCCTGGAGCGGTTCTCCAGGTCATCCATTTTTTCCTCTGTGTATGCTGAATGCTTTTGTAATGCAGCTATGTGCCTTTCCATGGTGAAAATTCTATCATCCGCTTCTGATAGGTGTTGCTCTGCCTCTTGTAAACGCTCCCCATGTTGCTCTGTGGTTTGTCTTAGCCCCGCCACAGCTTCAGCCACAGTGTCTCTCAGAGCAGACTTTATATCCGCTACTATATATGGGACGATTTCTCTGGCCAGCCGTGTCACATCTATCTGGCTTCTATCTGCTGAGGCCCCTGGCCCCTCTTGTTCAGGCTCTCTGATCTCCCCCTGTATTTGTCCCTGTGGCCCGCCATCTTTCCGTACCTCCGCCATATCTGTGTGTGCCTCCACGACCCCGTGTTCCTTTCTCCTCCGGTCCTCGCAATCTCCGCGGTTCTCCTCCTCTCTCTCCTGCGATGCCGTGGAGCTGTGATCAGTGCTGTGGGTAACGCTGCCTGTGCTTGACGGCTGTTGCTGAGCGCGGTCTCCTCCTTTGGGCGCCATCTTGACCTGCTGACCACATCGCTTGGTGCATTGCAGACTCGCTGCCTCTTCACGCCCCGAACTCCGCAATACATAGCGGTCCAGGGTCCCCAGCGCCCGTGGTGTCTCCTCCATTGCTTGGCAGTTGTTGCGGGCCGTCTGGATCGGTGATGCTGGCGGATTGCTGGCGCGGTCCCTGGAGCTCTTCTCCTAGGTTGCCATCTTCCCAGAGCCAGAACCGGAAGTCAAAACGGGGTTTCTTAATAAGACAGTATGCAGATTAAGCTGAAGGGAGAATACCATGCTTCACTGCTTGAGATGTTTGCATTGATTTGCTGCAATTTGCTTTCATGTAATTTGCAGGTCCCTGCAAATTTAAATTATTTGCAATTAACTTGTGTGAATTGCCAAAATGCTTGTGACTCAATGCTAAAGATTGCATCAGCTAGAGTAGGCTTATATGACCTCAGGCATGACCAGGCAGGTTTCCCAATAATGCCCTGCAGCTATCACATCATATAATATAGCACATATAATACAGGGTGTAGAACATCACATAGTATAATGCATTCTATCAGAGCCTGTATAAAAGCCAAAGCAGGGAATGTACCACAGTAACCATTGTGTAGTGAATTTGCTTAACAGTAAAATCTTACAGTTCTGACCTTAGCAAGAGAAATACGGAGCATAATGGCCACTTTACACGTCCCAATATCGTCGTCCAACTTCGATAAAAAGTCACATGGTTCGTGCGTTGGCCCCGATATCATTCGTGCGTTGTATGGTGTAAATGACCAAATCAATGCAAGAACGATGCCAAAATGATATCAGGGAAGAATTGTGCAGGCTCTCCAACTGCCCGATATTGGATGGACGATCTGGCAGGATCGTGCTGTGTGACAGCCCAACACCGACTTGGAGAGCAACTTCCCCTATTCACTCCCATGTTAAATGGTCGTTCCCAGGTTCGCTCGTCCAAGGAGGCGTAGACATCTCAGTTGTGTTGCCTGCCAATATCTCCCTGTGTGACATCTCCTATGCGATCTTGGATGTCAGCCAAAAATGTGCGCGCTTCCGTGCCGTTGTATACCATATCGAAACGATGTTGGGACGTGTAAAGTGGCCATTAGAGAAAAAATTAAAAATAAATTGTACAAAACAGCAGTGATGAACAGTAACCATCTGTTTTCCTATTGCCATATATATGGAGGTAACATTGATAATAATCAGGTTATGTTCGTGTTAACCCTTTCACTCCTGAGCGATTTTCCATTTTTTATTTTGTTTTGTTTTTTCCTTCCTTTATTACACGAGCCATATCTTTTATTTTCCTGTCAATATAGCCATACAAGGGCTTTATTTTTGCAGGACAGATTGTGGTTTTAATGACTCCATTCATTTTGCTATATATTGTACTGGAAAACAGTAAAAAAAAAAACAAGTGCGTTGAAATTGCAAGAACAGTGCAATTCCACTGATCTTTATTTACTATGATCTCTATATGGTAGACATTACCTGGCAATATGATTCCCCAGGTCAGTATAAGTACACACATTTGAAACCAGAAGTTTACATACACTACATAAAAAGACACATATGCATATTTTTCTCACTATCTGACATGAAATCAGAAACTACCTTTCCTGTTTTAGGTCAATATGATTAATATAATTATTATCATTTGCCAAATGCCAGAATAACATTTTTATTACTTCCTGCAAATTCACAAGTTTACATACACTACGATTATTATGCCTTTAAACAATATCAGGAAGAGAAATGTGCACTTGCACATATGTGGTTCATCCTTGTGTTCAATTTCCAGATGCCTGAAGATACCTCTTTCATCTATACAAACACTTATACAGTATGCAAGTACAAACAATATAGGAATGTGCAGCCATCATACCACTCAGGAAGAAGACGGGTTCTGTGTCCCAGAGAGGAACGTGCTTTGGTTCGACATGTTCATATCAACCCAAGAACAAAAGCAAAAGATCTATTGAGGATGATGACAGAACTGGAATGATTGTATTGTTATCCACAGGGAAACGAGTACTGTGTCAACATGGCTAAAAGGCTACTCTGCCAGGAAGAAGCCATTACCACAAGAAAAAAATAAAGAAGCCAAATAGGGATGGGCGAATCTACTCGCTAGGACTCGTTACTCGGCGAGTAGTAAGGGACTCGCAGGACTCGGTACTCTGCGAGTTTCCCAGCGTTTACTCGCACGAGTCCAATGCAAATCAATTGCAAACGCTGACAAAACTAGGATTGCCATTGTCTTGCATTAGACTCGGCTACTGTGCCAGTGATAGCAGGGAAACTCGCAAATAACTGCTGTTACTTTGCGAGCCGAGTCCAGCTGTCTTCTCTGTGTGCAGGCTGCCGCAGCTCCAGGGTCCTAGAGCCCGCCTGCTCACAGAGATGATGTAGCAGTGCTGAGATTGTTCTCAGTCTGCTCATTCCCTGTGCATAGACATCTATATCTATGCACAGGGGATGTAGCAGAGAGGACATCGCGTTTTGGACTGCGTCGGACAGAAGAGGATTTTTTTAATTAAAGATGGAGTCCCTAATGGCTTTTTTTTTTATTTCAAATAAAAAAATTTCTCTGTGTTGTGTTTTTTTAACCCTTTATTGGAGATTCTTAGTGGCTGGGTCAAACGTGGCCTGACATTAAGAATCTCGGGCTTAATACCAGCTTGTATAACAAAGCTGGTATTAACCCCTTTATTACCAAGCGTGCCACCGCCACCAGGGCCGCTGGAAGAGCGGGGTTGAGCGACAGAGGATGGCGCTTCAATGAACGCGCCATCTCCTGGGGCGGCTGCGGGCTGCAATTTGCAGCAGGGGGTGCCCAGAAAGCTTGGGCCTCACTGCGCTGCGGATTCCAGCCCCCAGCTGCTTAGCTGTACCTGGCTAGACATAGAAATTGAGCGGAGCCCCACACATTTTTTTTTATTATTTCATGAAATTCATGAAATAATTAAAAAAAAGGGCTCCCCTATATTCTTGTGTCCGGCCAGGTACAAATAGGCACCTGGGGGTTGGGGGCAGCCCGTCTCTGCCTGCTGGATCGGGCTGGAATCCGCAGCGCAGGGATGCCCAAGCTTTCTGGGCACCCCCACTGCAAATTGCAGCCCGCAGCCGCCCCAGAAGATGGCGCGTTCATTGAAGCACCATCCTCTGGCGCTGAACCCCGCTCTTCCAGCGGCCATGGTGGCGGTGGCACGCTGGGTAATAAAGAGGTTAGGGCCAGCTTTGTATTATCAGCTGGCCCTAAGCCCGAAATTTATGGCAGTCACACCAATATTAGACATGACCGCCATGAGTTTCTATTAAATTGTTTTAAAAAAAACACAACACAGAGAATTTTTTTTATTAGAAATAAAAAAAAAAGCCATTAGGGACTCCATCTTTAATTAAAAAAATCCTCTTCCGTCCGACGCAGTCCAAAACGCGATGTCCTCTCTGCTCATCCCTGTGCATAGATATAGATGTCTATGCACAGGGAATGAGCAGACTGAGAACAATCTCAGCTCTGCTACATCAGGCAGCGACGGGCTGCCCCCAACCCCCAGGTGCCTATTTGTACCTGGCCGGACACAAGAATATAGGGGAGCCCTTTTTTTTAATTATTTCATGAATTTCATGAAATAATTAAAAAAAAATGCGTGGGGCTCCGCGCAATTTTATTGTCTAGCCAGGTACAGCTAAGCAGCTGGGGGCTGGAATCTGCAGCGCAGGGATGCCCAAGCTTTCTGGGCACCCCCCGCTGCAAATTGCAGCCCGCAGCCGCCCCAGAAGATGGCACGTTCATTGAAGCGCCATCCTCTGGCGCTGAACCCCGCTCTTCCAGCGGCCCTGGTGGCGGTGGCACGCTGGGTAATAAAGAGGTTAGGGCCAGCTTTGTATTATCAGCTGGCCCTAAGCCCGAAATTTATGGCGGTCACGCCAATATTAGACATGACCGCCATGAATTTCTATTAAATTGTTTTAAAAAAAACACAACACAGAGAAAATTTTTTATTAGAAATAAAAAAAAAAGCCATTAGGGACTCCATCTTTAATTAAAAAAATCCTCTTCCATCCGACACAGTCCAAAACGCGATGTCCTCTCTGCACATCCCTGTGCATAGATATAGATGTCTATGCACAGGGAATGAGCAGACTGAGAACAATCTCAGCTCTGCTACATCAGACAGCAGGCGAGCTCTAGGACCCTGGAGCTGCGGCAGCCAGCACACAGAGCAGACAGGACTCTTATCTGTGCGAGTTTCCCAGCGATTACTTGCACAGTAAACGAGTCCAATGCAAATCAATGGCAAAACTAGGATTGCTTCAGGCTGAAGCTTCCGAGACACATCTGTGATTTGTAAATCGCACACTACTCGCTATTACTCGCTTCCCCATTCATTAACATTGGACTCGCTAGACTCGCAACGAGTAGCGAGTCCCGGGCTCGGACTTGCTAGAGTCAAGCGATTCCGAGTAATTTAGGATTCGCCCATCTCTAAAGCCAAATTAATATTTGTAAATGCACACAGGAACAAAGACCTACGTTTTTGTAGACACATCCTGTGGTCTGACAAAACTAAAATTAAACTGTTTGACCATAATGACCATCGTTACATTTGGAAGAAAAACTGATAAGCTTAGAAGTCTAAGAACACCATCCCATCTGTGAAACACACGGTTGGCAGCATCATGTTGTGGGGTTGTTTTGCTGCAGGAGGGACTGGTGCACTTCACAAAATCGATGGCATCATGAAGGAAAAAAGATTGACAATATTGAAGCAACCTCTCAAGACGTCAGCTAGAAAGTTAAAGTCTGGGCAGAAATGAGTCTTCCAAATGGACAATGACCCAAAGCATCCTGCCAAACTGGTTACAAAGTGGTTTAAGGATAGCAAAGTCAATGTTTTGGAGTGGCCATCAAAAAGCCCTGATCTCAATCCCATTGAAAATTTAGGGGCAAAGCTGAAAAGGCAGGTTTGAGAAAGATGACCTGCAAACATGGTTCAGTTACACCATTGTTGTTAGGAGGAATGGACCCGAATTCTTACCAACTATTGTGAGAATCTTGTGGAAGGATATCCAAAATGTTTGACTCAAGTCATACAGTTTAAGGGCAATGGTAACAAAAACTAGTGAAATATATGTAAACTTGTGAGTTTTCAGAAAGTAATAAAAATAACTTAAAACGTTCTCTCTCTCATTATTCTGGCATTTGGCAATTATTAGTGATTATGGGAATTCTAATTGACCTAAAATGGGATAGGTTTATTCTGATTTCATTTCAGATAGTCAGAAAAACATGGATGTGTCTTTTTATATAGTGTATGTAAACCTTTGGATTCAACTGTAGATACCAAATGTGCGTTTTATTATTATTTAAGTGGTGAAAAAAATTCCGGCATATATAAAGATTTTTTTTGCTTATGTAGCCACCTTACATGACCTGTAAGGTTTTCTTTTTTCAGGATCTAGGGCTGTGTGAGCTTACTTTTTGGACCCTGAGTTGATGTTTTTACTGATACCATTTTGGCATATATATATATATGTTTTGATCATGTTTTATAGCATTTTATTGCAATGTGGAGGCAGCCAAAAAAAAGTCATTCTTGCAATTAGATTTTTTTTCATTAAGCCATTTACCAATTGTATTATTTTACTTTATATTTTGATAGATCAGACATTTCTGAATGCAGCGATATCAAATACGTGTATTTTTTAAAGGGAACCAGCCATCAGGATTTAACAACCTGTAAGTCAGTGCAGTAAGTGATTCATGTGTGCAGCATGACATCACTATTTATTTTTATTATTCCTCCCCTGTGGGCTTGTCTTTCTGCTTTAAACCAAACCCCATCCCTTTCATCCAGACTCATCCAGACTCATTCAGGGGAGTTAGGGTTTGTCTTACAACAGAAAGATAAGCCCACAGAGGAAGAATAAAATAAAAACAAAATGTGGTGTAATGCTGCACACGTCAATCACCTGCTGCACTAATTTAAAGGTGGTTGAATCCTGCTGGTTGGTTCTCTTTAAGGCAATGAAACCAAATACATGTATTCTTTTTTTTTTTTTTTTATAAATGAAGCAATAGGGGGGATTTGAGCTTTTGTGTTTTTTCTTTTTCATATTTTTTTACACTTTTTTTTACTGTATTTACTAGTCCCCTTAGGGACCTGAAATCGTGATTGTCTGATTTCCTGTGTTATACACAGCAGTCTATCAGCACTTCTCTGTATAGCAGAAATCTCGATCTCCGATCATTGCTGGCAATGGGCTGACATTCACAGTAGAAAGATATGGAAAGGCATGGGGATCATAAGTAGACACGTGGATGCCAAGACAACCTATAGGTGAATCGAAATCATGTCTCGGCGGTGCTGATGGGGAGGAGGAATGATGCAACCCCCACTGATGTGTGTTAAATGCCACAGTAAAAAATTGACTGTGGGATTTAATGTGTTTACAGCTGAGGGCAGAACTCGGATCCACACACCACTGTTAGAGGCACATGACAGCTGATTAAATCAGTTGTCATGTGTGGGAAATAATGCGGGTTCAGCGTGAGAGCACTGCATCAAAGACAGGGACATGACTGAACTTGAATGAGGATGTATGTATAAAGTCTTAGAACAGCTTAGATTCTTTTTATAGCAGTTGGAGTACCTGGAGTTTGCAGTGGAATCAAAATTGAATTTCAAAGTATTCACTCATCATCTCTATTCAGTGCACATGAACCAGAAGGTGGCTTTTTATCAACTACCCAGTCTGTATAAAACTGGGTAAGTGGGGGTTACGGCTAGTCTGACTTCACAGAGGATAGCTCAATTTCAGTTTAAAAGGCTTTCAAGCGAAGCCTTTAAGGTGGTTTTTCTGCATGATTTTTCATCTACCAGAGAATATAAACACTTTACTGGAAACCTACTATATCCCTGGATATTAGGTTGGGTAGAGGTTTAGTAGCCTGATTTCCGATGACAGTTTTTTCTTTCTTTTCTGCTTTTTAACTTTGACTGAGGCTGTTTTGTGCTTTCACGCTTAGAATATTTTTTATTTTTTTTCTAAATGCTTCATTCTATCTTAGGCCCCTTTCACATCAGTGTTTGTGTGAAAATTCGGCAGTTGCGGTCAAAAAACCGCATCTGCCGCATCTGCCGCCTAACCGTCACACTTGTGGTTCACCTGCGGCAAGCCCCATGCAACGTCTATGGGTCTTGCGGCAGGTGCGCAAGTGTGGTATAGTTGTGGTTTCCGCACTTGCGGCAGCTGCGGCCGCGAAAAAAACGCTCCTTACTGCGTTTTTTTCACAGCTGCAGTTGCCGCAAGTGCCGGAACCGCAACTATACCGCACCTGCTGCAAGCCCTTTAGACATTGAATGGGGCTTGCCGCAGGTGAACTGCAAGTGTGACGGTTAGGCGGCAGATGCGGTTTTTTGACTGTAACTGCCGAATTTTCACACAAACTCTGATGTGAAAGGGGCCTTAGGTGAATATTTTGATTTCTGTGCGGTGCATATAACATTTTTCTATTATTTTGAATTGGCGATGAAAATTTATTTTTTAGGTCTTAGGCTGCTTTCACATCAGCAGTTTTTGCCGATAGCGGCAGATGCGGTGAAAAAAACGCATCTGCCGCGATCACCGCATAACCGCTGCACTTGCGGCACAGTTGCGGCAAGCCCCATACAATGTCTATGCGGGCTTGCGGCAGGTGCGGCAAGTGCGGTATCGGCACTTGCGGCAGGTGCGGCCACAAAAAAAACGCGACTGACCGCGTTTTTTTTTTCGCGGCCGCACCTGCCGCAAGTGCCGAAACCGCACTTGCCGCACCTGCCACACACTTACCGCAAGCCCCATAGACATTGCATGGGGCTTGCCGCAACTGTGCCGCAAGTGCAGCGGTTATGCATTAATCACGGCAGATGCGTTTTTTTCACCGCATTTGCCGCGATCGGCGAAAACCGCTGATGTGAAAGTACCCTTATATGTAGGGAAAATATATTTTTTCTCACCCTCGTGTTTAAAGGGAACCAACCACCTCAGATGACGTGTATAAGCTGTTAATACATGTCCCTGGACCCTATGTACACCATTGCAGCTATGTTTTTGCTAAGAATATTGATAACAGCAAACCGAAATAAACAGTTTATAAACTTACATGATTTAGTACTTGAGGGCGTCTCCCTCGGGCTTTAGTACGAGAGGGCTGTGTCTCCAGCAGCTTGAGTGGCTTTCCTCCCCCTCCCTCTCTGTTTGCAGGACGTCACTGAGAAGACGTGCACGGACGGGAGCTGCCTTGGGTGCCCGCCCACACCAAGATAATATCACGCCCTTCAGTGACGTCCTGCAAACAGAGAGGGAGGGGGAGGAAAGCCACTCAGGCTGCATAAGACACAGCCCTCTCGTACTAAAGCCCGAGGGAGACGCCCTCAAGTACTAAATCATGTAAGTTTATAAACTGTTTATTTCGGTTTGCTGTTATCAATATTCTTAGCAAAAACATAGCTGCAATGGTGTACATAGGGTCCAGGGACATGTATTAACAGCTTATACACGTCATCTGAGGTGGTTGGTTCCCTTTAAGGTATTTCTTCATTTGAATATACATTTTGAAAACATACTCTTCATTCCTAAATGTACATACATTGTGTAACATTTGATGGAGCTATAGCATGAATTTCAGTTTTATTCATTTTTTTAAAGCTCAAAATTAAATAGGGCAGAACACACTCCGATTATTTTATGTTTGAGATAATTCAATTTATTTGTGACAGGAATACGCAGGAAGTCTTATACTGAAGTAGATTAGGTTGGAGAGATATGCTCTTTTAAGTGTGTTTTTATATTATAATTATTTTACTATTTGCTATATTGAATTTTCTGCATTTACTTTTACTACAATTTTGCTACATAGTTTTTTTTACATTTTTTAGAGATCTGCGCAAAGATTTATCTGTTTATCGTATGCATAATTTGACAACAATACATGGATAATTCTTGCTATAATTTCTTCTGCTTAAGAAATAAAAAATTAGATGGTAAAATTAAAAAAAGGAACATGGTTTTCACTTCAACATATTTTTTCTTAACCTGTATTCATTTGACAGTTCACATTTTAAAAAGGTTACTTTATAACTTTCTCAAAAACATTTCTTAACATTGTCACCATGTTCCTGCAACATGAACTATTATTCTTCTGTTGTATACAATGACATGATATGAATATGTCAATCAATTAGCCATTTATATTTTGAAAGAAGAACTACGGTAAGTTTACTTACCGTATATACTCGTGTATAAGCCGAGTTTTTCAGCACAAAAAATGTGCTGAAAAGTCCCCCCTCGGCTTATACACGAGTATATACGGTAATAATAAAAAAAAAATATATATATACCGGCTGTATACAGCCCCCCCCGTGGTATACCGGGCCCCCCCTGTGGCAACCTGTAAAGGAAGCGATGATTATACTTATCGGGTCGCTGTCGCCGAAGCCGCCGCTCTGTCACCGTCCGTCACCGCGCTCCTCCTGGTCTTCATGCTTCCTTCACCGTCGCACAGGAAATGACGTCATTTTCTGTGCGCCGGTGAAGGAAGCATGAAGACGGGAAGGAGCGCGGTGACGGACGGTGACAGAGCGGCGGCGGCGGCGGCGGCGACAGCAACCCGATAAGTATAATCATCGCTTCCTTTACAGGTTGCCACAGGGGGGGCCCGGTATACCACGGGGGGAGTGCTGTATACAGCCGGGTACCGCTGTATACAGCGGGAACTGCTGTATACAGCGGGAGCTGCTGTATACAGCGGGGGCTGCTGTATACCCCTCTGGGGCTGCTAAATACCCCTCTGGGGCTGCTGTATACCCCTCTGGGGCTGCTATATACCCCTCTGGGGCTGCTATATACCCCTCTGGGGCTGCTGTATACCCCTCTGGGGCTGCTGTATACAGCTCTGGGGCTGCTGTATACAGCTCTGGGACTGCTGTATACAGCTCTGGGGCTGCTATATACCCCTCTGGGGCTGCTATATACCCCTCTGGGGCTGCTATATACCCCTCTGGGGCTGCTGTATACCCCTCTGGGGCTGCTATATACCCCTCTGGGGCTGCTGTATATACCCCTCTGGGGCTGCTATATACCCCTCTGGGGCTGCTATATACCTCTCTGGGGCTGCTGTATACCCCTCTGGGGCTGCTGTATACAGCTCTGGGGCTGCTGTATACAGCTCTGGGGCTGCTGTATACCCCTCTGGGGCTGCTATATACCCCTCTGGGGCTGCTGTATACCCCTCTGGGGCTGCTGTATACAGCTCTGGGGCTGCTGTATACAGCTCTGGGGCTGCTGTATACCCCTCTGGGGCTGCTGTATACCCCTCTGGGGCTGCTGTATACAGCTCTGGGGCTGCTGTATACAGCTCTAGGGCTGCTGTATACCCCTCTGGGGCTGCTATATACCCCTCTGGGGCTGCTGTATACCCCTCTGGGGCTGCTGTATACCCCTCTGGGGCTGCTATATACCCCTCTGGGGCTGCTGTATACCCCTCTGGGGCTGCTGTATACAGCTCTGGGACTGCTGTATACAGCTCTGGGACTGCTGTATACAGCTCTGGGGCTGCTATATACCCCTCTGGGGCTGCTATATACCCCTCTGGGGCTGCTGTATACCCCTCTGGGGCTGCTGTATACCCCTCTGGGGCTGCTATATACCCCTCTGGGGCTGCTATATACCTCTCTGGGGCTGCTGTATACCCCTCTGGGGCTGCTGTATACCCCTCTGGGGCTGCTGTATACAGCTCTAGGGCTGCTGTATACCCCTCTGGGGCTGCTGTATACAGCTCTGGGGCTGCTGTATACCCCTCTGGGGCTGCTGTATACCCCTCTGGGGCTGCTGTATACAGCTCTGGGGCTGCTGTATACAGCTCTAGGGCTGCTGTATACCCCTCTGGGGCTGCTGTATACCCCTCTGGGGCTGCTATATACCCCTCTGGGGCTGCTATATACCCCTCTGGGGCTGCTATATACCCCTCTGGGGCTGCTGTATACAGCTCTGGGACTGCTGTATACAGCTCTGGGGCTGCTATATACCCCTCTGGGGCTGCTGTATACCCCTCTGGGGCTGCTGTATACCCCTCTGGGGCTGCTGTATACAGCTCTGGGGCTGCTGTATACAGCTCTGGGGCTGCTGTATACCCCTCTGGGGCTGCTGTATATACCACTGGGGAGGCTACTGTATACTACCACTGGGGAGGCTGCTGTATACTACCACTGGGGAGGCTGCTGTATACCACTGAGGGGGCCTGTATACCACACTGCTGGGGGCTGTATACCTGTGCTGGGGTCCACCCTCGGCTTATACACGAGTCAATAGGTTTTCCCAGGTTTTGGGGGCAAAAGTAGGGGGGTCGGCTTATACACGGGTCGGCTTATACACGAGTATATACGGTATTTTCTTTTCAGCATTTTACAGCCTGGTCAATGCTAAAACCTCAAACAATAGTACTGCATTAATCAACCAAGTGTTGTCCTTCCAAATACTTAAACTAAAGTCAACACAATCTATGAGTACTAATCCTATTTAACCTTTTAAAGAGAATCTGTCAGAAGAATTTGGTAATTTAAAGGCATGGCAGTAATGGCAGTAAGGGTATGTGCTCACGATCCGGAGGCGCTGCGTCTTGGACGCAATGTCCTGGACATGCGGGAACCCGCAGATGCACACAGGTAGATATCTGCATCAAAAATGGATCCTCACAAAATGCAGCCAAAACGCTGTGTGTGAATGTAGCCATATAGTAAGCCATGAGGTCACTGTTGCCATAGTAAACACTAACTTTAAACACTATGGCAAAAGTGACCTCACCGCTTGCTATATGACCTGAGAGCTGCGCTTTTCCTTTTTCACAATATGAAAGCGCTGAGACCTGCGCAATAGTAAAGCAATAAAGCCCAGGTCTCAGTGCTTTCGTATACTTAGCAGATCTCATCGCTGTCCATAGCAACAGTGGTTACTATAGCAACGGTGACCTTATGACAGCGCTGAGACCTGCGCTATAGTAAAGCATGTCATATAGTAACCATTGCCATAGTAACCACTCTTGCTATGTACAGTGCTGAGGCCTGCGCTTTACTGCTTTTCTACACCGCAGGTCTCAGCGCTGTCGTTAAGTGATCAGAGACCACAGGAGCGGATGTATTAATCCTCCCCATGGTCTCTGATGTAGCAGAGCTGAGTCTATCCAGGAAGAGAAGGAGAGGATCATGAAGGGGTATGAGGGTGGTGAGGGGATAATAACAGTGGAGTCACTAAGTGCCTCTCTGTTTTTTTAAATAAAATCATTTTTGTCTTTGTTGTGTCTTTTTTACTATTTATTTGAGATTCTTAAGGGATGGGTCTAACTTGGCCTGACATTAAGAATTTCAGGGCTTAATACTAGCTGGCAATACAATACTGCTGTTAACCCCTTATTTACAAGCGTGCAACCGCCACCAGGGCCGCTGGAAGATCCTTGTAAAATTCCTGGAAATGACGCCATGATGAATGTGCCATTTTCAGGGGTGGAAGCGGGCTGCTATTCTTTAGTGTGAGGGGACCCTAAAACAATGAGTCCTCACATCGCTGAGAATACCAGCCCTCAGATGTTTAGTTTCACCTTCGCTGGCAATTAAAAATAGGATCGAACCCATGAATTATTTTTGGCAGGCAAGTTAAAATTATGAAGCTGTCCGATTTCTCTGGGCTAGACTTTGTATTATCAGTCATAGTCTCTGAAAAAAGGCCAAGAAAGCAAAAAATCTGCCAGGGTATGTAAACATTTAAGCACAACTGTATATTCACTCGGTTCTGTCACTCAGAGCAGACAGCTGGACAGCTGTATGGCAGAACAGTATGCAGTGTACATCATGTCTGTATACTGTTCCCATGCAGTTTGAGTATGTTCTCATCCATCTCTGCCTTTTTTCAGCCCCCCCTAGACCTCATGCTGTTCGGTTTGAGCGTTTTTTTTACCTTTGGTTATACTGTGCCTGCCAATCACAGTAATGCCATTATCAAAGATTAATATGGCATTACTATATGTATGTCTTGCAAGCAATCCCAGCATGTTTATTGGCTGAAAGTCATGTTTATTGGCTGAAACAGCTCACTCGAATATCACAAGTAAAATCCAAAAAACTCGCCGAGTAACTATAATCCCGAATACCGTACTATCTGTGCAAATAGGGAGTAGTAACCAGTATACTCGCGCATCACTAGTGGACACACCTTGATTTAACATGTCCCTTTTGTCACATTTTATTCCAGGGTACCACCATATCTGTCCAGGCCTATTTCATGAGTTTAATTCTTTAAAAAATTCTGTGGAATCAGGGTTGGAAAGCAATGTCTGACTTTCATTAGCTCATTTTCATAGATTTGTTTTTATTTATTATTACTTTTGTCAGATTCAAGTTATTTCTGTGACCATTGTGGGTTTTTCTATAATTAAACGAGGGGTACCAACTATTTTGACCATGGGTGTAGCAGGGGCAAATGTAAAAGATTATCTCAGTACACAAACAATTTGTTAACCCCTTCACCACCCGGTGATTTTCTGTTGCAGTAAAATTGCAAAAAATGTGCAATTCCACAATGATTTTATTTATTCTTTCATTTACTATGTTCACCACATGGAAAACTGACGCGAAAGTATGATTCCCCAGTGTGTATATACCAAACATCTATTGTTTTTTTTTTTTTATTTAATTGGTGAAAAAAAAATCAGAAATGTGTAAAAAAAAAAAAAAAAAAAAAAAGAATTGTGCCTTTGGCACCATTTTCTGAGACCCATAATATTCCCATTTTTTTTATAAGGCATTTATGTTTTTGACAGAGCTAATGTTTTTAATTATACCATTTTGGTGTAGATGGGATGTTTTGATACCTACTTATTGAATTTTACTGTAATGTTGCGGTAACCAAAAAAAAATGAAAACAATCCTCCCTTTACCAGTCAGATGAATGTGTTTTATATTTTGATAGATTAGCAATTCTGAGTGCGGTGATACCACATATGTGTATTCTTTATTTTTGTTTTATTTTCCACAAGGAAAAAGGGTGTGATTGGACCTTTTTTATTTTATTATATTTTTTAAAACTTTTTTTTCACTTTTTGTTGTTTTTACTAGTACTTTAAGCTATGCTGGTCCATTTGCTGGTCTTGATATGCTGTCTTGAAGCTATGCTGGTCCGATTTCCTGTGCTGTACAGATCAGTGCATCAGAACCATTCTGTACACCACCTCCCTATGAATGCCAGCGCTCAGTCAGGTTTCACAGGAACTTTATCATCATAGAAACAGTGGTCATCAACTGTACCCTTGCAGTCATGACAACTACTGAAGCGTGAGTGCCGTAATATTCGTAATCGCTATACTCGTTACAGCTACTTTGTAATAATCTTCATTCCGAATAGCAAGTATAATGTAAGTCAATGGGAAATGCAAATAATTTTCTGCTGGACCCCACAAAGAGGTCAGGGAGCCTGAGAAAAAGGCTGAAATGGATGGGAAAGTGATGAAACAGAATGGGAAGAGCCGGAAGAATATGCCTGCATGCATTTTTGACTCGCATATGGTTTGTGGGAATAACTTTGTCGCAGGATTACACCACTGTTACAGATACACAAAAACAACTACCAAGCCTAACCTAAATCACATTTAACAGGCCACAAAGGTTCAGAAACAATTATTCCTGCATAATCACTTGTTTACAAGGCTAAATAAACAAGAGAAACAAAACAAATTGCTTCGCCTTTTACAATTGGGAGGGCCCTGACTTACACATTTTTTAGGTCCCTCTGTCATACATCATTTTTAGTTAGCTATTCCCCAGCACTTTACAAGGCCAGCTACAACATACCAGTAGGTATGTTGATCTTTGACCTCAGAAGCCTCAGGTGGCCCTGTAAGGGCCACTTTACAGACACCAACTTCTGTGACCAACTTCTGAACAGATCTCTGGTTGCAGTGAAATCATGGACACATTGCTCTATTTTGTGGCTGTGTACAAATGGAGCAATGTGTACATGATTTCACTTCAACCAGAGATCTGTTCAGAAGTTGGTCACAGAAGTTGGTGTGTGTAAAGCGGCCCTAAGATGCGTTTTGAGGAGCCTCTCTTGCATAGACATTTGGGCAGTCTCTCCCTTATTGACACTCAGATAGTGGAATACATATTCCATAGCAGTTTACAATGTGCCCATTGTAGCGTTGGGCTTCACCCTCCTCCTCCACCGCCATGTGATTCTGCTCTACATTCAAATGTTCAGAGGACCTGCAGTAGGCAGGAAACATGAGATTGGGCAGGGCTTAGAGGTGGTCCTGTAACATATGTTTTGGAGGGTCCGCTCTTACTTAGACATTTGGGTAGTCCCTCCACCATTGACACTGTGATAGCAGAATACATATTCCATAGCAGTTTACAATGTGCTAATTGTAGCGTTGGGCTTCACTCTCCTCCTCCACCTCCCTGACATTTTGCGCCCCCAAATTCAAATGTTCAAAGGGCCTGCAGTAGGCAGGAACCTGAGTTTAGTGAGAGCCTTCATGTGGCCCTGTAACATACATTTCGAAGTGCCCTCCTCTAGAAATCTTGGAGTTCCCTCTTGTGTACATTAGAGTGTGCCCTCACTTATTCATATTGTGGGGCCCTCACTCTATTATGTAACTCATTTAATGGCAGATAATTTTTGCTAAGAGACATGGAATAATAGAAGGTAGCAGTGAATGCGGCCTATGGTCCTTAAGTCTGACTGAACTCTATGAACCGAAATAAAAAAACAGCACTTGTTAAATGGATGACAAACTGAAATATATTTCTTGTCAAAGTCAATGGATAAAGGATATTTGGTGCTCCCCTGCAGGATAGGTTGGGAAAGCTTCTCCAAATGGCTCAGAGATTGTGATTGACAATATTTCCCAGATTATACAGGAAGAGAAGACTTCTTGATACCATACTACTTCGTCCACTGCAGAATGTGCATCGTATTTACAAAAAGTACTCCTGGAAGCTGTGTCATAGGTGCAGTAAGATACCGTGATAAGGGCCTCCCTTGACAAACATTATCTATGATGGACTACTGTAGTAGTTGTGGCCCTCAATTCAATTTTCAGAGGGCCATCATGTCGGTCATGAAGAGTGAGTGTAAATTTCTATTGAATATGTATCCAATATCTCAATCACAATTTGGAATAAACTCTCATTCCTTGGCATCACAGAGACCTGGCTCACCCCCTCCGACACGGCCTCCCCTGCTGCACTATCCTACGGCGGATTCAATCTTTCCCACACACCCCGCCCCTCTGACAAACATGACGGAGGTGTCGGCATACTCCTATCCAACACCTGCTCTTTCGCCCCTATTCCATTACCCCCCTCTGTTACTCTCCCATCTTTCGAAGCCCACTCTGTCCGCATCTTCTCCCCTGTAACCTCCAGCTAGCCATCATCTACTGCCCCCCTGGATCCATCCCCACCTTCCTTGACCACTTTACCACCTGGCTACTTCATTTCCTCTCTACTGACATCCCCACCATCATTATGGGCGACTTCAATATCCCCATTGACACTGCCCACCAAACCGCCTCTCAACTTCTTTCCCTGACCTCCTCCTTCGGGCTCTCCCAATGGTCCTCCTCTGCCACCCACAAAGATGGCCACACGCTGGATCTCATCTTTACCCGTCTTTGCTCCCTTACTAATCTCACAAACTCAACCCTCAACCTGTCTGACCACAATCTGCTGACCTTCACCGCCCTCTCCTCCCCTACTACATCACCTCCTCTCCGCAAACTTGATCATCCCCGCAGAAACCTAAAACACATTGATCTACACTTACTCTCAGAATCCCTTCTCCCTCTCGCCAACATAACATCTATATGTGACACAGACACTGCCACCACCCTCTACAACACCACATTAACCAAGGCACTTGACCTAGCAGCCCCCCTCACACACCATGCTCCACGCACTAATAGGCAACCCTGGCACACCACCCTCACTAAAGACCTGAGACGGGCATCCAGGGTCGCCGAGAGGCGATGGAAAAAATCACCTTCCACTGAGCATTTTGCACTGTTCAAACAGTCCCTCATCACCTTCAAGACTGCACTTGCCACCGCCAAACAAACCTTCTTCTTATCCCTAATTACCTCCCTGTCCCACAATCCCAAGCAACTTTTCAAAACCTTCAATTCCTTACTCCGCCCGCCTGCTCCCCCTCCCTCTCCCTTATCTCTGCAGAAGACTTTGCCTCCTTCTTCAAAGAAAAGATTGACAGAATCAGAGACAGCTTTGATCCACTGTCCCCACAGCCTCCCCTTTCACCTATACTGCCCTCTACTTCCATCAACTGCTTCCCCCCTATAACTGAAGACCAGCTCTCCTCCCTCCTGTCAAAATCACACCTCACCACCAGTGCCCACGACCAGCTCCCATCCCACCTCATTCCCAACCTCACCTCCGTTATCATCCCAGCCCTAACTCATCTTTTATACCTATCACTTACCACTGGCACCTTCCCCTCAGCCTTCAAACATGCCTTGATCACACCCATCCTCAAAAAACCCTCCCTCGATCCCACAACTGTCTCCAACTACCGCCCTATATCTCTCCTCCCTTTCGCCTCTAAACTACTTGAACAGCATGTCCACTCTGAGCTGTCCTCTCACCTCTCCTCCTGCTCCCTCTTTGACCGCCTGCAATCTGGCTTCCGACCCCTCCACTTCACTGAAACAGCCCTGACCAAAGTCACAAATGACCTACTGACTGCCAAAAGCAAGTGCCACTACTCTGTTCTCCTCCTCCTCGACCTGTCAGCCGCCTTCGACACTGTTGACCACTCCCTTCTACTACAGATCCTGGAATCTCTTGGCATCACGGACCTTGCCCTCTCTTGGATCTCCTCATACTTAACGGACCGCACCTTCAGCGTCACCCACTCCCACACATCCTCCTCGCCCTACCCCCTATCTGTCGGGGTCCCTCAGGGCTCGGTTCTTGGACCATTACTGTACTCAATCTACACTCTCGGTCTAGGGCAACTCATTGAGTCCCATGGCCTCCAATATCACCTCTACGCCGACGACACCCAAATCTACCTGTCTGGTCCTGACATCGCCTCCCTTCTATCCAAAATTCCACACTGCCTGTCCGCCATCTCATCCTTCTTCTCTGCTCGCTTCCTTAAGCTGAACATGGACAAAACCGAGTTCATAGTCTTCCCCCCAAGAAGCTCCCCCTCACTACCTGACCTTCGTCGTCAACGACTGCTCTCTCTCTCCAGTCCCCCATGCCAAGTGCCTCGGGGTTATCCTTGACTCTTCCCTCTCCTTCAAGCCCCACGTCCAGGCCCTCACCACCTCCTGCCGACTCCAGCTCAAAAACATCTATAGGATTCGCACTTTCCTTGACCACAACACTGCTAAAACCCTTATTCACGCTCTCATCATCTCCCGCCTCGATTACTGCAACCTCCTGCTCACCGGCCTCCCTAATACCTCCCTTGCACCTCTCCAATCTATCTTGAACTCCGCTGCCCGCCTAATCCATCTGTCTCCCCGCTACTCCCCTGTCTCCCCCCTCTGTCAAGCCCTTCATTGGCTCCCTGCTTCCAGAGATCCGGTTTAAAATATTAACCATGACATACAAAGCCATTCACAACCTGTCCCCTCCATACATCTCTGACATGGTCTCCCGTTACCTACCCTCACGCAACCTGCGATCCTCCCAAGAGCTTCTCCTCTACTCCCCCCTCATCTCCTCTTCGCACAACCGCATGTACAGGATTTCTCCCGTGCTTAACCCAGACTCTGGAACTCACTGCCCCAACACATCAGACATTCTCCTACCCTGGGAACCTTCAAAAGAAGCCTGAAGACCCACCTGTTCCGCCAAGCCTACCACCTGCAATAAGACCCGGTCCACCACACCGCCTCATGACTGGAATTTCCCCCTCCTACTGTATCCCCACCCACCCCTCGTAGACTGTGAGTCTTTGTGGACAGGATTTCTCCCTTCTTGTTTTTGTACAACTGAATTGTCAACATTTATTGTTACTTGTATTGCTACTATGTTACTTGTCCTAGTCTGCCCTTTTTAACATGTAATGCGCCATGGAATATAATGGCGCTATATAAATTAATAATAATAATAATAATAATAATGTAACAGCATGTAGAAAAAATAGCCGCACTCACCGACATTTGATCTCTTAGTCCTTTATTCATAGTACATCTTCATGAACATCTGACCGTGCTGAGCAGGGAGGGGAGTGCAAGGGAGGCGGACGACGGTTCACCGTTTCGCGGCCGTATGCCGCTTCTACGGCATATAATAATAATAACTTGTGACAAGGGCCTCCAATCACAAATATTAGTTTGGTAGGACCATTGTATACTCCAGATCTGTGCACTGCAGAATGTGCATAGGGTTTGTAAACATTAGCCATATGGGCTGAGTGAAGGTTGATGCAGGAAGACACCATTACAAGGGCCTCCAATCACAAATAATAGCTAGGCTGGAGTAGGAATACTGTCCTAGTTTGTCCACTACACAATGGGCATAGAATTTGTAAAAATTAGCCCTATGGACTGAGTGAACTGAGGGACGTCCACGTCCACGTCCACGTCCACGTCCCTGTCCCTTAACAACAGGCTTTTTGGATAATTTGGGTTTTGTTGACAGATTTTGAGATGTGGATTGCACAAGCCAACCTAGCTGTCACAGGAACATCCAAAATAATGGGGAAAATGGCCTGGTGCGTGCTTGCTAGCAAGCAGTAGGATATGTTTGGACTAATGCTTTGCGTTCGGCAGTAACCATTTTTTAAAGTGTAACAATGTGGACACTAGAAGGCAGGCTGTGACCACAAAAACAGGGGGGAAAAGGGCCCGATGCGTGTTTGTTAGCAAGTAGTATGAAATGTTTGGACTAATGGTTTGCATTGGACAATAACCACCTTTTTAAGTATAGTAACTTGGACACCAGAAGGCAGGCTGTGACCACAAAAACAGTGAGGGAAAGGGCCTGGTGCATGCTTGGTAGCAGGTATTAGGAAATGTTTGCATTGGGCAATAACCACCTTTTTAAGTATAGTAACGTGGACACCAGAAGACATGCTGTGACTACAGCAAAAGTGGGGAAAAGGGCCTGGTGCATGCTTGGTAGCAGGCAGTAGAAGTTTTTTGGACTACTGCTTTGGATTGGGCAATAACTGCTGTTTTAAGTGTAGTAATGTAGACACCAGAAGGCAGGCTGTGACGCAAAAAAATGTAAATAATAAAAAAAAATGAGCTTCCCAGTATTTTGATTGCCAGGCAAGGTAAAGCTTGGAGTAGCAGCCTGTAGCTGTCCTCTTTGTCTGCAATGAGATTCCAAAATACAGCAAAACGCTACGTAATTTGTAAAAAATGATTTATTCTTACACTACTATGATGTCAATGGGTGAGAGGCGCTACAGCCAATCACAGACACTGTCACAGAGAGTGGGCGTCTGTGATTAGCTGTTGGAGCCAGTGCACTAACCGGGAAACAACCCATACACTCCAGCATCTATTGTGCAGGATACTGCACTGGCTCCAACAGCCAATCACAGATGCCCACTCTCAGTGACAGCGTTTGATATTGGCTGTTGTTCCTCTCAAAAGTGAATAATCAGGCCTGCAGACTCCGGTAAGCATGAGCTCATGTTCAATCATTATTTTGTTAGTTTTTACAGCCCCTCAGCCACTATTCCTTAAGTTTAAAGTCCATATTCATGGTTCGGACCTTAAAAATAATCCGTCCTTGTCCGCTGAACCTGAACATTGGCAGGTTCACCCATCACTACTCAGGGCCCAATGATGTTATTTTATTATTTAATTACAGTATGTCCAACTATGGTCAACTTTCTCAGTAAATCAGCATGGTATCTTTGAATCTCATACCTTTCACCGAGTCTGAAACCTTTTAAATAAATACATAGTGAAAACATTCAATGCATATAATATATGCATTTGACATTGTTGGGATTTAAGCATGTATTTGTAGTACTAACAATGTATAATTAATATATACTTTGTTTCATGGTTAGGGATATGTTTATGACATTAGTAAACTAAGGAATTCTCTAGTCAAGTACATTTTGAAATCATGGAACAAAAGTCTTTGAAGTTTGCCCACATTTTTCCAAGCTGGGTTTAAATATATCCTTATGTGTCTTCTAACCATACCAACAAAACATAAACACACTTTTTTGTTAAGCAGAACAAGTACTGTAGAGTTTGTACTAAATCTAAAGATTGTAGCCGAATTTCATATTTGATTTTACAATATATAAATTAACAAAACATTTTAGAATATGTTCTTTTCACTTATTTTGCACAATAGTGTGACTTTATTTTGTTTTTTAAAGTTGTCTTTTAAAATTTAAAGCACTTAAAGAGTTGACTAGAGCATTTGCTTTGTTTTACTTATGAATTAATTTCTAGACATAATCTATCACATAAACTGAAATCAATTATATAAATGAAAAGCTAAATCAGAACTCTAAGATCATACAGTAAATCATCTCTGTATGTACAGTATGTGGCTGTTACCTTGTCATCTTCTCTGTTATTCACTTTTACCCCTTCAAGACATTTGATATATATGTACTGTGGCCAAAGTTCCAGTAACTGCGTTGCATTGTATTGTGACTGAGTTACAATGGCTGTACACTGCCCAGGGTTCTGTGTTGGCGATTGCTGTGAAATCTCATCAGCCAATCAAAGTGTTTATAAAATTTGTAGAAGAAAATAAAAATGAATTTAGCAATTGGTTCTGTTTGAGACCAGACCAATCACAGCAGTCAAAATAGATGGGTTGATTGCAACGTCACTCGTTTGCATCGATTGGCTGATCAATGCTTACTGATCTATCAGCGCCTAGAGGTGGGGTTGGCAACTCCAGGCCTCGAGGGCCGCACACAGTGCAGGTTTTCAAGATTTCCTTAGAATTTGACAGTTGGCAATTGAAATAATTATAAATTATCAACTGTCAAATTCTAAGTAAATCTTTAAAACTTGGACTGTGTGCTGCCCTCGAGGCCTGGAGTTGCCCACCCCTGGCCTAGAGGGATAATCTGATCACATTTACTATACACTTGTACTATTTCGGGTCAATAAGACCCGAACTATAAAAATGTTGATTTTAGCTACTGTGTTTTATATGAATACTTATTTAATTATTAAACTGTATGTGAACATGGTTGATCATAAACAAATGAAATTAAAACTTAATTTTTATTTATTTATTTCAGAAAAATGTTACACGGGCTGTTTGCAATTATGTTCGCTTTTAGCATTCTGCACACAAATAAGAAAACATGCTTTAGATTTCTATTATTGTAACATGAAATCTAACTAAATATAACTTTGTGTTAACATATTTTATAAAACAACAAATGGAAAGTAATGAAAACGTCAGTTTTTCTTTTTTATCTCTAAAAAAGGGTGAACAGGTTGATGCATTTTTACATTAAACACAATAATAAAACACATGTCCTTTACATAGATATTTTGCACAACCAGCATGTCAGATTTGTTTTGTTGTCACAAGAATATGGACAGAAGCTACATCTCTTCCTTATTTGACTGGTAGCTGTGCTGGTGGAGGCTGGTGGAATCTCTTTCTTGAGCATGCTGCTGGACACTCTTCACAATGACTCCTGCTCCTCCACATCTGGGATTTACTTTTCTGGCTTTGATATATGGCCTAAGGCTAGGGTCACATTTGTGTTGTGACCCTAGCACGACGCAAGTGTTAAATACTTAGACATGTTTGCAGCACACAAAGCCCCAGGAAAGCTTTAGCTGAGTGCACAGGAAATGCTGTCTGCATTGTTTTCCTGTGCGCTGTTCAAAAGCGCATATCCAGGAGCTTTGTGTGTGGCCGGCTGCTAAGGTAAACACCGGGTTTCTATGGGGCTCCATTGCCTGGCAGCGCATAGCGTTATCGCTATGCGCGGCGGCAAAAATTTCTAAGTATTTAATGCTTGCGTCATGCTAGAGTCACAATGCAAGTGTGACGCTAGCCTAACTAGGGATTTTACTAATTCTTCAATAAAAATTATTTTTATGCAGCTTGTTTCCACTCCAATTGCAGTTGATTTCTCTCCATAAAACAAATGTGTTGTATGCCAAAACATCCAGAATGTTGTAAAATACTATGATTGGCCAAAACTAGTTTTGTGTTTGCATGTGTATGTTGATATTGGTTGAACTAGTGTATCAACAGCCCCTTTGGTGGCATTATAATTTATTATCATGTCCGGCTTTCTGTCTTTTCGATTACTTATTGCATTATCATGGTGCATTGTGTCCATTAGAATTACATGTTTATTTTTTTGAGAAAGTAAGATACAACCATTGTATCCCCAGTAAAGTAGATCTATACACATCTCTTTTACTAAGGATACCTTGTTGCAGTACTAGCTTGTTTTTCCTTATAGTACCCAGCATGGTAATTTGTCTTTTTCACAACATCTGGCCCAGTTGGTAGGATGTGAAAAAGCTGTCACATGTGACATTTTGACCTTTTAGTCCATGAGTCAAATTGAGAACAACTCGCATACCCTAATTTTTTTCAGGTCTTTCTCCAGGGTTCCTTCATGTATACACTTGAGCATTTACAACGTGTACTTTGCTGGCTTAGACTAGGGTCACATTTACGTTGTGACCCTAGCATGACACAAGCGTTGAATACTTAGAAATCTCCTCTGCAGCGCATAGCTTTAACGCTATGCGCTCTAGCAGCCGGCCACACACAAAGCCCCAGGATGTGCACTTTTGGACAGTGCACAGGAAAACCCTGCAGACAGTGTTTCCTGTGTGCTCAGCTAAAGTGCGTTTCCTGGAGCTTTGTGTGTGGCCGGCTGCTACAGTAGACACTGGGTTACTATGGGGCTCCATTGCCTGGCAGTGCATAGCATTAATGCTATGCAGTGCGGGGTAAAATTCTAAGTTTTTAACGGTTCAGTCATGCTAGGGTCACAAGGCAAGTGTAACCCTAGCCTTACTCATAGGGATGGGCGAATCTACTCGCTAGGACTCGTTACTCGGCGAGTAGTGAGTGACTCGCAGGACTCGGTACTCTGTGAGTTTCCCAGCGATTACTCGCACGAGTCCAATGCAAATCAATGGCAAACGCTGACAAAACTAGGATTGCCATTGTCTTGCATTAGACTCGGCTACTGTGCCAGTGATAGCAGGGAAACTCGCAAAGCAAAGTAACTGCTGTTACATTGCGAGCCGAGTCCAGCTGTCTTCTCTGTGTACAGGCAGCTCCAGGGTCCTAGAGCCCGCTTGCTCACAGAGATGATGTAGCACTTCTGAGATTGTTCTCAGTCTGCTCATTCCCTGTGCATAGACATCTATATCTATGCACAGGGGATGTAGCAGAGAGGACATCGTATTTTGGACTACGTCGGACGGAAGAGGATATTTTTAATTAAAGATGGAGTCCCTAATGGCTTTTTTTTTTATTTCTAATAAAACATTTTCTCTGTGTGGTGTTTTTTTAACCCTTTATTGGAGATTCTTAGTGGCTGGGTCAAACATGGCCTGACATTAAGAATCTCGGGCTTAATAGCAGCTTGTATAACAAACCTGGTATTAACCCCTTTATTACCCAGCGTGCCACCGCCACCAGGGCCGCTGGAAGAGCGGGGTTTAGCGCCAGAGGATGGTGCTTCAATGAACGCGCCATCTTCTGGGGCGGCTGCGGGCTGCAATTTGCAGCGGGGGGTGCCCAGAAAGCTTGGGCATCCCTGCGCTGCAGATTCCAGCCCCCAGCTGCTTAGCTGTACCTGGCTAGACATAGAAATTGCGCGGAGCCCCACGCATTTTTTTTTTATTATTTCATGAAATTCATGAAATAATTAAAAAAAAGGGCTCCCCTATATTCTTGTGTCCGGCCAGGTACAAATAGGCACCTGGGGGTTGGGGGCAGCCTGTCGCTGCCTGCTGGATCCGGCTGGTTCCAGAAATACGGCGAAGCCCACGTGAAATTTTTTTCTGACAAATCCATAAAACAATGTAAATAAAAGGGACTGCATCTTTATTATCCCCTGGACCATGGGCGAGGGGTTAATAAAGATGCAGTCCCTTTTTTAGGATTGTTTTATTGATTTTTCAGAAAAAAAATTACATGGGCTTCGCCGTATTTCTGGAACCAGCCGGATCCAGCAGGCAGCGACGGGCTGCCCCCAACCCCCAGGTGCCTATTTGTACCTGGCCAGACACAAGAATATAGGGGAACCCTTTTTTTTTATTATTTCATGAATTTCATGAAATAATTAAAAAAAAATGCGTGGGGCTCCGCGCAATTTCTATGTCTAGCCAGGTACAGCTAAGCAGCTGGGGGCTGGAATCCGCAGCGCAGGGATGCCCAAGCTTTCTGGGCAACCCCCGCTGCAAATTGCAGCCCGCAGCCGCCCCAGAAGATGGCGCGTTCATTGAAGCGCCATCCTCTGGCGCTGAACCCCGCCCTTCCAGCGGCCCTGGTGGCGGTGGCACGCTGGGTAATAAAGAGGTTAGGGCCAGCTTTGTATTATCAGCTGGCCCTAAGAGCGAAATTTATGGCGGTCACGCCAATATTAGACATGACCGCCATGAATTTCTATTAAATTGTTTTAAAAAAAACACAACACAGAGAAAAATTTTTATTAGAAATAAAAAAAAAAGCCATTAGGGACTCCATCTTTAATTAAAAAAATCCTCTTCCGTCCGACGCAGTCCAATACGCGATGTCCTCTCTGCTACATCCCCTGTGCATAGATATAGATGTCTATGCACAGGGAATGAGCAGACTGAGAACAATCTCAGCTCTGCTACATCAGGCAGCAGGCGGGCTCTAGGACCCTGGAGCTGCGGCTGCCAGCACACAGAGCAGACAGGACTCTTATCTGTGCGAGTTTCCCAGCGATTACTTGCAAAGTAAACGAGTCCAATGCAAATCAATGGCAAAACTAGGATTGCTTCAGGCTGAAGCTTCCGAGACACATCTGTGATTTGTAAATCGCACACTACTCGCTATTACTCACTTCCCCATTCATTAACATTGGACTCGCTAGACTCGCAACGAGTAGCGAGTCCCGGGCACGGACTCGCTAGAGTCAAGCGATTCCGAGTAATTTAGGATTCGCCCATCACTACTTACTCAGTATGTATTGTCTGAACGGGCACCTACCTTGGAATGCCACGAATTGTTCATCGACAGTTACAACTTCACTAATATTAGTGTTAGTGTGCTACATATGAATCTACTTGGTGCTATCTATTATTTTTTTTTTTCTGCAAGAAAAAAATGGACTTCATTAAGACTGCTTTCACATCGGCGGTAATCATTAATCGCGGCAGTTGCGGTGAAAAAAACGCAACTGCCGTGATCAGCGATTACCGCTGGTGTGAAAGGGGCCTAACACTGCAACATCTGAGATTGCTAATGATTCCAGACAATTTTGTGTTAAAAATGCTAAATGGTGTCCTTCCCTTCTGAGCCCCGCCATGTACCCAAACAGTAGTTTTCCACCAAATATGGGATATCAGTGTACTCTAGAGAAATTTCTCAGCAGAGGGTATGGTGAGCTTTCTCCTGTTCATTTTCTGAAAAAGCTAAATTTTGGACTAATGCAACATTTGTATGGGACAAATATGATTTTTTTTGTTTTCACAACTCACTGTTCTCAAATTTTGAGAAGTACGTGGGAGCTTAAAGGGCTTTAACCAGCTTAACCAGCAGGATTTAGGGCTATAAAGTGAAGCCAGTGCCTTTCAGGCACTGGGATAATGACTGCAATCATACCTTTAGTTGAATGATTCAAGATTTGATTGCAGAGAAAAGTGTTATAAAAAGAGGAAAGGAGATGAATGAAGTGTGCAGCAATGTGTCACTATGTGGGGTTGGGTTATTTTTATTACTCGTCATGTCGGCTCTAAGCCAAACCCTCCTCCCTCCCTCCCTTGCTCTTTCCCCCTCTTCCTGTCAGTATTTACCAGGTACAGGCTGCCTGAAATTGCACATGCTCATAGCACTATGTCAGGAGTCTTATGTGCCCGAACTCTTTCCCTCCCTCGCCTTGTTCTTTTGCACTCCTGTGATAGCGTGCAGAAACAAGCAGGAGAAGATCCCACCCCTCTAGCATCTCTGGATGTCCGCAGTCTGTCTCCTCTCACAGACCGCCGGAAGATCCAGAAGAGATGAGACTGCATCCATTCACAGAAGAGACCAGGGAGACTGGGACTGATCCTGCTACATTCATCACAGCAGTACAGGTGAAAACAAAAACCTGCAATTACAGGTAATCCCACTGTACCACCAATGATTATATACCTATATAATGCCACTAATCCACCAACGAATATATCTATATACTGCCACTAATCTACCAATGATTATATACCTATATATTGCCACTCATCTACCAATCAATATATCTATATACTGCCACTGATCCACCAATAAATATATACCTATATACTGCCACTGATCCACCAATGATTATACACCTAATTGCTGTTACTGATCCATCAATGATTAAATACCTATATGCTGCTACTCAACCAATAATTATATACCTAAGCGCAAAGAACATTCTTGTGGAGAAAATTTGATTTGTTTATTTTTTACGGCTCAACGTTCAAAAGTTTTGTGAATCACCTTGGGGTTCAAATGCTCACAAACACATCTTGAAAACTTCATTGAGGGTTCTAATTTCCAAAATGCGGTCACTTTTGTTTTTTTTTCACTATTTAGGCTCTCCAAATGCAACTTGGCATCTGCTAATGGTTGCAGCCAATTTTCTGCTTGAAAAGTGAAATGACGCTCCCTTCCTTTCGAGGCCTTCTGTGCGTCCAAACAGTGGTTTTCTACCACATAAGCGGTATTGGTGTACTCAGAAAAATTGTACTACAAATTATGGGGTCCACTTTTTCTGTCACCCTTGTGAAAATAAAAAACTTGCTGAAAGTAAATTTTTGTGGCGAAAATATGATTGTTTTTATTTTCATGGCCAAACTGTGTAGCGCTTGGGGGTTTAAGGTACTGACCATACATCTAGAAAAGTTCATAGAGTGGATCTAGTTTCCAAGTGAGGTCACTTGTGGGGGTTTTCACTGTTTAGGCACATCAGGCACCCTCAAACATGACATGGTGCCTGCTAATAATTGCAGACAATTTTGCAATGGTGCTCTTTCCCTTTCAAGTCCTGCCAAGCATCCAAACAGTAGTTTTCCACCACATATGGGGTATCAGCATACAAATTATATTGTGCAATTTTTCTGTTACCCTTGTGAAAAGAAAACATTTTTTGTTACAACATTTTTATATGGGAATTTTTTTCATATTTTCACGGCTCAACGTTATAAAATTCTGTGAAGTACCCGTGATGGGTCCAAGGTGCTCACCACACATTTAGATAAGCTACTTGAGGGGTTAGTTTCCAAAATAGGGTAACTTGTGGGATGTTTCCACTGTTTAAGCAAACCAGGGGCTCTCCAAATGTAACATGACATCCACTAACAATTTCTTGCTCCTTCCCTCTTAAACCCTGCCGTGCACCCAAAGAGTAGTTTTATACCACATATAGGCTGGGGTCACACATAAGCCTTGGATCCGTTATTGGCATCAGTTTTTTAACTTTATTTTTCTAAGGCTATGGTCACACTTGCGGCAGGGCACTGCAGATCCTGATATGGTTTTGAGCAGTAAAAGCACTCCAAACCGGACCAGAAACGCATCCCATAGTAGCCCTTGGTCCTGAAAGCATTAACATTAGGTCTATGGCGATGCGCTTCCCATAGACCTAATGTTAATTATTCAGGAACAAGGCTAGCGGCTCATACAGTACGTACATTACGTACTGTATCTACTACACAGCGCTGAGCCTTGGGTTCATTCATAAAATAGTAAATGCAGACAATAGTCGGCAATACTATAAATTCCCAAGATTAACCCCTCACATGGCCACCGAGTGGACAGATTGTCTCTAGGGAGAGGGGGCACCCCTAGACACATGTTGCCCACATCTATCATTAACATTAACCCTTTGTACATCCCTGCGGCAGCAGGGATGAACAAGCATACGGTAACCGGATTGCTCCGTATTCCACATACTGAGCAATCCGGTTACCGCATTGCGGTTTGCCGGACACATTTTGTGAACAACATGTGTCTGAAGGCAATTGTGCTTACTGCATCCGTATCTGGATTCGGTAACCGCAAATAGGCTAGGGTCACACTTGCGTCGTGGGTGGTTTTTCCATGCGTTTTTCACATTTGTCTTTTGTGAAAAATATGCAAATGCATCCATAGGCACCAAATGCAAAAAACGCATGCCCCAATGCCAAAAACACATGGCTAAAGTGCCATGCGTTTTTTGGATGTGTTTTTGGCTCAGCACCAAAAACGTCTCTTGAGACGTTTTTTGGTGCTTTTTCAAAAATGCATGCATTTTTGTAACATGGGCCCTATGGGAAACGCATGCAAAAATGCATGGCACTAAATGGTACAATGTGTTTTTGCATGCGTTTTTGCTTGTGTTTTTTAAGGCTGCTCCTGACCTTACAACAAAAACCAGCCCAAAAGCACAGGCAGGCAAAAACAACCTTAAAAAACACAGCCAAGTGTGACCCTAGCCTAACCCTATCAAGTGTGACCCTAGCCTAAGTCCAAAAACTGATGCTAAAAATGGATCCTGGGATCAAGCGTGACTGCATTGTTAGCAAAAGCTATTTGTTTTTTTTTACTGGACCCAAAAAAGCTGCAAGCAATATTTTTGGGTGCAGTAAAAAAATTGATTAGTTTTTCCATAGGGCCCCATATTAAAAAAAACTAGCATTTTTTTGCAAAAAATGGCAAAGTTCAAAAAATGCATAGGCTGAACAGGATGCTCAAAAAACAGCCTTTGGTTAGGGTCAGATAATGCGGTAACGGATTGCAAATAGTGCATATCAGTTTTTGTATTGCAGCCTATGGGCTGTGGATCCGGATCCGGTTATGAGCATTTTTAATGATTGGTAAATTTTCTAAATATTTGCCAAATTTCTGATATGTTATAAATAAATGCAAAAATAGTTGTCCTAATTTTACCACTAAGGCTACATTCACATGGTGCGTAATTGCACCATTAATGTAGCGCTTTTTACAGATCCGCTATTGTTGTGAAATGCAATGACATTGACTGTCCAGCCAAGTCAATGCATTTCGCAATTTGGCATTCAGACACTGCACATTTTACACATCTGTTCTTGGGCTCAAGAACAGATCCATAAAAAGATATTGACATGTCGATTATTTGGCGTATTTTGCCTGCGCTATTTACTCACGTCGCCGTGCTCCCCTGCTTATCTCCAGCGATGTCCCCTCATACAGAGACTGTAGGACCTATGGGAGGACCTAGCACTGCACCATGTGACCGAGTGACATCACCCAGTCACATGGGCAGGCCACTGTGTCCTAGAGGCAGTGACATTGCGGCCTCCAGGTATGACAGGACACCACTGGAAATCATCAGAAAAGTGCTGTGAGGTGAGCAAAAGTGCAGCAGAATAAATCAACACATTCACACACAGAAGGCTGCGTTTTGTGTGGATCCATTCTTGGGCTAGGGTCACACTTAGAAGGCACAATCCGGAAACTGCATCCATTACCGGATGCGGTTTTGGACTGTGCCTTCATACTTCTTAAAATTTGTGAAAATGTAATCCTCATTCCGGATCTGGATGCATTAATGCATCCGGTTTTGGAATGAGGATGTCTGCAATTTTCAAAACCGGATCCGGATCCAGTACCACAAGGTACATTTATATTAACTCACGTTTTGAAGAAAGGTCTGGGTCAGCACCAACCTTTCCAGCGTTCCCCTTTTACTTTGGGGATCTCATTAGAGATGAGCGATGTTCGATTAGAATAGTTCGCCAATCTCAAATTCGAGTTGATTTTGGCGCTATTCGAGTCATTCGCCGAATTCGAACAATTTGGTTCAAATTCGGCGAATATCGAACATGTTCGATTTTGGTTCGAAAATGCGACAGATGCGGTCAGAAAACCGCATCTGCTGCATTTTCGGCCAAAATAAACAGCTAATAAGTGTTAAAAAAAAAATAATCAATGCTCACCTGTCCGCGGTCCACCGAAGCCTCCGGCAAGGTCCTGCGGCTTCTAGGACCTGTGTGACATCATGTTCTCGCGCAAACTCCGGTCACATGACCGGAGTTCCACGAGAACGTGACGTCACCACAGGTCCTGGAAGCACCGGACCTTGCGGAAAGCTTAAAATAGATATTTTTATGTTTCGGACCCTTTCTTTAAGTAACTTTTACTTAAAGAAAGGGTCCGAATCATAAAAATATCTATTTTAAGCTTTCCGGCAAGGTCCGGTGCTTCAGGACCTGTGGTGACATCAGTTCTCTCGGGAACTCCGGTCACGTGACCGGAGTTCCCGCGAGAACGTGACATCACCACAGGTCCTGGAAGCAATAGGCCTTGCCGGAAAGCGTAAAATAGATATTTTTATGATTTGGACCCTTTCTTTAAGTAAAGAAAGGGTCCGAATCATAAAAATATCTATTTTACGCTTTCCGGCAACGTCGTTTCGCGCCCTGTCTTGGCGCTTCAGCGGGTACAATCCTTGTACCCGCTGAAGCGCCAAGACAGGGCGCGAAACGACGAAGTACCCCCCGTCCTCCCACCCGCTGTGCACAACCTGTTGTATGAAGATTGAATAAATATCCACTGCCAGAAGCCTTGAGTGCGGCTCTATTTCTTTCTATTTGATTGAATACAAGGTACATTTATGTTCCTTGCGGTACCGGATCCGGTCCCATAGACTCTCATTATAAAAAAACGGATCCGGTTTTGCAACCGCTGCGATGGGCGCAGCCTGCATGATTTTTACCGCAGGGTTGAAAACCGGATCCGGTAACCGGATTGCAAATAGTGCAATCCGGTTTTTGAATTGCAGCCTATGGCTATGGATTTTTATTGCTCAAGACCGGATCAGGATCTGCAATCCCAACCGCAGATCTGACCCTAGCCTTGGTGCATTTTCTGCACCAAAAATGGATCCTTACAAAACGCAGCAAAAACATTGTGTGTGAATGTAGTCTAAGGCTAGGGTCACACTTGGCATGAGTTTTTTTAGTGCCTTAAAAAAAAGCATGCGTTTCTGCATGCTTTTTCCATTTCTGCATGCGTTTTTTAAGGTGTCTGATGGTACCCTGCATTTTTGCATGCGTTTTTAAATCAGCACCCAAAAATAGTGCATGCATTGTTTTTGGGTGTTGTTTTAAAAAACGCATGTGTTTTTTAAAAAACGCATGCGTTTTTTTAACATGGGCCCCTATGGAAAACGCATGTGTTTTTTAGAAAACGCATGCGTTTTTAACATGTGCCCCTATGGAAAACGCATGCGTTTTTGGATGGTACTAATGTACCATGCGTTTTTGGCATGCACTTTTGACATGTGTCTTTGCTATTAAGACATGCGTTTTTGCTATTAGGGCATGCCTTTTTGAACATGGGGGTCTATGGGTGCGTTTTTACATGCTTTTTTAAAAACGCAGGTCTCCAAAAAAGCATGAAAAAAACGCAAGTGTGACCCTAGCCTAACATGGAGAACAATATATCTATAAAAAAACAATCTTAGGCTAGGGTCACACTTAAAAGGCACAATGCGGTAACCACATCAGGTAATGATTTTTACCGCAGGCTGCAAAACCGATACGGTAATCGAATTGCAAATAGTGCAATCCGGTTTTGCTATTGAAGCCTATGGGCTGTGGTTCCGGATGCAGTTTTGAGCATTTTTGATGCTCAAAACCAGATCCGGATGTAAAAAAATACTTCAGGTGTGACCCTAGCCTTAGGCTAGGGTCACATGTGGAAGGCATTTGGAAGGCACAATCCGGTAACCGCATCCGTTATTACCCTGTGCCTTCATACTAATTTGCCACTGGAAAAAGTGTGTCCCTAAAAACACATGCGGTACCGGATATGCCCTTAATGTGGCATCCGGTACCGGATGCAGTAGACGCTGCGGATATATGAATGTTCCCCTGCTTCCCAACATGGTTTTTGTGTTCCGGGACTGGATCCGTGGCAATCCGGCGCATAATAACATGGGAGTCTATGAGTGTCGGATTCTGCCGGTCCGGTAAATAGATCGGACCACTTGCCGGATGCAATTTTTAACCCTTCTGATGCGCGTATGACTGGTATGACGGCCTCCCTCTGTCCCGACGCCATTCTCCTCCCAGAGCAGGATCCTAAACAGGACACCGGCCTACAGCTGCCCAGCAGTCAGCTAATTAGGGTGCTGCTTAGGCTGAGTGCTAATTAGCTAATGTGGTACACATGTTGTGTGCAGAACAATGCAGCATGTGTGCCAATGGTGAAGTGCAAAATTATGGCCCTGTGCATGTCGTGCCTGCATCATGCACTGCTGTGGATCACTAATCACCTATTGGGAACGCATGCACCTGCCCAGTGTGCCTTCCAGCCTTGCCTGCTACTTATCACCAGATAGACCATCACGTGACCCATGACATCATGAAGTTTGCATTCCTTCCATTTTTGAACAAAACCGATCCGGTAATAAAGGCATTCATATGTGTCTTGCGTTACCGGATACGGTTTACATAGACACCCATGTAATCAAAACCGGATCCGGTTTGGCAACCTGTGCGAAAAACGTTGCTTGCATGATTTTTACCACAAATTGGGAAACCGGATCCGGTAAACGCAAGGCAGTTAAGGTGATACGGTTTTTGTATTGCTGCCTATGGGTGCGGATCCGGATCCGTTTATTGGCATTTTTAATGGACAAAAACGGATTCGAATTTGAAAACAAAACCGCAAATGTGACACTAGCCTTAGGCCGGTTTCACATCTAAGGGGTTTTGTTTTTGCTTGCATTGCATTAGCGCTTGCAACTGCAAGCAAATGCAATTCAAATGCAACTGAAAAGCATGCGCTAATCCACTCATTATTCCTTAAGGGCGAACGCATGCAAATGCAGTGCCAAACGCGACTGCAAAGTGCCGTTGTGTATTCATTTGCTGTAGAGCACAGAAAATGTTGCCGGCGATGTTTTCTGTGCGCTACAGCAAACACATGCGTTCAAACGTAACTGCACTTTGCAGTTGCATTTGGCATTGTGTTTGCATGCATTTACACGCATTCGCCCATAGGGAATAATTGGTGCATTAGCACATGCGTTTCAATTACATTTGAATTGTGTCTGTTAACGCAATGCAAGCAACACACAACCCCCCTTAGATGTAAACCTGGTCTAAGAATCACTGGAATCTGTTAAGCATTCCACAGTTATTCCCTTTATAAAGTCCATCATACCAAAGATAATAGAAGCACTCTGCAGAGGGCTTTCCTTGGATCTGGAGAGGAGTTTCCTGTATCACCTCCCGAACAACAGGTGCTTGCTTGAAGAAAAAATTCCAAGAGAAAATATTCAGTAGCACTCCAGTCCTGTGTTAAAACATTCAGTCCTGGCTGTCCCTCACATCCCGCATCTCTCCCTGATGTAGTTTTATCCATTTTGTAAATAAAGCTGAATGTTTTAACATGTGACTGGAGTGCTGCTAAATCTTTTCCCATAACCCTTTATAAAGTGACATTGTTCAGAATTGATAAAAGTGGCCTGGTAAGGAAGGTCAAAACCACTTCAGGTCAAAGTCGTTTATAGTTAGCAGTTTAGTGACTATCTGTCTGTCATTTTTATCTGTATGTTCGTTGTAAATAATAATAATAAAAATAATAATAATAATAATAAAACTAAGCATAACAAGGGTTTAAAAACAACTTAAATTGTAAATTTCATTTCATTAAAAAAAAAAAGAAACAGTACTGCACTGGTTGTTAATGATGGGTAACATAGCAGCTAAGGCAATGCTTTTTTTGTGCTTATGACTTTTTTTGTGTGCTCTTTTATAAACTGCATTTTATGGCTGTGCGTGTGTGGTCTTCTGCTTGCGTATTGTCTTCTGCCAGCACTGTGTGTGTATTTCCACAGCTTCTGAGAGCAGGCTGAGAGGGAGCAGTGTGATGTGCAAGCATAGACGGGATTAACAGATATTGTGACTGAGCTGTGGAAGCCAGATGACTGATCAGTAGCTTGTGCCAAGTAGACAGGAGTTTGCAGTGATCCTGACATTGTGACATTGCTTAGCAACTGTGCTGTAGCCTGAAATAATCTGATACATTGTTACCTCATCGGCTGCAATCACCAGTGTGGACATTCTGTAGGCTGCGCCCCCTTTACATTTATATGGTTACATGCCCTGCAATTAGTGTGAGAAGCTTGAAGACGGATCTAACTGATAATGAACATATATCTGCCTCAGACACAGTCTAGTGGGGACACCTTGTGGAAGGTTTATGAATGATTTCTTTCCAGATTTCATTAGTAAAGTATATTTTAAAGTTTGTTATAATCACTTGCTCTACATTATTATTAAATAAACATTTAAACGGCAGTTGTGCTTTAACTGTAATTTTTGTGGTGCACTTACAAACAGAAATTACTTCAGAATTACATTGTAAAACTAAATATTACATTTCACTGAAACAATTTCTATGTATAATAAATGGAACTCCAGGGTCCCACCTTACTGAGATTAATTTACCTTAGTTTTTGTGTCTGTAAGGCTAGGATCAGACTTGAGTCTAGCCCAGAGCCTGCAGAAAACGGCAGAAATTTAGTTTCTGACTGGAGTAGTGCATAGTGTTACCAGCAGGTAATGCTATGCGCCGCCTGTCTATTGATCTCTATGGTAACCGGACGCTTACCGCAGCTGCTGGCTTGTAAAGCAATCCGGTTACCATAATGGGCTCCTATGGGGAGCGGTTCCTGCTCCGGTATTGAGCTTTTTGAAAGCTCAAAACCGGATCAGGATTTTAAAAAAAAATGCAGATGTGACCCTAGCCTAAGTGAATTTCACAAATATACAAGTTATAGTTTAAAGCAACCAATAAAAAAATTACAAAAATCATTGCCAGATGGTAGATATAATCTGGAAAAACACACACGTAGGTAATTATACATGTTAGTCACTTCCAGAGGAGTTTGGAAGCATCTCATGTCGCACTTCGGATTGAAAATACATTATTGTTCAGCTGAGTCTAGCATTCACATGTATAGGTTGGGAGAAATAATTGGTGTTCAAAATGACTCATTCGGACTATATATTCTTTATCCTATAGATTCCTTTAGAATTTAGGAAGAGATACAGCAAAGGGAGTCACATATTGTATACCATGCAAGAGAATTTAATGCGATAAGTTAACAACACTTGGCTCAGGTTCTGCTGCAATCGTGAACTGAGTGTCATGCAACTGTGATCCTGTGATCGGATCATAGGTGTCGAGAAGGGGAAGAGATTATTTTTTCCATCTGCTCCATTGCTAATCTCAGCGTATATTGTATCGCACTTGGATGTCATCCGAGTGCAGTGAGATGGTCCTCTAGCACACATAGCCTTGTATGGGTGTCAGTGAGCCAAGACTCGCAGCATCGGACTGAGAAAAACTTGCAGATCTGAGCAGCTTTATTGCCTAACATTAGGCTGAGTGCAATGCAAGATTGTCTCACATTGCACTCATGAACCGAGTCTCACTCCGCCCATAGTCGTAGTCTCTCATGAGACAGAAACTAAATTTCATACCACAAGAAGGTCTCAGAAGATGAAGCAGCTAAAGCTGCTATTGTAGGTAAACTAATGTTAACCAAGTAATCAATTCTAAAAATGGAATGAAATCAGTGGGTCCCCTGTATGTTGATAGAATTCATTCATCCATTTGGATTCTATCAGCAGTGCAGAGGACCCACTGATTTTATTCTCTTTGTTTTTTCAGCATTTTCCTAAATCCATGAAATTGCTGCCGCTGACAGTTTTAAGCTTGATATATAGTGTGTTAGCCTGGGTTCACACTTGACCATCACTTTTTTCCCTTGTTCTCAATAACTGATCCTTTTTTTAGGGTGCTTTTTGACCCTCCTGTGCAGCTCTGTGTTTTTTGGACTTTGTCATTTATTCCCAAAAAATATTAGAATAAACTGTTCAGGTTTTTTGTGCCAGTAAACAGCGGATCAGTTTTCCCATAGAGCCCCATGTTAAAAAAAGTGATCAATTTTTTTACTACATAGACAATGCATGGGGCTTGCTGCAAGGGTGCTGCAAGTGCAGATGCGGTAAATCTGCCGGATGTGCCGCTTTTTCAAAAAAACGCCTATGTGAAAGGGGCCTTAAAGGTGTAGATATTTTCTTACTGCCTGTTTGGTGAGGAGAGACAATATATTCATATCTAAAGTTGGCTTTCATTTGTCTTGCTCTTGTTAATTTGTAAAGATGCCACTTTACATAATGTTCAATTTAACACATGAAAGAAAAAAAATATGCTAACTGTAGATTGCAATGTCATTTATCTGAAATAGTATAACTCTCTGCAACTGTGTGGCTAAAAATACTCATGTATTATAAATGCTAGTCACAAAATATTCATCACCCTTGTACTCACTACTACTTGATATAATGCGAGCAGAATCTGCTCTGGGATGTCTGCTTGAAAATATACATGTACAAGTTATGAATAATGCCAGGAATCAGGATATTGTTAAGAAAGGCCAAGTCTCCTGGTTAATGTGAAAAACGATGCCAGACTGCAAGGATTGTTTTGCGTGTAACAGGGGTCAACCTGCGTTACAATATATTTTTGTATGTTTCTTTAATAATGTTCACCTAAAATATTATGTTTTACTGTACATGTTTTATACAGTTTATGTAGAGCTGAAAGGCTACAATTGATAATACATTGTTATAGCAAAGTGATCACTAATAGTAAAAGATGTAATTCAATATAAAATTCTAAAAGTTGTTAAAGTATAACAATATTGCACTATGGCCATGTCCACACACCTGCGCTCTAAGTATTTAGCAGTTCTGCGCTAAATACTTAGGTTAGCAGCTAGCTAACGCTAGCAGCGTTTCCCTGTGCGCTCGGCACAAGCGGTCCCTAGGCAGCCTGCTGTATGAACTGGTTACCACGATACACATCGGGTAACCAGGGGCTGCGTTTCAAGGAGGCGCCGGCACACACGCACCTGCGCTTCTCTCACAAAAACCTAAGTATTTAGCGCAGAACCGCTAAATACTTAGAGCGCAGGTGTGTGGACATGGCCTATATATCGCATTAAACATCTAATAATCTGTAACTCTGGAGATCACATCATTTCAGTTACATATTTTAGAGTTTATTCTCAGATATAATGAGCATTTTGAAGTAGGTTCTGAATACTGTGAACGTCAGGGATATGACATGGGATAATCTTGAGCATCTTTGACCTTACTCCGAGGCTCCCACACAGACCAACATCATATTTTTGTATTAGCGGCATTCCCATGCTCTATGGGTAAAGAATAGTATTTGACTTTGACAATTACTATTTATTTCCACATTATCATAATTGCAACTGCATCATTCTACGATATATTTTAAGATATTTCGGCTGTGGTGACATAAAACCTGGATCCAGAATGTGAACATTGATGGAACGGAAAAGAATATATTTTTCACCTTCTATTTTTAACTTCTTGTTTTAGCCCCAAGTGATTTGAAACAATCTAGGAAGAAAGAAATGAAACCATCTGATTTTTCATAATGTATTTTTTTTTATTACAGAATGGTAATTCATTTTATTAGATTTCTCCATACTATGTTATACTTAAAAAAAAAAATCACAATTTTTGTTATAAGGGAATTCAAATATAAGAGCCCGGCACTATATGTTTAGTTCTACCTTTAAAAATATGATTTCACGATGACCTTTTTGCGGAGTTTTGCAGATTTTCTGCACCATTGCTGCATCTAGCATTTAAATTAGGTTACATGCATTTTTTTAATTGCATTTTTAATGCCTTTTTATCGCCTTTTTGACGTTGTAGTCTTTGGCTCTTTCATGTTTGAATAAAACTGATTTATTTATGATACTATCTGGCCATTGGGTTTGAATAAAATTTATTGATATACCGTATATACTCGTGTATAAGCCGACCCGTGTATAAGCCGACCCCCCTACTTTTGCCCCCAAAACCTGGGAAAACCTATTGACTCGTGTATAAGCCAAGGGTGGACCCCAGCACAGGTATACAGCCCCCAGCAGTGTGGTATACAGCAGCCCCAGAGGTATATACAGCAGCCCCAGTGGTATATACAGCAGCAGCCCCAGTGGTTAGTATACAGCAGCCCCAGAGGTGTATACAGCAGCCCCAGTGGTAGTATACAGCAGCCCCAGAGGTATATACAGCCCCAGTGGTACTATACAGCAGCCCCAGTGGTAGTATACAGCAACCCCAGTGGTAGTATACAGCAGCCCCAGTGGTAGTATACAGCAACCCCAGTGGTAGTATACAGCAGCCCCAGTGGTAGTATACAGCAGCCCCAGAGGTAGTATACAGCAGCCCCAGAGGTATATACAGCCCCAGAGGTATATACAGCAGCCCTAGTGGTGTATACAGCAGCCCCAGAGGTATATACAGCAGCAGCCCCAGTGGTTAGTATACAGCAGCCCCAGAGGTGTATACAGCAGCCCCAGAGGTAGTATACAGCACCCAGAGGTATATACAGCCCCAGAGGTATATACAGCAGCCCTAGTGGTGTATACAGCAGCCCCAGAGGTATATACAGCAGCCCTAGTGGTGTATACAGCAGCCCCAGAGGTATATACAGCAGCCCTTAGGTAGTATACAGCAGCCCCAGTGGTGTATACAGCAGCAGCCCCAGGGCTGTATACAGCAGCAGCCCCAGGGGTATATACAGCAGCAGCCCCAGGGCTGTATACAGCAGCAGCCCCAGTGGTAGTATACAGCAGCAGCCCCAGGGCTGTATACAGAAGCAGCCCCAGGGGTGTATACAGCAGCAGCCCCCAGAGGTATACAGGCCCCCCCATCATGATCCAGGGCCCCCCCCCTTGCGCGGCACACCTGTAAAGTAAAATCATACTTATCAGTGTCCTGTCGCGCTGTCCCGCCACTTGTCGACATGACGATCCTGGGCTTCATTCCGCGTCTTCCGGCTTCCGGCTTCCTGTGGTCGCGGGCAATGACGTCATTGCCCGCGACTACAGGAAGCCGCGGGAAGACGCTGAATGAAGCCCGGGATCGTCATGTCGGCAAGCGGCGGGGCAGCGCGACAGGACACTGATAAGTATGATTTTACTTTACAGGTGTGCCGTGCAAGGGGGGGGCCCTGGATCATAATGGGGGGGCCTGTATACCTCCGGGGGCTGTTGCTGTATACTTATACTCACGTATAAGCCGAGGGGGGACTTTTCAGCCCAAATTTTGGGCTGAAAAACTCGGCTTATACGCGAGTATATACGGTACATAGCTGCAGATTACATATGTTTTTGACACATCTCCACCACAGAAATGCACTAATAATTCAGGTGTATTTTTTACCTGCTCATTTTCAGCATCTAATGCAAGTCTATTGGGAAAGTCAGCACATAAAAGTCAGCGCATCCACAAGAGAAATTGACATTTTGCTTATTTGAATCATGCATCGCAGGTTAGTTGATGCTGAGTAAAAATAAGCAAAGAGGGCAGGAGATTTCTATAAATCCTAACCATTTTTCTGGAACTGTAAGATGCTGTATTTTTAACAGTTAAAATACCCAGCAGGGCGTAATTAAAAATTACACATGTACCATATAGAACACCTGTGCTTAAGACAAATCAGTAAAAGGACAGTGTTTCTTTGATCCTCGCTGCTCATATGATGAAAGTAGGTCGAAATTGTGGCGCCCCTCTGGCTAGGCACCGCACAGAGGTATTACAATTTGCAGAAATATGTGTTCCTCTGTAAATTGTCAGTTCAGGGTTTAACCTGTAGTGTCTCAAATTACACACACAGGACTAGCCTACCTTAGCATAGGGGGGACTGGTTATTTAGTAGGTCCCAAAAGGGGGTGGAGCCTAGGCTAGAGTGGGAAAACCAGGAAGTTAGGAGAGTTTTACCTCAGACAGTGCTGGGAAGGCAGCCAGGAAGGACGCGCCTGACAGTACCGCTGACAGGAGTGATCCCCATCTTTAAGAGGGGACCCAGGACAGAAGAAAATGGACCAGAATTGGTAGGAGCCGGCTGGTAACGTTTGGGGAACACCGGCAGCACGGGAAGCCAAGGCGATCAGTAGTTTATCTCTGGCTGCAAACCGATGAGCTGGGGGCCCATAATCATCGGGTTGCCGTTAGCACCACAAAAGGCACCTTACCCCTCAGGACTGAAACCGGTTCAGGACACTATAGGTAATGGGCCGAATTCCAGTGGCAGGAGGAGAAATAGGGAAACACTCCTGTCCGTACCGGTAAGGAACAAACCTTACCTACTAGCTACAGATGGTGGGACTGGCAGGAGAGCTCTGCAAGGTTGGTGAAAGGCAGAGAAGAGCAGATTAGACCCCGAAAGACTTGAGAAGGAAGACCTGGAGACTCCATAGGGGGACCCTGAACCGGCAACCATCTCCCGTTAAACCAGACTGTACCGTGTATCATTTAACATCTTCCGGTACCCAGTAAAGTGAAGGTAGAGTTGAATTGGTCTCTGTCATTCTTCTCGCCGGTGCCCGGAGGGCTTGAGCAGCATTGCCAGCATCTCACCGGAGGGGTAAGAAACAACAACTACTACTCCCCTCATCCCCCTCAACATCCTCCATCACCGCTGCTCTGTGGTAAAAGCTCCCCCTGTGGGGAGCTGTACCACACTCTGCTGCACCCATCATCGCCTCAGCGGCCGGCTTACAGCGCCGGTACCTATATTACCGGGAACTACAGGTAGCATCATGTCCCCTTGTAAATATTCCCTCCCCACCATCTAACAAATGACAGCCAGGGCACGGAACCGGGAGCCCGACCACCCGTGATTTCCCCAGTTAATTCCACCAAAGCTGGGCCCGGTGTCTGAGTACCCCTAGCTCTGGGCTCATCAGAATGACCACAGTTGTCAGACAATGAGGGATTTTATTCTGATGCCTTTCGGCGCTAAAATGCCCACCCCTTCCTCAGGGAACCAACATTTGGTATTATGTTGGTTCCCTGAGAAAGGAGCTGGGATTTTAGCTTCGAAACACGTGGAGTGTGAATCCTGCGGCAGCCATACCATACCATTATACCGGTTGTGGGTCACACAACCGCCCCACATGAGCAGCAACAATCATTTGTACAGCATAAGGTTATAAGGATAAGACTCTATTGTGCTTTCTCTCCTCTTTTATAGTGTATATAGAACACCTGGCACTCCGGAGAGGTCAATCTTCCCTCTTGATATGCATCTTGAAAAAAACAACCTTCTCATTGTAATTAATATGATCTTACAAATCTAAATGCAACTATAGTTTGATAAATACTTCTAAATTCCATATTTTGGCCATCTGACCTGCAAATTGCATTTGTTCGGGTCACTGTTTCATTTAAGGCAGCTTGCACAATTTAATTACTTTAATTCCTGTTCCGGCACCATGTTAACAATAGGGTTTAGCAGTAAAAGGCTTATGATGAACCAAAATTATAGGCATTTTGCAGAAAGTATAGAAATAAGTATTATTAAAAGGAAGTGCTGGTTGCATTTTTATACTTTCTATAAAATTGCAGTTCATGTGATGGGTCCTTTTCTTTATTTTATTTTTCTGTATTTAAGAATTATGGGAATCCTAATCATGCCACACCATTGCAGTTAAAATGATGTCTCTTCCATCTGTACCCAGGCTTATGAATATGTAATCAATGTTAAGACCGCTGTGCTTTCTAGGGGATACTGTATATCCCAGGACAGTTTTATTAAGGAACTCTCTCTGGCTAATCTTAAAGGGTTATACAATTTGTTTACATAAAATAAATTAAAACCTAAGAATTATTTATAACACTTGTCTTATATGTGAGTTGTGCAACATTTTAAAGGATGTAGTAAATGCAAGTTATGTTGGTTAGAGAACTGTAATTTTCAAAGTATTAACCTTTATAAAATGCTATACCAATGCTTCTTGTGCAACATCCAAAATACCAAAATATTAATAAAACATCTATATAAACTAAAACTCTCTTAACTGGTAAACTAGTGTTAAAAACAATGAGTAGATTTTGACATATAGTACATTTGATTGTATTGTGTTGTATTTGGCAATTCCTGTTAAAAGAGAAGATAATTCAGGATATTGGAACCAAAGGAATTATCTTCCCTGCTTGATGAACCATGCAAAATAATCTACAATGTGGGCTATTTTGTGAATAAGATTAAGTAATCTTCATATTTTCTATTTTTTATAGGGGGAAAGAGGTTTTGAAGGAGTTCCTGGAGCAAATGGCCCCAAGGTAAGAATGTAGCAACTTTATGTCCAAAAGTGAAGTTATGATATTCTGAAAACATAATATTGCTTTATACACATTGTGTACTATGGGTATTACATAATACGCTAATGAATAAACTGGTAACAATGTTTTGAAATATTAACTTTCATGTACCACATCTCACCATCCACTTAAGCTTTGAGCGTGAGAATACCTTCATTTTTTAGACAATCATCTTGGCTATTTTAAAGACAAATTTGATTTGCAACTATATAGCATGCTAGAATTTGTGCAGATTTTTGTCATATCGCTACATTATTTACTGTTTTGCTCCTGGTGTTTGAAAAATCTTTTTATTTCTGAATACTAAAATTACAACCTGTTCTCACATTCCCTAATAGTGCAGTGTGTTATTAGGTTGATTTAAAAATGAAAGGCCACCAGTTTGAATCCAATAGCAGCCATGATAAAGATTACCCAAGAAAAGAGGAATAGCATCTTCCAATTAGTCATAGTAGGCTCTCAGCCATGAAAATTTGTGAGTGTCATGACAGTTGGAAGAATATGAAATAAAGTCAATCTACCCATTCAAAAGCAAAGAAGTGAATGTCCAGACATAATATCAGAGTCAACAATTCACCTCATCACAAGGTCTAATGAGTGTGGTTTGACAAACATGACAGTAGAGATGGCTCATAAGGGCCTGTCACACGTGTCAATGTGCCGCGATATCGCTCATGCTCACATAATTATTTAATCTGCCTGGCGATGTGGAATTATCGCAGGTAAGATGTCACACCCGTCAATATGACCCAGCGATGCGGTGATGTCGCCATCTTGCGAGCGATTTTATTTAGTCGCTTGTACGATGTCAAAATAGAAAATACGTCGCTGAGTTTAGTGTCACACGCAGCGATGCACAAGGTCTACTGAGCGATGAGCGACAGGTTTTACATGTGGCAGTGAAACCTGCGATCGGCTATCAGCGACATATCGCTGGTTGCCTCGCTTGGTCACACGCTTCAATGTCGCTCCTGCGTCACTTTTACGTCGCTTGAGCGACTGAAAATCCGTGACGTACGAGCATCATTGACAGCGATATTGACGCGTGTGACATCCCCAATATGCTTTGTAACAGTGAGTAGAGATTGTGACGACATGTACTCTTTCAATGTATAGCATGGGTTAAGTTTCTTAATGGTAGCCACACATGATGGAATCATGTTTGTTAAATTGTGATAAGACAGTCATTGTTTCTACAAGGAGTTTGCTAGTGTTTAAAGTTTGTGTTTATTTATCTCACCCCTTTTGTTTAATTATCTCACCCCTTTGTCAGAGAGGGTCATGGCACAAAGAGAAATTAAGTATGCGAGCCTTCAATTGTTTACTATGTTGATTGCTAGATTCTATCTAAATTATCTGTCTCTTCCTCTCCTCTGCCAGAAATGCAATACTACTAGAGATATTATGTATGTGGCTTGAAATCTAGCCAATGAGAGCACAGTCTTAGTAAACCAATCATGAAGTTCCCAATGTTCTGAATTGAATGTTCAGGGTTATATAAGAATGACTGTTCATTTGACCAGGTAGCCAAGCTACATGGTATCAATACCAATCTAGGATCTGCGGATCCGATTGGCAGGCCATAATGATAATAATAATATAATATTTATTCATTTATATAGCGCTATTAATTCCATAGCACTTTACATACATCAGTAATGCTGTCTCTCTTGGAGCTCACAATCTAAACATCTATCAGTATGTTTTACAATGTGGGAGGAAACCGGAGTGCCCGGAGGAAACCCACGCAAACAAGGGGAGAACATACAAACTCCTTGCAGATGTTGTCCTTTGTGTCCTTGGCCATAACCATAACCTGAGGTCTAGGCACTTTGGTGCCAACCAAGGGGATCAAAACCTGGATTATATTATTACATGGACTTCAGCATCGAATGCTAGGATTTGGCTGGGATATCAAAGACTGCATAAGGAAGAAACCCAAGTCAGGACAGTTCCGTCACCTGGTTACTGCAGAACCTTGTAATTCCCTGGTGAGCCAGCGGAGGGTGAGACTCTGTTGCCTGTTGTATCCTGTGTATTCTTTGGTTATGCGTTATATGTTGTTAATTGTTTGGGAACCAATAAAGCCTTAATATTGTGGTTCCCTCACCCTGAGTTGTCTGAGTAGTGTTTCTCCCATTGTTAAGGAGATCAGGCATTCAGTTGAGATGAGCCCTTGTCCTTGCTGTCTTTCTAAAGGTGGCCGGGCCAGCAGACAAGAGTACCCACTGACTCCCGTGTCTCCACAGAGATAAGCGGACCCATTGAAGTTCAAGCTCGGGTGGTGGAGCCAAACTTTTAAAAACAGACTATTCGGGGCCAAAACTTGACCCAAAATTCATTTGAAGACACTAATTGGGCAGTTCAGATCCACTCCCATTTACAGCCAGCCACAAGCAAACCTCGTATGGAGGCAGGGATGGAGACTTGTTATATTTTTTATTTTACAACCACACTATGGTAGAAAACTCTGCTTTTGACCCAGTGTGTGCTGATCAAAAGCACCCAAAATCCTAACTTGTACAGGTTTGTTCATCTCTACTAGTGAGATCACAGACATCCATGTGAGCACCGTGTAACACATGTTAAAAAAGTCTGGATTGGTGCCAACGGATTGTAAATTTGTGATTTGGAGTGATGAGATTAAATTCAATAAACTAGGCTTTTAAGGTACCGTCATACGCCACAATATCGCCTGGAGATCATAAAGGCGATATATCGCCCTGGAGCAATCGCCATGAAATTGCCTCACGGTTGTGGCGTGTAATTGGGGAATTTCACGGCGATAAATCGCCTCTCGGCCATCGCCTGATTCCTGCTCAGTAATCAGCCGTAATCGTTAAGGCAATATTTCAGTGTTCTTGCGTGTGATAGGGCGATAGAAATGGAAAGAGTGTTGCCTATGATTTCCCGTAGGCGTGCCTCAGCGTACTGGAGTCCGCGCCCCGGCTGAACTGATTAGTGTGGTCCACAGTGTTCCCTGAGGAAGACACTAGGACAGTGTTGAAACGCGTAGGAACAGGAATGGATGGATGATTGATGCAACCTACATATGGTTTCCGGATCGTTTTCTTGGGATTTCAGCAGCGCGGACACTGATACACCATTTCCCCTGAGGTAACTTCTGGATGATTCCCACGTGCATGTGGAAGGTGGAAGTCCTGCAGCAGCTGCATTTAATGCCAAATGCTTTTACTCCAGTTGTGGGTCTCACAACTGTGCTAGGTGAGTGAATTTATACCCACCGCATACATTAGTGTCACTAGTGATAGGGCACTATTGCGCCTCTTGTTCCCCCCCTTATTTTTTTACTTTGATACAGTGTTCCCATTGGCTGTCAGTTGACACTGCGCCATATTTGAAGAGCTGTCAGTTTAGTACCACACACATCTTCTGAATGCAATGATGTTTGTGCAGGATGTAGGTACACTTCAGTACACACACGCAAAACATGTGTGCACACAAATACTTCAGTTCAGCCATGGCAACTCTGCCATGGCGTGAACCAATGCAGGCACATATGTGCATAGTGTGGTTTGTATCTTACCGCCATCACCTACAGACGCACACATAACCATTCTTTAGTGTAATCCACTGTACTGCACAAGACCGCTCCTGTGAGACGCTTTGGCACCTCGAAAGTGTGTTGCAAGAGCCACAATTGACGACACGAGCGTGTACTTGGTACAAACTCCGATAGACAATGGCGTCATGTATTAGCCAGCCTTCCAGAGCAGGCTGACCAATGGTAATGCTTTTGCGTTGTCCAATGAGCGTGTATGGGGCGCGGTGTAAACCACTGTGGCACGTCTATGTCGTCGACGCACTGAACATGTACGACCACATTGCCTTTGACATTGCGGCGTGTGAAGCAACAATGGAATTAGGCAAGATTGGTTCCACTGTAGGCAATTTCCGGAGCGACACATCGCCTTAGCTTCAGGGTGACATTGCAGCGTGTGATGCCGCCATTGGCAATCTGAGGCGACCAAGAAAATCGTGAGCACCCACGTTAGATTGCCGCATATAGCCAGGCGATATTGTGGCGTGTGACGGTACCTTTATGGGTTAAAATGGGTGTGGAAGGAAAAAGGGGGAAACTGATTGAGAAATTGATGGATCTATAAAGTTTGCTAGAGGAAGCCTGATGATATGGAGTTGTTTCACAGCCAAAAGTGTAGGACATTTGACCCCTCCTGGCCTCTACTCTGGACTTCTTGACTACCCTGCCTCATGGCTAGCCTGTGAGTTGTGACAATATTGCTTTTAAACCTAAATGTTAATGAATTCCATAGCCCAAATACTCATCGTATAGCATATGTAATATTGTATCTGGCCTGTATGACAGGGTCAATTAAAGCAAGTTATCTCTTCTGTTTGATTAATTAACCAACTGTGAGGAGAATTTGTCTTGAATTGTGGATAAAAATTTACAATTTTTTTGACAAGCAGACTCTTAAGTCCCATTGAATGTTCTGATTGGTAAATTCTCACATTATAAGGACCCTATTATTATTTGCTACATTTTCTTTTCTGTAGCATTTCATCATATAACTGATTAGTAAATTAAGAGGATTATAGCAAACTCCAATGACTAGAGTACCAATATTGCCAGCACTGTAGATATTTACTCATAATGACTAAACGACACTACAGCTTTCCCCAAAGTCATCATTAAGCAAAGGTCTAAAGTTCTAGTTCAGAAAAATATACATCCATTCAACTGTTTTATTTTAGTGTCCTTTCTGAAAATAGTTTACTCGTCCATATTAATCACCTATTTATGGTAAATGCCCAACTTGGTTCAGTTTCATGCATTTTGTATAGATTTTTTTCAGTCACCAGCAGACAGTTGATGCTATAGGCACATTATTTTTCCTGAATCCACATTTACTCCTAGTCATCTTATTTTCCTTGCCATTCTCAGTCTCCATTAAATGCTCATTTACCCATATGTTAACCCACTTTCAGTCTGCTCTGGCTCCTTTTTTTGTACAAGTAAATACCTTCCCCAGATCCTTCTTTAAAAGCTCCTCCAGCCGTCTGACCGATATTTTCTCCAGTACTGCTGCATCTCCCTTTTAAATGTAGCCCTGCCCTCCTTTAATGCCTGCAAGCCATTTTATTAACACCCTAAGTTCTTGCTGTCTTTCTAGGCACCAGCAGATATGAAAGAACCACCTACGAGATAGACTTCAGCTTCTCTGTTAATTTCTTAAATAATTTTATGGATCCTTTGTCACCTTCTGACTTTGTAATTTAAACAAATGTGTATCATGAGTGCTGTGTCTTCCTTAGCCCACCAAGCAATTTGTCTATTTCACAGGTCTACGATGAAAAAAGTACAAGAGAAGTTTTCACTGATTTTTATGTAATTTGGGGTGCTGATTACGAAAATGACCTCCATTTTTTCCATCACGTAAGCATTTTTTGTAAAACCAAGATCGATATTTTTGCTAAACTCCTATTTAAAAAGGAATTCTGTCGAACAATTGTACATGGAATATCTGGCAACAGTGGTTTTTATCCATTTACATGTATGTATAAATATACAGAGGCCCCCCATGCTGGCACACGGCCCCCCCTTCGGTATACAGAGGCCCCCTGCCTCCGCAATGATCTCACCCTCCGATGCACCCGAGGTCCTCCGTCCACTCTCCTCCCTGTATGCCGGTGGGTTCTACATGTGACCGCAGGGTGCATTTGTAGCGACCGGTGGTAAGGCCGCGGGTGTGTGTGTATGTCTTGCTTCAACAGAATCTCCATACTCAGATTTAACCGATAATAACATTTCTTTACTGTAAAACATGTTTATATCACAGTCAACCGAACTATATTCACACTTGTATATATTAGAGTCTCTGGATCTTCACTTCTTCCGGGTACGCCGCAAGAAAAGAAAAAAACACAACAATGAAAGTATCTTTCCCTAACTTTCCCTAAAATCACGTACCAGTCTATCACAGAAGAAGATGTCGCTCCCACGTCGCAGGCCTGGGGATCTCACGAGGACGGGTCCCGATGCAGCGCTGAAGGGGGAAACTCCTCAGTCTTCTTCTTTGGTCTCCTTCCGCAGGTAACGTAATCTTTCTTTGTTAGTCTCTCCCAGTCTCAGGGCACACCGAGCAGCAGAAGGGGGCCCACAGCAGCACAGAAGTCTCTCTCAGTCTCGGGGCACCCCGAGCAGCAGGAGGGAGATCACGGCAGTACAAATGGCTCCCTTATGTCGGTCACGGCCCCTGCACATGCACTCTGGGTGCTCGGCGGGCAAGGTTTTGCAGAGCGGCCAGAGTCACAGCACCAAAGTCCAGTGGCCCAGGATCAGTCACGGGGGCTTCTGCGGGGTGATTTTTCCGGCAAGGTGTAGCAAAGTAGCCCTCTTTCAACAGACATCCAAAAGCAGGTCTCCCCTGGCTCAGCTCTGGATCTGCACTGACTTCCTGCTGCTCTCTCTTCCTGAGTAAACACATTTGCTGAAAAGGGAATTTCCCACTTCCCTGCGTTTGTTTCAGCACTTGTCCACAAGGGGCAGTAGCGGACTGTGCACAGTTCATTTCCATATCCATTTCTATGATACAATCTGAATTGCTCACCTAACTACATGCCCCCCCACTTAAAGGTTGACAGTCCCTGTCAACAACCATCGGCTCCAAGGCAGTGATGGCTGTGGATATCACAGGGATTGATCTCCGGCGGGTAGGGACCTCTGTTGGGGGAAACCATCATCCCCCCGTTCACCTTCGCTCCCTTGTTCAGGGCTCACAATATCTCCAATAAACTCAGTCCCGTTTTCTACCCAGGGAGAGTAGGATCGCCGGCGGTAGCGGCGCCGGTTGGGGGCAAATCTGCTTCCTTTAACGGGAACACCCCCAGGACCAGTGACGTCGGCGGCCTCTGTACCCCTCTCTCCCTTCACAACATCAAACTGTACCATCTCCCCATCACCAACGAGGCACTTACGAGGATTGTTACGCTTTATGGCAGTCTGATGTACAAACACGTCATCCTTTGTGTCATTCCTGTTGATGAAGCCATACCCATCGCGGACATTAAACCACTTCACCGTCCCCTGGACCCGAGTGGCCAGCACTTGCTTATCGGTCTGGCTCTGTCTCTTCACACCCTTTTCCCTGATCTCCCCTGCTGAGCGAGCCGCTTTGGTGGGACGTCTAGTTTAAAGGTGGCTGCTGTTGTGGGCCATGACTTGCTGGTTCTGGTATATCGGACCACGGGTGGAGGATGCGGACAACGGTTTGCCCTATGGCGGGGGTCGCCGCATGTCCAGCACCTTCCCATAGGCCGGCTGGGTTGCTGTCTCGTTTGCCTGTCCGCCTGTTGGTCTAGCATGAGCTGTAGCTGTAGTATCTGTTTCTGCAACTCTGCTACTATCTGCTTCAATTCTTCCGTGTCACTGTTCAGAGTGCTGGCACCGGATATGGACCTGCAGGCCGTAGTATAAGTCTGGTTATAAGTTACTACCGGAGGAGATTCTGTTGATCACACATCCTGCCGACTACGCCAGATGTAGCGACCGGTGGTAAGGCCGCGGGTGTGTGTGTATGTCTTGCTTCAACAGAATCTCCATACTCAGATTTAACCGATAATAACATAATCTGAATTGCTCACCTCACTGCACATTGATGACGTCATCCCTGCTGCGCCACTCTCAGCAAACCCGGCATACAGCGAGGAGAGTGGAAGGAGGACCCCGGGTGCCTGCAGATATTGGAAGGTGAGATCAATGTGGAGGCAGGGGGCCTCTGTATATCAAAGTGGGGCCGTGTGCCAGCAGGGGGCCTCTGTATACTGATGGGGGGCCGTGTGCCAACAGGGGGTCCTCTGTATACCGATGGGGGGCCGTGTGGCAGCAGGGGGGCCTCTGTATATTTATACATAAATTTAAATAGATAAAAACCACTGTTACCAGATATTACATGTACAATTGTTCGACAGAATTCCTTTTTAAATAGGATTTGAGCAAAAATATCGATCTTGGTTTTACAAAAAATCCTTACGTGATGGAAAAATTAGAGGTAATTTTTTTAATCAGCACACCAAATTACATAAAAATCAGTGAAGACTTCTCTTGTATTTATTAAAAAAATTCAATTTTGCAGGGTTGTGTTTCATCTGCATAATACTGAACCCAAGAACAAATTAACAACACACTGTTCAACATTCATTGACTCGCAAACACATGACCTGTCTGTCTGACTTATTATAGAGTACCCTACCACCAACATTTGTCTAGAATTTCCTGCACTCCAATTTCCCTCCAATCTTCATTAGTCATTCGCCTCACTGCTAGAAACCACATCCTGCTGTCTAAGCTGGACTTGGACACAAAAGCAACCCTAAACTAAGCTCTATACTCCAGGTTTCAAAGCTCCTCAGTGTTGTTAGCTCCATATTTTAATCCATGATCTGAATTTAAAAAGTAGATTGATGATTCATCATGATGATGAAGGTGATTATGACAGTAGTCAGGCGTTATTTGAGGATAGCACCTGGCTGCTAGAAAGGCACTTATGATGAGAAGGAGGACAGCTTGAACAGCATGAACTGGAAAAGTTGTTGTGAAATATCTTACTTAGCACTTAAAGTGCAGGGGCTTAGAGGAATATGAGTCAGAAAAGATAAGGATGTCATTGCCTTTCTTTCAAGAACCATAACTTTTTTATTTTTACGTCAATACATGGCTTGTTTGTTGCAAGACGAGTTGTACTTTTCAATGACACAAATCATTTTACCATAAAGTGGAATGAAAAATAGGAAACGTTTTCTTTATTTTCCCTATATGCAGTTTACTTATCAGATTAATTTATTATATATTTTGATAGATCGGGCATTTCTGAACGCAGCACATTTCGATATGTGTATTTGTAATTTTTTTCTTATTTTTCTATTTTCAATGAGGCAAAAAGGGGTCATTTGAACTTTTGTGTTTTTCCATTTTTTTCATATTTTTGACATTTTTTATTGTTTTTACTAGTCCCCTTAGGGGACTTGAAGCTGCCCCTGTCTGATCATCTGTGTTGTACAGAGCTTTGCTGATGTGAACGCCAGTGCTCAGTGACAGGGGTCATCATCTGATCCCTCCGTCATAACAACCCATTGGTGCCCAGCGATCATGCCACGGGCTGCCGATGGGCATGGAGAATGGCGTAATCCCCACTGGCACATGTTGGATTATGCTGTCAGAGTTTGACAGCACAATTTAATGGTCTAACAGTGGAGGATCTTCCTATGTTTGCTGCACATGTTGGCTGATAAGATCAGCCAACATGTACATAGAAAGATGCAGACTCATTGAGTGAGCCTGCATCAAGCTATCGACGTACTTAGACGTCATAAGATGTGAATGTGTTAACTTTGTCCATCCAATGCTCTTATCAATAGCTTATGCATTGTCAGTTTGTTTGTCGCTTCCAACGCCAGCTGTGGCCATATTCAAACACCCATCATTTGGGTGTTCAAATATGGTGACCAGAACTTATTCTGTTCTCTAACCAATCAGAGCATAGGTGGACACCCTGACTGTAGAAATTGGTGACATACGGGACAGGGCAATCATATAAAGAGATATACAGGGTCTGCCATTTGTATGGATACACCTAAATAAAATGGGAATGGTTGGCGATATCAAATTCCTGTTTGTGGCACATTAGTTTATGGGAGGGCAAAACCTTTCCTAATGGGTGGTGACCATGACAGCCATTTTGAAGTCGGCCATTTTGGATCCAACGTTATTTTTTTCAATGGGAAGAGGGTCATGTGACACATCAAACATATTCGGAATTTCATAACAAAAGCAATGGTGTGCTTGGTTTTAACATAGCTTTATTCTTTCTTTAGTTATTTACATGTTTATGACCACTTATAAAATGTGTTCAAAGTGCTACCCTCTTCTCCCACTCTTGACACACTGATAGCAACAGGCTTTCAGTATCGTTGTTTTTCAGATGCTGTACATGTCGTATCTTGACAGCATAGACAATTGCCTTCAGATGAGTGATGAGGCAGACTTCTTTGTGAATGGTTAACAAACAAAGCCACCGCTATTGGTCTAACACAGTGGATATATCCCTCCAAGACTGTTGGAACACAAAAATTGATGGTATGATGTGGTATATGGGGTACAAAATTAGTGGGGCCATTCTTCATCAATGGAAACTTCAATGCCACTGGATATCTGAAATTGCTACATTCCCATTTTATTTCGGTGCATCCATATAAATGGCCCACCCTGTATATAGCATTGTGCACTGGTATTAAAAGACAATATTTTTCAGTACATAGGCAGGCACTGTACATTGTTGGAAATTATTTTACTATATAATATTATTATTATTATTATTATTATTATTATTATTATTAATAATACTATTATATTTTATTATATTATTTATGTTTCATTGTGATAGCACTGTATGGTGATGTATTACTATGTATTTGCTGTGAGTATGCTGCATTTGATGTCTATATTGTGTATTTGTTGTGTGTATTGTGTATTTAACGTGTCTTTTGTTTTTGTTGTCTGAATTGTGTATTTGATGTTTAAATTGTGTATTTGATGTATGTATTTTGTTTTTTGATGACTGTATTGTGTATTTGTTGTGTTTGTGTGGATCAGTGCCGTCGGCAAAGGATTTTACGATGAGGGACACCCTAGGTCAGGGGTCTCAAACTCGCGGCCCGAGGGCCGCATGCGGCCCCTGGGGCTTCACTATGCGGCCCGCGGCACCTTGGACAACATAATGATGCATCGCCCCAGTGCAGGGGGCCGCTGTAGTCCCCGCTGTGTGATGACTTCTGTCCGCAGCACTAACAAGCTCTGCCACTCAGCAAGATAAATGCAAGCTGCCAGCCAATGAGAGGCCCGCAGCTAACGGCAGAATATGACGTCACCTGCGGGCCTCTGAGGATGTGTGTATAAGAAAGTGTGTGCGAGTTTCAGTGTGTGTATGAGTGTGAGTGTAAGAGTGTGTATGAGGATGTGTGAGAGTGTGTGTGTGTGGGGGGGGTTTGTGTGTAGGTTTGTGTGTGAGTATGATAGAGTGTGTATTTGAGTGTGTAAAGAGAAGGTAAAACAGGACGGGGGGCATCACTATAAAAGTAGATCAGGATGGGGGACATCACTATAAAAGGGGATCAGGATGGGGGACATCACTATAAAAGGGGATCAGGATGGGGGACATCATCACTAAAGGGGATCAAGATGGGGGGCATCACTATTAAAGGGGAATGGGGTGGAGGATAACACTAGAAAAGGAGATCAAGAAGGGGGACATCACTAGAAAAGGGGATCAGGATGGGGGACATCACTAGGAAAGGGGATCAGGATGGTGGACATCACTACAAAAGGGGACCATGATCGATGAGGGACATCACTAGAAAAAGGAATTTAGGATGGTGGACATCACTAGAAACAGGGATCAGGATAGGGATCATCACTAGAAAAAGGGATCAGGATGGGGGACATCAGTAGAAAAGGGGATCAGAATGGGCGACATCAGTTGAAAAAGGACATTACTACAGGATGGGGACATTACTACAAGAAAGGGATCAGAATTTGTACTTTACTACATTGAGCAAAAAATTCTGGTATTACTAAAAATATCACTTCGTCCTATAAGGGATGCGGCCCCCGCTGTAAATGTTTTTCTATGTGCGGCCCACCAACCCAGCCGAGTTTGAGACCCCTGCCCTAGGTGAAAAGGTTTCCACTGTAGTACCAAACTAAGCATACTGCACAGCAGTATGTTGCGTGATGAGGTTGTTTGTATTGACAATATACCGTATATACTCGCGTATAAGCCGAGTTTTTCAGCCCAAAAATTGGGCTGAAAAGTCCCCCCCTCGGCTTATACGCGAGTCATACGGCCCCCCTCAAAGTTTGGCGCCCCCACCTCAGTTTCTGGGCCCCCCCGCATGCAGCGCTGCACATATACATTACGTGTCTAGCAGCTGTTACCCTCCGGTGGCAGATCGCGGCTCCCGGCTCCGGGCTCCATCTTCCTCTCTGTCTTCCTGGTTGTCATGTGACCGGCGCGATGACGTCATCGCGCCGGTCACAAAGCAGGAAGACAGCGAGGAAGATGGAGCCCGGAGCCGGGAGCCGCGATCTGCCACCGGAGGGTAACAGCTGCTAGACACGTAATGTATATGTGCAGCGCTGCATGCGGGGGGGCCCAGAAACTGAGGTGGGGGCGCCAAATTATGAGGGGGGCCCTGCTGGGGCCCTGTATACTACCACTGGGGCTATATACTACCACTGGGGCTATATACTACCACTGGGGCTGTATATATACTACCACTGGGGCTATATACTACCACTGGGGCTGTATACTACTACTGGGGCTATATACTACCACTGGGGCTATATACTACCACTGGGGCTATATACTACCACTGGGGCTGTATACATACTACCACTGGGGCTATATACTACCACTGGGGCTGTATACTACTACTGGGGCTATATACTACCATTGGGGCTATATACTACCACTGGGGCTGTATGTATACTACCACTGGGGCTATATACTACCACTGGGGCTATATACTACCACTGGGGCTGTATACTACTACTGGGGCTATATACTACCATTGGGGCTATATACTACCACTGGGGCTGTATGTATACTACCACTGGGGCTATATACTACCACTGGGGCTGTATACTACTACTGGGGCTATATACTACCACTGGGGCTATATACTACCACTGGGGCTATATACTACCACTGGGGCTGTATATATACTACCACTGGGGCTATATACTACCACTGGGGCTGTATATACTACTGGGGCTGCGTGTATACTACCACTGGGGCTGCTGCTGTATACTACCACTGGGGCTGCTGCTGTATACTACCACTGGGGCTGCTGCTGTATACTACCACTGGGGCTGCTGTATATACCTCTGGGGCTGCTGTATACTACCACTGGGCCTGCTGCTGTATATACCACTGGGGCTGCTGCTGTAACACTGCTGGGGCCTGTATATACCACTGGGGAGGCTGCTGTATACCACACTGCTGGGGGCTGTATACCTGTGCTGGGGTCCACCCTCGGCTTATACACGAGTCAATAAATTTTCCCAGGTTTTGGGGGCAAAAGTAGGGGGGTCGGCTTATACACGGGTCGGCTTATACACGAGTATATACGGTACTCAATGAATTAGAATATCAAAAAAAATCACTGTAATATTGCCATGCTTCAGGGCGTTTCTGGGAGCCCTGAAACATGTTGACTAATAAATCAATATCATATTCAAGCATTGATGTCTTGTGGAATACGACAGTCTGTTTTTAACCCTTCATCCTTCATACTTTCATTTTCTGCAATAATGACCTTCGGGTTTTCATTGGCTGTAAGTCATAATCCTCAACAGAAAAGAACACTTGAAATAGATCACTCTGTTTGTAATGTCTCTATATAATATATGTGTTTCACTGTTTGTATTGAATTAGTGAAATAAATGAACTTTTTGATGATATTCCAATTCATTGAGATGCACTAGTACAATTTTGATTCAGTGTCACAAGTGCCACAATACTGCACAGAAGAAAGGCCTACTTTTTATTATGCCAAGAAACTTGATGCAGAGTACAACTAAAGAGATAATATTAGAAGATGCAACTTTAGGTTGGACAGCACTCAACAAGCTATTAGAAAAGAGGATCAAGTCTTATGTTGTGTCATGATCAAAGCTGCAATGACCTATTGGTTCTAATATCGATTAGTTAAAAGGGAAACTCAAAAGTTGCAGATATATCATAAAGTTCGAAACATGGAACGTATGAACCGTGAACCAAAGCAAATTCAATGTCATCAAATGTACAACACAAGACTTGAGTTAGGCTAGGGTCACACTTGCAGGGTGGATGCAGGTTTCCATGCGTTTTTTCACACTTGGATTGTGTGAAAAACGCATGCAAAAATGCATCCATAGGCCCCAATGCAAAAAACGCATGCCCCAATTGCAAAAACGCATGGTTGAAGTGCCATGCATTTTTAGGATGCGTTTTTGGCTCAGCACCAAAAAAAGCATCAAGCTGCATTTTTTGGTGCTTTTTCAAAAACGCATGCTTTTTTTAACATGGGACCCTATGGGAAACGCATGCGTTCTCACATGGCACTAAATGGTACCATGCATTTTGCATGCATTTTTTAAGGCTCCTCCTGACCTAAAAGCAAAAACGCAGCCCAAAAACGCAGGCTGGAAAAAGCAACCTTAAAAAATTCATGCAAGTGTGACCCTAGCCTTACTTGTAATTAGCGAACTAACATCGACTTATTCTGGATATTTCCATTCAAACAAGCATTGGATCTACTATTTTGGCAATGGTAACCAAAAGAGAAAAAGTGTAGCTTTTATTCTCAATCAAAAATTGTCTGGCACTGAAGTACAATGCAATCAGTGATAGTCATCTCATTACAACTACAAGGAGAGCGAATCCATGACACAGTTATAGAAGTTTACTCACCTACAACAGATACTGGGGAGGAGGACATTGAATTATGATCAAATTCAAGAAGAAATCGACAAGACGTCAACACACAACTTACTCGTTATGATGGGAAACTTGAATGCCAATGTGGGACAGGGCAAGCATGGAGCCATTCTTGGAAACCTTGAAAGATTTATTGACTTTTGTACAACAAACCAAGTGTCCATATTAACAAATTTAAAATGGAGCTGTCTCTTTTTTAAAGAACCAAAAGTAATTGAACAATTATCTCAAAAGCTTTTTAGTGAGCTGTATGTGTTATTCCCTTGTTAATACATAATTCATTAATTAATTAATTAGGCGAAAGGTCTATAGCTGATTTCAGGTGTGGGATTTGCATTTGGAAGTTGTTGCTGTGAACCCAAAACATGTGGTCAAAAGAAGTTTCTGTGTAAGAGAAAAAACCATCATACCAGAAAGTCATCTTTTCCACCTGCAATTCCCTATGTTATTTGCCTCATAGAGAACTGACTTGCTGGACTTAGATTATAGTTTCCTAACACTTAAAGAGCTTCTGCCTGTGTTACCCATGTTGTCTCATGTTTCCATTCCATCTTCACCCATTACCTTTTCTGAATTGTAAAGTCTGGAGCCACTTTACTAGGCATCCTTTAGCTGTGCTTTTGTTACATGCTGGGCCTTATCTGATCTTCTTACAAGAAAATGTCACTGTACCTGAATCCTAGAAACTTCCTAGCCACTCTGGGCTAGTCCCAAACATTAACTTTCTCTTACTGAACTGTCCATCACATCATAATTCATACATCATTACAATATTGCATGATATCATACACATTACACTATGTAACAACACTGTTGATGTCTTTAAGTGGTGAGCGTGATATAATGTTCACCTCCTCACATTTCCCACTTATTTAATGATGGTCGTCCTTGACCATTCAGAAACTTGGAAAATATTAAGTCATCACACACCACACACAATATAAAATTAATCACCATTACTTCTTCTCTCTTTCCTTCTCTAGAATAACGTCGACCCAGTCCTACTCAGATAGAAACCTGGAACAACAAAGTCCAATTCCATTTTGTTACCTTAACCCATCACCAGTCCCTTAGGTTAACTTTGCATCTTTTAACATGGGTCCACAACACTTCTCCCCTTTAAGGTTAGTGCTGTGCATCTTGGGAACATTTTATTTTCCCCCCATCAGTTGTTAGGACAGGGATAGTCTTTTTACCTCCCTTCTGTACATAAGACAGGCACACGGTCCATCAAGGCAATGTTCATTTTAGATTGAGCAGAGTCTTTGGTGATGAGCATATAACTCTTGCGGCTGCAGTGTCCTTCAGTTCAGCCGGGGTTCTCAATTAAACTGGGAAGAGTAAAATAGACTTCAGTCATCCATGGCTTCAACATGGTGAAGTTCTGGATATGTAGGTTTTAGACCCACGAAAATGTAGTATTTCAGGGATTCTAAACTGTCCTACTTGAAGGGTGCAATGAGCACAGCATTGACATTTCGGTTGTCCACCTGTATTCTTTGGCTCTTTTCTTCACTGGTGCTCTGCTGATAGCATTCAGATCGAAGTCTCCTCTTCTTGCCTCAGATCACGTCTGCAATCCATCGCTGGCTGGTGATGAGAGGTTCCCCTGAAAGTCAGGGTTTCCCTTAAAGTCAAACTTCCAGCAGGGTTGTGACTTTTGTCAGGGACAGGACTTCCTGTGTGGTTGGTGGCACACAATAGACCTCGAGGCTGTAGGTCAGAGAAGGGTGGGGAGCGAGAAAACAGGCGCAGATCTGTGTGGTTGGTGGAGAACCCACCACAACTGACCTATAAGGCTTTCAGTCACTTGGCCCTTCCATGACATATAAACCAGGCTATGGTGTGAGGTTAGGTCTCTGACTTGGGCAGTTTCTCAAAGGACTGGGTGACCTCCGTTAGGCCATCCAGCCTTACCTCTTACAACTTGAGGGTCATGAACCTTTACCACCCACTGCCTGCTAGTAACCTTCAAGACACCACACCATGTCTAGGGCACTATCTCACGCACATCCTGCTGCAATGTTCCACCTTTCCATGAGCGGGGTCCCTCTTGGCTTACCATCCCTATTGTTCATCACCTCCGCACATTTTTTCCACACTTTTTTTGTCATCATGCTCTTCTTAGCAGGACTTTCTCATCCACCTTACCCTAAAGGGGCGGACACCTTGAACTGCAGTCTGACACTTCAAGGCACAACATTCCTTTAAAAAGGCATAAACTATGGAGGGCTGGATGGATCTTTGCATCCTTTCATGCCTTCTATGCCCATGATGGATGGACCTTCTCCTTGAACTGTGCCACTATCTTGGAGCTTGTGCTCAGCACCATCTTGAACCGCTAAACAAATGCCAACTTCCATGTAATTGGGATCTTCTCCACAGAATACCGCTATGTATCTTGCTGACAACACCAACTTTAACGTGATGAGGGGCAGTAGTCATAGGTAAAATAGTCGTCTTTTGCACTCTGGTACTCTACATGAAAGGGGGCGTCATGGCTGGGTGTGTAGGCTTGTGACAAGGAGGCACTACACCTTTGTAGGCCACATGATGCTGATGGTTTTACTAGCCAAGGCCATATGTTAATCGAATGATTGAGGAAGACCACCAGTTCTTTAAAAATGTTGTTTTACTGCATAACCATCTGATGACAGTTGTATACAGCAAATGGCAGGAACACAACTTCTTATACTTTTTTTTGTTACACAGAGTATCTCGACACATAGTCTCTTTACATCTTCACCTTCACTTGTTCTTGCCTCCAGTAATTTCACTTGTTTCAATGCCACCCATCTTAGGCTAGGGTCACACATAAGCCCTTGGTCCTTTTTTGGCATTAGTTTTTGCATTTTTTTTTCTAAGTCCAAAAACTGATGGAAAAACGGATTATATGTAATAAAAACCCTATCCCTTTTTTTCTGCACCTAAAAACATTGCTAGGAACGTTTTTTACCCAGAAAAAGGATCAGTTTTTTTAACATGGGGCCCTATGGAAAAACGGATCCATTTTTTTTTTAGCATTATTTGGCAAAAAATGACTAAGTCCAAAAAACGTTCAGGGGCACAGGAGGCTCAAAAAGCACCAAATAAAAAAACGGATTGGTCATGGAAAACACTTCCAAAAACGGATTGCCATGTGTGACCCTTGCCTTACTACAACAGCCAGTGAAAGTCCTCTTTTCTACCCGCTGTTCCAAATCTTATCTGCCTCCTAGAGGATTGATTTACCCATTTGGTCACACCTGGCTTTTAGCCTACTTACCTCTAGGGAACGCCTGCTTAGGCAGGCATTCACATGGTCTCACATTTCCATTCCATCCTGGCTTGTCAAAGAGAAAAAGTGTAACATCCATCCATAAACACTTCGACTGGGCCGGAATATATCACTCTCACATTGACCACATGGGATTAATTAGAAGTGGGAAGGTGATGAACTAATTATAACTGAGGAAGTGAGAGAAAGATAACACTTCAACCTCCATAGAAAAGATGATTGTGGTCAGATTTGCGGAGCGCTCAAGCACATGCGACAGGGAATCAAGTGGATTGTATGACAAACCTCTTTTATTTGACACACCAACACGCATTCCAACAGCAGTTCACTGTCTTCCTCATTTGCATTTACCAACTGATGAAACGCGTATTGGTGTGTCAAATAAAAGAGGTTTTTCATACAATCCACTTGATTCCCTGTCACATGTGCTTGAGTGCCCCGCAATTCTGACCACAATCATCTTTTTATGTTATAGTCCCCCCTGGGGTTTGTGGCTGGGGCCACCATCTTGTGTTGATAACAACTCCTTAGCCCTTAGCGAAGGACCTGCCGTGATGTAAGAGTGACGCAGCGATTACGTGATCGGAATCCATTCACGTGACCCATAAGGAAGCCAACAGGCGGTCCCAGATCAGCGTCTCTCTCAGGCAACACACCGAGGTTATGCAGGGGTGTGCAACCATACAAGGTGAGCGGCAAATCCCCCACACCTCGGCTAAGGGCCCCATTAGACCACTAGGAACCTCTCTTTGTGTGCTCTCTTTGTTTTCTCTTGTCACTTCAACCTCCATGGCAGTAGGCCCTCCCTCAGTAACCAGGTAATTTGAACAGGAGATCTTCTCTAAGAAGAAACACCAAGGCAAGGATTTGTATATTCAGAGGGGAAGAAGTACAATTCCAAAGGAATCAGCTTCCTTTGTTCAAAGGACTGTATCAAATGCTTGGAAGCCAATGGGCAATGATAAATATTGGGGTTTGCATTGACCTGATCTTTATGGGAGATATATTTTCATCATCATAGTAAAAGGACAAACATAACACATTAACTAATGTTACTAAAAGGCCTTCCAACTTAATATCAGGCAGATGGATGATTCTATCAATGCCATGTTTTATATCTTTAGAAAGGTGAAATTGTGGTAGGAAACTTGTCGACAATATTTCACGTCTGGGACTTCAAGGCGCATAGATATCCTTATTGTTGGGGATCACATAAAATTCTAAAACACTAAGCACATCCTATGATGAATGCCCAAATTAACTCACCAGGGTAAGTATATGACTGCAGGTATGTGGGCGTAAAAATTATCTAATAAAAATTGAGTCAGTCCTGAAAGGTACAGCTTGCTGTAGTTCTGCCTGTTGTCCTAAGGAGTGCCTCCCTCCGCTAAGCTCTAAGCCATTTTCGTTACACAAGTATAGTACTTTTCTTTTGTTATACCTTTTAAATAAAAAGGTAAATAAATGTAATTGTATATACTGTATTGTTTTGTTCCCATTTTGTGTCATTTTTGTATATTTTCTTTCAAACACTCGCTACCTTTCCATATTAAATATATAAAATATAATAGTGCTGTTCCTTTTGCCTTGTAAACTGCACCTCTGAAACGATACACTACCTATAACAGGTGTCCAATTGGCTTGTATAAATGATTGGTGGTATCAGCTAGTAGTTCCTTTTGTTATTGTGGAGTTGGCAGTGACTGTATTTATACATATTCCTTGCGCTGTAATCAGAGGTGTATATACCGTACTCTTACTGTGAGTTCCCTAATAACTGGACTAGTAGTGGAAATGGCTGCGACCTTGTCCATCACTCATCAGTCAATTGCATAATTGGCCTAATGATTGAGGCAGCAGCTTGCTGGTTGTGACAAATTGGTGGCAGTGGTGGGTTGTCTGCTTGATTTCCTAGGCTGTCTCTGCGACTTGTCTCGTTACCTTTTCTGAGTTGTAAACTCCAGGGCAGTACTGCAACTACTCTGTACTTCCATCAGTTACTCTGTCTCTCTGTTCTTCTCCAACTCAGGGTCATGCTATCCCCTATCTCTCTCTCAACCTTATCTCAATGCAGGGTCACCTATGTCAAATGCCACTGCTACTAGTCAAACTTTAGGTCGCTTCTGTCACACGCTGGGCCCTACCTGATCTTCCTACAGGAAATCATCGCTGCCTATGCATTCTAGCACCTCCCACTAAGGGCTAGTCCCAAACATTAACTTTCTACCACTCTACTGTCTATCATTAACAACAACACATCCCAATTCATTTTATACTTCATTAACATTACCACAATATTGTCATGCTGTCTTCAGACTCTGTTCACACAGGGGAATCTGATGTGCAGCCTTAGACCTCTTTGTTGCTCAGCCTGAGATGGGCATCGGCGGTGATTAGTTCACTGATGTTCAGCTTTGCTGGAGTTAAATTTTTGATTAGTGTCAATTGAAGGCTGAAACTGCTGAAACGCCTTCTCCCTTTAAAGTGATCCTGAACCCACAAACTGACCCCCACGTATCTTTAGACCTGTCCCTGCACCCCCTCTTATCATTTCTAGCCATCCCTTTTGCAGAAAAAATCGCTTTTGTAAAGTAGAGAAAAAGTTATATTACTTTGTCCTGTGTGAGTTCTCTCTTTCTGAGGAAGCCGCTAATAGGCCGGGCATGTCTGCTGCTGCCTTGTAATTATGCACGCCCCTCTCTGCTTCTAAGAGCCTGGCCGCGTCATGAAAGGGGGCAGGGCTCCGGCATGATGCGATTTAGCCCCGCCCCTTTCATGACGCGGCCAGGCTCTTAGAAGCAGAGAGGGCATAATTACAAGGCAGCAGCACACAGGCCCCGCCCATTGCGGCTTGCTCAGAAACAGAGAACTCACGCAGGACAAAGTAATATAACTTTTTCTCTTACTTTACAAAAGTGATTTTTTTCTGCAAAAGGGATGGCTAGAAATGATAAGAAGGGGTGCAGGGACAGGTCTAAAGATACGGGGGGTCAGTTTCTGGGTTTAGGATCACTTTAAGTATGGCTCAGAACATTCTTGCATGCTGGCTATAGCATATGCATGCCTCTTGCATACCGGTCCTGTTTGGAGATGCTGTTGAAACTCTACTTGCTGCTTGGTATGTGGTGAAGTATACCTTGTTGTTTTTTTTCATTCCCTGTTTATATTTGACCTCTCCCTACACATATTGTACCTTCCTGATTGTTTGCTGTGCGGTGCTATTTGCTTTATCCTTGTCTGTCCATATATGTGGGTTCCATTACAGTTCTGCTCCTGGGGTGGGGTTGGGGGTTCAGCTCAGGGCTGGATAGGAGAAAGGGACAGGTCGGAGGCTCAGGCCTCTCTACCATCAAGGGTACCCCTGAGTTAAGGAAAGTCATTGTTCCCCTAGCCTATGGGACAGTACTGGGGCCTAGGTTCTTTTCCTATTTTTCTCTCTAAGCTCCCCATGACATGTATACTTTACAAAACATCACAAAAATAAATGAAACACATTACACTATACAACAAAACTGTTAATGTCTTTAATGGGCAAACACGGCAATATGTCCACCTGCTTATAAGTTCATTAGTAAAGTCCTAGCCTAATTCAGAAAGAATAACAGGCATTGCGTGGATAAGAATGTGTGGCACATGCACGTGACTTCAAAGCTGAAGTCACAAGGTAGAAAGGTAATAGTCATCAATCATGGCCTAGGTATTGGCATCAGGAAAAGGGTTACTGCAGAGGGTGAGAGTGCTTGACATGATTGGGACCAGAGTTAGAGCTCTCACCAGCTAACTTGAGTGATAGATCAAAGTTTATTCTCCCTGCAATTTCTATCAGCTGTGAGCACTCGAATTTTAATACCTTACCCTATTGCTTTAGTAGCCAAAAACCTCCTTCCGGCTTCTCTTAAAGAATTAGCTCACATCTGCGTCTAAATACTCCAAGTGCAATCCAATTGAACTTGCACCAATGTTAAATAATAAGGCAGTGCTGATTTACGCAAGGACTTTAGTGCAACTATTTGGCAGTATCAATCAAAAATGTCAGTGACTAATGTTTAAAAGGAATGTGCTACTAGTTTTTTACTACACATCTGAGAGCAGCATGACGTCGGGGCAGAGACATTGAACTCAATTATGTATCACTTTGTTTACTGGTTGTTGAAGTTTTGTTTAAAAACTGTTTTGGCTGCAGTGATCTTTCAGATGAATGCTTAACTCTGTATAACCCCCTGATTGACCGCGTTTTGTGTAAACTGCATAAGCAGAAAGCTACTAACTCTGTTTTCACGGAGCCATCTTGAGTGTGTAACTTCTGACTGGCAGGAAAACCAAAGTTATGTCACAACGTCTGACCATCAGATGGAGGCAAGAACGAAGCTCCCATAGAGATGTATTGAGTTGTGACCTCCGACGCGCTCCATGAATCTCTAGAGGTTCTGGCAGGCCACAAATCACTGGAAGTATATGAAGACACAGGCAGGTGAGTATATTACAGGGCAGGGACTTTAGATTTAAAGCCACACTGAAATAAAATAAAATGCTGTAGTGGTGCTTTAATTGAAATATCTTTTCTTCAGAAATACATTATTGTAGTAGCCAAGTTTCTACATTTTCTGTAACCTGTCACAACCCTATTAATAAACAGTTACAACAGAGGAATAGAAAAGGTTCAGCAAGTCAGATAGAAATGGTGACATCAACTGGCTTGTACTGAAACTACACACATGAACTTTCCATGTTCCATTATTCTGTATCATTAAATGAAGAAGAAAAACAAACTTAACATAGGGTACAAATTAATCACATAATAGACTGAAATGATAAACAGCGGATCTAATTGACTATAATGGGGTCTGTTATGATAAAGGAAAAAAATAGTGCAGCATGTTTTGATACTTTTTTCAGGAGAAATGATGAGGTTTGCCGTGATGGATATTATCAGGGGATCTCGCACAGAATAACAGATTTAGGCTGTGGTCACAGTTGACATGCGTTTTTTTAGTGCCTTTTAAAAACGCATGCTTTTTTACATGCATGTTTCATGTCATCATGAGTTTTTTAAGGTGTGTGATGGCTCCCTGCGTTTTTGGCTGCGTTTTGAAATCTGCACCCAAAAATAGTGCATGTACTATTTTTTGGTGCGTTTTGAAAAACGCATGCGTTTTTGAAGAAAACGCATGCGTTTTTATAACATGGGCCCCTATGGAAAACGCATGCAAAAACGCATGTACAATTAGTACCTTTTAGTACCATTCAAAAACGCATGCGTTTCCCATAGGAGCCCATGTTAAAAAAATGCATGCATTTTCTAAAACGCATGCGTTTTTTTAACACGGGCTCCTATGGGAAACGCATGCGTTTTTGAATGGCACTAATTGTACATGCGTTTTTGCATGCGTTTCCCATAAGGCCCCATATTAAAAACGCATGCGTTTTTGGAAAAGCACCAAAAACGCATGGGACTGTCACACATGCTTTTTGGCTATTAGGGCATGCGTTTTTTAACATGGGGGCCTATGGGTGCATTTTTTACATGCGTTTTTGAAAACGCAGGTCTCCAAAAATGCATGTGAAAAATGCTACTGTGACCCCAGCCTAACACAACTAACAAAGCCTTAAGTTCCCGTTACACATAGCGAGATTGCTAGCGAGATCGCAGTTGCGCCACAGGTTTTGTGACGCAACAGCGACCTTACCAGCGATCTCGCTATGTTTGACACGTAGCAGCGACAAGTTCCCTGATGTGACATCGCCGATCGTGTCGGAATGGCCTGGACCATTTTTTGATCGTCGGGTTCCCGTTGGGCAGCATGCACTGGTGTGTTTGATGCCTTAACAACGACCTCATTTGCGACTCAGAACTCAGCCACGTAGGTCTGAGTCGTCAGACTAGCTGCTGTGTGACAGGGTCCCAACGAGCGCCGAGGTCGTTATACAGGTCGCCGTATCGTTGCTGTGTCGTTGAGTAGATCTGACTGTTTGACATCTCACCAGCGACCACGGTGCGACGGTCCAGCGATCCTTACCAGGTCGTATGTCGGGATCGCTGGAAATTCGCCAAGTGTGACAGGACCCTTAGTTTGTGCTTTTCTTCATATATTAGTATTGTATAGTTTAGTACAGTGCATTTTTTTCCTTTGGATAAAAATATAAAAATACGCTCTACAAATGAAGTTCTAATACAGGTTCTGATGTTTCCTGGCACCTCCAGTTGTATTTGCAAAACTAGTTCGTTATTTGGTGTCATGAAGATACAAAAAACGATTAACAGTCTCTGCAATGTATCATCATTAAAAACATTGTTGATGCCTTTATCAATTGTTTATTGCCACTAATAGATATTAATATTTAGCTATAGTTAAATTGTTTTATTTTGTATGACTACAATTCAATTATCACTTCATTTTGAGTCATGTCTGTCAAATGATAAACTGCCAAGTTCAGGGATATTTACCTTTTACCTTTGTTAATAATAAGCTATTTCAATATCCTATATATATAAAAATGTTAAAAATGCAGTGTTTTTTCTGCCATGAGATGCAGATTTGCTGTAGAAATAATATGCTAGGTGGGCATATAGCTTTAGGGTATCTTCTCTTTAAAAAAAAGTCTAATTACTGGGAGTCTTCTTGCTGCACAGTTGGTGCAGAGCCTCTTGTTCCCCCTCAGCGAATAGAGTGATAGCCATTTAGTCCATTTCAACAAATATCACTTTCTGTCTTTTTAGTGTTATACAAAGACACTGTATTGTTAAAGTAAATTAATAAATATCAAAAACTTAAAACAGGGGTCTCAAAATCCAGGCCTTGAGGGCCGCCAACAGGTTAGGTTTTCAAGATTTCCTTAGCATTGGTCAGGTGTTGGAATCATTACCAGTGCAGATGATTTAATTATAACCTGTGCAATACTAAGGTAATCCTGAAAACATGCCCTTTAGGCGGCCCTCAAGGCCAGGAGTTTGAGATCTCTGATTTAGGCCAGCTTCACACCATGGTTTTCGACTGTCAGGTTATGTCAGGTGTTTTGCAGGAAGCACCGGACATAACCTGACAGCCCTGGACAAACAGAACTGGAGGGCAAATCTGCTTTTGTGCCGGAATCATCTGTGCCGCTGTCCAGTGCTGAAATATCAGCACAACGGTTTGCAGGGGAGCTGGCCGCAGTGCTGATATTTCAGCCATGGACCTCTCTAGGTGCTGAAATTCAGCGGCAGCTGCTTTTAACAGCCGCCGCAATTTCAGCACCCGGCGTTCGGGAACCGGCACGGTTTTTTGCCAGATCTGGCTCGATCTGGTGATAGACTTTCATATTATGGGCGCTGAATCGCCCTTGATCTGGGAGGATATGGGAGGATCCGGTTTTGTTCGATTTTTGCCCCGAACACAAAAAATGCTGCAAGCTCCGATTTTGTGTCGGGGGCAAAAAACAGCTGCATCCTGCAGGACAGACACCAAATCGGATGTCAAATCACTGCCATCCGGCCCTATCCGGCACTATAGGGATACAATCGGGGCAAAATCGGATCTGGGGCTGTTCGGTTGACACCGGACAGCCCCGGACCCGAAAATCCGTGGTGTGAAGCCGGCCTTAGAAGATAAGATAAGCTCCTCTTTCCCTATGATTGTGTCCCCCCATCAGCATGTGCTCCCTGCAGCCAATCAATGCAGAAAGAAAAAGAAAAGGGCGCATGTGTAGACACACAGGGCTATTTGCATAAATAAAAAGTGCCAGTGCACTCACCTATAATGGTTGTGTACTTTCTACACAACCAAGATTAAACGTGTGGGTGATGGGGCTCCGGGTCGCCTCTTTCTATTAGTGCTGCCGTCCTGCCGGTGTTTGCGTTCACAACTACGTGCTCCGCGAATTTCACGTAATCCTACCGGACCGGATACCGCGTCACAACACATCCTCAGTATGTTTATCCCGGTAATTAGGTAACCACAGGTCCTCAACACTCCAGATATGCCAGGCTGCTCCTGCCGCTTTGGCTCCGTAGAGAGAACTCACATAAAAACAATAGTACAGCGGTCTCAGCCAATCAATGGCATAGTAAATCAGCTGCTGCTGTCAAGTATTGACTAGACAAGAAGAGACCGATGGAGGACACAGCTCAGGGGAGGAGGAGTTGCAAAGGATTGGAAGGTATGGGTATCCTATTTTACCACTCTAGGACCATATGTAAAGATAAAGATAACGGCAGAAAACCACTTTATACCAGATTGCTATACAATATATAAATATAAATCATAATGTAAAATGAGTGACAACAATGCAAGTAAAATTGATATGCGCCCATCCTTTATCCGGCGGAGGTCACATCAGGACATCTCAGGATTCTTTTTACCGTAATCCCTGACACATTCTGTTGAGTGATGCTGCATCAAAAAAAAATCAATTTAAAACCCAGCAGTGACTTGTGTTTTTATCTCCTCTGTATTACATTGCCGTTTTTATTTCATTCCACAACAAACACTTGTTTTACTGTCCTATTCTGTTTTCTTTGCTAAGTAACATTCCTGCATTCCTTCTTTCACATTTTTTTCTTTTTAAAGCTATCCCCCTAAATGAACACCTGTGTCGGACTGTTCTTGTTATATGTGTAGATGTTCTTCTCAGAAATAATATCTAGCTGTCCTTCACAATCTCACCATTTGCTTGTTACAAAGTGTTTCTTTAGTCAGTGTCAGCTTCTTCTGCCTTACGTTCCCCAGTGTATAAACATCCGGGTATTGCAATAGTTTTATCAACAATATCGCTGTCCTCGAGAGGTCTAGACTTTCAGCAGTACATGGTCCGGGCAGTGTGATCGATGTTAATAGCAGCAATGACTGTTGTGTATCTTGGGATGCTCAAGACCTGCTATATATAGATGTATCACAGATTTATGTTGAGCTGCTTCATCTATATTTAATAGATAAATCTTTCTTCACCTCATTGTGAACATAGCAGTCATGTTAAATAGAACAACATGCTCTTCATTTTTGCCCCCAAAGGCCGTGTCTGTGACACGTTCTCTTTTTCCTCTTTTTTTTATGTTTCTCATAAATCTGCTTTGACTCGAACTAAAGGAAAGCCTGAATAACAGGTCCAGAATAATGTAAATGCTGTATGCTAGATACCGGAGAGAAAGTAGAAGTCAAATATGTCAGTGGATGATCAATGTGTGCAGCTGTACTTTATATACAATGTTTTATTCTAGAATTGTTAAAATAATTATCTACATTTTTTCTCACTGATTGTTGATTCTCATATAAGGAAATGTCTATGGATAAACTTGAAAAAATATAATCAATAACATCCTTAGATGTCATTAAAAAAGAAACAACAGAACATATCAGGGCTCACGTCTAAGCACTGTCAGGCCTTGTTCACACATACCAATCCGTTTTTTAAGCCCTTAGCAAAACGGATCCGTTTTTCTAAGGGTGCCAATAGTGTCCCCTGAGGTCCTGGACATTTTGTGGAACTTTTACGGCTTAGTCATTTTTTCACCAAAAACGCATGCGTTAACGCATGGTGCCTATATGTGCCATGCAAAAACGCATGCGTTTCCCATAGGGCCCCATGTTAAAAAAACACATGGGTGTTTTTTACAGCACCCTAAAACGCTGCATGCAGTGTTTTTGGGATGCTGAACAAAAACACATGTGTTGTTAAAAAACGCAGTTACACTTAAATGCACCATGCGTTAACGCATATGCGTTTTTGGACTTAGAAAAAAAAAAGCCTAAAATGATCCCAAAAACTGATTTAGGCAAAAACGGATTGTATGTGTGAACAAGGCCTCAGAGCAGTTTGGTAACATTAATTAGTGGATAAATATTGTTTTTCCAATTAATATGCCATATATACCATAGCATAAACCTAGTGCCGTGAAGTGATTAGTCCTTGTCTTCGGTATGTTTTGCTATTTAATTTTCTTTTTGCAGATGCAGACACTCTTACGCCAAATTTTCAGTTAGATGATGAATTTATCAAAATGATTTTGGAGTGTGGGAACACTCCGGTGTAGCAGGATAAAACCTATTTAGGGATGAGCGAGCAGTGAGATTTGTAGTGAGTAGCTTTTAATACTCGCACATTCATCCGAATAGCAAATTTAATGTTAGTCAATTAGTGCTAGGTTCCAAACACACGCATTTGTGGCGCCCCTGCGACTAGGGTGGCAACAGGTAGGAACTGCAGCCAGGCAGGAAGGTAGACAGTTTGTATATCAAACACCTCTAAAACACACATCCACTGACATAGACCCAACCCGGAGCCTGGGACTCTAGGCAGGCAAGGGAAAGTAGGGCCAGTAGGCAAGTGCCGAGCAGCCAAGACCAAGAGGAGCAGGACAGTGGGTGCTGACCAGTGAAGACAGAGTGACCAATAAAGACAGGAACAACAGAAACCGCACCGGTGCCACCGAGTCCGAGGAAGACGGTAGCGCTAACAAATTACTGACAGGATAGACTCTCCTGAAGTACCTGGGAAGTTACACAGGTAGGAAAGAGCCCGGTGATCCTTTGCAAGTCAGGGACATCCAAGACTAGGCTGGGACCAGAGTTTCGGCTCTGAGGGGGGCTGAAGTTTCACACCGGCTCCCCAGACAAACTGACGGGGAACACAGATTCCAGATACGTATTCCCACTACAGGGTTGGGGGCATAGCAGCAACTAGGAGGACCTGGCTTACCGCCCATATACTTAGGGGGAAGCTACATTGAGGGACCGAGCTGCCGCTTCGCAATCCACCCAGAAGAAGAAGCATAGAGAATCACCCTGGAAGGACATATAGAAAGAGTCTCAGGGGTCTCAGAGTGACAACCTGGCTGCAGAGGGTTCAAGTGTTACCGGAGTCCATTGTGTAAAGCTGTTAAGAACTGAACTGTACCGTGCACTGTGTGACTTGGAAGAATTGGAGAGTAAAACTGGTGAACCCTGCTTAAGTGTCTGTGTCTGATTCCAGGTATACAAAACTGTCAATCCACCATTTTACCCTGTCAGGAGCTGCCCCGATCCGCAGCGGGCTCATCCACCTGGCTGCAGCATCCATCCATCCTCATGACAGAAGTACACTGCAGCGGTGGTCACCTCGTTGACCATAACCCGTGGGTGGCGTCACGACAAACTCCCTTGTAAATATCCCCCCATTTATTGCGGAACCTGGGACACGGTCCAGACCAGGACCACCGTGACATCCCCAGCAGTACCCGGTCCAGTACTGAGTACCCCGTCCCAGTGGGCTCCACAACCTGGCATCACGAACAGGATCTACTGTGTCAAGTAAACTGGGCATCGTGTGCCGTGATTAGTGACTGTTTTGAATCTGCCGCCATTGCTGAGTGCGCGGCAGACTGAATTTGAACTGCGCCACAAGGACTGTAATTTTCAAATTCCACTATTACAGAGTGCGCTACGCGCGGGAAGAAAAGCCGCTCACTGCTCTGACGTCATCGAGTGGAGAAGAGGGTCCCTGTCCCACCGCGGAATCCAAGATGGATCCAGTCCAATAGAACCGGACTCAGTGTGCCTAAAAGCTGGAAAAGAAAGGCCCACTCTGGCTCCCCTTAACGCCGGGGGAGCCAGCCATTAATTCTAAGGAAGAACCTCCGCCTCAAATTGTAATAGCCAATGAGGATATGGCGGGAGCGGAAGAAGACGCTCAAGGGAGGCAGGACAGGAAACCGGATGCGGAACAGTCACCATTACAGTACACATGGACGGAAGAGAAGGACGCTGAGGAGAGCGCTGCAGGAGAAAGACCCCAAGTAATCCCGGAGGGCCCACCAAGAGAGTGCGTGGAGGAACCCGGCCAGGGAAAGACCTTTAGTGACCTCATCAGCATGGCGGAAGGAGGCAGAGAGCGTCCAGAGATCCAAGACACCCGGAGGGGTGTAATGCGGCTGTTACCTCTGCAGATGACCCAGGCCCAAGTGGAGCAAAGGACCCGGATTCAAATAGACATTCATCAGAAACTGCAGTCTTGGTCTGTGCAACCCGGCTGGGTTGGCGCCTCCAATAGTTGTCCCCAGAGTACCATCAGAGTGGCCAACCCCCTAGGAGCCCTGGCGGAGAGGCAATTACAGCTACCGGAGACCCTAATACCAGCACCTCTGTCAACTGAGGTGAGAGGGGAACAGCTCCGCTGCTGGTGAGAGAGGAGCGAGGCAGAGGACAATCTGATGGGCTTCCCTGGGGACCCTGATAGTGAAGTGGGCCCAGTAGAAATTATAACCCGGGAGGAATATCTACGGAGATGTGTGTGGGAATGGGAGCAAGAGGTTAGCTCAAAAACAGGAGATTATTGCCCGCACACAGTATTTGCCTGCACAATACTCGGACAGGAAAGTGCAAATTGGCGAGTGGGTGTCTTACAGAGTAGTACAGGGAGAAAAAGATCCTTATGGAGTCCAAGTAAGGAGACTATCTTTGCAAGCCCCAGAAGAAGAACCCCCAGCTTTAGATGATCATGAACCTGATCCAGTTGTTTACCCGGATCCACCAGTTCACCCGGATCCAACAGCTCACACGGATCCAGTCAGTAACACGGGTTCTACAAATGCTACAGAGACTGTTGCAGCAAAGTCGACTAAGGAAGTAGCTACCCAGACGCCCAGAAGTTACCTGCTAGTTCAAGCCCTGCAAGAGTTGGAACTGGTTCCTAGAAGGAGAGCTCCACAAGTGCTTCCGTGGAAGGTGGAGAAGAAACAGGAATGAAGACATGGATCCTGCTGTACCAAAACTGTAAGTGTGAATGTGATGTGCCCCTTATTTGCCCCATCCCATACCTGAATGAGTGAATAGCTTTCTCCCCTGTTTGTCTTATATGTTTGATTGACATTAATGTCATGAACAGTGATATGGCATAAACTTTCTTGTACATAGTTGAGCACTCAGTGTGCTCCCCATTGGTTTTAAGACCAAATTGCACTTTTGAGTCTGTGCATTTAAAGCACTTGCCCTTTTAAACGTTTTTGCATTTTTTGAGAAACTTTTGTATTTTTTTTTCTAAGAACTTTATTACTTTTTTCTAAAAAGTAACGTGCTGTTTTAAGAAACATTTTGCATTTTTTAGGAAGACTTTTTAAACTTTTTAAGTAATGTATGGTATGTGTTATTTATTTGAATATTTAATGCAACATTTTAAGTTTCGTACCTCTGTAACAGGATGACAAATATATTTAATGTTAATGTTTTGCAAGATAAAAATTCTTTTTAGGGGGATCCATGCCGGACGGCGTGAGGACAGGCAAGGGGTAGTAGGGCCAGTTATAACTGGGTGAGGCGTAGTCATGGTAACGAACCAGTATAAAAAGGAGAAACAGGAAGTAGTTAGCCAGTAGGCGAGTGCCGAGCAGCCAAGACCAAGAGGAGCAGGCCAGTGGGTGCTAACCAGTGAAGACAGAGTGACCAGTAAAGACAGGAACAACATAAACCGGACTGGTGCCACCGGGTCCAAGGTAGACGGTAGCACTGACAAATTACTGACAGGACAGACTCTCCTGAAGTACCTGGGAAGTTACACGGGTAGGAAAGAGCCCGGTGATCCTTGGCAAGACAGGGACATCCAAGGCTAGGCTGGGACCAGAGTGTCGGCTCTGAGGGGGACTGAAGTTTCACACCGGCTCCCCAGACAAACTGATGGAGCACACAGATTCCAGATCTGTATTCCCACTACAGGGTTGGGGGCATAGCAGCAACTAGGAGGACCCGGCTTACTGCCCATATACTTAGGGGGAAGCTACATTGAGGGACCGAGCTGCCGCTCCGCAATCCACCCAGAAGACGAAGCATAGAGAATCAGCCTGAAAAGACATATTGAAAGAGTGAGGGGTCTCAGAGTGACAACCTGGCTGCAGAGGGTTCAAGTTTTACCGGAGTCCATTGTGTAAAGCTGTTAAGAACTGAACTGTACCGTGCACTGTGTGACTTGGAAGAATTGGAGAGTAAAACCGGTGAACCCTGCTTAAGTGTCCGTGTCTGATTCCAGGTATACAAAACTGTCAATCCACCATTTTACCCTGTCAGGAGCTGCCCCGACCCACGGCGGGCTCATCCACCTGGCTGCAGCATCCATCCTTCCTCCTGACAGAAGTACACTGCAGCGGTGGTCCCCTCATTGACCACAACCCGTGGGTGGCGTCACGACAAACTCCCTTGTAAATATCCCCCCATTTATTTTGGAACCCGGGACACGGTCCAGACCAGGACCATCGTGACATCCCCAGCAGTACCCCGGTCCGGTACCAAGTACCCCATCCCAGTGGGCTCCACACATTCAGCTATAAAACGAGCATTTCCGGGACAGGGCGGGAGAGTTGTTTTTTTGTGTTTTCATTGCATACAACACCTTGCTCTATCCCTCAGAGAGACCCTAACATTCAATCTGCTCTCACTGGGGTGCCAAATCTCTTTGTGTACTGAAGGGAGCTGGCCATTTGTGTCAGATTGCTCAAGATCTAGTAAGATGGAGGGAGGCTTGGCTCACCACTAGTACGTGCTCTGAAGTAAAAAAAATTTAGGTAATGTGTAGTTGTACCTCGGAATACAAATCATAAAATAGGGAAGAAAATAGAAAGAGATTTATATTTTGTTAGTTATTTTTTGATTTGTATGCCGAAGTACAATTATACATTACTAGATTGCTCAAGATCGACACATCACTCATGAGCACCAGCGTTACTCACCGAGTAATGAGTATCACGAATACCGTATTATCTGTGTGAGTGACGAATGGTAACGGGTATCTTCTGGTATCTTCTGGTCTTGGCTTGGTAACCTCTCAATAGTTCGGACTTAATAGGCCTTCATCATCACCACACATCTCTTGCCGCATCTGATACCTGGTTGCTTCCGATCCCTGGCTGCATGTCATACCCTGCTGCATCTTATCCCTATGTATTGTCTGGACCTGGTACAACCCAATCATCCTTGCTCACTTACTCCCTGCATCCTATCCCTGTCATCTCACCCCCTCATCTGAACTGTTCCTCCACATTCAATCCTTCATCTCCAGACATGCACGCCTGCCACGCAACCTCTCCTGCTCCCACCTTCTAACCCTCTCCATGCTCCTCATTCTTGCCAGTGACATATCCCCTAACCCTGGATCCCCCCGTCACATCCCCACAGTCACTTCTACCCCATGCCCATGATCCAACACCCACCTTTGCAACCTCAACAACCTTAGACCCATTCAACTAGCCCCTGTTCCCTGCGTCCTTCTGCCTGGTGCTCTCTGGAATGCCTGCTCCATCTGCAACAAACTCTCGTTCGTCCACGACCTCTTTATCACCTACAAACTTGCCATTACCGAAACCTGGCTCACCCCCTCTGTCACAACCTCTCCTGCTGCACTTTCCTCCTATTCCACTGCCGCCCTCTGCTACTCTCCCCTCTTTAGAGGTCCATTCCGTCCAGATCTTCTCTCCCTGTAACCTTTAGTTTGCTGTCATCTACTGGCCACCTAGAGCAATCACCTCTTTCCTCGACAATTTCACCACTTGACTACTCCACTTCCTCTCAGCGGACATCCCCACTATCATCATGGGCGACTTCAATATCTCCTTCGACACTTCCCACCCAGCCGCCTCTAAACTCCTTTCACTGACTTCCTTTTTTGGGCTCTCTCAATGGTTCTCCTTTGCCACTCTCAAAGATGGCCACACCCTGGACCTTATCTTCACCCCCCTATACTCTCTCACTAATCTCTAAACTCACCCTTCCTCCTTTCTGAACTCATTCTTCTGACTTTCTTCTCCCTGTCCCCCCCTTCACTTCCCCCACTCTGCAATCTCACCCATCCTTGCCGAAACCTGAAGCATATAGATCTTCACTCATTCTCAGAATCCCTTCTCTCCCTCGCCGACATAGCTTCCTTACAAGACGGATGCTGCTACCACCCTATATAGCACCACTATAACTACTGCCCTCGACTTGGCTGCCCCTCTCACATACAGCAATCTGCGCACAAACAGGCAACCTTGGCACACCACCCTTACTAAAGACCTGAGACGCGTTTCCAGGGTCACTGAGCGGAGATGGAAGAAATCTTGTTCCACCGAACATTTCACTTTGTTCAAGCAGTCCCTCATTAACTTCAAGTGCGCACTCACTGCCGCAAAACAAGACTACTTCTTCACTTTAATATATGCCTGGTCCCAGAATCCCAAACAACTATTTAAAACTTTCAATTCACTACTCAGCCCCCTGTACCTCCTTCCTCTCCCCTTATCTTGGCCAAAGACTTTGCCTCCTTCTTGAACAGAAGATCGACAATATCAGAGGCAGCTTTGACCCACTGTCCCCGCAGCTTCTCCTCACAAATAGACTGCCCTTTCCTTCCAAAAACTGCTTCTCCACTTTGTCAGAAGATCAGCTCTCCCCCCTACTATCAAAATCACACCTCATCACCAGCACCCTTGATCTGTTCCCATCCCATGTCATTCCCAGACTCATCTTTTCAATTTATCACTTACTACTGGTGTCTTCCCCTCATCCTTAAAACACGCCTTGATCACACTCATCCTCAAAAACCCCTCCCTCGACCCATCATCTATTTATAACTATTGCCCAAAATTGCTTCTCTCCTTTGCCTCAAAACTACTGGAACACCACGTCCATCTCGAACTGTCCTCTCACCTCTCCTCCTCCCTCCTTGACTTCTGCAGTCTGGCTTCCACCACTCCACTCCACTGAAACAGCCTTGATAACACCCATCCTCAAAAAGCCCTCTCTCGACCCATCATCTATTTCTAACTATCGCCCAATATCGCTTCTCCCCTTTGCCTCAAAACTACAGGAACACCATGTCCATCTCGAACTCTCCTCCCACCTTTCCTCCTCTCTCCTTGACTTCTGCAATCTGGCTTCCACTGCACCACTCCACTGAAACAGCCTTAACCAAAGTTACCAATGACCTACTGACCACAAAGAGCAAACAACACTACTCTGTCCTCCTCTTCCTTGACCTATCTTCTACCTTCAACACTATTGACCATTCCCTCCTACTACAGATCCTGGAATCTCTTGGTATCTCCTGGATCTCCTCATATCTATCTAACCGGACACTCAGCGTCTCTCTCTCACACCACTTCTTCACTCTTCCCCCTTTCCGTCGGTGTCCCTCAAGGCTTGGTTTTCGGACCCCTTCTCTTCTCCATCTACACCCTCAGTCTGGGACAACTAATCAAGTCCCTTGGTCTTCAGTATCACCTCTATGCTGATGACACTCAGATATATCTCTCTGACCTGACATCACCTCCTTGCTAACCAAAATTCCCCAATGTCTGTCTGCTAGCTCATCTTTCTTTTCTGTTCGATTTCTGAAACTGAACATAGACAAAACGGAATTCATAATTTTTCTCCCTACCCCCTAGATATGATATGAGGATATGAGATAGGAGGACGGGGTGCTTAATGGACTTCAGCTGTTTTGTGTGGTGAACATGCTTCAACAGGTCCAAATCTGTTCACCACATGAAACAGATGTAGTCCAGCAAGCACCCCTGACCTCATATCTCTTGCATTTCTTTTTTAATGTTTGAATAAAGGATCAATTGTCCAGATGGTGAGTGCCACATAATTTTCTCTTTTTTGAATATAGGAATGTAGACATATGGTAAAGCTAAGTGTGGAGACCCGGGGGTCAGGGGGCGCTCTCGTCCGCAGGCCCAGCCGCCTTTACAAAGACAGCGTGGACCAGGGCTCATCCCCAGCTGAACGCCCGAGCTCCTTAACCGTGGGCGAACACTACTCAGACAACACAGGGTCAGGGAATCACAATATTAAGGCTTTATTGGATCCCCAAACAGTTAACAGCATATAACGCATAACCAAGCATAACACATAAATGTAACAGGCAACAGAGTCTCACCCTTCCGCTGGCTCACCAGGGTTTAGAATGTAGCACCGCAAAGTCTGTAGCCAGGTGACTTTATCGTCCCAACCTGGGTTGCTTCCTCATCCTTATGTAGTCTTTGTCATCACAGCCGAATACGATAATCCGATACTGAAGTCCTTGTGGTTCCTTAGTCCGTGTTCTGATCCCCTTGGTCGGCACCGAAATGCCTAGGCCGGGGGTTATGGCTAGCTAATCGGATCCGAAGACCCTAGATTAGCTGCCTGTATCAAATCCAGTGACCTCTAGCCGGGACCGAAACCCCTAGACTGAGGCCACTAGACAGAATCTCCTCCAATCTCCTAAAACTGCTGGTCAAAGTCAACAGTCCTCCTTATATACCCTCAGCCCTCATTGTAGGATATTGGGGACGTCATGATTGGTGCAATAACACAGTCTTTTCATTCGCTGAACTCCAATCCTCGTTTAACATATTTTAGGTACTATTGCAATCCAAATGCTGATTGATATAGCACCTTACAATGGAATGTTAGTCTGAGACACTCAGTCTGCAAACCATGACAATAACACAATAGTGGCTGGAGCCTCAATCCACATTCACAGGGTAATAGACAATGGACGATTAGCATAATTAAGTTCTCTGGCCTTCAATGACAAACAGGTTAGATAATTACATTACCAAGCTAAACTTTAACCACAGAAATCTATGACAATACTGTAAGAAATTCTCTTTGACCATTACAAGTTTACAAACCTATATACAATATGATATGTCTGGATGAATAAGAAATCCTCCTACATTATATATTAAAGGGTCCATTTCGTCACACTAAGGACATGTTTTTAAAAATTAAGTTTCTTCATCTCTTTTCTGGGCCCCTATCTAATGCCTCTACCTTGGTTAGAAAACCTACTTATGGGTAACCTGCTAATAGTAAATTGAAGTTGTCTAATGCCGGCTTCACACCACGATTTTTGACTGTCAGGTTGTGTCCGGTGTTTTGCAGCATGCACCGGACAGAACCTGACAGCCATGGACGAGCAGAACTGATCCTGCTTTTTGCCAGCTTTATTGCTGGTGCTGTCCAGTGCTGAAATTTTAGTACCGCAGCTCCAGTGGAGCTGGCCGCAATGCTGAAATTTCAGCTGTGGAGCTCTCCAGGTGCTGAAATTCAGCGGCGGCTGCTTTTAACAACCGCCGCTCTTTCAGCACCGGATGTCCGGGACCCGGCACGATTTTCTGCCGGATTCGGCGCCCATAGACTCCCATGGTATAGGCACCGGATCTGGGAGGATCCGGTAGGATCCGGTTTGTCCGATTTTTGTATCGGACACAAAAAATTCTGCAGACTCTGGTTTTGTGTCCGATGCAAAAATCGGACAATACCGGATCCTCCCGGAAAAGCCCCAAACCGGATGGCAAATAACAGCCATCCGGCCCCATAGTGATACATGGGGGACAAATTTGGATCCGGGGCTGTCCGGTTCACACTGGACAGCCTTGGACTCAAAAAACCGTGGTGTGAAGCCGGCCTAAAGCTGGTGGAAGGAGTGCACCATCAGAAGGCATGACCCCATAATCTAAGATGAAAAGGTTTAATGGCACTTCCTAACAAATGTGAAAAGGTGCAAAGCTGAACATGAAATATACAATTACAAAGGGACATCTACACTCTGAAATGCTAAGATATTCAAACAATGAACATAAGAATAAAGACATGCATTGCTGCTAAGGAGATGTGTTGAGAAATTCTAATACTTAGCTAAAAAAAAAAATGCCAGTTTTATGTGATACAAGCAGCCAATGTCAAGGTGCATCTCTTCACTGGGTTTCTATCTAATGCCTTAATCTGAGTTAAAAAATCCTACTTATCTCAAATTTTGTTTTATCATACCCATATCCACAGTGCAAGTTATAGTTTTGAATTATGCCTTACATTATTAATTAAAATAATATAATGAAAAAAGGAGAAAAAATACGGTGAAGTTTGGAAAAAATTTAAATTATTCTTGTGTGTTTTCAACTTTGTTTCGTTTGATTAGTATTCTAGATACCCCAATACTGCAATATATAGAAAATAGTGTAGTCTTCTATGAAACAAAGCCAAAGTCTTGTGTTCTTAGAACAATGGACATAACAGCCATGGAGTTCTTCAGTAGATTTGGTGTAAGCCAGTGCACATGCAAACCAGCAGTTAATCCATTTAAATTCTGCTGTCAGTCATTAACAGCAGTGTTTATATGGTTAAACAACAGTAATTGGGGTCACTCTGATTTATGCTGCTACGGGCACATGCTATGTAACACAGCCAGCATCTCCTGGGTATAGTGCAAGTTAAGCACATGAGCCTTCTCCCTAGAGGTGTAACTAGAAGCTCATGCTCTCCGATGCAAAAACCACAACGGGGCCCCCAATCATTGCAAATATTTAATAGGATTAGTAGTTTTTTATAGGCCAAAGGAACTTTTGGGGCCCCCTAACTCCATGGCCCGGGTGCGATTGCAACCCCTGCACCTATTGTAGTTATGCCCCTGCTTCTCCACACTTGGAGGATGTGCTATCACACTAAATTCCAGAAGGGGTTAGCTAAATTCCAGAAAAGAAAAGTGTAACATTAGTAAAAAAATATAAAGATTTCAAGCAAAATTGAACACTTAATGATATATATAACCACTGATTACTAAAATATATATCTTTCTAAAATATAATAGCCATTTATGTAGGCAATACGTTCTATGAAAGAAGCATTTAAATACTCAATAAATTAGATTTATGGTGTATCATTGACACAAGCCTTTCTAGAGCTATAATATAGTGCCTCTTTGAAACTTCATCTGCTATCTATAGACATTTATTTTCCGGTGTTCAGATCCTTTTTAGTTTCCACAATGGAGAGGTCAGAGATTAAATAGAAAGTTAGTTTAGACATTGATTCCAGGTTAGTGTCTTTTTAAAAAGGTTTTATTGTTCCTTCAGATTCTAATTCCTAAAATAGATGAAGGATAAATTTGGTACTTTGAAAATTATAACACAGTATATCTAGGATTATTTTGTATTCCTAACATTTATATTGTATTTTCTGAGGGATAATATAGTGGATCTATAATACAAAAATGATATATTAAAAGAAAGTAGGGCACTAAGGGAGTTTCCATAAATTCACTCTTTGCATTGTATATACATAGATGCCTTTAACTGTCTTTGAAATACATGCAATACAGTAAAGTGTTTTTTTTTAATCTTGTAAAATAATAAAACATCCTTAGGGAATATCTATGTGTATACAGAGACACTCCAAGCATTACTAGCACCATTACATATTATCATTATTATATGGAATATGTCAGCAGATTTTTGCTTTGTAATATAAGAGGGTAAGGGCTGAGACACTGATTTCAGCAATGTATCACTTCTTAGACTGTGTACTGAAGTTTCAACGCCATCAGTGTTTTATCATCAGGAAATTATCACTGTTGGAGTAGTAGCCCAAGTGCCTCCTGGTCCAAACTAATTATTTTTAAAAACCACTCAGTGGTTTAGAATTTTTTTCAATGCTGGAGTGATGATTTAAATGCAAGTCCCCTGTCTCTGGTCATATACTCACCTTCCGGTGTCTTCTGGTCTTACACATGCCATTGTGTACCTGTAACTTTTGACTACAAAAACATATTCCTCTCACACTAGGACACTAAGTATTAAATTAGACTATGGCCTTGCATTACTGCAGTGGGACATTAGAATAAATGGAAAAATACAATTAGCTTACTGCAGAGTGGAAGATAGAAAATATGACATGGCATTACTCCTGTAGGTATATTTGAATCAAATGAGATGCTTTGTTAATGTATTGGCCAATGCATATGAGCCCAATAACCACAACAGAGTGCACCTCATATATCAGGACCCTAACCTGAAATGCCTCTATGTGCATTTATGTACAGATAGTATCCTAGTTAGAAGTTAGAAGTTAAATTAAAAAAGCTCACTTCATATCTATGAGAATCAGAACGAGGCTCTTATAGACTTTTTTTGACTTGTGACCTTCAAATGCGCTCCATGAAACACAGCAGCTCACAAAGTCCTATCAGGCCACTGGCTTATTACCGGTACATAGATGATATTTTAGTAATCTGAACAGAGTCTAAGCAACAGCTGAAGACGTTCCATGAACATTTTTATCAGTTTCATCCCACCATTAACTTAACACTCAAGTACTCCTGCACTGAAATAAACTTTCTGGACACCATCATCAAGCTACATAAAAATCAAATAGAGAAATCCCTGTGCCAGAAGCCAAATGACCGTCCAACATATCTTCAATGGGACAGTTTTCATCTAAAACACACAAAAAGTTCAATTGTTTACAGTCAGGCCATCAGATAAAATAAGATATCTTTCAACCCTTCAGATTGAGATAATCCCCTTAGGGCCTCAGAAAGACTTTTTTTTAACGCAAGGCTATCATTTTAGAGCAATTGAAATTCAAATTTCAAGGACCACCAGACTATCAAGAAATTATCTCCTACATTACAAAACTAATTAAAACAAATGGGTCCCTCTTGTAGTTACCTGTAATCCAAATCTGGAGGTGTTAGGATTAGCTGTATGGAAACTACAACCACTACACACTAGATGCGTGACTAAAATCTATATTTCTAGACCCCTCACTTCTGTGTTTTAAACAACCCCCAAATCTAAAAAGCATCATTACAAGAAGTTCACTGTCCTCTCCAAAAACAACATGAACACTTCCTTGCAACCCGAAGCGGTGCAAAAGCTGTCCATTTATAATGACAACAGACATGATAAAGGTACTTTCATCTACACCACAACCAATGTGGTGTACTTAATTATATGTACAAAATGTGGGAGTGGGAATTTGTATGTAGGGGAGATGGGACAACAAGTCAAAGCTAGGATGAACTCTCTTCACCACACAATAAAAGAAAAAAGCACAGATCTACCTGTGCCCAGTGGCGTAACTACCGCGGTCGCAGCGGTCGCGGCTGAGACCGGGCCCTGCCCTGGGGGGGGCCCGGGCCCCGTGTTTCCAGCCGCCCGCCGCCCACCGCGACCACGATAGCGCTGGACGAAGAGTGGAAAGAGGACGGGAAGTGAGAGAAGCCTCACTTCCCGCAGCTGTGCCCGCCCCTCCTCTCCTATGTGCAGAAGCCAGCAGACAGGTACTCGCGCTAGCACCATCCCCCCCCCCCCCTCCCAAGGGGCCCCAGACGTACAGGGTGCCAAACCCTGCGACCGCTGCACCTGCTTTAAATGGATGTGCGTCCCTCAGGACACACATCCATGTAACTGCACGGCGCGTCCGCAGGCGGCCGATTACGGTCGCCAAAAGACCGGCAGGCGCGGCAGTTTTAAAATTCCCGCGGCCGCTGCTGATGAGGTAATGTGACCTCCTCACAGACAGGACGCAGGCAGCTGCCGGCAGGAGCGGTGACGGTGAGTTCCTGAAGGAACTTTTCTCTTTGCTCCCCTGGGCTCTGGGTCAGATTACATCGCTGTAGTTACCTCCTGAACGGTTGCACTGTACCTGCTAATCTGGTGGAGGGCTCTGTTACCAGCCTGTTACCTGGGGTAAGGTCATCCATGGCAGGGCAGTGCTGGGCACAGTGCTCCATTCCTTATGGATATCCCCCAGCTTGTGTCTGCAGGGCACTGGCAAGAGCTGGGGGATGGATGGCCACTGTGGACTGTGATCTACAGCTCTGTAGTGTGAGTGTGTGTGAGAGTGTGTGTGAGAATGTGTGTGAGTGTGTGTGAGTGTGTGTGTGTGTGTGTGTGTGGGAGTGTGTGACACAAACGTCTTTGAAAAAAAAACACTTTAAGGCCCCTTTCACATCAGCATTTTGCTGATGTCTGCGGCCAATTCGGCAGGTGGCGCCGCATCTGCCGGATCTGCCACCTAACTGCCGCACTTGCATTTCAGATCTGGCAAGCCCCATGTATTCTCTATGAGGCTTGCGGTCTGGTGTGGCAAGTGCAGTTACGCCGGATCCGGCACTTGCGGCCACGAAAAAAAAAGCCGCACTGGACCACAAGCCTCATAGAGAATACAAAAGGCTTGCCAGATCACGCTGCATTATATTATCTGGAGAGCTATGATGCTGCACTATATTATCTGGAGGGCTGTCACGCTGCATTATATTATTTGTTGGGCTATGAGGCTGCATTATATTATTTGTAGGGCTATGAGGCTGCATTATATTATCTGGTGGGCTATCACACTGCATTATATTATCTGGAGAGCTATGACGCTGCATTATGTTATCTGTAGGGCTATGAGGCTGCATTATATTATCTGGAGAGCTATGACGCTGCATTATATTATCTGTAGGGCTATGACGCTGCATTATATTATCTAGAGGGCTATGATGCTGCATTATATTATCTGGAGAGCTATGACGCTGCATTATATTATCTGGAGAGCTATGACGCTGCATTATATTATCTGGAGAGTTATGACGCTGCATTATATTATCTAGAGAGGTATGACGCTGCATTATATTTGCTGTAGGGCTATGAGGCTGCATTACATTATATGGAGGGCTATGAGGCTGCATTATATTATATGAAGGGCTAGGAGACTGCATTATATTATTTGGAGGGCAATGAGGCTGCTTTATATTATATGGAGGGCTATGAGGCAGCATTATATTATATGGACGGCTATGTGGAAGGATATGAGGCTGCATTTTACTATATGGAGGGCTATGAGGCTGCGTTATACTATAATGGAAGACCATATATACCAGGATAAGGGCATATTCGGGGAGGAGGACCATATATAGCAGGATGAGGGACATTAATACTTAATGAAGGGGAGAGGGGTCAATTCGTGAGTCTTTATAGGATTTAGAACGTTATATAGGGCCCATACATCTGACTAATGTGGGCGCACGAGGAAAGGGGGGGCCCAGGTCCAAATTTCGCACCGGGGCCCTTCAGACTCTAGTTACGCCACTGGCTGTGCCTAAACATTTCTGTAGCTCTGATCACACCATAATGGATATCAAAATAGTAGTTTTGAAAGGTAATTTAAAATCCCAAATAATCAGGAGAGTCTGAGAATATAAATTTATGATTTCCCTTGGCACATTCAGAGCAGGAATGAATGTGTTGCATGGATTTATGTCTTTTGAACCCAATCGAGGTATCTTCAAATCTTGGACCAACCACTAATCAAAGAATAATAAGAAAACTATAGTGCCTCTTATCTCTGATATTTATTGCCCCAGCTGCTTTCCCCCCTCCCAACAGTAACCACTATCTTCTGCTTCACATCACCTGTCTTATGTACTGCATTATCCAACCCTCTAGTCTATTGTGTGTATATATGTGTGTGTTAACATTTTTTATCATTATTAAGCCTGAAGAAGAGGCCTCAGAGCTTGAAAGCTTGCTATTATTTACCATCTTTTCAGTTAGCCATTTAAAGGTATTAACCAATTAGGACTCTCAGATTTTTCTATCTACTGGCTAACACTACAAACAATATTTACCTGAGGCTGGAAATACACTTGCGAGTGGAAAAACGGTCCGATTGACATATTCAAGAGTCGGATGACTGTTGTCTGATTTTTGGTCCGTTTTGCATCCAGACTGCTATGCAACTGTCTGACATTTTTCTCACATCACATCCGTGTGCAATCCTTTTTTTTCCAGCAGCTATTACTGTATAATCATTTACAGGAACATTTTTTACAGGTGTCTGAGTTACAGAATGATAATGTATCAATTATAAATCTGATCCGACTCGGATGGTCCGTGTGCAGTCCGAGAGTGGTCCGTGATTTTTGTCCGACCATAGACTTGCATTGGCGAGTCTTGGCCATGAATCGCATACTGTCGCAGCATGTTGTGAATGACTTGTCATCCGTGGAGCGGATGAGGAAAAAACATTAGACACTCGGAAATGTGTTCTCAGACATTGAATAACATTGATCCGACAGCAATACGATTTTTACTCGCATTGCAGTCGTCCGAGTTTCATGCCAATATGTCCGTACCCATACAGACCAACAAGTATGTTGCTGGAAAAAGGTGAAGCTGTCATAAGGGGAGTATCGGACAGGGCTCAGTTGACTTAGATTTATACCACAACTCGAGAGTTGCAATAAAAATAATTGCTGTAGTGGTGCTATAAAATTTGTTGCACTTTCATAATATTTCCCATAAGATATGTGTGTTATGCAAAATTGTATGAAAGGGCATAAAACTGATCATTTATTTTGGAACAAGCAAACACTGCATCAGTAGGATAAAATGTTTCCTCTTTATTCTGCTGTCAGAAGCTATGTTGACATTGTAGCAGCTGAATGTATCATGAAGCCACATCAACCAAAAATGTAGAATTATGTAACCCTGTAAACAGCTGCTTGAAAGTCTAGAACATTTTCTTAGCTCAAATTCTGTACAACCCAAATCAGTAAATTAGAATCTTAAACTGTGTGTAACAAATGCTACTGTATCAATGTACGGTTCAGCAGATAAATATAAACCTTTTGGCAGGAATTTATGTTCACAATATGCCCCGAAACAGATTTGAATTTACTATATATACATAAGACATATATTTCATTTTTTTTGCTAATACAACTCTGAAACCTAAAAATATTACTGATTAAGACTGCATTTTACGTACGGTATGTCCAATTAAAATGTGTTCACTTGGTCCACTTAGGGTACTTTCATATCAGCGATTGTCAGCATTTGCGGCATATCTGGCAGTTTTGACTGATCTGCCGGAAATCGGAACACTTGCGGTAAGACTGCGTCCGACCTAATGTATTCCTTATGGGACTTGTGGACATGTGTAGCACATGCGGTTTTGCCGCGATCCGGCCAATCTGGTACTTGTGGCAATGGACAAAAACTGCTGCTAGCAGCATCTTTTCAAATCGCCGCAAGTGCTACATATGCAAAACTGCAAGTGCTGCACATGTCCTCAAGTCTCATAGGGAATGCATTAGGTCGAACACAGTCTTGTCGCAAGTGTTCCGATTACTGGCAGATCAGTCAAAACTGCCTGATCTGCCGCAAATGCTGAGAACTGCAGATGTGAAAGCAGCCTTATCCTACACATCTTTAACCCCTTCCTGAGCTATGATGTTGAGGGACGTCATAGAAGTCGGTGACTTCCCGATCTGCGATGTCCCACAACATCATGGTCGGATCGTGGTCTTGTAGCTCTGGTGACAGGGGTCGGCGACATGTCACCAGAGCTACAGGAAGGAGAGGACCTTAGCTGAAACCCACTGCCCACCGGTACTGTCTCCTCCCATCCCTCTTCCTCCTCATGCTCCCCTCCTGCTCCTGTGCTGTCCCCTACTCCTGCTCCCATCCTGATCTCACCCATCCCTTCCCTCCAACCCTGCCCACCTCTGATCCCTCTGCCCCTTCACCTCTCCTGTGCTACTCCACCCCCACACACCACTGATCAGCACACCCCATCACCACCTCTCAGGGCTCCTCCATTCAGGCTGATCTGTGACAGGAGGAGCTGCCAGACACTGAGCTGTCAGGAGGATCTCTGGGTTGAGGTGGGTATGAATGGATGGGTGTATGGATGGGTGGAGAGAGAGCCTGCATGGGTGGATGAATGGATGGGTAGATGGGTGCATGGAGAGAGCCTGGATGGATGGATAGATAGGTGGATGGGTGGAATGAGTGAAAGCTTACATGGGTGGATGGATGGAGAGAGAGCTGCATGGGTGGATGGATGGATGAATGGGTGGATGGAGAGAAAGCCTGCATGCATGCATGCATGGATGGATGGATGGATGGATGGATAGATGGATGGAAGGAAGGATGGATGAAGAGCCTGCTTGCATGGATGGATGGGTGGGTGGATGGAGAGAGAGCTTGGGTGGGTGCATGGATGAATGCTTCAATGGATATGGTACCACAAGGGATCAAGTGTCCACTTGTTGTAGTCTCTGTGGTCACAGTCATGGTACACAGTACGACAGATCATTGCCATACAGTGCACCATGGCTCTGACCCCAGAGACTACAACAAGGGATCAAGTATTCTCTTGTTGTAGTCTCTGGGGTCACGGTGATGGTGCACTGTATGGCAGATCATTGCCATACAGTGCACCATCACTATGATACCAGAGACTGCAACAAAGGATCCAGTGTCCTCTTGTTGTAGTCTCTGGTGTCATAGTGATGGTGCACTGTATGGCAATGATCTGCCATACAATGCACAATTACTGTGACCCCAGAAACTACAGCAAGGGATCAAGCATAATTGCCATACAGTGCACCATCACTATGACCACAGAGACTACAACAATAGTACCCTTAATCCCTTGCTGCAGACTCTGGTGTCACATGGATTGTGCACTGTATGGCAAGGAACTGCCATACCGTGCGCAATTACCATGACCCCAGAGACTACAACAAGAGGACACTTGATCTCTTGCTGCAGTCTCTGGGACCATTGTCGTGGGACCATCATTTTGGATTACGTCGGAGGGTATGTGGGAGTAATGAAGATGGAGTCTGAATTTGTATTTGTTTTTTTTCTAATAAAAAGATTATTCTCTGTGTGGTGTATTTTTTTTTACTATTTATTAGAAATTCCTAATGCCCGGGTCTAACGTTGGCCTGGCATTATGAATCTCGGACTTAGTGCCAGCTGCCAATTAAAAAGCTGTCGTTAACCCCTTTATTGCCCAGTTTGTCACCAGCAACTAAGGCAACTGGAAGAGTTTGGGTACAGCGCCGGTTAATGGCACTTCAATGAATGCACCATTTCCTAGGATGGCTGTGGGCTGCAATTTGCAGCAAGGGGGCCCAGAACGCTTGGGCCTCTCCATATTGAGGATTCCAGCCCCCAGCTGCCTAGTTGTACCTGGCTGGACCAAAAATATGGCGGAGCGCCACAACATTTTTTTTCTCGAATTAGTTCTATAAATAAATAAAAAATGTTGGGCTTCCCTGTATTTGTGGTTCCAAGCCAGGTACAATGAGGCAGCTAAAGGGGGGTGGCGGTCCGTAGCTGCCGAGTTGTACCTGACTGGCAACCAAAAGTATGGCGAAGCCCCACGTTGTGTTTTTTTTTAAATTATTTCTACAAATAAAAAACTTACATGGAGATTTGGCGTGTTTTTGGTTGCCAGTGAGGTAGAACTTGGCAGCTGGGGGGTTGAAATCCTCAGTGTGGAGAACCCCAAATTTTCTGGGCCCCCCATGCTGCAAATTGCAACCCACAGCCACCCAGAAAATAGTGCATTCATTAGAGGCACCACCTTCTGGTGCTGTACCCCGACTCTTCCAGTTGCCCTGATGCTGGTGGAAAACTCGGTGATAAAGGGGTCAATGCCAGCTTTGTATTGGCAGCTGGCATTAATCCCAAGATTCATAATGTCGGGCCAATGTTAGACCAGGCCATTAGGAATTTCTAGTAATTTCTAGTAATTAGTAAATAATACACAACACTCAGAGAAAAATAATTTTATTAGTACAGAACACAAACATCCCAACTCCATCTTTATTACTCCCACATAACCTTTCATGATCCTTCATCCAGAGTCTGCAGGGAGAGAACAAGCATCCTCTTCCTGCAGAGTCTGCAATCACTCGGTGAGTGACGTTACCCGCAGCAGTCAGAAACTGCTATAGGAGATTGGTGATGTCACTCACTGAATAACCAGGGATCCCTATGGCAGTGAACTCAAAATATTGTCACTTGTAGGGGGTGTCCACTGTTTAGACACCTCAGGGACTATGCAAACAGATTATGACACCTACAGACCACGCCATCAAAATCTGTGCTCCAAAATGTCACTCCCTCCCTTAAGAGCCCAGCCGTGCACCCAACAGTGATTTTCCGCCACATATGAGGTATGGGTGTACTCAGGAGAAATTGCCCAACAAATTTTAGGATCCATTTTGTCCTGTTGCCCATGTGAAAATGAAAAAATTGAGGCTTAAAGAACTTTTGGTGGAAAAAAAGTTATTTTTTATTTTTACAGATCAATGTGTGAAGCACCTGGGTGTTCAAAGTGCTCACTGTGCATCTAGATAAGTTCCTTGGGGGTTCTAGTTTCCAAAATGGGGTCACTTGTGTGGGAGCTCCAATGTATAAGCACACAGGGCTCTCCATACGCAATATGGTGTCTGCTAACGATTGCAGCTAATTTTCCAATGAAAAAGTCAGTTAGCGCTCCATCCATTCCGGGCCCTGCCGTGTGCCTAAACAGTGATTTATGACCACATATACGGTATCGGTGTACTCAGGAGAAATTGCCTAACACATTTTAGGATGCATTTTATGCTGTTACCCATGTAAAAATGAAAAAATTGAGGTTAAAAGAACATTTTTGTGAAAAAAAAGTACTTTTTTACTTTTACAGATCAATGTGTGAAGCACCTTGGGGGTTCAAAGTACTCACTATGCATCTAGAAAAGTTCCTTGGAGGGGTCAAGTTTCCAAAATTGGATCACTTGTGGGGAGTGCTAATGTTTAGGCACTCTCCATATGTGACATGGTATCTGCTAAAAATTGCAGCTAATTTCAGTTCATAAAAGCAAAAGGCGCTCCTTCCCTTCCGAACCTCGCCATGCGTCCAAACAGTCATTTTCCACCACATATGGGGTATTGGCGTAATCTGGAGAAATTGACCAAAACATTTTAGGATTATTTTTGTGCTTTTACCTTTGAGAAAATGCAATAATTTGAGACTAAAATAACATTTTTGTTGGAAAAATTAAAATGTCCATTTTTTCCTTCCACATTGCATTAGTTCCTGTGAAGTACCTAAAGGGTTAATAATCTTCTTGAATGTAGTTTTGAGTAGCTTGAAGGGTGCAGTTTTTGGAATGGTGTCATATTTGGGTGTTTTCTGTCATGCACACCCCTCAAAGGGACTTCAAATGTGATGTGGTCACTAAAAAAATGGTTTTGTAAATTTTGCTGGAAAAATGAGAAATTGCTGATTAACTTTGAACTCTTATAACTTCCTAAAAAAAATTTTTTTTTCCAAAATTGTGCTGATGTAAAGTAGACATGTGGGAAATGTTATTTATTAACTACTGTGTGCCACATAACTCTCTGGTTTAACAGAATAAAAATGCAAAATGTGAAAATTGTGAAATTTTCAAAATTTTTGATACATTTCTGATTTTTTCACTAATAAATCCAAAATTTATCGACCTAAATTTACTACTACCGTGAAGAACAATATGTCACAAAAAAACTTTATCAGAATCGCTAGGAACCATTGAAGCTTCCCAGAGTTTTTACCTCATAAAGGGACACTGGTTAAAATTGAAAAAAATGGCCAGGTCAGTAAGGTCAAAACATGTTGGGTGGTGAAGGGGCTAACGAGTTATCTACTCATACATTTTTGAACAATTGGGGCTGCACCCTGGGATCTGCACCTATTTCTAGAATGGGCAGTTTTATCCCTTATGGTACATTTACACGCGGCCACAGGAAGGTAGGAATAGGCAGGCATCGGACACAAATTGTGCCTGTTGCCTTGAAAAGACCACGATGTGGCTCTGTGTAATTCAGGACTTTCCTTCCTGTGTCTTCCCTGAAGGAAGGAAAGTCCTGAATTACACGCTGCCACATCGTGGTCTTTTCAAGGCAACAGGCACAATTGTGTCGATGCCTGCCTGTTCCTACCTTCCTGTGGCCGCGTGTAAATGGACCATTAGTGTTACTTTTTTTGGATGCCCAGTGTGGCTGTTGGGAATATGCAAAAGCAGTTCATGGTAGTCTAAAAGTCAATGATTGAAGCCGGGATTGGGTATATTTAAGTTTGGCAGTTTACAAGAGGCAGGCTGTTAAACTTACTTTTAACCCCAGGAACAAATTTCAAAGAGAAAGACAGACAAAGAAAAAATATATATTTTTCTGTATGCATGTAAAGGTTAAGATACAATTCTGAACCAATTGTGTTCTGTACTTTCTAAATATAACGTATTTACTCAGGAGCTGATGGTGCTGACTGCATCACATTCGCAGAATTTCTGTCCAACAGCAGCAGCCAGAGCTGAGCTGCAATTATTGCTGATAACCATTTAGATGCCACCATCAATCACTGACAGCAGCATTAAATGATGTTACTGATGTTGTGTATGCGTTTCAGCACCCATTGGCTTCCATATTGCAATTATGGGACATCAACGGTTGACCATAGCAGATGGGAGCCTACTGAAGATACCAATCATTGCCATCTTGGTCCTTCTGTAAAGCTGAGCCTTATAGGAGAACCTAGATTACGGTACACTTTATACTTCAATACTGTGGTATTACAGTATGAAATAAGAAGCTGTGAACAAAGAAAGGTAGTTGCTCACCTTGTATGGTTATACCACATAACCAGTATGAAAGTATGCCAGACAGCTTCTGCAGGATCCACACAAATGATATGCCAAGCCAAAAATACAGGAACCTGATGAAACCCATGGATAAAGATCTGTGCTGCTGTTATGAATCATTTGAAGCAATAGTAGTAAAAAGAGTGATTTATTTGACGTGTTTCGAAGCGTATCCCCATTTCTTTCTCAAGAAATGATTCTGTAACTTTATTCATGGGTTTCGTCTGGTTCAGCATGTAATATGCACACAATTGCAGGTTCAATCACCGTAAAGTGATACTGGAAAAAATAAAGAAAAAAATATACCGTATATACTCATGTATAAGCCGACCCGTGTATAAGCCGACCCCCCTACTTTTGACCCCAAAATCTGGGAAAACCTATTGACTCGTGTATAAGCCGAGGGTGGACCCCAGTACAGGTATACAGCCCCCAGCAGTGTGGTATACAGGCCCCCCCAGTCGTATACAGGCCTCCCCAGTGGTAGTATACAGCCCCCAGCAGTGTGGTATACAGCAGCCTCCCCAGTGGTATATACAGGCCCCAGCAGGATTACAGCAGCCTTCCCAGTGGTATATACAGCAGCAGCCCCAGTGGTAGTATACAGCAGCCCCAGAGGTATATACAGCAGCCCCAGCGGTAGTGTACAGCAGCCCCAGAGGTATATACAGCAGCCCCAGTGGTAGTATACAGCAGCCCCAGAGGTTTATACAGCAGCCCCAGTGGTAGTATACAGCAGCCCAGAGGTATATACAGCAGCCCCAGTGGTAGTATACAGCAGCCCCAGAGGTATATACAGCAGCCCCAGTGGTAGTATACAGCAGCCCCAGTGGTAGTATACAGCAGCCCCAGTGGTATATACAGCAGCCCCAGTGGTAGTATACAGCAGCCCAGAGGTATATACAGCAGCCCCAGAGGTATATACAGCAGCCCCAGTGGTAGTATACAGCAGCCCCAGTGGTAGTATACAGCAGCCCCAGTGGTAGTATACAGCAGCCCCAGAGGTATATACAGCAGCCCCAGTAGTAGCATACAGCAGCCCCAGAGGTATATACAGCAGCCCCAGAGGTATATACAGCAGCCCCAGTGGTAGTCTACAGCAGCCCCAGTGGTAGTATACAGCAGCCCCAGAGGTATATACAGCAGCCCCAGTGGTAGTATACAGCAGCCCCAGAGGTATATACAGCAGCCCCAGTAGTAGTATACAGCAGCCCCAGAGGTATATACAGCAGCAGCCGCCCGCCACTCCCATCAGTATCCAGGGCCCCCCATCAGTATCCAGGGCCCCCGCTTGCTCCGCAAACCTGTAAAGTAAAATCATTATACTTATCACTGTCCTGTCGCCGCCGTCCCCGCCCCTGCCAACATCGCGCTCCTCCGTCTTCATCCAGCGTCTTCCGGCTTCCTCCTCTGGCGCAGACAATGACGTCATTGCCTGCGCCGACCAGAGGAAGCCGGAAGAAGACGGATGAAGCTGGAGGAGCGCGATGTCGGCAGCGGCGGGGATGGCGGCGACAGGACAGTGATAAGTATAATGATTTTACTTTACAGGTTTGCGGAGCAAGGGGGGGGGTGCCCTGGATACTGATGGGGGGGCGCCTGTATACTGATGGGGGTGGCGGGCTGGCGGCCTGCCATTGGTATGACTCGCGTATAAGCCGAGGGGGGACTTTTCAGCCCAATTTTTGGGCTGAAAAACTCGGCTTATACGCGAGTATATACGGTATATACAAATTCGAATCACTCTCCTTTTCACCCATTACAAATAGAGAAAATTAAAAATAAAATAAACATCTGTTTTTGTCACATCTGAAAAAGTCTGGCTTATCAATATATAAAATATATATATATATAATATCAATATATAAAATTAAATTAATTATTACAAACTAGAAATGCTATATAAATAAATAACATACCAAAATACAATAAAAAGCATCAACAAAATGGTTTAAAGGAAAATTTACAGCAAGAAAATTTCACCTTAGCACGCAAAAATAAGCCTTCAAACAGCCACATCCAAAGCAATATAAATAAAAATATTTAATATTTTTTAAATGTGTTATTAGTTGCTTGTATCTTTCTGCGAACATGCTTATTAACTTACTCATATGGCGGTAAGTATAACCTTTTATTTCTATACATATATTAAAAATTGAAAATTTTGATTCTAAAATACGGTGGCTCAATGGTTACCATTGCAGCTTTGCGGTGCTGGTGGTCCTGGGTTCAAATCCCACCAAGGACAATATATGTAAGGAGTTTGTATATTCTTCCTGTGCTTGTGTGGGTTTTCTCTGGGCACTCTTGTTTCCTTTGAAGTAAATAGAAAAAATTCCGCACAGACCGGGTATTCTGGTTTAAAACTCCAATTCTTTATTCATCCATACGAATAAAACACAAGTTCTGGGGTACACAAGCCCTCCTCCCACGCCTTACGCGTTTCGGTTAGAGCACCTTAATCATAGGCCTATGATTAAGGTGCTCTAACCGAAACGCGTAAGGCGTGGGAGGGGGGCTTGTGTACCCCAGAACTTGTGTTTTATTCGTATGGATGAATAAAGAATTGGAGTTTTAAACCAGAATACCCGGTCTGTGCGGAATTTTTTCTATTTACTTCACGGCTAATCTGGATACCAGCTTGGATTCCAGCACAAACAGCCTAGGAAGGCCATGGTGAGCTATGCACTTTGAAACTCTTGTTTCCTACCACACTCCAAATACATAATGATAGGTTGTTTAGATTGTGAGCCCCAAATAGGGACCTTGTTACTGATGTATGTAAGGTGCTATGGAATTAATACAGTAGCACTATACGAATAAATATTATTATTATAAAACGTAATGTACTCGTGATGTAAATCATGCAATTTATTTATCCCTATTTTTTTTACAGGGAGAACCTGGTCTTCATGGTAATAAAGGAGAAAAAGGAGATATGGTATGTATATCTTCTTATTTACTCAAACAAAAATCAAGCACCAATTCTCTTTTTTAACATTTTTAAATACAGCCTAAATCTAATAGAGAAGACAGAGTTGGTTTATTACCATCTCTGCCTTCTCGATTGCTGAATGCACAGAACTGAACAAGAGCTATGGATAAAGTAATTAAAAGTAGTAACAGTACTTCCCAGGGGCCCAGACAGTCTGTAGCAGCCAGGGAGCTGAACTTATCAGTCCCAATTACAGGTGAAATCAGGTTAAAAAGAAAAGTATTGAAATGTTGATATGCTTCCTATTATTATGATTTATTATTATTATTTATTTATATATTGCATTATTAATTCCATGGTGCTGTTCATGAGAAAGGGTTACATACAAAGTGATGAATATAGTTTACAGTAAACAAATTAACAACAAGAAACTGATTAAGAGGGGAGAGGATCCTGAACTTACAGGCTTACATTCTACAGGATAGTGGGGAGTATGTGCTTATTTCTACTTTAATTAAATGAAAAATAAGTGAAAAAGAAAGAAATGCATTGAAAAAAAGTAATTGTCAATCCAAATAGCTGTTCAACCCCCATCGAAAAAAAAAATCCGTACATCTAATCTATAAAAATAATTGTTACAGAGCAGGGAGCAAATTTTAACATTTTTGTAACAGAAAATTATTTACTTTTGTCTTCCAATGGTTAAAAAAAAGTATGAAAGTAACATAAGACGTTGGCTCCACATATCATGAAAAAACAAAAGATGTAAAAATTACTTGAATATCCAAAAGAGAAAGAATTCTGCTTTTTGTACCGCATTTATTAAAACCCCAAATATTGGCCCAGTTAGCAAGGGGGTAAATTACCTAATTTTGAACTGGTTAATATGTTTTAAGTTTTGAAGCAAATTGTTTCTTTAACCTGATATTTAATTATAATGCATTTCGTTATTTATGATGTGCATTGTCATATTATGCCTGGAAGCAGTTTAACCACTCATAGACCAGAGGCAGAGAGACAAAAAGCCGTTCCCTAGCAATTTCTATAAATTGCCTTGTCGTCTCTTCTAGAGGTGAGCAGACCCGAAAAGTTCAGTGTTTGTGTCAAAGACAAACTTTACAAAAAAAATCAGTATTTGAGTTCTGGTGCTATATGTATGCAAACCAATGGAGCGACCATGGCTAAGCTCGGGTACACTTGGGGGCTCGGTGAAGTGTGAGCGGCTTGTGGTGTGTGAATGGCTGCACTGAGGGTAAAATCAGTGTTATTGGATGGAGTGTGTATAAAAAAACAATTTCAAAACCTCGCCCTTTCCCCTCTGGAAGTGCTTTGCTTAAGGCTGGCTGTATGTGTGTGGAGAGCAGAACTGCCCAATCAGTGATTTCCAAAGGGGTTTTGGTAAAGTTTCGGTCAAGAACAGAACTTTATATAAAGTCCATCTGAACCTCCAAAATCTGAACTTCCATGGGTCTTCTCACCTCTAGTCTCTTTCTCTAGGGATGGATAATACTTGAAAATAGGCAGTGTACAGTAAATTACACTAGGACAAAAACTCCTAGCAGCAATTTATTTGGAATTATTTGCAAAGACAAGGCAACATGTAATTTAGAAAAAAATACCTTACAGGAGGATATCTGTGGAGCCCAGGCCACACCGATATCACCCCAGTGAATTAGCACACTAACTTCTCTTTAGGCAAATAATTAAATTTCTTTATTGTTAAAAAACATAATTTCATAAAAATGTAAATATATATACATGTTATAGGGTACTCAATCCCCTTATGCACTTTTTTGAAACAGGGTTGGCACTAACAAAACAGAGATACCATGGCTATTTTTACATACATAAATACAGCACCATCACTTCGTTATCAAACCCAGGTCGCCTTCCTATCATGGACATAAATGTTCACCATTTATATGCAGTCCAGCTGCATCAATTGACCATTGTCACATGAATGGGTTGAAAGAATTTCAGACAGTACCTGGTGTTTAAAGTGCTTTTTGTGCTCAGCCTCTCTGGTCCTCTGTCGCCACTGTGTCCCTGGAAATAGCCATGGTATCTCTGTTTTGTTAGTGCCAACCCTGTTTCAAAAAAGTGCATAAGGGGATTGAGTACCCTATAACATGTATATATATTTACATTTTTATGAAATTATGTTTTTTAACAATAAAGAAATTTAATTATTTGCCTAAAGAAAAGTTAGTGTGCTAATTCACTGGGGTGATATCGGTGTGGCCTGGGCTCCACAGATATCCTCCTGTAAGGTATTATTTTGATATAAGTGAAGCACGAGTTTACTAGGGGATTTTATGTGTATATGTAATATAGAAAAGTGTGATTTGGAGACTTCTTTTTAGGCAATCAAATCAACTCCTTCACAACATATGATGAACATGTGCAGCATAGGCCGCCTCACAGACTTTAATGTGAGCTCACACTGTGAGCCCGCTCCCTCCCCACACATCTCAGCTGGTTTCATCTCACTGAGAGCGCGATCCAAAGCACCCGAGGAGAACACACTGATTCTCGCCAGGATCACTCACCATAAAGCAATTACAGAACTTGCCTCTTGTTACTTGGACAAACCAGGGACCTGTGATGACCCCAGAAACTGTCTTGATTAACTTCCTGCTGGTGATGACCTAGTGACATCACCAGCAGGAAGTGATCACTTCCCCCTGTCTTTTGATGAGCAGCTCATCAACAGACAGGACAAGCAATCAGTATGTGCAGCACTGAGGCCCTCTAGTGGCCAGTTTAAAATATAAAAAATTAAGTTTTTAAAAGCATGAAAAAAAAACAGAAAAGTTCAAATCACCCCTCTTTTGCGCCATTGAAAATAAAACTATTAAAAAAAAATAAAATAAAATGCGCACATTTGGTATTTTTGCGTACATAAATGCCCGATCTATCAAAATATAAAATCAATTAATCAGATGTGAAAACGGAAAAAAGCCCAAAAACCAAAACTATGTTTTTCTGCAATAAAATGCAATAACGTGTGATCAAAACATTGCATCTACCCAAAAATAGTATCATTAGAAACACAAAAAATAATCTTTAACACAGCCCCAGATCCTGACAAATGAAAACACTACGGGTCACGGAAAATGACACCAAAAGTGAAATTAATTATTTTTAAAAAACTTCTGAATTTTTTTCACCACTTAGATAACAGTAAAAGTAGATACATGTTTTGTATCTATGAACTCATACTGAACCAAGGCATACCAGCACATCCGTTTTACCATATAGTGAACATGGTGAATAAAAAACCCAAAAAACAAACATGTAATTGCACTTTTTTTGCAATTTCAACGCACTTGGATTTTTTCCCATTTTCCTGTACAATATATGGTAAAATAAATGATTTCTTCAAGAAAGTACAACTCGTCCCACAAAAAATAAGCCCTCATACGCCTATATTGATAGAAAAATAAAACGTTATGGCTCTTGGAAGAAGAGGAAGGAAAGATGAAAGGAGGAAAAGTAAAAAAAGCCGAGGGGGTGAAGGGGTTAATCAGGTTGTCTAAAAATACTCTTACCATTTAAGTATATTTCCCATATCTAGCTATAGATATGTTCAGAATATTTGCTGACTTAAAATTAATAAATTGTGTGTTCTTACAAAATATACAGTATAAAAAAGCAAATCAGTTGCACGTAGAATATTATACAGTGGTACAAAACTAAATGGTTTCTATTACCAGATTCAAGAATGTAGTCTTTTTAATGGAAAAAAGTGAAATAATAAAATCTTATCTATCGATAAAATACATTTTGGTTGACGCACCAGGTTAATACGATGATATACAATGTATGGCTGATGAGATATTAATAAGGGAATATAGTAAGTGACCCTGTGATATGAGAATAAAAGGCTGCATTTCCTAGAAATGCAATAGAATGAGAGATAAGTCACTGTAACACCATAGATCAGAATGAAGTACACTGAAATACACCATTTATCAAATGCACATGAATACCACAATAGTTACTAAATTGCTTTTTGAGCCGTCATGGCTGGAAATTGATTCAAGTATTTATATTTTATTTTATGCTTCTGGCAAACTTATACTACTGGAGCTGCTATCTTTCATAGGAATGCAAATTCCAATATCCATATTAAACTATAAAGAGAAGAGTAATATGAAACGACTTGGTTTCTGCACCTCTCCAGAGGGACCTAAAGCTTCGGGCAAGATAATTCCAGCTTCAAGAGGTTTCATGGTGTTATCATCTGCATTTCCGAAAATAGCCCTTTTTGACTATCTGTAGTATCTGTTAAGCTTTGCAAATAGGTTTTGATTTCTTGAGATGGGCACCTTTCTCCAGCTTGGAATGACTTGTTAATTATTTACAAGTGCCTTGGCAGCTGTGTCAAATTTTTAGGAGATTTGAGACACGTTGGTTGATGTCATGGATATAAATTTGCAGTTGTTGCTGCCATTCCTTTATTGTTGTGCTATTGAGATTGAGAACATGTTCAGTTTGAGGCATCCTGCACTTATGATATCTTCATCGGATCTTGCCTAGATTTTTACATTTATATATCTTTTTTATGTTGTCCTTTGGCTTTTTGTTCTTGTAGACTAGTAAAAAAGCTTCACTGTGTCGTGGTTAACAGAGGTCTATTGATTAAGACTTAGCAAATCTTAATTGTACGGCAATCGTAATTTAGAATATGTATTACTCAGCTCTCTTTAGAGATTACCATATTCCCTTTAGTATGTATATAGTTACATATTAATTTACAGTAAGGTATGTAATCTTATTTAAAGCTTATTATTTTGAAATCAAAATTGTCTTTTATAGTTTACAAATAATATCGTTAGGCCCCTTTCACATAAGCGGTAATCGCTGATCGCGGCAGTTGTGGTGAAAGAACCGCAACTGCCGCGATAACGCATAATGGCCGCACTTGCGGTCAATGCGGCAAGCCCATGCAATGTCTATGGGGCCTTGCGACAGGTGCGGCAAGTGCGTACAGATGCGTTTCGCACGTGCCACAGATGCGGCCGCATCTGCCGCAAGTGCCAAAACCGCACTTGCCGCACCTGCCGCAACTTACGCAAGCCCCATAGCATTGCATGGGCTTGTGCAAGTGAACCGCAAGTGCGGCCGTTATACGGTAATTGCGGCAGTTGCGTTTTTTTCACCGCAACTGCCGCGATCAGCGATTACCGCTGATGTGAAAGCAGCCTTATAAAAATGTATTTTTATGTTATGTTATATGGGAAACAAATGAAATAGAAAAAAATAATGAAACCTACAAAATCAAACTTTATTGTTGTTGTAGATTTCAGTGTCTAATTGGAACCCTTTATAGCCAATAAACACTTTGCCTTTTCTAATTCCAAGAATATAATTCATTTGTACTTCCATTTTGCACTTAGTTTTACATAGCCTTTTCTTGGGCCAACCAATAGAAACTATTGGTGATGCTTAACATTAAATCTATACATAATATGAATATGAGCCATTCACGAGTATCTAGTGCCCGGATTCCTTTTCCAGTGCATAATATGAATATATTGACTTTAATTGTAATGTAAATGTTAACATTGCATGAATATGGTGTATTTTCAATGACGTAAAACAGGTTATTTCTACTTCAACACACAGGAAAGAAACCCCCTTGGTAAGCAATTGCTTCCAAAAATTAAGCCTTTCTGTATTGTTTCAATACTAAGCTGTGCCAATCCAAGCCTCAATGCCCTCCTACATATCTGAAAAATCTTAATGTTCATTGCATTGGCTGTTCTTTTACTGATAAAGCAATGGGTTTATTGCAGAAACTCTACAGACCCTATGATAAGTAATCAGGGTCTTTTAGGATGACCATTTTTAATGGAAATCTTGCTGCAGATGTCTTATTCTATTAAAAACTGCCTTGCCTCCTGAACGACAATGCGAAAGGTGTGAAATGTTATTAAATAGATCGTCATATTGTGTAAGTTATTTAAAATAATATATTTTATATTATTTTATCGAGTTAATGCAGTGTCTCATATCGCAAGACCGATTAAAAAGCCAAGAAACTCTTCAATAGTCAATTGTTAATATGTGGACAAGCAGACCTCTGAGTTGAGGGAACGTCTTCGCAGCAAAGGCTGAATGATTGACATATTCTTGTTTAGAGAAGGCTAATGGCCATTTTAGTAAAAGTAACTTTAAATAATAGGTTAAACATTTTTAATAAGGTAGAAAAATAAATAAATGCAAAATTTAAAATTGATTACTCTTTTGATGCCATCACAAACCTTCCACTATTAGAAAGGTGTGATTCTTGTTTGTTCCAGGTCCATTATCTTGGTCTTGAACCATTTTTGTTTAGTAAATGCTTGATTTTCTGTTAAGCTGGGTCTTCCATGAAAGATTCTGATACTCATTGAAAGATTGGGTTCACATGACCTTACATTCCCCATCCAATAAAACAGTACAATTATGCTTACCAGACTGTGATCAGAGTTCGATCACATTGGGATCCATTTCTCTTGGAAGTGAAGAATTTAAAGTGTAAATGTCATTTCATTGAAAAAACAACAACACTACACTGGTTGTTAGATGGGTCACATAGCACCTAAGATAATGCTTTTTTTGTGCTATATGACTTATTGTCTCAACATTTTTATGCACTTTTAAAAACTGCATTTTAGGGCTGTGTGGGCGTGGCCATCAGCTCATAGAGAGAAGTGCAATTTGACAGTAGGGAAGGGACAAGGTCAGAGGTTGTCAGCAGAGAGGGAGCCAAATGACATATCAGAGAACCTTGTGCCAAGAAGAGGGCAGAGAGGTTTGCACTGATCCTGACATTCTGACATTGCTTACTGCTTAACAACTGTGCTGTAGCCTGAGTTAATCTGATACATTGTCACCTCATCAGCTACAGTTAGCAGTGTGGATGCTGAGCAGGCTCCACCCCCTTATCCTTCTATGGTAATGTGGCTGCATTCAGTTTGAAGACAGATCTAAGTGAGAATGAAAATATGTCTGCTTCACACACAGTGTAGTGAGGACACCTTGTGGAAGGTTTATAAATTGTTTTTCACCAGTTTCACTTATTAAGTATATTTGAAAGTTCATTAAAATCTCTTCCTCTACATTATTATGTTTTAAAAAAAAGTTTCTACACATTCTCTGTTCTGTCAATCCGTTAAAAATGTTCTGCACTCAAAAGTCGTCCGAATGCGGTCTGATTGTTTCACAGACCCATAGAATTGAATGGCCGAATGCTATCCGATTCTAGGAAGCAAATTGAGCATGACGCAAATTTTTTATCTTCCACCGCTCAGAAAATAGGGTGATCTGCAGGAGCTCAAAAAAGAAATGGGCCAAACTGAATTCCTTTCCTTTTTGAACTGCCTTATCACGTATGAAAGGGTGCCTTTCTGGTATGTATATCGTTAAAGCTTTGCCCTTTCTTGTTTCAAAAAGGCTAACGGCAACATTTGTGGCAGTGGCATAAGATAACCAAACAGGTTAAATAATGTCCATAAGCTAAATATAAATGTAAAAACTAAAATTGATTATTGTTTTAATGTAACACAACCTTCCTCTTTTTGAAGGTAATGGTGTTTGCCAAGTGGCTGATACTTATTGAAAAAAGTAATGGGTTAGGCTGCTTTCACATCAGCATTTTACGCTGATCGCGGCAGTTGCGGTGAAAAAAACGCAACTGCCGCGATTACCGCATAACGGCTGCACTTGCGGATCACTTGCGGCAAGCCCCATACAATGCCTTTGGGGCTTGCAGCAGGTGCGGCAAGTGCGGTTTCGGCACTTACCGCAGGTGCGGCCGCGAAAAAGACGCGGCATACCGCATTTTTTTCGCGGCCACACTTGCCGCAAGTGCCGAAACCGCATTTGCCTCACCTGCCGCACACTTACCGCAAGCCCCATAGACATTGTATGGGGCTTGCCGCAAGTGTGCCGCGATCGCGGCCATTATGCGGTAATCGCCGCAGTTGCGTTTTTTTCACTGCAATTGCCGCGATCTGCGAAAAACGCTGATCTGAAAGAACCCTAACTCTGAGATGTTTGTTTCTCATGTACTGCCTCATAGCAAATCTAAGGGCTGCCTTTATGGTAGGCATGCCATTAAAGCTAGAACAAAAAAGTAACAGTTTAGGCTCTTATTACATTGCTGTGTGACCTGTTTTATCTTTACATTTTATAAATAATTTATCTTCCAAATCTACAATAGCCAAAAAACATGTGGCTACTTGTATTAGATTTCCAATGTTCAAAGGTCTTGTGCCAGCAATTACAGTATATTTGGTATTTCTGTCATCAGCTTACCAGGAATTCCTCTCTTCCATATGAAATATGATTGTCCTAGATACAATGTAGCCTTGCTATGCTTGCAGTTTATTAAGAAAATATAATGCTTTTTACATTCCTGACACAAATTAGTTTTTATCTTAAGAAAGAGGCAGCTTGTCTGCGATTCTGATATATTCTGGCTTCAGTGGAATTTAGGTTGCACCTGAGTCCCCTTCCATAATCATAATTCAGTCAATACTACAATGCTACTATAGCAAAGCAAGTATGAGCAATTCACATGAGATTGTCTGTACTGAATATCAAATGTTGGTATTTATTCAGTATTGTTCTGTGTGGCTCAGTTACAAATGCACATACATAGTTATAATTCATTTTCCAAAGTAGTAAAAACATTTTATACATCAAAAATAATAAAACATGTTGATTACAGAATTAAGTATTTTGCTGTAAAGTTCTTAATAAGTAAATCTCAGTTGAAACTAGATGCTTACATACACTATATGGAAAGAAACATGTGCATGTTTTTCTCACTATCTGACATTAAAAAATAAAAACTTCTCCGTCTCAGGTCAATTTGGATAGCTATAATTATTTATACTTGTCAAATACCCGAATAAAGAGAGAAAATATTTTTAGGCATTTTTATTACTTTCTGTAAAGTTACAAGTTTACAGTAAGATTACTATGCCTTTAAACAATTTGGGAAAGCTTATATGATGATGTCATGTGTTTCGAAGCTTCTGATAGGTTTATTGACAACATCTGAGTTAATTAGAGACATGCCTGTGGATGCATTTTCATGCACACCTGAGACACACTGCTTCTATGTGTAGCATCATGGAAAAGTCTAAAGAAGTAGCCAAGACATCAGGAAGGGAATTGTAGACTTGCACAAGTCTTGTTCGTCCTTGGGTGCAATTTCCAGATACCTGAAAGTGGCTCATTCATAAGTATAAACATATCAACTCAAGAAAAAAAGCAAAAGACCTTATAAAGATGATGTTGGAAGCTGGTAAGATTGTGTAATTATCCAGAGTTAAATGAGTACTGTATCATCATGGGCTCAATAGGCACTCTGCTGGGAAGATGCCATTACAGATTAATGTTTTCATACGCACACAGGAATAAAGACCTACATGTTTGGAGATATCATGTGGCCTGTTGAAACTAAAACTGATCTGTTTGGCTATAATGGCCAGCGTTACATTTGTAGAAAAATGGGAGAAGCTTGGAAGTCTAAGAACATCATCCCAATTGTGAAACACGGGAGTGGTAGCATCATTTTCTGGGATTGATTTGTTGCAGGAGGGACTGGTGAACTTCACAAAATAGGTGGCATCATAAGGAAAGTAGATTATATGGCCATACTGAAGCAACATCAGAAGACATCAGCCAGGAGGATAAAGCTTGGGTGGAAATGGGTCTTCCAAATGGATAATGACCCAAAGCATACTGTCAACTTGATTATAAAGTGGCTTAAGGATAACAAAGTCTTTGTTTTGCATTGGCTATCACAAAGCCCTGATCTCAATCCTATTTAAAATGTGCAGTGAAAGCTGAAATGGCAGGTGTGAACTAGGCAACTTACTAAAATAGCTAAGTTACATTAGTTCTGTCAGAAGGAATGGGCACAAATTCCTACAACTATTGTTTGACCCACATCATACAGTTTAAGGGCAATGGTAGCAAATGCTAATGAAATGTATGTAAACGTGTGACTTTGCAGAAAGTAATAAATAAGTCTTAAAATATTCTATACCTCTCATTATTCTGGCATTTGGCAAATATTAATAATTATATTAATCCTAATTGACCTAAAACAGGAAACATTTATGCTAATTTCATGTCAGATGGTGAGAAAAATATGCATATGTGTCTTTTTATATAGTATATATAAACTTCTGGTTTCAACTGTATGTCTAAAAAAGTCTAAGAAAAACTGTCTCCAGATTTCATTGAGATAGTGGAACAACCCTGAAGTAGATCCCAATTTATCAAGACCGCGTACTTCACGCTGGACCTGATGTGGAGGCTGGGAGGAATGTGAGGCAGGCCACTTAATGAATCAGGCAAGGTACAAAGTGATATGTGCCTCCATGTGCACATAAGGTATACCATTTATAAATAAATTTAACAGGCGATGGTCACCATATCTCATTATGCCCCCATCCTGCCCCCAACTGTGCTTACTTTGTCAAAGCTGAGTGAATATGGCAAAAAAACACAAAAACTGTTGCTTGGCCTTGCTATGCACAAAAAATATGATTTTTTTTAAGGCATTTTATTACAGTTTTCTGAAATAAAACCATTGATGAATCAGGATCATAGTGTTTATATATAATGGGTATCTATTCCTATATCCTGTATTGCACTTCTAGAAGAATATCCTAGTAAAGAGATCAATGAAATATTCATTGCAAGGGAAAGGCCCAGGTTTAGTAACAGATCTGCCGGAGAAAGAAGCCTTTATTGAAAGATTAAAAAATAAAAATACAGATAAAAAATAAAAATAACAAATAAATATAAAATATATATTGAAATTAGAAACTGTGTGGGTAACTGGTATGTCCACGGTATTGATGCACTACATAATAATATAATGTTTTAAGAGGGAAAGCTCAGTTTAATATTGTTATATAATTCAGAATAATTAAATAATGTTTAAAATGTCAAGCAGCAGGTGTAATAGCAAGTAATATATTAGAGTATATATAAAGTCCTAAGTCCTGTGTATTATTATCCCTTGATAAAGCACTTATAAGGCCATATCTGGAATAACAGATCAAGTTTTGGCCTCTATATTCTAAAAAAAATATTAGAACACTAGTGTTGATTCAAAAGTGAGCAACCAGGTGATTATATAGGATGGAAGGTCTCTCTTATAATGAGAGATTCGGCCCCTTTCACATCTATGCGTTGGTGCATATACCTGCGTTTGCTGCCCTGCGCTAGCGCAAATACAAGCACAGATGCATTTTCAGGCAAATGCAGGTAAGCACATCAGCGTATAGATGCACTGCTCCTGCACTCGTCTGCACTAGTATGACTATGCTGACATCATGTTCATGCTCTTAGTCAGATGCACCCGGAAACGTGGAAAGCGACGTTTCTGGGTGTGTCTGACTAAGCGCATGCGCGGTGATGTCAGCAGTCACACTCACGCTTCAGGGATGTCATCTCCTGCGCTCAACTGTGCTCAACCATAGAAGGTAATGAGGGCAGCGAGGCCAGACGAGTGCAGGAGCAGTGCATCTATGCGCTAATGTGCTTGCCTGCGTTTGGCTGAAAATGCACCTGCACTTGCATTTGCGCTAGCGCAGGGCAGCAAACGCAGGTAAATGCACCAACAAATAGATGTGAAAGGGGCCTTAGAAATTTGGGCTCATTCACTTGAGAAAAAAGACACCTCAGAGGCAATCTCATTTGCAAGTATAAATACATGTGGTCAATCCAAAGAATTGGCACATGATTTACTCCTTCCATGAACCTTCAAAGGACCTGGGAGTATTTATTATGTGCATAGGAAACATAATTCTGCCAGCTAAATAAGTAAGAGTTCTTAACGGACCAGCAGAACAGTCAGGCTATGGAATGACACAAAAGGTTGTAATAGTAGCTACTATATTAGCATTTCAAAAGAAGGTTCATGCAATTATCAGAACAAATGACTTTGTGGGTTATGATCTAGCGCTAGTCAATGTATAACTGGTGACGAAAGGGTGAAGTTAAATAAACTATGTGTTTTTCCAGCCTATGTATCTAAATCACAATGGTTATTACTAAAGGTTTTCCAATTCATAATAAAATGAAGCAACTTTTTTATAGTCTGTATTTTAAATAAGAATTTAATAATTCAGGGTAGTGGTTGGTCAGGTTTGTCATCTTTTGGCCAGATCATCTCTTCCAGTATCACATTAATAAACCACTTATTTGAATGCACAATGTAATAATGTAATAATTTCTACTGTGGTGGTTCGGCAGGGAAAATAAACACTGACGGGTTTCTCCACAGACAACAGCTGACCAATGTGGGTATGAATGGGGGCACTTTGTGATCTGACAGTTGTCAATGTATACTTTTAGCATTATTGTCCAACACCCTTGTCTTTTACACATTGTCTACATTTTCATTTAGCATTGCAGTACAAAAATCTACATACACAACATTACATTTAAGACCTAATATTAAAACAATTGTTATAACAACAGAGCTCATGCTCAATGTACATGCAGAATTTTAAAACCTACATTGAACTCTTAAAAAGATACTAGATATTTGCATCTGGAGACACCACAAATATACACACAGCTGTCTACTCCATGTAGGTGACGTACCAAGGATGGGGGAAAATAGGACATGTTCTACTTAACCACAAACATTCTCTGTCATCTGCTTTGATAAGTCAGCGCTGCATCAGCAACTCTCAACAGAGATGAACAATCTCTCTGTGAGTATCCATCATTTCTTCATACCCTTGTCATAACACAAATCAACAAGATGGATTAAATGAAGCCTACATGCACGAAACCTATAGTAAGATATGAAGGCATTCTCCATCTCCTACTTATATTTTACAAGCATGAAGTGGAGTTAAAAAAAAAATAAACCCTGACATTCACAGTCTTAAAGATTATGTACATCATGATATAACTACATCTTCTGTTATATAAAATAATACTCATATATTATTTTGCTTTTTTCAGTCTATTCCAATCCATGTTAAAATGTGTTTCTTGTTTCAGCAAATTTTATTATGAATGCAGTGTAACATAATTAGCATCTAATATTAGTCGTTATGATCCCCACTCAGGGATCTTGTGGTTAACAGTCTAGGTTACATTAGCTCTAGGTTCTAATTCCAATAAATTGAAGACGATAACAGTAGGTAAAAAAAGGGAACGATTAGGGAAAGGAGGTTGAAGGGATCTGAGGGGAGTGGGGAAAAGGGGACCGTAGAATAGATTTAGGGGAAGAGGGGAGGGAAGACCATAAGTAATCATATTTCAAAATAAGACGTATCCATTCTATACATTCTTACTAAAGAGATAAAGCCACATTTATTTAGCCTAAAATACATGAACTTTCAATAGAAGTGTATTATTGTAATCCTGCCCTCTGAAAAAAAGGAGATGACAGCTGAGAAGAGATTATAAAGAACATTACAGGTCATGGTCATGAAGAGACATGGACCAGCATGTAATATTTCAGTTTTTTTTTAAATAAGTAATTACAATTTTTTCTTAAATACATATTGCCAAGGTTATAATATTTTCTATCTCATGTCCATTCAGAGGTAGATTTTGTACATTATGATCATTTAGACATCACATAACTAGGGCATCCGATTATTGCATCCAAATGACCATCCACATCAATGTTTATATCTTAATGAAGACAGCTTTTGTATGTATTTATAATATAAATGATGTTGACTTGTTGCTACTTAATATCACTGAATTTATGGCAGGATGGGTTATCAGGAGGAAATAAAAGTAGTTAAGACAAAAATCTTAGGTTTTTCACGCCTTTTTCATGCCTTCTTGAAGGGGTGGGATGTAGTGCCACACTCCTGATTTATTCAGTGGAGTATGTCCAATCTGGGACAGGAGCAAGATTTAAGAATACTGGAGTTCATCTATATGTGTCATGCCCCGATCTCACCCTTGGCCCACCCATTTTGTCAGATTTTGGAAAAACTAACGAAAACGGCAAAAGTCATGAAACACTTTTGGTGATTCAGGACCTTTGTCTTTGTAAAGAGATTAAAAAATAATTTGTACTTTTTTTTATGTATGCTAAAAAGTAATTTATGTATGTTTCTTCTGATAAATCTCTTTTAAGAGCCCAGAACTTATATTCAACTTTTATAGGAACTTTCAATATAATTAAAAATCCAAAACTAATTTTGAGGCTTCAATTGTAACCAATGCAATGTTCTTCATGAACGGGACAAATCATAAATAACTGAGAAATTCTCAAATCTGAAATGAAATTGTACATACTGTATCTAATATTTAGCAACTAAGTGTATTTTTAAGGTAAGAATCAAAGTCAATGTTTTCATGTATTGAGTATAAAATTGGAAATGTTCCTCATTTTTAAAAGTTCATATTTTTATTTTTAAGGGAGAAAAAGGGGACAAGGGAGAAAGTGGACTAACTGGTTCTCAAGGGAGAGATGTAAGTTAAATATCATTTTGTCTCATTTATTTTACTGATTGCTTACATAAATGTTATTCTTTATGAATTGAGCACTATTGTTTTGTATCCCATCTTATCAAAGTGAGTCAGCTTTCACGAGTATCTGAATAAATATTACTTTCTTTGAAAAAGCAATATAATCATAGTGACCTGTCAGAAAATATAGGCATAATACCATTTTGACATTTCTGCTACCTCCGCTGAATTTATATGTGAGAGGCTTTGTACGTTTCTTTCTACTTCTGTACAATCTGTAACAGTGATAGAAAAAGCTTTGTGCGTGAACTTGTGTTCTTCAATATAAAAAATATATATTAGACTAATACTTACAAAGAGGTATGTTTTTTATGTTTCTTGTTGTTGCATTCTAGTAGTACATATTGACCTTTTTAATACAAAAAGATAATATTTCATTGGAGATGTGCTTGCTCAAGTAGAAGGCATAGTTATAAGCAGTTAAGGATATTACACAGATAAAAAGGATGGATTGGGTTTACCACTTCCCAAATTCTATGTCTTCTTATTCATCTCCCTACAATCTATAGTTTAGTTTTGTGTAAATCTTAGCCAGGTATTTTAGCTTTCACACAATGATTTTGCTCCTTACTTCGCATATAAAGTCATGTGAACAGTGATATGCGTGGATTTATAATTGCAAATGGGCAAACCCGCAGATGTTCAGTATCATCACATCCAGCTGGACATTTTTTTTTTAAGTCCAGGTGTGGGATCGGACTTTAGACAAACTTGGACCTGAACCCCATATAGGTCTATGTGCACCTGAACTTTACAGTTATACAATGGTGACAGTAAAGGCTGAAGGGGGCAGTAAAATAAAGCAAAGTGATGAATAAAGCTGGAGCAATACACTTACTAAGGACCGCGCGCTGGTAACATCACTTCCGGGTTCGCTCATTAATATCATGTTTTTTCACTGCACTCTGATTCCAGAAGCCAATTACAGATGCATACTCTCTGTGACGGCATCTGTGATTGGCTGTTGCATCCCCCAACCATTGTGCTGGCATCTGTAATTGGTTGCAATATACATTAGTGTACTGGCAATGAACGTGTTGTCATAGGTGTGTAAAAATAAATTATTTTAAAAAATATACGTGAGGTCCCCCATATTTTTGATTCTCAGAACAGATAAAGCAGCCTGCTATGGACTGCCACCCCCAGCTGCCTTGTTTTACCTTGTTTGGCAATCAAACATACAGTGGAGACCGTCCTATTTTTGATTGCCAGCCAATGTAACACCAGGCAGCTGGGGGCTGTTATTCTCAGGTTGGTGAGGCCCATAGTTGTTGGGCCCCTCAGACTACAGAATAGCTGCTCCCCCGAATATTGGCTCATTTATTTGAAATGCGAGTTCCTTGCACTATACCTGGCTCGTCCCAATTGCCCTGGTGCAGTGGAAATCAGGGTAGTAGAAAAAGTTAATTACAGCTGTCATTAAGCCTAAGGTTGGTAATGTTCAGGTTTTTATGAGACCCACACATTACCAATAGTATAAGTAAATAGTTATGAAACATACGCATGCAGAGAAAAATCCTTTATTTAAATAAGACACACAGAAAATTCCTTTATTTGAAATAAGGAAAATGATGGGAGTGATGGTGTGCCATGGTCCGCGCTGCTCTGGGTTCAGAATAACTCACCAAAGAGCCAATCAACTTTTCATCCTCTTTATTCCTCCTACACGTTTCAGCGCCACACCCAGCGCCTTCCTCAGGGATATTACAATCACCCGTGAGTTATTCTGAACCCAGAGCAGCGCGGACCGTGGCACACCATCACTCCCATCATTTTCCTTGGATTATACCACTATCCAGTGGTAGGTGGAGGTCCTGCAGCAGCTTGGAACATTGATTCCGAAACGCCTTCAAACCAGTTGTGGGGATCACAACTGGACCAGGTGAGCGGCTCCATAGCACCACCACACTACACTAGTGTCACTAGTGATAGGGCACTATTGCGCCTCTTGTCCCCCTCCCTTTTATATTTTATTTGAAATAAAACACACAGACAAGTCTCTTTCAACCCTTTATTAACATCAAAAATACCCTCCAATGATAATACACTGTGATTTCAAGCTGCCCTAATAAAAAATAAAATACACAGACAATCCTTTTTTAACCATTTATTAACACCAAACATTCCCTCGGATGATAATCCACAGCGATGTCCAGCTATCTCCTAACAAAAATAGGGCGGAGCCCAGGCATTTTTTCATATAATATATTCAAGTAATTTAAAATAAATATGGGCTCCACTGTATTTTTGATTGCTAGCCAAGGTAAAACCAGTCAACTGAGGTTGGCAGTCCATAGCAAACTGCTAGATCTGTGCCAAGAATAAAAAATATGGGGGGACCCCATGCAATTTTTTTTTAATTATGTGTTTATTTTTGCATACCTATGAAAGTAGGTTTATTGATAAATACACTAATGTAGCAGACTGTGTTATTTGCACTCAGATCAAAAACTCAGGGGACACCTTTTCAATTTTTTCAATTATTTATTTTTACATGTCTATGATGACAGATTTGTTGCAAATACATTAATGTATACGGCAACCAAGCACAGATGCTGGCACAATAGTGGGGGTGCAACAGCCAATGACAGATGATATCACATATAGTGGGTGTCTGTGTTTGGTTGTTCGAGTCACAGTGCAGTGAATAAACATGTGGGTAATGATCGGGGACCCGGAAGCATGTGTGACTTCAGCGGGACACTGATAAGTGTGATTCTCCTGCTTTAATCATTATTCCAGCTGAACCCGAATGCAAACATTGACGAAGACCGCTTTCCAGGTTTGTGCCTGAACACTAGGTGTTTGGTATGTGCCCCAAACTTTACAGTTTGAGTTTGCCCATCATTGTTTATGATCATTTCAGCCATATGGTTAACCCCCAAACCTCAACTCTTTTTCCCACCCTACTAAGAGTTTGTCTTATTTTCATACGTTTTCATACATGTGCTTCTCACCTAAATGTTTTATACATTAGATTGTAATTCTGGAACTGTTAGACAACGTTTAGGTTGTCATTACAATTATCCTGTTACAACTTCAGTTTGGTCTCTTATTCACTAATAATGGAAATAAAATAGTTGGAGCGCACATAGAGTGATATCCTCTTAATTTAGCCACCAGGTGTCCCCCTTGTATGGAAAGACTCACCTGGTCAGGTTGTATGAGTCACAATCAACTTTGACAGCTCTCTCCTCAGGTCACAGCAGTACTCAGCAGGTGAAGATAAGATGAACAAACAGAAAGCACTGAGTTGAAAAGAACCACCGCGCTGACCTCCAAAAATGACAAACAGAGTAATGGTGTATGCTCTGTTTATTTAGCCACTTGCCTACGTGTTTCGCTGTGTAAATACAACTTCATCAGGGCCCTGTTTGTTCATCTTATATTCACTAATAATGACACATGTTGCAGGACACAGACAATTTGTTTGTTGTCCAGCGGACTTATGTCTGATTTTTGTATGTTTTTACTTATACTGATGTTATCTTGCTTGGTCTGTATATTTGCTTATAATAAAGATGGTCATGCATTACATATTACTGCACGTTTTCCATTCAGATTTGTTCATACATCCGTGGCACTCCCTATACTTTATTGTTTTGCTGTGACCATTATCTCTGAATCACAATGACAAGTCTTTCCAAATGCCTTGATTTCAGTGTTCTCTGACTCATCTGCCTGTTTTCAGTTCAGTTTATTTATGTGGATCCTAGCAATGACTTAGCTTTTCACTTCCCACTAAGTCATGAATAAGGAAACACTGATATGTATATACAGTATCATCTGTTTGGGACCATATAGGGTGATACAGTGAGTACCCCTTTAAATGTTTCACTCTTTGTTTCATTGAGCCATTTGGTAAATTCAAAAATATTCATTTTTGTCTCATTAATGTACACTCTGCATGCCATCTTGAAAAAACAGAAATGGAGATATTTGTGAAAATTTCTTCAAAAAGAAAAACTGAAATATCACATGGTCATAAGTGTTTAGACCCTTTGCTACAGACACTCATATTTAAGTCACATGCTGTTCATTTCCTTGTGATCCTCCTTGAGATAGTTCTACTTCTTCATTGAAGTCCAGCTATGTTTAATTAAACTGATTGGACTTGATTTGGAAAGGCACACACCTGTCTATATAAGACCTTACAGCTCACAGTGCATGATGAGACAAATGAGAATCATAAGGTCAAAGGAACTGCCCAAGGAGCTCAGAGACAGAATTGTGACAAGGCACAGATCTAGCCAATGTTACAAAAGAATTTCTGCAGTACTCAAGGCTTCTAAGGGCACAGTGGCCTACATAATCCTTAAATGGAAGAGGTTTGGCTCACTAGAAGTCTTCCTAGACCTGACCATCCAGCCAAACTGAGCAATCAGGGGAGAAGAGACTTGGTGAGAGATGTAAAGAAGAACGCCAATACCACTGTTGCTGACCTCTAGAGATTCAGTAGGGAGATGGGAGAAAGTTCCACAAAGTCAACTATCACTGCAGCCCTCCACCAGTCAGGTCTTTATGGCAGAGTGACCCCATGGAAGTCTCTTCTCAGTGCGAGACATATGAAAACCTGGATTTAGTTTGCAAAAAAAGCACATGAAGGACTCCCAGACTATGAGAAATAAGATTCTCTGGTCTGATGAGATGAAGATAGAACTTATTGGTTATAATTCTAAGTGGTATGTGTGGAGAAAACCAGGCACTGCTCATATCACCTACCCAATACAATCCCAACTTTGTATCATGGTGGTGGCATCATCATGCTATCGCAGTGTTTTTCAGCTGCAGGGACAGGATGACTGATTGCAATTGAAGGAAACATGAATGTGGCCATGTACAGAGATATCCTGGATGAAAACCTCTTCCAGAGTGCTCTGGACCTCAGATTTGGCCAAAGGTTTATCTTCCAACAAGACAATGACCCTAAGTACACAACTAAAATAACAAAGGAGTGGCTTCATAACAACTCTGTGACCATTCTTGACTGGCCAGCCAGAGCCATGACCTAAACCCAATTGAGCATCTCTGGAGAGACCTGAAAATGGCTGTCCACCAATGTTCACTATCCAACCTGACGGAACTGGAGAGGATCTGCAAGGAAGAATAGCAGAGGATCCCCAAGTCTAGGTGTAAAAAACTTGTTGCATCATTCCCAAGAAGACTCATGGCTGTCCTAGCTCAAAGGGTGCTCCTACCAAAGGTTTGAATACTTATGAGCATGTTGATATTTCAGTTTTTCTTTTTTAATAAATTGATAAAATGTCTACATTTCTTCTTTTTTAAGTCAAGAAGGGGTGCAGAGTGTACATTAATGAGAAAAAAATTAACTTTTTTTTAGAATTTGCCAAATGGCTGCAATGAAACAGAGTGAAAAATGTAAAGGGGTCTGAATACTTCCCATACCCACTTATTTTCTCCAAGACATCACACATCTGTTGGACAAAAAACTCCTCCCAAGTAGCCTCACTACAAATCTGTATCATGACCAACATCTAAAAGACTATAAGAAATAGCACAATATAGAAAGGTCCATATCTCTGTAACTGTAGATCAGATAAAAAAGGCAGATAAATGCATACTCAGGAGTGCAGACATGCAGCTGGCATAAAATATAAGCAAAAACTGACCAAACAATTTTTTAACTATTACACCAAGTAGGAAAAGTCAGAATTCTAAAAATTACAAGTTCAATAGGCTTGTTAATGATATACAAATAATGAAAAAATTAAACATTTTTTTCAATAACATCTCAATTTATTTAGCATCAAATATGAGCACCACACCTAGATATACTCACACACCTGAGCAATGTTCTACCACACTGAATGTACTTAGGCACACAAAATTATCAAGATCCACTGCTGAAAGCTCTCTTTTCAATTGGAGACAAATGTCATTACAGATTTTCTCAATGGTAGACAAGTCTGGAGATGCCGAAAACCAAATCAATGCATTTATGATGCACCTCAGGGCTGGGGTACTCGGATCCTGGGTGTAGTTTTAAGGGACTGTCACTGGTGGCCGATGCCCGGGACCTGTGGCCCTAGTGGTCACGAAAAAGGGGTTTAGTAAAAATAGAATAATAAAAGTTTTTTTTAATGTGACGCCACCTGCAGTATCTGTGATGGCACCAGCGCTGCCAGCAGACCTTCGGGGACGAAGGGTAAGCAGCCAGGTGATGTCGCTCCCTGCAGGCAGAGCAAACTCCCCCAGGGTAGTGAGGTTAAAGATAATGGTTTTCACAAAGAGAGAGGTGCAGTCTATTCCTTGAGACTAGAGATAAGCCACCACCCTGATGTTCGACTTCGATTAGTCGCATTTGCTGTGTATTGGTCGAATGTTCATTGAATGTTCGTCAAACACCGTCAAACACATCGAAAACCATTGAAAATGAAGGTAAAGTATGTTTTAACGTTAGTACCGGGTGGGAGGAGCAACTACAGGGAGGGGGAAGCGCAGCATCGGGAGCAGGGAGCGAAAGACACAGGCGGGGAAGCCGGTGGTGAGAAGAAGACATCACCACCAGCTTTCCTGCTCTGTGCTGCGCTCCTGTTCCCTGATGTCCCATTCCCACTCCCTGGATCTGCTCCCCCCGCCTGGTCCTAACTTAGGATCAGACGGGATCGATGAGGGGACATTAGGGAGAGGGGAGCACAGAACACAGCAGGAAAGCCGGCGGTGAAGTCTCACCCCTGGCTTTCCCGTCGGTTATTTCAAATGATCAGTTGATGCAGATCAGCTGATCGTTTGAAGAAGCTGCGGTGCTGTCAGGGAAAAGTTCATGAGAGTTAATGCAGCATGAACTCACATGAACGTTCCCACGCCGGGTGCTGCACAGCTCAGCTACATCTCTGGTAGAGGTTCTCTAACAGAGATGTAGCTGAAAAACTGCAACTGAACCAGGGCACAATGTGAACGGGTCTGTAGGACTGCGTTCACACCACCACATAACTAGACCACAGAAAAAAACAATATAACAAACGTGTGGAAGTACACTGCTATAAAAAGGTAATAATAAAAAGCAAGTGTTTAGTAGAAAACAGTATCAAAAACAGGGTACTTAGTTAATAAGTTTTTTGCAAAAAATGAATGTAAGCCTTTCCACCTCGCCACGGTGACCCTTATCAGAACAGTCCTATATAACTAATTTAAAACCTGATCCTGTATAAATATACCTCATGGATGCAGGGTGAAGACGGGCCAGAGTCCAATATGGACACAGTGCAGCAGGCAGCACTTTATGTGCCTCACTCAGAAAAGGAGGGGTGGGGCACTCTCTGTCTTACTAAACAAGAGAATAAAGGAAAAACTGCAACTGAGCCAGGGCACAATGTGAACGGGTCTGTAGGACTGCGTTCACACCACCACATAACTAGACCCCAGAAAAAAACAATATACCATATATACTCGTGTATAAGCCGAGTTTTTCAGCCCAAAATTTGGGCTGAAAAGTCTCCCCCTCGGCTTATACATGGGTCAATACGGTAGGGCCGCTCATTATATATGCACTGCTTCCCCCTGTCAATCAGCGGCAGGGGGAAGCAGTGCATATATGCCCCCAAATGCTGGCACTCTCCCCCCTTGTAAGGGCCCCCCCCGCTGCGTATCTTACCATTCCGGTCTTCTGCACAGCGCCGCTCCTCGGTGCTCCATCCTGCTACATCCGGGATCTCCGGCCGTCGCAGGCATATGACGTCATCGCGCGACGGCCGGGGATCCCGGATGCAGCGAGGACGGAGCATGAAGAACGGAGCACCGAGGAGCGGCGCTGAGCAGAAGACCGGGATGGTAAGATAAGCAGCGGGGGGGGGCCCTTACAAGGGGGGCGAATGCCAGCATTTGTGGGCTGCTGTATACTACCACTGGGGCTGTATATACCTCTGGGGCTGCTGTATACTACCACTGGGGCTGTATATACCACTGGGGCTGCTGTATACTACCACTGGGGCTGTATATACCACTGGGGCTGCTGTATACTACCACTTGGGCTGTATATACCACTGGGGCTGCTGTATACTACCACTGGGGCTTTATATACCTCTGGGGCTGCTGTATACTACCACTGGGGCTGTATATACCCCTGGGCTGCTGTATACTACCACTGGGGCATGTATATACCACTGGGGCTGCTGTATACTACCACTGGGGCTGTATATACCACTGGGGCTGCTGTATACTACCACTGGGGCTGTATATACCACTGGGGTGCTGTATACTACCACTGGGGCTGTATATACCTCTGGGGCTGCTGTATACTACCACTGGGGCTGTATATACCACTGGGGCTGCTGTATACTACCACTGGGGCTGTATATACCACTGGGGCTGCTGCTGTATACTAACTACTGGGGCTGCTGCTGTATATACCACTGGGGCTGCTGCTGTATACTACCACTGGGGCTGCTGTATATACCTCTGGGGCTGCTGTATACCACACTGCTGGGGGCTGTATACCTGTGCTGGGGTCCACCCTCGCTTATACACGAGTCAATAGGTTTTCCCAGGTTTTGGGGGCAAAAGTAGGGGGGTTGGCTTATACACGGGTCGGCTTATACATGAGTATATACGGTAACAAATGTGTGGAACTACACTGCTATAAAAAGGTAATAATAAAAAGCAAGTGCTTAGTAGGAAACAGTATCAAAAACAGGTACTTAGTAAATAAGTTTTTTGCAAATATGTATGTAAGCCGTTCCACCTCGCCACGGTGACTCTTATCAGATGGTTCTATCTAATATTTAAAATCTGATCCTGATTAAATATACCTCATGGATGCAGGGTGAAGATGGCCAGAGTCCTGGCCTCAAGGGGTTAATAAAGATGAGTCCCTGAATGTATTTTTTTAATGAATTTTTCCAAAAAAATTTTAAGTGGGCTTCGCCGTATTTTTGTGTCCAGCCAGGTACAGCAGGCAGGAACGGGCTGCCTCCAACCCCCAGGTGCCTATTTGTACCTGCCTGGAAACAGAAATAGAAGGAAGCCTTTTTTTTATTATTTCATGAATTTCATGAAATAGTAAAAAAAAAAAATTGTGTGGGGCTTCGCGCTATTTCCATGTCCAGCCAGGTACAACTAGGCAGCTGGGGGCTGGAATCCGCAGCGCTGGGAGGTCCAAGCTTTCAGGTTTTCTTCTTTAGCTCAGCTACATCTCTGGTAGAGAACCTCTACATCAACCTTTTCCTGACAGCACCGCGGCTTCTTCAAATGAACAGCTGATCTGCATCAGCTGATCATTTAAAATAACCGTCGGGAAAGCCAGCGGTGAGACTTCACCACCTGCTTTCCTGCTCTGTTCTGCGTTCCCCTCTCCCTGATGCCCCTCATCACTCCCCCCGCCGCCTCCCCACATGATCCTAAGTTAGGACTGGGCAGGCAGAGCAGATCCAGGGAGCAGGGAGGAGGCATCAGGGAGCGGGGAGCGCAACACAGAGCAGGAAAGCCGGTGGTCAAGTCTTCATCCGCCCTGTGGTCCTTCGCTCCCCATCCCTGGTTCTGCACTCCCCGCCCAATCCTAACTTAGTTTAGGTTTGGGGTGGGAGGAGCCAGGTGGAGTGGAGGATCGGGATGGGAGGCTGCGGGGGGGCAGTGGATCGGGCTGAATATTGTTTAAAAGCTTTTTACTGCCGGCTTTTAAACAATCATGCCCCCATTTCATCCTTTTCCTCTGCCCACCTTTATAGGGTCCTTTTGGTGAATGAACTGTTATGAACTTAACCTAGAACTGCCGAATTTTGAAGCTAATTGTTCGCATTCGTCGAATGACTCAAACACTGCCCGAAAACAGCTCGAACTTCAGATTGGCGAACATTTTCGAATTGAACATCGCTCATCTCTACTTGAGATTAGAACACAGGTGACCAACTTAATAGAAATTTGACACAGGAAACCTTCTTGCTCTGCACGGGTGTTTACTGGTGACGTGAAGCAGCTTTCCAGGTTACACAGCCATTGTCATTGGTACACAATCACTTGGTTTCAGGTAGCTGGCCGGGTAGTCACCAAAGGATGTTAAGTCTCTCTGAGGTCTCAATGATGTTCCTTCTGGTACAATCTCTGTCCTTTTTACTGCCTCTCCTTACTATCCATGCGCGGCCCTGCATGGAGCCCTCTTCCTACCAGGCTCATTGGGTATATAGAGGTTACCTTTCTCTCTCTAAGGGCTCAACCCGGTTTGGAGCTCCTGGTGGGGACGTGCGTGTCGGACCAGGTTGGGGCTATATGAAAGGCTTCGACCCACTGGGTTTGGCTCAGGCAAGCTCAGAGCTAAACTTTCCTGCACCACATTCAGAGCCAGTACTCAGTCTTGGACTGGGTTCCCTCTGGACCGGTTTTCGGCACGGTCCGGCCCGTGCTTCCTCAAGCCAGAGATCCCTCTTCTGTCTGGGCTGCCTTCTTTTACAGGCACCCTCCACTTTACTCTCCTCATGACGACTACTTCTCACTCACTGACTAACTGTCACTCCCACTTATATCACTACACTTTAGCTACTCCCAGCAATGGGTTAACCAAAAGGTCCCCTAACCTAAGTGTATGAATGCAGGGATGAGGCCTCAGATTAACATTACCATCTTCTGGTGACAGAGATACCGCATACACTAGTCTGGTTGTAGTACCCCTTTAGTGGCGCACTGACCAGTGGGCCGCCACATTTACACCACACAGATGCTCATAGTAGCATCAGCAGCTTTCGGCCTATTATGTTGAAAATTGGGTCATGGGACACTTTCACATTCCCTCATGAAGACCTCTTCAAGTTATTACCTCTGGGTCCTCAGTCCAAACCAATCTCTGACTATCATTGCTTCAAATACAAAAACGGGACTCATATCTAAAAATGATAGACCTCTATTGCCATTGCCATCTTGCTCTGAAAAATGATAGTCTTTGAGAATAGTGACCTGAAGTATTCAGAACACCTTTAGCTGAACATCTCACTCCATTGTCATGCACGGGTTATCTGATGGTTTGTGTAGACATTATTTAATGCTTTTAAATTGGTAGGTGACATCTAATTTCACTTGCAGTATAGAATGGACAACTAAACGCCATTCTTCAAAGTTGAAGAGAACATGTTGACAACATTATGAACAGTGTTGCTTCTTTCATTATGGTGTGGGTTGGCATAATTTACAATATCTGGGCCCCTTTAGTCTTCATTCCAGGTAAATTAACATCATACTATAATCTGCAGAGTTTCCGATTTTGTTTACTGTTGAGCACATCTAGGATAGCATTGGTAAGTAACTGCAAAGGAAACTGCCATCAGTGCATAATAATACATTTGCATGCTCAAGTGAATTAAGTATGTCAGAGCATTCCGTGAACAAATATTTTTAACCTCATTCATAACATGACATGCACAGATGTGCAAGGATTATTATTATTTATTGTAATATCGCCGTTTACTCCATGATATTTTACATGTAAAAAAAGAGGCATCCAAAGTCAAGTTCAATAATTATCCACAATAGACAGAACACATAGGTACAGGAGGAGACATGACCCTGCCCGTGAGGTCACAAAGTCTAAAAGGGATGGGTGAGGATATACTAGGAGCTGGTAGAGCTGGTCATGAGGCGGTTTAGTAGACTGAGGCTGACTGCAGGTTATAGGTTTGTCAAAGAAGGTTGGTCTTTAGGTTACTTTTGAAAGTTTAATGGTAGGCAAGAGTCTAATGTGCTGGGGCAGAGAGTTCCAGAGTATGGGGGATGCATGGGAGGAATTTTGTATGCTGTTGTGAGAAGAAGAGATAAGTGGGTAGTAGAGAAGGAGATCTTGAGAGGATCGCAGGTTGCATGGAGGTAAGTACTGGGATATCATATCACAGATGTACAGAGGAGCTACATTGTGGATGGCTTTGTAAGTCATTGTTAGGGTTTTGATTAGGAACCTCTGAGTAATGGGGAAAGATGATACATTCTGTTTTGTCCATGTTCAGTTTTAGAAATTAGGCAGAAAAGAAAGATGCATAATGGACAAATACTGTGGTACTTTGATTAGTAAGGAGGTGATGTCGGGTCCAGAGAGGTAGACCTGATTGTCATCAGCGTAGAGATGATACTGGAAGCTGTGGGACTCTAAGGGTATGTGCCCACAGGAAGGTTTAGTGGCGTTCAAACCGTCAGTAAACCGCTGGAAATTATCAGTTCTGAGCTCTGAAGTCTCCAGCTGTTTTCCGGCGGTTTTCCGGCGGTTTTTTTCAGCGTGTGCACAGCGTTTTTCAGTCGTTTTTTTCCAGTGGTTTTTCCGGCGGTTTTCTATGGAGGATTTTGTTCATGGAACCGATCAAAAACCGCTGAGAAGAATTGACATGCTGTATGCTGCTAAACCGCTGGGAAACCGCTCAATCGCGGGCGGATCCGCTCACATAAACCCACTATGTGTGCACAGCGGTTTCTAAATTACATAGGGTTACTTGTAAGTCCTAACGCTGCTTAGGATTTACATAAATTTAAATAAAACCTATGCTAAACCGCCGGCGGTTTTCGCTGCTAAACCGACGTTAAACCTTCCTGTGGGCACATACCCTAAGAGCTGTTTAAGGTCAAAGATGTAGATAGAGAAGAGTAGGGGGTCATAGAACTGAACTTTGAGAGACACACTTATAGATAGGGGATGAGTTGAGGAGGTAGTGTGAGAGAGGGAAACATTGAAAGTCCAGCCTGTTAGATATGAAAAGATTTGGGATGAGTGTGTACTGCAATAATTGGACTCGCTATACTCGCAACGAGTAGGTCCCGGTACTCGGTATTCGTTGCGAGTATAGCGAGTCCTATGGCAGTGAATTGGCGGGCGAGTACTTTCACAGTGTATCTATATATACACTGCGAAAGTGCACTAAAAGTGAATAAAAGTTGTTATAAGTTAAAAAAAATATCACTCACCTATCCGACGCCTGCACTGGGACCGGCAAAGAAGACATCCGATCAAAGACAAGGACCTGTGAGTCTGGCAGCCAATCAGATGGCTGGTAGCAATCTGGCCAATTAGATGGCCAGATGTCACAAACCACTTGATCGCTACCAGCCACCTGATTGGCCAGATTGCCAGATCTTGAACGTACATCAATGACCTGGCAATCTGGCCAATCAGGTGGCTGGTAGCGATCACATGGTTTGTGATGTCTAGCCATCTGATTGGCAAAATCGCTACCAGCTATATGATTGGCTGTCAGACTCACAGGTCCTTGTCGTTGATCGGATGTCTTCTTTACAAGTCCCGGTGCAGGCGTCGGATAGGTGAGTATGATATTTTTTTTTGTTTTTTAACAATTTTTTTCACTTTTAGTGTACTTTTGCAGTGTATATATAGATACATTGCAAAAGTTAAAGGACTACTCGCTACTCCTGAGTAATCACAAGGAACTCGGGGAGCATGGAGTAGCCCGAATATTGTTACTATTCGTCGAGTACTGAATAGTAACGATTCTACTCGCTCATTCCTCGAAAATATGCAAGATAGAGCTAAGTCTGTAATACCAAAAGATTAAAGAATCTGTGGCAAGTAGAAATGGTCTACAGTGTTGAAGGCAGAGGACAGGTCCAGGAGAAGGAGGACATAGTAGTGTATCTTGCCTTTGGCGGTTAATAAGTCTTTGGTGACTTTGATTAAGGCAGCTTCAGTTGAATGATGAGGTCAAAAGCCACATTTTAACTGGTCAAAGAGGGAGCAGGAGGAGAGGTGAGAGGACAATTCACAATGGACATGCTGTTCCATTCCAGTTTTGAGGCATAAGGAAGAAGTGATATGGGGTGATAGCTAGACACAGAGGATGGGTAAGTCTTTTTTGAAGATGGCTGTAATCAAGGCATGTTTAAAGGATGAGAAGACACCAGTTTTTAGTGATAGATCAAAAAGATGGGTTAGAGTTGGGATGAAAACTCTGGTAAGGTTGGAGATGAGGTGGGACAGTAGCGGATCAAGCACACGGGTGGTGAGATGTGATCTTGACAAAAGAGAGGAAAGCTGTATTTCAAAATTTGTGCTCATATCAGGCACTGCATAAACCAAGATTTTTTGAAAAATGTATTTCCATTTTTTCATCATTTACATATCAGTAGCATATCTACAGATCCTCGAATTTTCATAAGTCCATGACTTTTCTTTCTTGGTTTTCTAATTTCAATGTTGAGGAGTGTGTGAATCTATTTTCTGGTCATCATAATGGGAGACCCAGACAATGGGGTTTAGGGCTCCGCCCTCCGGAGGTCACACTAGGTACTACAAGTTTGTAGACACCGCCTCCTCCGCTTATAAACCCCCACCGTAGGGAACATCCTCAGTTTTAAACTTAGTGTGCTCGGAGGATCACGCTTTGCTTGCACTTCACTGCATTCTCACAGCTTACGTGATGGCGTATGAAGACAAGGTAAATGGTCCCGGTCGGGACCCTCGACAGTCTCCCCGCTCACCCTTTGTGGAACACGCTGGTGGAGGTACCGGAGGGCTTTTTAGCCTGGACACTTGCTGTTCTCCCGGTACGCTGTCGAGCTCCTTCCTTTCCATCCCTCCATGGAGGCTCTGGAGAGGGGGAGCCTGGAGCCTTGCACAGCTCCGCTCCGTTCGAGGCCTCCCTAAATGGTGCTTACAGACCGGACGGAGCCAGCCCAGTCCGAGGCCTCCCTAAATGGTGCTTACACTCCGGACTGGGCTGTACCCCCGTCCGAGGCCTCCCTAAAGGTGCTTACAGACCGGACCGGCACTGAGGCACCTGGTGTGTCTCCTGTGTGCCTGGGGGTAGTGTCTGTCACTTGGTGTCATGACACTCAGACCGCGCGGTTACCCTCGGGTCCGCGGTTCTGTCGGTGTACCCTGTGCTGGGGTCACTCTGGCTGACCGCCCTGTGTGTCTCAGGGGCTGAGGCTGTAGACTGCTGATGTCTGTTTTGTGCATGCAGTCTGTGTGTGTATGTGTATTGTTACACACTCTTTTCCCGCGCTGCGGGCTCTGGCACCTCCATTACTGAGGCTGCCTGGAGGAGGAGGAAGCAGCTCTTACGGTGACATCACCGATGGGCGTGTTTTGTGTTCTCCCGCGTGTTCCTGGCCACGCCTATGACTTTACTGTCGGCGGCCATCTTCTCCCTCTCTTCCCGGCTGGGATCTGGCTGCAGCGTGTGTCTGCACTTTCCAGGGGAGACCGGAACTCGCGGAGGTCACACACGAACACCGCTTCCTCCTACCGCTTACTGCGGTCGGTAAGCCACCGGGATCTCCGGTTTGTTTGTTACAACTTGGCTTATTTCCCCCTACTGTGGCGATGTCCTCAGTAAGGAAGCATGCTGCTAAGGCGGCAGATGGCACCATTACCTGCGCTACATGCAACGGTTCACTGGTGGAGGGGTCCTGCAATAATTGCGGACGCCCAGAGACCCGGACAGTTACTGTTGAATCAGAATCTGCGGGTCTGTACCCTGAGGTTCGGGTGATCCCAGGGACATGGGAAGCGCAGAATAAGATAAATGAATCTCTGCTGTCCCAGATGTCCTCCATGTCGCAATCCCTGGAGGCACTTCATAGGAGGCTGGAAAACCCAGCTACTCCTCCCAGTTACCCCCGGGTGCTTCTTACTTCTTCTGTGAGACCCCCTAAGCGAGCTCGTGAGGCCTCTCCAGAGCTCCAAGCTCCCTCTGAGGAGGAGCGTTCCTCTGATGGTGAGGAAGATGATGGGGGTTCTACTCTCGGGTCTGTCTCTGAACCTCCAGATGGGGTGGAGGATCTGGTGTCCTCCATCAATGAGACGTTACGTCTGGTCACTCCTCCTGAGGAGGTGACTGTTCACCCCAAGGAGGTATATCAATGGCTGCGGCCGGAGGCGAGACCAAGTGGGTCCTTTATGGACCACACTAATTTTGGAAGGGTGATTAGAGCACCCAGGTTACATCCTGGGCGGCGTTATGTCCGTAAACCTAAGGACCTTCGCTTTCCCTTTCCTCAGGAGGTGCTTCTGGAATGGTCACAGTCACCTAAGGTGGACGCTTCCATGACTAGGATTGCTGCACGCTCCTTGTTTTCTGCCTCTGATAGCTCCTCATTGAAGGATGCTACTGATAGACAGGTCGAGCAACTCGCCAAGTCTTCCTATGAGGCTGTGGGGTCTTCATTTGCCCCTAATTTTGCCGCGGTCTGGACCCTACAAGCGATTACCTCCTGCTTGGATGGTATCTCTGATCTAGCTAGGGCCAGCCCAGAGGTCCTGGCGCTCACCGACAGAGCAAGGGCTTATGCGGATTACGCCAGGACGGCAACTTTGGAAACTGCCACTCGCTCGGCTGTGGCTTCGGCCAATGCTATAGCGATCCGCAGGTTGTTGTGGCTGCGTCTTTGGGACTCAGATGCCACGTCTAAGAAGATTTTGCAAAATCTTCCGTTTGCTGGTGACAGGCTCTTCGGCACCGAGCTGGACAAGCTGATAAAGGATTCTGCTGAGTCTAAGATACCGCAGAATAAGCCTAAGCCACGGTATACCGTGAAAAGGAACCCAAAACAGTGGTCCTTTCGCCCCAGCTCACAGTCATCAGCGGCGTCCGCTCGCGCGGACCGTGGGGGCAAGCCCTCCACTCAGTGGCGCAACAAAAGTCGCCAAAAGAAGCCGGCAGGGGCTGCAGCTGCCACCCCTAAACCCGCTTCGGCATGACTCGCTCCTTCATCCTGTCTCCCCACAGGTGGGGGGCCGCCTGTCTCTTTTCCAGGACAGATGGCTTCTCCACGTTCAAGACCAGTGGGTCCGAGACGTAGTCTCAAAAGGCTACAGGATAGAGCTGACGTCACAGCCGGCACACCGATTCCATCGGTCTGTTCCATCCCTAGACAAAGCTCAGGCTTTTCATCTGGTGTTGGAGGGACTCCGCAGAGACGGAGTGGTCGTCCCAGTACCCACGGGAGAGAGGTTCAGGGGTTTTTACTCCAACCTCTTTATTGTCCCAAAGAAGGACGGCTCCTTTCGTCCGGTTCTGGACCTCAAGTTGTTCAACCGCCACGTGTTGGTTCGGAAGTTTCGTATGGAATCCCTGCGCTCCGTGATCGCGGCTGTGTCACAGGGAGACTTCCTGGCGTCCATAGATATCCGAGACGCCTACCTTCACGTGCCCATTGCACCGGCTCATCAGCGCTGGTTGAGATTCGCAGTGGGGGAAGAACACTTCCAATTTGTGGCACTGCCATTCGGGCTAGCCTCGGCACCGCGAGTGTTCACAAAGGTGATGGCCTCAATGATGGCTCTCCTGCATGTGCAGGGACACGCCGTCATTCCCTATTTGGACGACCTGCTGGTCAGGGCGCCATCGGAAGACCTTTGTCGGGTGAGCCTGGAGGTGACCATGAAGTCTCTGGAACAGTTCGGGTGGCTTCTCAACATTCCAAAGTCGACCCTGACTCCGACCCAGTCTTTGACATATCTGGGCATGGACTTCCACACGGACTCAGCCCTGGTGTCCCTACCTCAAGCCAAACAGCTTGCGATCCAATCAGGAGTGCAGAATGTTCTCCTGTCACCACAATCTTCCCTACGGGGGTTGATGAAGCTGGTGGGACGCATGGTAGCGGCGATAGAGGCGGTGCCTTTCGCACAGTTTCGCCTCCGTCCTCTCCAGTTGGAGATTCTTCGCCGATGGGACAAAAGGACGATTTCTCTGAATCGGCTGGTGACGCTGTCACAATCGACCAGGGACTCCCTACAGTGGTGGCTCCAGCCACATCATCTGTCACGGGGCCGGTCCTTTCTAAAACCGTCATGGTTAGTGGTGACCACCGACGCCAGTCTGAAGGGCTGGGGTGCGGTGTTCTTGCACCACAGGGCTCAAGGCCTCTGGACTCAGTCGGAGTCGGCATTACAGATCAATGTGCTGGAGATCAAGGCGGTCTATCTGGCGCTCCTGGCGTTTCAGAAATTCCTGTCAGGACAACCCATTCGGGTTCAGTCCGACAATGCGACGGCCGTCGCCTACATAAATCATCAGGGAGGGACCAGAAGTGCTCAGGCCCTCGCCGAAGTCCACCGCATTCTAGCCTGGGTGGAGGAAAACGGCTGCCTGATCTCCGCAGTTCACATCCCAGGGGTCGAGAACTGGGAGGCCGACTACCTGAGCCGACAGGGGATGGACGCCGGAGAGTGGTCCCTGCATCCAGACGTCTTCCGGGACATCTGCAGCAAATGGGGCACTCCGGACGTGGATCTGATGGCCTCACGGCTGAATCATCAGGTACCCCAATACATGGCACGATCGTGGGATCCTCAGTCTCTGGGGGCGGATGCCCTGATCCTGAGTTGGTCCAGCTTCCAGCTGCCATATGTGTTCCCGCCTCTGGCTCTGATTCCCAGGGTTCTGTGGAAAATCAGGACAGAATGCAGAGTAGCCATTCTAGTGGCTCCAGATTGGCCCCGGAGGTCCTGGTACCCGGACCTCTGGCAACTGTCAGGCGGACACCGGTGGGCTCTTCCAGAACGCGCAGATCTACTCGCGCAAGGCCCATTCTTCCACCTCAATTCCAGGGCCCTCAGATTGACTGCATGGCTCTTGAAGCCTGGTTGCTGACATCCAGGGGCTTCTCTCCTACGGTGGTTGCCACGATGAATCGGGCAAGGAAACCTGTCTCCAGGAAGATATACCACAGAACGTGGAAAATCTTTTTCTCCTGGTGTGCCTCTGGTGGACGTTCACCGTGGCCCTTGTCCATCCCGACATTGTTGGCCTTCCTACAGTCGGGTTTGGAGTTGGGATTATCCCTTGGCTCTCTGAAAGGTCAAGTGTCAGCACTTTCAGTGCTGTTTGACAGGCGCTTGGCGCTCCTCCCGAAGGTTCGTCAATTTCTGCAGGGGGTGTCTCGGGTGGTTCCGCCTTACAGACGACCTCTGGACCCTTGGGACCTCAACATGGTCCTGGCGGCACTGCAGAAACCGCCGTTTGAGCCACTGAGAGACATCTCTCTCTCTCGTCTGTCCCAGAAGGTGGTTTTTCTGGTGGCAATTACGTCTCTGAGAAGGGTCTCAGAATTGGCTGCACTTTCGTGCAAGTCTCCCTTTCTGGTGGTTCACCAAGACAAGGTGGTGTTGCGCCCGCGGCCTGAATTCTTGCCGAAGGTGGTTTCAACTTTCCACCTAAACCAGGAGATTGTTCTCCCATCATTTTGCCCCGCTCCCGTTCATCAGGTTGAGCGCGACCTCCATACTCTGGATCTCGTGAGAGCTGTACGCATTTATGTGTCCAGGACCGCCTCCTTTAGGAGTTCGGATTCCTTATTTGTCCTCACGATGGGTCGCTGTAAGGGGTCCGCGGCTTCGAAGTCGACCTTGGCCAGATGGATCAAGGCTCCCATTCAGGAGGCATACCGGTCTTCTGGTTTGCCTCTCCCGGTGGGTTTGAAGGCACACTCTACTAGAGCTGTAGGTGCCTCATGGGCCTTGCGACATCGAGCGTCTGCTCTACAGGTGTGTCAGGCGGCCACCTGGTCCAGCCTGCACACTTTCTCAAAGCACTATATGGTGCATGCCCATGCCTCTGCGGACGCAAGTTTGGGCAGGCGGGTCCTCCAGGCGGCGGTTGCCCACCTTTAAGGGGGACCGTGTATTATCCGTCTTGTTGAGGAACTCTTCCCGCCCTGGGGTATTGCTTTAGGACATCCCCATTGTCTGGGTCTCCCATTATGATGACCAGAAAAAAGAGAATTTTGTTTACGTACCGTAAATTCTTTTTTCTTTAATCATCAATGGGAGACCCAGCACCCACCCAGTTGTTCCGTTGCATGTTTGCATTTGATCTGTTCTCTGTTGAGACAGTGTTTTCCGGGTTGTTCAAACCGTCTGTGCACGGTATTCTTCCCGATGTTTCGGGTGTGGTTCATTTTTCTCCTCGCAGCTTATGGACTAAACTGAGGATGTTCCCTACGGTGGGGGTTTATAAGCGGAGGAGGCGGTGTCTACAAACTTGTAGTACCTAGTGTGACCTCCGGAGGGCGGAGCCCTAAACCCCATTGTCTGGGTCTCCCATTGATGATTAAAGAAAAAAGAATTTACGGTACGTAAACAAAATTCTCTTTTTTGCATTACTAGATTGTTTAATTTGAAAAGTCAAATAGTTACAATCTCATGGAGTTTAAAACTTTTGTGTAATGACCTTGTACCTTTCACTCTTGGTCTTTTGGTTGCTTATGTTTTATTTGTGATCTATATAAAGATTGAGTACATTTTATTAGACATCATAACAATATTTTACTGTGCACATAGGCATGTGATGCTTTACATTAATTTTGTTATAGTTGTCTATATACTATTTTTTAAATATGTCCTGCATATTTCAAAAGTCGATAATAACAAAGATCTTTTTTGCAATGTTGATAATGTATGAGATTCAGTCGTCTTGATTGAAGAGGTTCTGAAATGTCCAGTGTTTTAGTTGCCATAGCTACATTCTGATACATGTATAGATGTTCCTGATGTAATCCCAGTTTTCTATTTTATTAAACTGCAATTTTAATTTGAAAGCCATTACCGTGCATTAGTTGCACAAACTGTTATACTTAAATGCAATAGCAAAGCTATAGGTGTTCATTTGCCAAGGAGCCCCTAAATTGGAGGGACGAGCAGGCCCTCCTCATCACCACTATTCCCTCACAGCTGAATAGTATCATAGATATGTAGTTTAAAATCTCCCCTTTTCTCAAGGAAAGTCTGTTACCTGAACTGTAACTGAATGAACAGGGAATACAATGGTGAAGTCCTATACCTGATCATAAAGAGACCTATGCATCCATTCAATAGCTGCAAGGTCTTATCTTCCAGTATTCATCTCTATCATTAGAAGTAGTGAAAGGAAAGCATAATAGCAGTCTATATGAGAGGCAGGCATACTGAGCAGTCTGTGTGGAGGGAGGAATTGTCCGTGAGAGGGGGATATAAGGAGCAATATAAGAGGAAGGGGTTTCTTGCTTGTGAGAGGAAAGAATAGGGTGCAGTCTGTATGTCTATGGGATCTGCTTTTGAGAGGGAGGAGAAAAGTGCGTAGATAAGAATGTATGCTGTAAGGTGCACACCATTGTAGCCTCCAGATTTTTTTCACACAGTATTATGGCCTTCACATTCCCCCACAAGTTAGATGGCATGCACAGACCCCACCTTAAGGTACCTTTACGCGCCGCAACTACAGTGTAGCAACTGAGAGGCAATCCGGAGTTCCGTCACCATTGCCTTGCAATTGCAATGAAATTGCGGCGTGTAATTGGGGAACGCGATGGTGATTTTTAAAGTTGCGCCCGGTTGCAGTTTCAGAGCATTGTTCAAAAACCAGAGGCAACCCTGAAGGTGAATTGCCCTGGTTTTGGTGCGTGAACGGGCGATAGGAATGGAATCTGCTTCACCTAGTGATTTCCCAGAGGCGTGCCACAGCGTACTGGATACCGCGCCCCATCAGCGATGATTGGTGGGGGCTACTGTGTTACCATTGGCTGTCCCTTCACAGGACGCCATATTTGGAGAACTGTCCATTCACACTACACAATTTCCTGCGCAGGCTGGTCAATCATGACGCTATTGCGTTGTCTAATCAGCGTGTTTGGGGCACAAATACACAACTCTGTCATGCCTTGCGGCGCTGAACATGCACGCCCACATTCCTTTGGGGATTGCGGCTTGTGAAGCGGCGTCGAGAGGCAACCGGATGTTTCCCACAGGTTCTGTGGCAACTTCCGGGGAGCCACGTTCCCTTAGGTTGAGGTCGCAATTGCGGCGTGTACATGCGGCATCTGCGTTCGGTAGCAATTGTCAAAAACATGAACGTGCACATTCGGTTGCCTCCGATCGCCGGTGATAGTTGTGGCGTGTAAAGGTACCCTTACAGTATGATGGCACCCTGTAGACCCTAAAACAGTATTATGGACACATAGTACCCCCGAACATTATATTAGTTTCATAATCCCCCCATACAATATGATCACCTCTATAATCACTCACACAGTATGATGGTCACCCCATCCTCCATACAGAATGATATATACCACAGCCAACTATGAAGTATGAAAGCCACAAGAGCTACATGCCCATTTATACAGTTTGGGATTGTTCTTACTGACAAATTCCCTTAAGCTTTACTTATGCATTAGGACCCATGATCCTTTAGCTATACCCCTGTCTTATGATGATTAACATTTCTAAACAATCTTAACAAGAACTGATGACAGCATTTTCTACTAGATCTAGCAAGCCATTTTAAATAAATGTTTGTAGACTGAATGAAAGCATGGGCTACCAATGGTTTATTTATGGTTATGAATATGTTGAGAAAAGTATTTAAAGAGAACCAACCAGCAGGATTTACAGTTATAAAGTGAAGCCAGTGCTTTATAGGTAGTGGGATCAATCATACCTTTCCTTTAATGATTCAAGTTTTGATTGCAGATTAAAGGTTTATAAAACTTATGGAAAAGAGGGGAGGAGATGAACAAAGTTTGCAGCAATGAATCACTGTGTAGGGTTGAGCTATTTTTATTACTATGTAAGCAGTGGAAAACCGGGCACTAGCCACAATGCTCAAGGCTTATAGCAAAGTCTCTGCAGCAGTCAGCAGTGGACATAGATGGTGTGGCTCAGCTCAAAGAAACAGTTGCATGCATAATCGTTGAAAGAAGGAGTGGCACTCACTAAAACTTGAATGCAGTGCTGGAAATGTATTCCGGTAAAAGTGGGGTTACATCTGTGCAGAAACAGAACCCTGAGACTATCACAGAGCAGGTACATTTATACAGAGACTTGATTACACACAGGTGGATTCTATTTATCATTACCAGTCATTTAGGACAACATTGGATCATTCAGAGATCCCCACTGAACTTCTGGAGTGAGTTTGCTGCACTGAAAATAAAGGGGCCGAATAATATTGCATGCCCCGCTTTTCAGTTTTTTATTTGTTAAAAAAGTTAAAAATATGCAATAAATTTCGTTCCACTTCACTATTGTGTTCCACTTGTTGTTGATTCTTCACAAAAAAATTAGAATTTTATAACTTTATGCTTGAAGCCTGAAATGTGGCAAAAGGTTGAAAAGTTCAAGGAGTCCAAATACTTTCACAAGACACTGTATATATGTTTTCCTCACTATGTACTACTATCTACTGAAATGAAATCATAATTAACCTTTCCCATTTTAGGTCAATTAAGATTACCATAATTATTAATATTTGCCAAATGCCACAATAATGCCGCCTTAGAAAGTGCAGCTTTTAAGCTCCCTTTAAATTGGTGCTCCTGTGGATTTGCCGAATATATCTGAAAAGATTACCATCTTTTGGGAGTAAGTTATTCAGTAGCATTCATTAGCTAAGATTTGAAGTTAGTAACGTTCATGCTAAGCCATCTTCCCTTTTAATAGTCTACTGGAGGGGATCAATACCAGTAGATTTCGTCAGCAAAATTGATTTTCAGGAATTCTTCATTCTCCCTTTACATGAGGGGTCTCTGAGGTGCTATCTTGTGGACCATTTAGTTATATAGAACGTTTTTGTCACACTCCACAATATATACTGTTCAGGCATGTGATCTGGACCGGCTAGGGTCTTGTCTCTCGTCAAAAACAATTAAAATGTTTTCTAATCATTTTATACTTCATTAGGAAATACTTTCCATATGATGTATGCATCTGAGGATCAAATCATTGAATCCGTAAAATTTTAGATATAATTATAACATAATATGATACATTTATCCAAGAATTAACAAGATATCCTTTTTCTGTTTTCATTTCAGAGCAATTGTCCATGTTAATATAGATTTAATTACATGTTTTTGTGCCAATTGCATGAGGTCTGATGTGGGTTTTGTTATCCTTGCTGTAACCGTATCCCGGCTTTATGAATGCTACAATCAAGTGTAGCTGCTAACATTGATGAAATCTAATGTGCTATATAAAAGAGGAGCGGACGCATGGTGAAAGGCAATAATCTCAGCTGGTTGCAGCTGTTGCACTGCTGTTGAGAAGTGTAACACCAGCAAGTGAAAAGTAGCATTTCATACAACCCCATCGTAATGAGACGAGTATCAAGTGTTCACGACAACTTAACAAAACTTTGCTTTCACACTGTGAAAAAAAAGAAAATGAAATGTGTTATATAATTTTATAGAAAATATTCATAGCATATGTAATGAATACACCAGGAGGTCGATTACACATTACGAAAGCCATGTTATTAACACCTTGTAAAATGTCACTTCTGCTAAAAACAGAAAACATATGAAACGACATGGAAATCTGTATATATTTTCCTATACTTTTAGTTCAAGACATTTAATTAAATGAATTTGTATACGTTGAGACTATATTGAGAGTGTATGCCTTCAGTATTAGGCTAACAAAAATACATACATAGTATGCAGCAACTAATATTATGACCCCGGTTCTAATGGGTAAGGCTAACAAAATGACAGATCCCTACAATACTGTTAGTTTGGGTTATTAAATCTGTAATTGTCCAGGATTGGAATCTGAGAGTCTTTGATTATTATTGATATTATTTTTTTCAATAGGCTCAAAACCACATAGAGCATTAAATAAATATATATATGAATGTCACGAGGGATCGAGATGCAAATCAACCAGTGACAACCTCTTTTGAACAATTATTCATAGTGCTTGTTATATCCTGGTGTTTAATATGGAAAGACAAAGGTTTATGAGAATGACACCACCATGTCCATACTGTAGACTAGAGGTCTCAAACATATAGTGCTGGGGCCATACATAGCCCTTGTGGCTGTCATCTGTGGGTGTTTCCGTGACATCCTTAGGACAGCAGAGAGCATTTCGAAGTGCCAACTTCCCTGACATCATGCCGGAGTACAATGCAGAGTACTCTCTTAATCAGACTTCTGGATAAAGATAGGAGAGGAAGATTTTTATTTAACTTCTTCCCAACATCCGCAATATGGTGCAATGAGAGGGGACTTTCCTCAAACTGTTGTACTTTTATTGCATGATAATGACAGAGGCTAACACTGCAATCTGCGGGTGTCAGATATAGATCATAGCTGTCAACCTCCTGCAATGGCCATGATTGGTACTAACATTGCTTGTGGCATATATAAACTCTTCAATACTGCTTTCAATAGAGTCAGCGATATTAAGATCGTGATTTATGGGGTGGTGAAGGCTCCCTTTTTAAGCTTATCGGTACTTATGGCAAATCAAGGCCAAGTAATGGTCTTCGGAACAGCTAGCTATGGTGGCCTCTAAGGCCTTGAAATAAACAGGAACTAATAAGCAATGTGTCAGAACAAAACTGACGCATCTAATATTCAGTATAAAATCACGAACAGAGATCAGACAAAAAGGTAAAATTGCACATAAGACTGAAATAAAAAAAGTTAAAAAAAATGTAATCTAAAGTATGAGAAAATAAATGATTTTTTGCCAATAAATATGCTATTTTATGTAGAAACACAAGTAAGCAAAAAAGTAAGTTTGGTAGAACCCCAGCTATAAAACAGTACCAAAGCCCATATGATGAGCACTGTAAAAAATAAATAGAAAAACAATCCAAAGATGTAGCGTCTTCATTATAATGACACATGTAACATGTCATAATAAATGATAAAAAGGTCATAAAAGATATGTTAACACTGAAAAAGTCACCCCATCCCACAAGGAATGTGACTAGGTATGAGCGAGTAATAGTCAAAGTCAAAGTCAAATATTCCAACTCGCTATACTCGTACCAAGTAGATCGTAATACTCGGGTATTCGGTACAAGTAGCATGTCCAATGGGAAATGCAAGTAATTGTCTGCTGGACCTCAATAAGCGATCTGGGGGCTGAGGAAATGGGTGACATGGGCACGTGATTGTTTAAAAGCCGGTGGCAAAAAGTTTCCGACTTTTATACAATCACTCAGTTGATGTATGTTCCCCCACCTGGTGCTTCCCTCCCCGCTCCCTGGTGCCTCGCTCTCTCTGTCTCTGACTCTGTGTCCGCTCCTATGCTGGGAGCGAGCCACCAGCTTTTTCAAAAAGACAGCCGGCTATTTCAAGCAATCAGCTGATGCTGATCGCTTGAAATAGCCGGCGGTAAGAAGTCCTTTGAAATAGCCGGCTTTCAAAAAGCCCGCAGGCTATTTCAAACGAACAGCTGCTGAATCAGCTGTTTGTTTGAAATAGCAGGCGGGACCCCGACTCTAACGTCACTGCCAACACTCCCGTGATTGCTGCTCTCACCTCACTTCTGGCAGTGATTGCGATACCGTGGGAAGGTTCATCTGAGTTCAGTGCTGAGCTACATATCTACCAGCAAACATGTGTGTGCTATTAAAGATGTAGCAGAGCTGAAGAAGAAGATATCGTTTGGACTATGTCGGAGGTTTTTTTCTTTAATAAAGATGGAGTCACTAATTGTGTTTTCCTTTATTTCTTATAAAAATTTTTTATCTGTGTTGTGTTTTTTTACCTATTTAATAGAAATTCATGGTGGCCATGTCTAATATTGGCATGACATCATGAATTTCGGGCTTAGGGCCAGCTGATAATGCAAAGCTGGCCCTAACTCTATTATTACCCAGCGAGCCACCCGGCACCTGGGCCCTGGAAGAGATGGATACAGCGCCAAAAGATGGCGCTTTTATGAACGCGCTATTTTCTGGGGCAGCTGCGGACTGCAATTCACAGTGGGGGCCCAGAAAGCTTGGGCCACCCTGCCCTGCAGATTCCATCCCCCAGCTGCCTAGTTTTACCTGGCTGGACACAAAAAAAGGGTGAAGCCCATCTAGTTTTTTTTTTATTATTTCATGAAATTTATGAAATAATTAAAAAAAGGGCTTCCACATATTTTTCGTTCTCAGCCAAGTACAACTAGGCACCTGGGGGTTGGGGGCAACCCTTGCCTGCCTGCTGTCCATGGCTTGCATACAAAAATATGGCGAAGCCCATGTCAATTCTTTTTTTTTTTAAACAAAATAATTTAGGGCTCCCCTGTATATCCATCCCATTGAATAGAGAAGACAGGAAACTATATCATGGACCCTTTTTTTTAATTTTTTAAAAAAATGTCCTATTGGACAGTGCAGAAAAAAAGCATACATTAAAAAACACAATGTGTGTGCGCAGCCTAAGGCCAGGTTCACACATCTCCGCTGCTAGTATATAGCGGGTCTCTGCTAAATACTTAGCTTTTTTCAGTGGAGCGAAGATGAGTGAGCGCCGTGGCTTTCTGCAGACGCAGCCCCTGGTTACCCGATGTTGATTGTGGTAACTAGGTCACACATAAGGCTGCCTAGTGTCCGCTTTCCCAGAGCGGACAAGAAAACGCTGCTAGCAGCGTTTCCCTGTCCGCTCGGCTTAAGTGGACACTGGGCAGCCTTATGTGTGACCTGGTTACCATGATCAACATCGGGTAACAAGGGGCTGCGTCAGCACGCATAGAGCAAAGTGCACTTTTGCACACAAGGGCTTGTGTTATTGGCTGAGTATATCACATGTCCTTGCCAAATAAGAACCAGCCATTTTCCCTCCTCGCCATTTTGACAGTGTTGGAGTTCAGTGTCAAATGCAGCGACTGCTGCTGTGTGAACTATAAAGATAGATAGATAGAGATTCCATTCCAAGTTAGAGAGGTAGTAGCTTTAGTAACTACTTCCCAAGAACAGCCCTTTTTAGGGCTTAAAAGCACTGTGTGCCAGGCAGGTCTGTTCCAGTGCTGTGCAAGTGTTTTTTATAGAATCTGGCCAATTCTAGCTAAGCAAATCCTTTTTGGCTAGTAGCAGTGTGTGCCAGGCACTGGTGTAGCACTGTTGTAAAGAAAGCTACACCTCCTGTGTTTACTAGTCTTTTGGATGAGTCTGCAGAGCTGTTCACTCATACCATAGCATGGAAATCAGAGGTCTGCTCCAAAGCTTCATTGAGTCAAGATGAGGAAAATGATCTGCACCGATGCCCAAAATCTTTGTGAGTCGGATCCAGGCCCAGATGAAGAAGGGACCGAGCATAATGTAGACCCTCATTTCCAAACTGTAACTCCTGCTGGTGGAGACAGTGAAGCAGATGATGATTCGACTCAGATACATGATTGGAACAACAACTTGACTTTGCGCTCAGGGCAGGAAGAGGTTGGCTCTAAGTATGACGAGTGTGAGAACACACAGGGTGATGATGAAGTTGGAGATCCCACTTACTGTCAAACTACAGGCAGGTCGTTGATGAGCTCAGCAGAGAAAGTGGAGGAGGATGCTAGTGACGAGGTTACGTTGCGGCTTCCTGGACAAAGACGGAGTCCTGGAAGCATTTTAACAACTGCATTCTCAGCCACAACTTTGCCTCTGTGCAGAAGCTGTGGTGGCTTTGCAGGTTGCATGGGCGCTAAGTCTTGCCTAGCCTGGACCTTTTTTCAGATCGCAAAGAATGACCCAACTAATGTTATCTGCAAAATTTGTAAACAAAATCTGAGTAGAGGCCAAAAAATCAATAGTCTGAGTACTTCATGCATGAACTATTTCATGGGCATGAAGCATAAGTCACAGTGGGACTCTCAGTGTGCTACAATGCAGCCTAGCGGGCCTGGCCAACCACAGTCTGCCCCATTAAGTGCATCTGTGGCTTCTTCATCCTCTGTGACTGTGGGGACAGCTGTCTCACAGGCTTTCGGCTGCAGAACCTCCACCTCTTTCCCGCAACAGCCAGTGTGATTCACAGGTCGTCAGCTGTTTTGGAAGTGGAAACACCTGCTGTTGTCGAGTGCTATTAGACATCGAGAGCACCACCTTTTAATGAATGCAACATAATGTGTCCGCCTGCACATCCATCACAGTCCAGCAGTTTGTCTGGGACACCCTACTCAACCCTGTCTCAGCACAGAAGCCAGCCCTTGGTCCCTCAGATGTGGACAAGTAAAAGACTATTTCTTCCTACCCATGCCAAAGCTAAGAGGTTGAATTTCACCATCTGCAAGCTGTTGGCTATAGAAATACTGACTTTCTGGCTGGTGGATACAGAGGATTTTCGAGACATTATGGCCGACGCAGTGTCCGAGTACCGGATGCTCAGTCGCCACTACTTCTCGAAGAAAGCTGTGCCTGCCCTGCACCAGCATGTTGTACAAAACCTCACCACTTCGTTGATAAACTCTGTGTGTGACAGGGTGAATTTCACAACAGACACCTGGACGAGTAAGCATGGACAGGGGTGTTACATGTCGCTGACTAAGCACTAGGTGACTATGGTGACAGCAAGAGAAGGGGCTGCTGTACAAGTCTTGCCATCCCCATGGGTTGTGCATCAAACTTCTGTATGTAGACGTTTCTCCACTGCTTCTATCTCCTCCATCTCTTCTAGGTCCTCCACTTGCACCCAAAGCCTATCTGGTAATGTGACACACGTTCAAGCTGCGCAGAAGGAATCCAGCACACCTCCTTACTATGCTGGCAGCAGGGCTCATTAGGGCCATTAGGCAGTGTTTACATTAAAATGTCTGGGAAATGTGAGTCACACAGCTGAGGAGATGTGGTCAGCTCGGGAGATCGAGTTTAATCAATGGTTGTCTCCACTTAACTTGCAGCCAGGGAAGGCCATGTGCAACAATGCTATAAACCTAGGTGCAGCCCTTCTCCGGGCATGGTGACACACTTGCCTTGTATGGCTCACATCTTGAACCTGTCGCTGTATGCTCACTTCCGCCGTTTGCATCCCACAGCTCAACGACTCACATTACTACAGAAGTCTTTCGGCCTGCCGGTTCACCGCCTGAAATGCGATGTGCCGACATGATGGAATTCCACTCTGCACATATTGCAGCGACTGTGGCAGCAGCGACGAGCCCTGATACAGTATGTTATGATGTATAGCCTGGGCCAACGCGATCTAGAGGTGGGGCAAGTCACGCTGCTGGAGTGGTCTCAGATCAAGGACCTATGCACCCTTCTGTAGAGTTTTGAAATGGCTACTAAGATGTTTAGCGCTGACGATGCCATTATCATAGTAACATAGTAACATAGTAACATAGTTTTTAAGGTTGAAGGAAGACTTTAAGTCCATCTAGTTCAACCCATAGCCTAACATGTTGATCCAGAGGAAGGCAAAAAAAACCCCATGTGGCAACACTAATCTCCACATTGGGGGAAAAAATTCCTTCCTGACTCCAGATACGGCAATCAGACTAATTCCCTGGATCAACGCTTTATCAAAGAATCTAGTATGTATAACTGGTAATATTATAGTTTTCAAGAAAGGCATCCAGGCCCCTCTTAAATGTTAGTAGTGACTCACTCATTACAACATCATGTGGCAGAGAGTTCCATAGTCTCACTGCTCTTACAGTAAAGAATCCGCGTCTGTGATTATGATTAAACCTTCTTCCCTCCAGACGTAGAGGATGCCCCCTTGTCCCAGTCTCAGGCCTAAGAGTAAAGAGATCATTAGAAAGGTCTCTGTACTGCCCCCTCATATATTTGTACATTATTATAAGATCACCCCTAAGCCTTCGTTTTTCCAAGCTAAATAACCCCAAGTTTAATAACCTGTCTTGGTATTGCAGACCCCTTAGTCCTCTAATAACTTTTGTCGCTCTTCTCTGGACCCGCTCTAGTTCAGCTATGTCTTTCTTATACACCGGAGACCAGAATTGTACACAGTATTCTAAGTGTGGTCGCACTAGTGACTTGTATAGAGGTAAAATTATGTTCTCCTCATGAGCATCTATGCCTCTTTTAATACATCCCATTATTTTATTTGCCTTTGCAGCAGCTGCCTGACACTGGCCACTAAATGTGAGTTTGTCATCTACCCATACACCCAGGTCTTTTTCAGTGATAGTTTTGCCCAGTGTTTTATAATTAAGCACATAATTATACCCTTTGTTTCCTCTGCCCAAGTGCATGACTTTACATTTATCCCCATTAAAGCGCATTTGCCATTTAGCAGCCCAAGCTTCTAGTTTACATAAATCCTCCTGTAATATAAAATTGTCCTCCTCTGTATTGATTACCCTGCAGAGTTTAGTGTCATCTGCAAATATTGAAATTCTACTCTGTATGCCCCCTACAAGGTCATTAATAAATATATTAAATAGGAGCGGGCCCAACACTGACCCCTGTGGTACCCCACTGTTAACTGTGACCCATTCTGAGTGTGTTCCATTAATAACCACCCTTTGTTTCCTATCACTAAGCCAGTTCTTAACCCACTTACACATATTTTCCCCTATCCCCATTGCCCTCATTTTATGTATCAACCTTTTGTGTGGCACCGTATCAAAAGCTTTTGAAAAGTCCATATACACCACATCCACTGCATTTCCTTGGTCCAGTCCAGAACTTACTTCTTCATAGAAGCTTATTAGATTAGTTTGACAGGAACGGTCCCTCGTAAAACCATGTTGATAATGGGTCATGAGGTTATTTTTGTTCAGATACTCCAGTATAGCATCTCTTAGAAAACCCTCTAGGATTTTACCCACAGTAGAGGTTAAGCTTACTGGCCTATAATTTCCAAGTTCAGTTTTTGTCCCCTTTTTGAATATTGGCACCACATTTGCTATACGCCAGTCCTGTGGTACAGACCCTGATATTATGGAATCTTTAAATATTAAAAATAATGGTCTATCTATGACAGTACTTAATTCCTGCAGCACTCTGGGGTGTATCCCATCTGGGCCCGGGATTTGTCAATTTTAGTGATTTTTAGACGATACCGTACTTCCTCTTGGGTTAAGCAGGTGACGTTTAATTGAGAATTTTTGTTATCACTGATCATATTGTCTGTCATGGGATTTTCTTGTGTAAATACTGTTGAAAAAAAGTCATTTAGCATATTTGCTTTTTCCTCATCCTCATCCACCATTTCACCCAGACTATTTTTAAAGGGGCCAACACCATCATTTTTTAGTTTCTTACTATTTATGTAGTTAAAAAATATTTTGGGATTCTTTTTACTTTCTCTGGCAATGAGTCTCTCTGTCTCAATCTTTGCTGCCTTGATTTGCTTTTTACAAATGTTATTTAATTTTCTGTATTTATTTAATGCTTCATCACTACCTACTTGCTTTAATTCCCTAAATGCTTTCTTTTTGTCACATATTGCACTTCTTACCGCTTTATTTAGCCATAGTGGTTTCCTCCTATTTCTAGCATGCTTATTCCCATAGGGTATATATTGTGCACAGGTCCTATTCAGGATGCTAATAAACATCTCCCATTTGTGTTGTGTACTTTTATGTCTCAGGACATCGTCCCAGTTTATTGCACTAAGATCATCTCTCAACCGTTGGAAATTTGCCTTCCTGAAGTTTAGTGTCCTTGTGGCCCCTCTACTACACGTCTTAGTAAAGGATACTTGAAAGCTTATTAAGTTATGATCACTATTACCCAAGTGACCTCCAACCCGTATATTTGATATGCGGTCTGGCCTGTTGGTTAATATTAGGTCCAGCAGTGCCCCCCTTCTTGTTGGGTCCTGAACCAGTTGTGAAAGGTAATTGTCTCTTATAGTTTTCAAAAACTTATTACCTTTGCTAGAACTGCAGGTTTCTGATCCCCAATGTATTTCAGGGTAGTTGAAGTCCCCCATAATAATGACTTCTCCCTGAGTCGCTGCTTCATCTATTTGCTTTATGAGGATATTCTCCTCCACTTCCATTATTGTTGGGGACTTATAACAAACCCCTATCAGTAATTTATTATTTTTTCCCCCTCCCCTTATCTCCACCCACAGAGACTCTACATTTCCATTAGATTCACCTATATTATCACGCAGGATGGGTTTTAAGGATGATTTTACGTATAAACATACACCTCCTCCTCGCCTATTTGTACGGTCATTTCTGAACAGACAATAGCCCTGTAAATTAACAGCCCAGTCATGACTCTCATCCAGCCAAGTCTCCGAAATCCCCACCATGTCATAATTATTTTCCAACAAAATCAATTCTAATTCCTCCATTTTGTTGGTGAGGCTTCTGGCATTAGTGAACATGCACTTTATGCATCTCTCTTTACCTCTATTCCTTCCTACTAGATTGACTGTTCTAACCCCACCCCCCATGCCACCCCCACTTTTATTACTTGTGCCCAGGTTACTGTTTACACTATCTTCCCCTCCTATACAATGAATACCCTCCCCCCCAATCCCTAGTTTAAACACTCCTCCAACCTTCTAGCCATTTTCTCCCCCAGCACAGCTGCACCCTCCCCATTGAGGTGCAGCCCGTCCCTAGCATAGAACCTGTAGCCAACAGAGAAGTCGGCCCAGTTCTCCAGGAACCCAAACCCCTCCTTCCTACACCAATTCCTGAGCCACTTATTTATCTCCCTAATCTCCCGTTGCCTCTCTGGTGTGGCACGTGGTACAGGCAGTATTTCAGAGAATACTACCTTGGAGGTCCTTGCCTTAAGCTTGCAGCCTAATTCCCTGAAATCATCTTTAAGGACCTTCCACCTACCTCTAACTTTGTCATTTGTGCCAATGTGCACCATGACCGCTGGGTCCTCACCAGCCCCTCCCAGTAATCTGTCAACCCGATCAGCGATGTGCCGGACTCGAGCGCCAGGTAGGCAGCACACTGTTCGACGATCCCTGTCTTTGTGACAGATTGCCCTATCTATTCCCCTAATAATTGAGTCCCCCACTACCAGCACCTGTCTGGCCTGCCCTACTCTCCTGTTTTCCCCCTTACTGGAGCAGACACTCCTCTGGCTTTCAGAGGTCATGCCCTGCTGCAGCAGTGCTGTACCTGAACTCACACCCCCCTCATCTGCCAACATAGCAAATTTATTGGGGTGTGCCAGATCAGGGCTAGCCTCCCTGGCACCCTTCCCTCTACCCCGCCTTCTAACTGTCACCCAGCTAGCTACCTCATGGTCCTGAGGCTCCATAGTACCATCCTCCCCCACATCTATCCCATTGAGCAGCTGTTCAGTGAGCAGCAGACTCCTTTCCATATTGTCTATGGATCTCAGCGTTGTCAGTCGTTCATTTAGATCCAGTATCTGGGCTTCCAAATGCACAACGTACTCACATCTCACACAGCAGTATGCTCCCTCGGCCGGCTGGTCAAGGAATGCATACATGTGGCAAGATGTACACTGGATGGCATTGCCAATCATGGAGCTCATTTCCTAATGGGGATTGCACCAGACAGAAATGATAAGTAAAAAGAAATGCAAAGTATTAATAAAATACAACCAGCAATTCAGTAAGTCCTCCCTTCCAAACTCCCTGAATCCAAAGTCACTGAATCACAAGTCACACACTTACTTCTGTCGCACTTGCTCTGTCACACAAAGCTCGCGGTCACACTCGCTAGAGAATCAGATATAAAGGGGTTTTTTTTTTTTTCTTTTTTTCCCTTAGCAGCAAATCAGCCTGTATCTCAGTGCACTTCCAAAGGATTGGAAGCCCCAACCAGCTGCTTCTTATAAACCCTTAATTATGCACCCCCACCCTTAATTAACCCCTTGTAAGTATAGCTACACCACAGGTTTTAAGTGCAAGTAGTTAACCCTTTAACTTACAGGTAGTAAAATAAGAGACTATAAACTTGTAGAGAGAAAAGAAAGATAAGAAAGCCCAATAAAATTAAAAGGTGAAAAAAAACAAAAACAAACAGTCAGCAATTCACACAGGTATTTGTTGCAGGATTCCCAAACACCTCCTCACTGAATCACAAGTCACACACTTACTTCTGTCGCACTTGCTCTGTCACACAAAGCTCGCGGTCACACTCGCTAGAGAATCAGATATAAAGGGGTTTTTTTTTTTCTTTTTTTCCCTTAGCAGCAAATCAGCCTGTATCTCAGTGCACTTCCAAAGGATTGGAAGCCCCAACCAGCTGCTTCTTATAAACCCTTAATTATGCACCCCCACCCTTAATTAACCCCTTGTAAGTATAGCTACACCACAGGTTTTAAGTGCAAGTAGTTAACCCTTTAACTTACAGGTAGTAAAATAAGAGACTATAAACTTGTAGAGAGAAAAGAAAGATAAGAAAGCCCAATAAAATTAAAAGGTGAAAAAAAACAAAAACAAACAGTCAGCAATTCACACAGGTATTTGTTGCAGGATTCCCAAACACCTCCTCACTGAATCACAAGTCACACACTTACTTCTGTCGCACTTGCTCTGTCACACAAAGCTCGCGGTCACACTCGCTAGAGAATCAGATATAAAGGGGTTTTTTTTTTTCTTTTTTTCCCTTAGCAGCAAATCAGCCTGTATCTCAGTGCACTTCCAAAGGATTGACTATTCTGGTAATTTACATGCTGGAGCACACTTTAACCAGTATTCTTAGTCAGGTGGTGGGCCAAGAGGAAGGGGAGGAAGTAGAGGAGGAGGCGTAAGCAGAAGGGATAACATGATCTCAAAGGTCCAGAAGGTCGGCTGCTCCAAGGCGGCTGGCATGGGAGGGTGGGGGAAAGGGAACAACTGCGCATAGTAGCAGCCAAACTGTTGATGAAGGGGCAGGAGCCGAGGAAGAAATGGAGGTTGAACAGGCGATGGGCATGGAAGACACAGAAGATAAAGGAGATCTTGATCACATTTCTGTTGTTGGGGGGTTGAGGGCAGAGGAAGCAAGCATGAATGTTACCCTGCCGCCACCAACACAACAAGGACTTGGGCCTCCTGGATGCGCAAGACACATGGGTGCCTTCTTGCTGCACTACCTGCAACATGATGCAGACTACTGGGTTGCCACACTGTTAGATCCCCGGTACAAGAGTAAATTTGGCCAAATGCTTCCTGCCCTGGAAAGGGATGCACGCATGTAGGAGTATCAACAAAAGCTTTCACAAAATCTTAGTACTGCTTTTCCTCAAAACAACAGTGGTGCACATAGTGAATATCACAGCTCTAACTTTCCAACCCGGGGAATGTCGAGGCATCAACACTCAAACGTTAACAGTAATAGTGTATGTGATAACAGCAAATATGTAGAGACATGTCACCTTTTTTTTAGACCATCCTTTGCAACACCAGAAGAGAGAACAAGGAATAAAGCACTAAAAAGGAAGGGGCGCACAATAGTGTTTATTCGTGGGATCATGTGAGTGCAGCAAGTTGTTGAAACCGCTCCCTTGTTCGGGTTGTAAAAACATCATAAACCCTCTCATAAACCTGTGACAACTGTAGATATCAAGCTATATGGTCTGCAGCAGTCCTCCTACGAGTTGAACATTCAAATGTGCTTAGGAGAAATGGGAATATGAACCGTGCTCCTGCTCCAAGGAATCCAATGATTCAGGTTGTTAGAAATTCAAATGGTGGTTTATTACGGGTTTCCGGGTCAAGCCCCTTCCTCAGATAACACCATATGAAGTAAGATGTACCAGAAGAGAGAACAAGTCTAACACATATTGAACGCCTATAGAGGAGTACAGGAGTATCTACAGCTGAATATCGATGCCATGACCGTAGAGCTGGACCCTTGTGCATTTTGGGCTTCAAAACTGGAAAAATGGCCTGAGCTAGGCACTCATGCCTTGGAGATTTTGTCGTGCCCCTCAGCCAGCGTTCCCTCTGAACATGTCTTCAGCACTGCTGGTAGTGTGCTGACGGATAAGCTCACGCAGCTGTCAAGTGACAGTGTACACTCCCTGACAGAAGTTATGTTGCTTATCCATGTTATGTAAATAAAAGCTTATAACCTGACATTAAACTCATCCATTGGTTGTATAAATTACTCTTTTGAAAGCTGAAACCCTCCGAAATGTGGTTTAGATTAAGAAAATAAATTGGCATCAATGCTGAAATATTGATCATTGAATGAACACTGAATGGTCACATTTTGGCAAGACAAAAGTTTTGTCGCCCACAGAAAGTAATGTGATTTTCAAAGAAAAAATTTACTTAAAATACAAATATATGATGCATAACATTGGTGAATGAAGTTGTGGTACTGATAGAGTCATATTTAATATTTTGTGTGACTTCCATGAGCTTGAAGGACTGAATCCATGCGGTTCAACAATGATTCATACAATTTATTAATGAAGTCATCAGGAATAGCAAAGAATGCAGTTTTACATGCCTCTCAGAGTTCATCTAGATTCTTTGGTTTTGTCTTCCAAGCTTCCTCTTTCATCCTACCCCAAACATGCTCAATGATGTTCATGTCTGGTGACTGGGCTGGCCAGTCTTTGAGCACCTTGATCTTTTTTGCCTTGAGGAACTTTGTTGTAGAGATGGATATATGAGATGGAGCACCATCCTGCTGCAGAATTTTACCCTTTTTATGATTTGGAATATAGGAGGTAGTTAATACTTCTTGATATTTTAGGCTATTGATATTGCCTTCCACCTTGCAAATGTTTCGCACACCCCCATACTGAATGTAACCCCAGACCATGATCTTTCCTCCACCAATTGTAACTGTTTTCTGGGTGTATTTTGGATTCATACAGGCTCCAGTACGTTTCCTGCAGTATTTGTGGCAGCTGTGGTGTAATTCTTCTGAAGATTCATCAGAGAAATCCACCTTCTGCCACTTTTCCAGTGTTCATCTGTTTAGCAGGCTGTGGGACTTTGCAAATGCCACACTTTTTTTATTTATCTTTTGTTTACTGCTGGTTTCTGGGCACTGATTCGATCATGGAGGCCATTTCGAGACATAATCCTACAAACTGTTCTAGTTGCCACAGGGACTTGAGGTGACCAGGCCTGTTGGAGCTCTGCTGCAGTGGAAGAGGGGCTTGCTTTGAATATTCTAACCAACAAACACTCCTCCTGAGCAGTTGCCTTGCGGGGTCTATCAGACATGGGCTTGTCAAATACATCTACAGTCTCTTCAAATCTTTTTTTAATTCCTTGTACTTGACGCTGAGACACATTAAAGGTGCCAGCCACCTCTGCAGTGGAACGGGTCTTCAGCCTCTTGATAAGCAAGGCTTTGGTCGCAGGGTGAATTTTTGGCATGTTGTCAAAGCTCAAGTTGCAGTTCAAGTGAAGGTCTGGTATGCTGGATTTCTTTTTAGACACTTTTTAGACCCACTAATTAACCGATCATTTACTGAGCACAGGTGAGGATGTAAACTACGATTGGGTGCATTATATGACCTGGTGACAAAACTTTTGTCTTGCTAAAATCTGACCATTCTGTGTTCATTAAATGATCAATATTTCAGCATTGATGCCAATTTATTTTCTTAACCTAAACCAAATTTCGGAGGGTTTCAGCTTTCAAAAGAGTAATTTATACAACCAATGGATGAATTTAACTTCAGGTTATAAGCTTTTATTTACATAACATGGATAAGCGACATAACTTCTGTCAGGGAGTGTAGACAGACTAACATTTATCAAGATGAACAAGTTATTGATCTACAAGGACTTTTCCACTCCTGTGCCAGCCTTGGGAGACTAAACGCTTGTTTTTCAATGTGCAGAATTAAACTCCCCATTTCAATATTTCAACTTTGGGACAAATGATGCCACTCAAGTGGTGGCTGTGCCTAATTTTTTTGAAAAATGGAGACTGTTGTTGGGGTCTCCTGCTGTTTGTTGCTTGACTTGAGTAGGGCTCTCTGAGCTCAATACCTATCCCTGACACTTCTGCCCCTGTTTCTGAATATTCAACCTTTTTGTCCATCGAACCAGTGATTAAAAAATTTGCTGTATTCACATCCACCTTTTTTGGGTGCTTAAAAGTAGTGATTACTACATCTTTCTTAACGTTTGGTTAAACTGGTTTTGGGCATCACACCAGGTTTTGGCAAATGTGCTGTATACACATGAACATTTTTTGGGCCCTTCAAAGCATTGTTTGCTTAATCTCCCCTGTCCACTAGGCCTATACAAGTCACTGATCAACCTGACTAGTTTTTCCTGTAACCTGTGACCCTTTGGGAAGAGTGAGTTTTCTTGTTGGGGTCCCCTTGCTGTGTGGTACATGATTTGAGCAGGGCATGACATGCCCTATACCCGTGTCTCATCCTCCTTTTACTCCTCCACCTCTTTATACTTAATGTAGAAAACTACTGCCACTTTTCCCCTGTAACTCATCCATTTGTCAATTCAAAGTCAGTTTCACTCACCTCTGAAATTTTAGGTGAATGAAAACCATCTACTATTTTGAAGTGCTTTGGAAGAGTGTGCAGGCTGGCACAGACAGAGTCTTGTGCACCCATGCCACACCATGAGACTATTTGTACTTTGAGTAGATTGTTGTCACTTTCCTTGTGTTTGTTGTCTATTCTGAGTAGTTTGGCAGCTTTTGGACACCTTTGAAGGTGTTTTCTATGTGTTTGCTGTAGCCTGCCATTGATTCCAATGGGGTTTGATGGTGTTCGACGAACATTGGAAGAACAATTAGAATACACCCCAATTTGGAGATTGAACCAAATTCAAACACTTAGGTTTTGGCTCCTCACTAATCAGGAGGGCTTAAATACTGTTGCGAATTCCAGTCCTTGTTAAATGTTATCAGAGTCAGCCTGATCAAGATGATTCTCATGCCCCAACTCCAATATATAATACATATGTCTCCGGTCTGTCTGGCACAAAACAAGTGTTATAGGATCAAGTCTTTCTTCTGGGACTTGATATGGAAGGGTAGCTGGGCACGAATTAAGCTGGAACATCTGCAGAGGACAAAGGATGAGGGTGGCTCAGTGCTTCCAAACGCAAGGGTTTATTATGTTGCCTCCCAGTGTAAATACATGGTGGGTTGGAGAGAACCTGGACAGACCACAGCGGCAGGGAGGTTACTGGAGTTCATGGTAGGTGGGGGGCCGTTGTTAGAAAGTTTTGAAGCCAGTAGGTTCAGAGTAAATCCAAGACGGTTCCCAAAGGTTGCCATGTTAGATCAAATCTGGCAGCATATTACAAAATGCAGAGGTATAAAGGAGTACACACGCTATTGATCGATTAGGCATGAGCCCAGACTGGTTGAGTTTTGGCATAAGCGGGGGTTTGGCAAGTAGCGACGTGTAGGTATCTGATTCGTGTCTAAGCTGCTAGATGGTGGCGCTCTTAAGACTTTTGAAGGACTCATGAAAGAATTTCCTTTGGATCAGTCCATGTTCTTCCAGTATCTGCAGCTGAGACATGCCTTTAATCAACAACTTAGGGTGTCACAGACGGTCTTGCAAATGGATAGTTTGCTGAATCTTATTGGATCGCGAAGGGGCACTAGGGGTTCATTACATTAATGTATAGAGGTCTACTGGATACACTTTTACAGAGGCATTAATAGACGTGTAGATAGAAGTGGGAGACTGAATTGGGTCCAATTTCTAACTCTCAATAGGAGAATATATTACAATTTATTCCCAAAATATCTATGAATGAGGCCAGGAGGGTGTCAAAGATCTGTCTAGTTTATAGGGTCTATAGGACACCAGTCTAGATGATGAGAGCGGGATTGAAAGAGGACTCGAAATGTCCGCGCTGCTCTGACGAGGATGCTGACTTACTACATATGATGTGCGCATGCCCTTGCTTGCAGACCTTCAGGGTGCAAATCCTTGCTATAATACAGGGGGTGATGGGGGTGACCGTCCCAAGCACTCCATTGACTTGTATACTGGGAGGTATGGATGATATAATGACGGATGACGGGGGGAGGTTGACTATTGCCAGACTCTTGAATGCTGCCAGGAAGTTGATTGCCATTCATTGGTTAGATGGCAAACCACCAACCGAACGAGAATTTGTCAACAGAATAAATTTGATTATTCGTATGGAACAGAATGTCTACACTAAAAGAGGTAAACGGACACAATTTTAAAATGTGTGGGGTGGATGGCTGACTTTCTGGGCCTAGCCTCTGTGGACCTACTGCGAGATAATACGAGTACTGCTTTACTGCCTTAGTCTGACTAGTGCATATGGGAATGTAAATTTTGGAAAAGTATGTCATGGTGTAGTGAGAATGCTGATGAGGGGATGGCAGTTATGGGCAGGGTGACCAGGGAAGACTAGTCTGACCCTAGTCTAGGAACCCTGAATGGCCCTGATCCCGAAGGTGTCTCTGATGGTGAGAAGGTTCGGCCCTCCAGCCTCTTCCTGGAACTCCTCCACCAGCCCTGCGCTATTTCCCCCTCACCTCCCTCCACAGAACCGGGATACAGCAACTCCAAAGGAAAGGACTTTAGTGACACAAACACACAGGTCAGCACAGCACGGCTTCCAGGTGTAGAGTGAAACTCTATCAGCAGCACCACCTGGTGGAAGGAGAGGCTATTCTGCTGCTCACTTATCCTTGCCAACATATGATATGTTGGGTTCCACCATGTTGCTTTTGAGGTGCTGCAAGACCGGCAACAGGGGTTGAGGAATGGCGGAAATGGGCGCAAATATGGCGCACCTTCTCAAGTAGGTACGGCAAGTCAGGGTTTTTATAAATTTCTGCACCACAAGGTTCAGCACGTGAGCCATGCAAGACACGTGTGTCAGCTTCCAGAGATTTAAAACCACCACCATGTAACGCTCATTATCGTAGACAACCAGACTGGGCTGGAGTTGCAGTGGGGAGAATCACTTGTTCCTTGCCACAGCTCTGCTGCAGTGTGTGGTGTTTCACCTTTAGTAATGCACTGCTGTAAAGCTCCCAACTTGGGAGTGATGTGGAGGGTAATTCAGAATAGGATGACAAGGGGGAGGAGGAGGGGGAAGAGGGGAGACAGGATGTATAAAATGAGGTGGAAGCCCTGATTGAGGTTCGGCCTGCTATTCGTGGCGTGGGTAGGATATGTGATGGTCCAGTTACAGACTTTGTCCCACACTCCACCAGGTTGAGCCAGTGTGCCGTGACAAAGATGCATCGTCCCTGTCCGCAAGTACTTGTCCACGTGTCTATTGTAAGGTCGACCTTCCAGATTACGGCGTTGGTGAGAGCACACTGTAGAATGTTTAAGATGTGCTGGTGCAACGCAGGGATGGGCACACCAGGAAAGTAGTGCCGGCTGGGAACCGAGCATCGTGGGGCAGCCACAGCCAACAGATCACGGAAAGACTGTGTCCCCACAAGCCTAAATGGCAACATCTCCACCGCTAGCAACTTGGCAATGTGCGCGTTCAGTATTTGTGCTTGTGGGTGCATGGCTTGGTATTTATGCCTCTTTTCCTAGATCTGGAGCATAGACAACTGGACGCTTGGCTGGGACAAACAAGTGGATGAACTTGTTGAGTCCTGTGTTTGTGCACCCGCAGCTTGTGAACAAGAGATATGGTCACCTGCTTCCTGCCCAGCAGATTGGGAAGGACAGATCACAGGCAACATGGCAGTGGTTTGACCTGCAGCCACCGATTTGGTACCCTGTTGTTCCGCCCACTGACTAAGATGCTTGACTGCCATGTGTTTCCGCACACAGTTGGTGCTTTGGTTGCTGGCCTTGGCTCAGCTTTGTATGGCAGATGCTACAGATGACAATATTTGGTTCAGAAGGACTATCTGAAAAAATTTTCAGACAGTGGCTGAACACACCCTTGCCTTGACTTGGGGCACAGGGGGATTGCTCTTGGCAACAATTGAAACACTTCGCACTTTGCTCAAACCAGTAGCTCTTGGTGCCTTTGTTGGTGCTACATATCTACCTTCTTCCTCTGTGCTGCTGTGCTGGCTATGCTTGCCAACAGTCCAGGTCGGATCAGTGGTCTCATCATCGACCACCTCGTTGTTCAAGTCATTCTCCTTCCGTGTTGATATTGTCGGCTGGCCAGCCTCCACCTCTTCACCCAGTATATCACACTTGGTGAAAGTGTCTTTCTTCTGTCCGTGGGTATTCAAATATTTGGCCATGACCAGACAATACCTCCTCACGTTCCTCTTCAATATCACACGGTGAAAGGTCAGAGGCAACGAAAGGATATGGACTAAACAGAACTTCAGAGTGGCCAAAGTTGAGGTCAGATGTTTCCTGTGACTCCTACAGGGTGATGAACTAGGAACAGGTTGAGAATAGGGTGACCCAGCATTCTATATATGGACAGGAGACTGTGTGGTTGTGGACGATAGGGTGCTGTTAAAAAATTTTGTTGAGGTCTTAGCCATCCTACACATTATCTGTTCTTGTTTTTCTGGCTTCCAGACCTGTTTACATTCCAGACCGGGAAATTTCACCAGTAACATAGATGCATTAACCTTCTTCTGTCTCCCAGATCCTGTGCCTTGTCAGGCACCACTGACAATCCCACGCACACGTCCACATCCATGTCCATTCACAACAGCCTTTTTAGGAATTTTTTTTTTTTTTCAGACATAGCTGCAGATGTTCAGATGCAGATATTGGGAAACAAGGAGCAGTTAGTGCTTTGGGGAAGGTAGCACAACAGCCTAGTACTGCTTTGTGTTTTACAAACAGCATCACAATGGCACCAAAAAAATAGCCCTGAGGTTTAAGGCGAGATTACACTCGCCAGGCACCACACAAGACAGTTGTGCTGGCTGCATGTCAGTTGTGCAGTGCCGTGCGTGCTATTCAATATGAACACAGCACTGCAACGGCACAAAAATTGCCCTGAGGCTTAAAGTGATTTTATGTGCGCCAGTCACCACACAAGACAGCTGACTGCATCTCAGTTGTGAAGTACCGTGCGTGCTATTCGGTGTGAACACAGCACCGCAACATCACCAAAAAGTTGCCTGAGGTTTTAAGGCGATATTATGCGTGCCAGTCACCACACAAGACAGCTGTGCTGGCTGCATGTCAGTTGTGCAGTACCATGTGTGCTATTCGATGTGAACACAGCACCACCATGGCACCAAAAAAATTGCCCTTAGATTTAAGGCGATATTACCCGTGCCAGTCACAACACAAGACAGCGGTGCTGGCTGCGTGTCACTTGTGCAGTACTGTGTGTGCTATTCGGTATGAACACAGCACCATAATGGCACAAAAAAAATTGCCCTGACGTTTAAAGCAATATTATGCGCGCCAATCACCACACAAAACAGCGGTGCTGGCTGCGTGCCAGTTGTGCAGTACTATGCGTGCTATTCGGTGTGAACACAGCAACGACAAAAAAATTGGCCTGCAGGGGTACATGTAAGCCCAAAAATAGCTTTGAGCTAAAATATTACTGACTGTACTATGTGGTACTGTAACACTCCTGCGTGTCTCCCTGCACTACAGTCACCTAGTACTACAATACTGGTAGCTCTTACAAGAGCTTTTGGGTTTTACTGAGAATTTCTGGACGATTTGCACAAGCACAACTCTCCCTATCAGCTGCTCACACTCTTCTTACACTAGCTGTGTTCTGCATGGAATGTGCAGACATTGGCGGTGGCAGGGCTTATATACAGCCTATGAGTCATAGGCTATGACTCATGTATGACGCTGGGTGGCCAGCCAATCATAGTAATGCCACAACCAAGAAGGCTGTGGCATTACTGTGATTGGCTAATGCTGGGCGGGAGATCCGAATATTGCGAGGCGAGTAGTGAAGTACTCACTATGTTCCAAGAGCCGCGATACCGCATTACTTGCCGAATACTGAATGAATACTTTCGATTATACTCACTCATCCCAAAATGAGACCCATCAGATTCAAATAATTGCTGTGTGTGGTCTCTTTGCCCGGGCCATGTTTAAGACCCATTCTGCAGACAGTGAAAGTAGTAATGGTCTTGTATACAAAGAAAGAAAGATGTTGGGTTTCCCATTGCACAAAACCTGCATGAAAGAATGGTCTTACTTCCCTCTTATGTGCCCAACAACAAGTTAAATCTGATTTTGATACACATTCAAGCCTAATATGTTCAGGAGCTGCCCTGATTTAAGTAACTATATTCTCCTTAGTTTTATAGTAATTTTTGGAGATAATTAGATTAAAAAATGTTTTGTGTTTTACTTCAATGTTTATACTTTAATTAAAAGCTTGAACCATTTATGAGACAGAAAGTACAGCAGTACAGACTAACTCAGATTCCCATTAGTCTATGCAGACAAAAAATCCAAACAAAGCGTAGGGTGGCGAGTAAATTCGAGGAAAAAATATTTTCTTGTGTATTTGTAGGTTTTATGCTGCAGCAGTCAATAGCTTAGTACTGGATGCAAGAGAACATTTCCACAAGCTTTCTGCTGACCTTCTCTGTGCATCCAGCAGGAACGATTTTGATATAGAGGTCTCCATGGATGCAGTAGATTTTATTCTCATTCTGAACCAATCTACACTAAAAATGAAGTGAAAACGAAAAAGTGCTCAAAATGTGCTAAAATGTGCACTTAAAATAATCTAGACAAATGACACATAGTGACATATGACACATAATAATATAGACACATTTATTGTCAATTTCTCAGCAACTTTTTAGGTTCATATCTCTGAATCTGAAGTTGCAATATCTAATAGCGCTCCTTGAGACCTCGATGCACTGTGAAGAAACTGTTGAAGGGAAAAAAAAAGGAGTACTTGTTTAAATCTCCATTATTTTTATAAACATTATAGTTTGCAGTCAGAAGAAAGAATTAGAAGAATTGAGATAAGTATTATTATTATAAGTAGTAGTAGTAGTAGGTGCAGCAGCGGGTACTGGTAGTGGCGGTAGTGGTGGAAGCAACAGAGGTAATAGTGGTGGTAGTAGTGGTAGTATTTTTGTGCAACACCAACATACATTTAAGCCCTGGCTATTATGAACCCCACAGCAGCACTATCTCTTAGAAAGGAGCTTTATTAGCTTCTTCTGGTCCTAGTAATATCTTTGGGACCTCATTGCTTCAAGAACAAATTATCTCCATATATTCAATCATGAAACTTGCAAGATACCGTACTTTTTTTTGTCGTAGCATTTTCCCTCATATATAAAAACCAGATTACACTGAGCAAGAAACCCAGAAAATTCACAAAAAATTAAAAAGAAAACTCATTCACCAGTACCTAACTTAAAATCCTCCATTTACGTGAACCTATATTTTAAAACAACATCATATATGAAATGTATAGTCGTAGTGGTAGTAGTAAAAGTAATGGCAGTAGTAGAAGTGGTGGAAGTTGGTAGCAGTGGAGGTATTGGTGGTAGTGGTAGTAGTGGTAGTGGTAACAGTGGTGGTAGTGGTGGTAGCGGTAATAGTGGTAGTAGTGATGGTACTGGTAGTAGTAGTAGTGGTAGTAGTATCAGTGGTGGTAGTGGTGGTAGCAGTAGTAGTAATAGTAGTGGTAGTATTTTTGTGCAACACCAACTTACATTTAAACCCTGGCTATTATGAACCCCACAGCTGCACTAACTCCTACAGGGGAGCATTATTAGCTTCTTCTGGTCCTGGCAATATTTTTGGGACCTCATTGCTTCAAGAGCAAAATATCTCCTTATATCCAATCATGAAACGTGCAAGATTTTTTTTGTTGTAGCATTTTTCCTCTTCATGTATATAAACCAAATTAAACTGAGCAAGAAAAAGAAAATTCACAAAAATAGGTATCTCACCAGTACCTAACTTAATATCCTCCATTTCTATGATCCTATATGTTAAACCAACATCATGTATGAAATTAATAGTTGTAGCAGTAGTAGTAGTAGTGGTAGTGGTGGTAGTGTAAGCTGTAGTGGTAGTGGTGGTAGTGGTAGTAGTATTGGTAGTGGTAGCAGTGATGGTAGTAGTGGTAGCAGTAGTAGTGGTAGTACTTTTGTGCAGCACCAACATTAATTTAAGACGTGTCTATGAACCCACATCAGCACAATCTCTGCAATTCTTTTAACAACCTGCTGCACACAACCCTCAGTATACAGCAGCAGGCCACACACATCCCCTAGTACACAGCAGGAGGCCACACACAGCCCCCAGTATATAACAGGAGACTGCACACAGACCCCCAGTATACAGCAGGAGGCCACACACAGGCCCCAGTATACAGCAGAAGGCCACACACAGCCTTCAGTATACACCAGGAGGCCATACAGCCCCCAGTATACAGCGAGAGCCCAGACACTGCCCCAGTATACAGCAAGAGCCCACACACTGTCCCCAGCATAAAGCAGGAGCCAGCACACAGCCCCCAGTATACAGCAGTAGGCCACACAAGCCCTGTTATATGGCAGGAGGCTACAAACAGCCCCCAATATACAGCAGGATGCTGCATACAGAACTCATTATACAACAGGAGGCAACACAGCCCTCAATATACAGCAGGAGCCACACACACAGCCCCGTTATACAACAAAAGCCCGCAAATAGCCCCCAACATTCAGCAGGAGCCTGCACACAGCCCCAGTATACAGCAGGAGACCACACACTGCCCCCTATATACAGCAGAAGCCCGTGCACAGCCTTATATATACAGCAACAGGCCACACAGAGCCCCAGTGCACATCAGTAGGCCATACACAGTCCTCAGTATACAACAGGAGGCCACACAGCCCCTAGTATTATTATTATTATTTTTATTTATTTATAGAGCACAATTGATTCCAGGGTGCTGTACATGAAAAAGCATTACATACAAAACAAGTTAAACATATTATGAACAAACTAAAAGTGACAGACTGGTACAGAGGGGAGAGAGGACCCTACCCTTGTGGGCTTACATTCTACAATGTAGAGGTGAGGGAGACAGTAGTTTGGGTCAGCTCCAATGGTGATGGAGCACCAGGTCCACTGGTGGTGGAGCACCAGGTCTGGGGGTGATAGGGTCATTTTAGACTGTAAGCTGTTCTGAAGAGATGGGTTTTCAGGTTCCGCTTGAAAGGTCAGAGTGTAGGGGATAGACGTGTTGGGGTGCAGAATCCCTGAGGATAGTGGATGCTCAGGTGAATTCTTGCAGGCAGTTGGATGAGGAATATACAAGTGTGGAGGAAAGAAGGAGGTCTTGGGAGGTTGAAGACTACGAGTTGGATGATATCAGGAGATTAGTTCAGAGATATATGGGGGAGACAGAACGTAGATGGCTTTGTAAGTCAATGTTAGTAGCTTGAATTGAATACACTGGTGAGTTTGGAGCCAGGGAAGAGATTTGCAAAGGAGAGAAGTGGAGGAGCAGTGAGGTGGATTAGTTGGGGAGCAGAGCTAAGGACAGATTGGATAGGTGCCAAAGTGTTAGAAGGGAGGCCACAGAGGAGGAGGTTGCAGTAGTCGAGATGGGAGAGTATGAGGGCACGCACTAGTAATTTAGTAGATTAGTGGTTGAGGAAAGGACAGATTCTGGAATTATTTTTGAGCTGGAGGCAACAGCAGGTGGTGAGAGTTTGGATGTGCGGTTTGAAAGACAAGGCAGAGTCAAGGGTTACTCCTAGGCAATGGAAATCAGGTACAGGGCGAAGTACAATGTAATTTATTGTTGTAGATAGATCAGGTAAGGAAAGTGCGTGAGATAGGGAAAGATGATAAGTTTTGTTTTGTCTACATTTAGTTTTAAGAAGCAAGAGGAGAAGATGGAGGGTATGGCTGACAGATACTCCTCAATTCTGGTCAGCAGAGAGGTGACATCTGGGCCAGAGAGGTCGATCTAAGTGTCATCATCATACAGATAGCACTGCAAGCCATGGGACTTTATGAGTAGTCCCAGGCAAAGGGTATCGATAGAAAAAGTAGGGGTCTCAGGACATAGCCTTGAGGGACTCAAACAAAGAGAGGATGGGGGGAGGTAGTGTGGAAATGGGAGACACTAAATGCGCAGTTGGAATGGTATGAGGAAATCCAGGAGAAGACAAGGTCATGGAAGAGAGGATCTGTAGTAGGAGGGAGTGGTCGACTGTGTCGTATGCAGAGGACAGGTCTAGAAGGAGGAGTATAGAGAAATGTCTGTTAGCTATGGCTGTAAGTAGGCCGTTAGTAATTTTGGTTAAGGCGGTTTCGGTGGAATGATGGGGTTGGTAGCCAGATTGAAGGTTGTCAAACAGTTAGGTGAGATGAGAGTACAGTGTGGACATGCTTTTCGAGAAATTTAGAGATGAATGGAAGCAGCTACATGGGCCGGTAGCTGGATATAGATGTTGGGTCGAGGGATTGCTTCTTTAAGGTAGGTGTAATTGTTGTGTGTTTGAAAGCTGAAAGAAAGGTACTGGACGTTAGTGATAGGTTGAAGAGGTTAGTTAGGGCTGGGATAAGCGTGGTGGTGAGGTTAGGGAGGAAATGGGATGGGGTCCAATGCACAAGTGGTGAGGTGCAATTTGGAAAAGAGTTGTGCAAGTTCTCCTTTCGTGATGGAGGGGAGGAGGGTTAGTGGGGGATTGGAGTGGTCTGGTTTACAAAGGGGATGTGATGACTGGGCAGCAAAGACTTGTCTGATCGGATCGATCTTGTTAGTAAAGTGTGTTGCAAGGTCTTCTGCAGAGATACAACAAGTAGGAGGGGTCAGTGGGGTGTGGAGGATGGAGTTAAATGCGTTGAATAACTGCTTGGGGTTGTGGAAAAATAGGACGTGAGGGTAATGAAGTAAACTTGTTTAGTGGAGGTGAGTGCTGACTTGAGTGTGAGAGTTGCTTGTTTGAATGCAGTGAAGTCTTCTTGTGAATGTGTTTTCTTCCAGCATTGCTCAGCAACCCTAAACTCTCGTCGGAGCTTTTTAATGGTGTTGGTGTGTCAGGGTTGTCTGTTGATTTGTCACATTCTGCCATGAACGGAAAGGGCAACCCCATCAATAGCAGATGTGAGTGTAGATTTTTAAAAAGCGGTGGTGTTATCTGTGTCGTGGAGTGAGGATATGGAGGAAAGCAGTAGAATAGAGTCAAAGAGCATGTGAGCATCAAGGTGTTTGATGTTTCTTGCGAGGGTGTGCGAGGTGTTGGACATGGGGGCAGATGAGGTGGACAAGGATAACAAATTGATTAGATGGTGGTCAGAGAGGGGTAGAGGGAAGGTTGTGGAGGTAGTCTGGAGCAGAGGTGAAGATGACATCTAGGGTATGTCCTTCTGTGTGGTGGAATGTGGACTATGGAGGACCATTGAATGAGGCCAAAGGATGAAGCAAGTGACAGGGTGTTTGGAAGCTGCTGACTGGCTGGTGTCAATGGGGATGTTGAAGTCACCCATGATGATGGTGGAAATGTCAGCAGAGAGAAAGTGAAGAATCCAGATGGAGAAATGGTCAATGAAGACAGTAGCTAGGCCTGGGGCTGATAAATGACAGCCACTTGGAGGTTGGAGGGAGAATAGATATGAACAGAGTGCACTTCAAGAGATGAGAAGATAAGGGAGGAAGGAGGAGGAACTGGGTTGAAGTTGCAGTTGCTAGAAAGGAGAAGCCCTAATCCTCCACCATGTCGCGTCATTTCCGGCATCGGGTGTCGTGTGTACACCCGCGCAGCTCTGTTAGCTTCAAGCCCCGCACTGCGCATGCGTGCTGGAGGCATAACTGAGCGGAGCGGGTGTACATACGTCACTCGAAGCCGGAAATGACGCGATTCACGTCATACAGCCGCACTGCAGCCCTGCTGGCACAGAGGAAAGCGGGGAGGCGCACATTTGAATCAGCGTTCAAGATCACGCCTATTAAGGCGTGATATTATGAAGAGGAGAGCCTGCCTGGGTGACTATGAATATAGTAGCCACTCATTAACATACCTAATGAGTGAGTTTAATAACGTTTTTCTACATTTTCACTAGATGCATTTATGAGCAAAAAGGAGTGTAGGATAAGTGATAATATGCTCTAGGGACATGTTTTAATAGCTTATGAGGCGTTTTGGGGGTGACAGGATCCTTTTAATTAGAATAACACAAGTGTAAAAGCTCTTTTAGCCAAACCGATAGCCTTCCCAATTATTGAATAGTGTACATGTGTTAGCAATCACCCGGCGAAAAAGCAAAATGTTCGTTTTTAGATTATTTGATTTTGCTTATTATTATATTTTATCTACTTATATAATCCGCAGTTGGGAATTCGGGCGTTGTCGCCGAATCCCAACATGCTTTGCGCGGGACTGCGAGTGATGACGCGCAGCGTCATCACGAGCCGCAGACCCGCACTACACTTGAAAAAAAAAAAAAATATGCTCACCTCTCCCCGAGCCCCCGCCGTCTCCCTCCAGGCTTCCTCCAGGATTCCGGTCGCTGCCGGTGGCTGCCGCAGGCTCCGAGTGTCTGCAGACCTCTTCTACTGCACTCCAGGACCTGTGGTGATGTCACAATCACGTGACACCAGCTTACTCTATGGTAACCTGGTGTCACGTGACTGTGACATCACCACAGGTCCTGAACTCCACTAGGACAGTGCGATCCCTCAGGCACAAGTGACAACAGCCAGGGGGAGCGCCAGGAGAAAACCGGCCGCCGCCACCATCACCCGATGCCTTCCTCAATGACTCGGCCCGCCGCGGCCGCCGCCACCATCACCCGACGCCTTCCTCAATGACGCAGCCCGCCGCAGCAGATCACGGTAGGATGGCGCCGCCGCCGCACTAGCATTGTATCCTGCACGCCCCCCCATGCCCTGCAGACTCATAACAACCCGCTCCTCCACCCTCCGCTCCTCAAGTAAGGTTACAGGTGCGCCGGCCCGCACCTCTGCCCCCACATCTGCCCCTGCTTTACCCACACTCAACCACACTCCTCACTCCTCTTAACCCCCTATCTCCTCACTCACCCACACTGCCCCTCCTCACTCCTCTTACCCCCCCACTATCTCCTCACTCCCCACACTATGCCCTCAGTCCCCACACTGCCCCTGCTCACTCCTCTTACCCCCCCACTATCTCCTCACTCCCCACACTATGCCCTCAGTCCCCACACTGCCCCTGCTCACTCCTCTTACCCCCCCACTATCTCCTCACTCCCCACACTATGCCCTCAGTCCCCACACTGCCCCTGCTCACTCCTCTTACCCCCCCCATGCCCTCACTCCCCACACTGCCCCTGTTCACTCCTCTTACCCCCCCTATCTCCTCACTCCCCACACTATGCCCTCAGTCCCCACACTGCCCCTGCTCACTCCTCTTACCCCCCCTATCTCCTCACTCCCCACACTGCCCCTGCTCACTCCTCTTACCCCCCCCTATCTCCTCACTCCCCACACTGCCCCTGCTTCCCCCCCCCAATCACCCACACTGCCCCTGCTCATGCCCCCACTCTGTACCTGCTTACCCCTCTTACCTCCCCCACATGCCCCCACTCACCCACACCTCACTCACTCTGCTACCCACAGCGCCGCCTCTGGACTCTGCTGCCCACAGCGCCGCCTCTGGACTCTGCTGCCCACAGCGCCGCCTCTGGACTCTGCTGCCCACAGCGCCGCCTCTGGACTCTGCTGCCCACAGCGCCGCCTCTGGACTCTGATGCCCACAGCGCCGCCTCTGGACTCTGATGCCCACAGCGCCGCCTCTGGACTCTGATGCCCACAGCGCCGCCTCTGGACTCTGATGCCCACAGCGCCGCCTCTGGACTCTGCTGCCCACAGCGCCGCCTCTGGACTCTGCTGCCCACAGCGCCGCCTCTGGACTCTGCTGCCCACAGCGCCGCCTCTGGACTCTGCTGCCCACAGTGCCGCCTCTGGACTCTGCTGCCCACAGCGCCGCCTCTGGACTCTGCTGCCACAGAGCCGCCTCTATACTCTGCTGCCCACAGAGCCGCCTCTATACTCTGCTACCCACAGAGCCGCCTCTATACTCTGCTACCCACTGACCCACCTGTATACACACAATTCATTTCACCGCGCTACCGATGCAATTGCATCGGGCCTTTTTACTAGTATTATATATAAAAATCATTACTATTGGCAGAAGATTATTCCATGTAAGATGAGGATGTGCTTCAAATAACATGCATTGTAATTGGGACAGAAAAGTGAAATTAGCAGCATTTCTGGCTTCATCATAATTCATGTAAACAACCTGTCAAGTGAGCGCTGTAAACTTGAATATAGTCTATTGCAGCTCATTACTGGCCGGAAATCGGCCAGTGTAAATAAGCCGTAATTTAGATACTGATGTGGCTGTACAGTTTGTAATTTTATTATGTGATGCCTTTCTTTTTTGTTATTTTATTACTGTTCATTTATCTAATTTTTTTTTATTACATAATGCATTTTATAGAACCATTTTAATTAGTAAAGAATAGAGATGGGTGAACCTATTCAATTATTCAAGTTAAATGGAATTCTATTAGAATTTTACAAAAAGCCATATTCTTCAAAATATGTTTTTTTTGGAATTCACTCCATGCAACGTTACTAAAATGCCAGCCAGCCTTGGCAGCCATTTATCTCAACTACAGAGGGCCAACAGACAACTAAAATAGACATAATCATACTTAACCTTACTTCTCAATTGTCCCACCATCCCTGCAGACCTCTGTCCATTCTTCTTTGCTTCTTCTCCTTTCGGGTGTTGTGTTTCGAGTCTTCTAGGTCAATGAGGTCTCAGCTGTCACAACATTTTTTATAACATAGGTTTTTATACCATGGCAAAGTATATGCCTTTGTGTTTCCTGTGTTGTTTTGTAACCAAAATCCTGCCACTGTGTGGTTGGATGAGCATATGACAGTTAAATGAAAGGAATTGGACAAAAATATCCTGTGAAACATTTAAGAATTGAACCATTTTTCTACAAAGCGTCCTCATTTCAGGGGCTTAAAAGTAATTGGGCAATTTTATATTATCATAAATATAAAGAAACCTTTTGTAACCTTTGCAGGTGCCATCAAGGGGGAGTGGATCACCGGGCCATTGTACCAATCTCAGCCGGGAGAGGCGTAACTTAGCAACTTCCTCATCTTTACTAGAGCCTCTGACAGTGAGGTTAGGCTTGTACTGGAAGTTAGCTGTCAGGTGCCACTCCAGTGGATCTTGGTATCTTGACAATTGGCCCCAAGGTCGGGGATGCAGGCACAGGCACTGATGCAGGCTGGAACAGTTTCAGATGCAGTCAAGTACAGAGTAGATGGCTTGTGCAGCAGGCATGGTGGGTAAAGTAGGCACAGCAGCATGGTTGGTTCAGGCTTGTGCAGTGGATACAGCAGCACAGATGGTTCTGGCTGTTGCAGAGGGTACGGCATCATGGCTAGTACAGCAGGTATGGAAGTACGGTAAGTTCAGGCAGGTGTTTGTGGGTACAGCAGCACTAGGACCCAGAAAACGGGAATGGGCACCTGAAAATAAGCAGCATGTCTCTAGGCTATAAACCACATTGTTGAGGCACATCGCAAAGAGGGAATTTGTCTTAAATACTTGTGCGTCTTAGGGCCCTTTCACATCAGCGTTTATTTGAAATCGCAGCAGATGCGGTGAAAAAACCGCATCTGCCGCGATTGCCGCATAACCACTGCATTTGCGGCGCGGTTGCGGTAATCCCCATAGAAAGTATAGGGGGACTTGCGGCAGGTGCGGCAAGTGCGGTTTTGCACTTGCCGCAGGTGCGGCCGCGAAAAAAAAAATGCGGTCAGCCGCCTTTTTTTTTCGCGGCCGCACCTGCCGCAAGTGCAAAACCGCACTTGCCGCACCTGCCGCAAGTCCCCCTATACTTTCTATGGGAATTACCGCAACCGCGCCGCAAGTGCAGCGGTTATGCGGCAATCGCGGCAGATGCGTTTTTTTCACCGCATCTGGAGCGATTTCAAATAAACGCTGATGTGAAAGGACCCTTAGGCTGCTTTCACATCAGCGTTTTTTTTAAATCGCGGCAGATGCGGTGAAAAAAACTACCGCATAACCGCTGCACTTGCGGCACAGTTGCGGCAAGCCCCATACAATGTATATGGGGGCTTGCGGCAGGTACGGCAAGTGCGGTTTTGGCACTTGCGGCAGGTGCGGCCGCAAAAAAAAACGCGGTCAGCCGCAACACACAAAGGGACTTACACTTTGGTTTGTCCTGTATCTTTTGTATATTTGAAATGGCTGTTGCTTTTGCATTACATCTATTATTCGTAATTTCACCAAGTAATTTTCATGAGCATGGATATTTATATATGTAGATTGCAGCTGTCATCCTAGTAAAGGACTTTGTCCTTAAGTGATGCATTTTCTTTTACAATCACTGTTCAGGGACAGGCTATGTACTAGTATAGTACAAAATGTGATATATGTGTTACAAGTTCAGTGACTCTTGTTATAAAGTATGTTGTAAATTAATAATCTCCCATGTTATACAGGTGCATCTTATTGAATTAGAATATCATCTAAAAGTTATTTTTTTAAATAATTCAGTATAAAAAGTGAAACCCATATATTATATAGAGTCATTACAAACAAAGTGATCTATTTCAAGTGTTTAGCTCTGTTAATTTTGATGATTATGGTTTAAAGCCAATGAAACCCAAATTATCTCAGAAAATTAAAGTAGAGAGGAAGAAGGGTTAAAACCCGCACTGCCGTAAGACATCAAATGGTGAATATAATATTGATTTATTAGTACGTGTTTCAGGGCTCCCAGGAATGCATTGAAACATGGCAATATGATATTGATTTGCCCTAAGGAAGAGGCCAGGGAGCCCTGAAATGCGTTGACTATTACATCAATATTATAGTCACCCTTTGATGTCTCATGGAATACGGCGGTGCGGTTTTTAACCCTTCACCCTCTCTACTCTATATGCACCACACTGGGGACTGTAGCAGACGTGATCTGCTTTTATAGTGGTTGTGACTCTCACAACCACACAAAGTGAAGCCTATGATACCTATTTAGGTAATATTTTATCTCTCGGACCATTCAGCCTCCCTACTTAATTTTCTGAGATAATGTTGCTGTAAGCCAAAATCATCAACATCAACAGAAGTAAACACTTGAAATAGATCCCTCTGTTTGTAATGACTCTATGTAATATATAATTACCCTAAGGCCACTTCCATCATATTCGGCGCTATTTCCGTCGTCGTGTCCGTGGCTGCCTCCCAAAGCCTAACTCGCAAAGCCTAACTCGCAAAGCCTCACTTGCAATGGCACTCGCAATGGCTTTGCGAGTCCTTGCAGAATAGGTTTCAGTGACTTCCAAAGCCTCACTCGCAATGCCTTTGCGAGTGTTCACTGAATACGCTCCACTGTCAATCACAGCTTCACTTGCAATGTCCGGGAGATAGATAGATCTTTGTCTCCTCTCTCTCTTCCGCCCGCTCCTGCGGCCCACCCCGCGGCTGCTCCTGCACTCCTGCGGGCCCCCCGCCGCTGCTCCTGCCCCCCCGCGGGTCGTCCTGCCCCCCCCGCGGCTCCTGCGGTCGTCCTGCCCCCCCGCCGCTCCTGCGCGTGCCCCCCCGCCGTTCCTGCGGGCCCCCCCGCGGGTCGTCTAGCCCCCCCCGTGGCTCATCGGGACCCCCCGCAGGTTGTCCTGCCCCCCCCCAGCTCGTCGGGCCCCCCCGCGGGTCGTCCTGCCCCCCCAGGCTCCTGCGGGCCCCCCCTGCGGGTCGTCCTGCCCCCCCGCGGCTCGTCGGCCCCCCCCGCGGGTCGTCCTGCCCCCCCGAGGCTCCTGCGGGCCCCCCCGCGGGTCGTCCTGCCCCCCCGACGGCTCCTGCGGGCCCCCCGTGGGTTGTCCTGCCCCCCCGCGGCTCCTGCGGGCCCCCCCGTGGGTCGTCCTGCCCCCCCGCGGCTCCTGCGGGCCCCCCTGCGGGTCATCCTGCCCCCCCGCGGCTCCTGCGGGCCCCCCTGCGGGTCGTCCTGCCCCCCCGCGGCTCCTGCGCCCCCCCCCCCCCCTGCTTGCTTCTAATAAAAAAAAAAAAAAAAACCTCATGGATACTCACCCGGCGCGCTCCATCTACATCCTCTAGCTCCATGCCTTGAGGACCTGTGGTTGCCTGGGAAACCGATCAGCTGATTGCTTTCCCAGGCAACCACAGGTCCTGCAAGCTGGCACACGGGTGGTATGCTCTCCTGCCCCTACCCCTGCCACCACCATCCTGCCCCTACCAGCCACCGACTCCACCCTGCCCCCCCCTCTCCCCTCCAGAGCCCCCCCCACTCCATCCTGCCCCCCCCCAGCTCCATCCTGCCCCCCCACCGGCTCCATCCTGACCCCCCCCACACCAGCTCCATCCTGCCCCCCCACCGGCTCCATCCTGCCCCCCCCACACCAGCTCCATCCTGCCCCCCCCCACCCGCTCCATCCTACCCCCCCCGCCGGCTCCATCCTGCCCCCCCCACACGTGCTCCATCCTGCCCACCCACCGGCTCCATCCTGTCCCCCCCCACGCCACCTCCATCCTGCCCCCCCACACACCAGCTCCATCCTGCCCCCCCCACCTCCATCCTGCCCCCCCGCCTCCATCCTGCCCCCCCCCACCGCCTCCATCCTGCCCCATCCCCCCCTCGGCTGCATCCTTCCCCCCCAGCTGCATCCTGCCCCCCCCACCAGCTCCATCCTGCCCCTCCACACACACCAGCTTCATCCTGCCCCCCCCACCGCCTCCATCCTGCCCTCCCGCCAGCACCATCCTGCCCCCCGCCCCCTCCACACTGCCCCCCCCCCGCCGGCTCCATCCTAACCCCCCCGCCCCCTCCATCCTCCCCCCCCAGACCAGCTCCATCCTGCCCCCCCCACACCGCCTCCATCCTGCCCCCCTCAACGCCTCCATCCTGCCCAGCTCGCTCCATCCTGCCCCCCCCCATCCTGTCCCGCTCCCTCCATCCTGCCCTGCTCGCTTCATCCTGCCCCCCTGCCTCCATCCTACCTCGCCGCCTCCATCCTGCCCCGCTTGCTCCATCCTGCCACCACTCCACCTTCCTTCCCCCCTCCGCCATCTCCATCCCGCCCCCCCCGCCTCCATCCTGCCCCACTCGCTCCATCCTGCCCCCCCGCCACAATCCTGCCCTGCTCCCTTCATCCTGCCCCCCTGTCACCATCCTGCCCCGCCAGCACCATCCTGCCCCCCCTGCCGGTTCCATCCTGCCCCCCCTGCCGCCTCCATCCTGCCCCCCCCCCTCAGCTGCATCCTGCCCCCCCCGCCGGCTCCATCCTAAACCCCCCGCCGGCTCCATCCTGCCCCCCCTGCCGCCTCCATCCTGCCCCCCCTTCAGCTGCATCCTGCCCCCCCCGCCGGCTCCATCCTAAACCCCCCGCCGGCTCCATCCTTCCCCCCCATACCAGCTCCATCCTGCCCCCCCGCCAGCTCCATCCTGCCCCCCCCGCCAGCTCCCATCCTGCCCCCCCGCCACCATCCTGTCCTGCTCCCTCCATCCTGCCCTGCTCACTTCACTCTGCCACCATCCTGCCCCGCTCGCTCCATCCTGCCCCCCGCCACCATCCTGCCCTGCCGCCTCCATCCTACCCCGCCGCCTCCATCCTGCCCCGCTCGCCCCATCCTGCCACCACTCCACCCCCCGTCACCATCCTGTCCCCCTAATCCCCCCTGCCAGTTAGCGGTCATGTGACTGATCAGCTGAACGGTTTCCCAGGCAACAACGGCTCCTAAACCCCTGTAGGACCTAGAAGACGAAGGTGGAGCGAGCTGGCGGACAGGTGAGCATCCTCACTGAGGATTTTTTTATTTTTTGAAGGGAGGAGCGGGGGGGAGCAGAGTATGCCCATATACCATAGTGCTGCTATACATGTGCTATAAAATTCCACCATATACTATAGTAAAACTCTACATATACTGTTATATACTGTCATATACTATAGTGCTGCTATACATGTACTGTAATGTATCGCCATATACTATAGCGCTGCTATACATGTAATGTAATGTACCACCATATACCATAGCGCTTGCTATACATGTACTGTCATGTACCGCCATATACCATAGCGCTGCTATACATGTGCTATAAAATACCCCCATATACTATAGTGCACCTTTACATATACTGTAATATATTGCCATATACTATAGTGCTGCTATACATGTGCTATACTGTACCGCCATATACCATAGTGCTGCTATATCTAATATATAAAACCCAGAGGCTCACTTCCGTCATTTTAGCTAGCACTTCCGTCAGTTTGTCATCGCCAAAGTCACGTCACCACAGCGCTACACCCGTCCAGAGTGGACCAACATGCCGGCCCTAAGCGGAGTGCGACTCAGGCAGCCCCGCCACGCTTACCAATGCCCCTACACTGCCTAAAACACACATCCCGGGCGGGAGACCACCCCGTGATGTGTGCAGCCTGGAGGAGCAAGGTGTGCCTAATTCTCATGTCGCCGCTCCAGCCTCCTCTCTCCTCACCCCTCCAGCCGCATCTCTCCTCACCCCTCCTGCCTCACCTCTCTCACCCCTCCAGCACCACCTCTCCTCACCCTTCCAGCCTCCCGCCACATCATACTCTGCTATCCACAGAGCCGCCTGTATATTCTGCTACCCCACTGACCTGCCTCTATAACACACAATTCATTTCACCGCGCTCCCGATGCAATTGCATCGGCCCCGACACTGCACTCTGGCCCACCACTCACTCTGCCCGTACCACTCACTCTGCCCGTGACCACTGCACTCTGCCCGTGACCACTGCACTCTGCCCGTGACCACTGCACTCTGCCCGTGACCACTGCACTTGCCTGACCACTGACTCTCCTGACCACTGCACTCTGCCCTAAAGCAGACTATTAGCCACTGAGCCTCCGTATACTCTGCTAACCACTCAGCCGCTGTATAGTCTGCTAACCACTGAGCCCCCGTATACCCTAATAACCATAGGCTAGAATACCCGATTCTTTAGAATCGGGCCGCCATCTACTATAATATATGCGTTTCAGTTTATGTATTGAGTTACTGAAATAAATTAACTTTTTGAAGGTATTCTAATTCATTGAGATGCACCTGTGTCTAGTATGACTAGCTGACATGTCTCTTTTACATGGATCTACATCATTTTATTGTGTATCTTGCACAGTATTATAAAGTGTTCTTGGCATGGAAGACTACTATCACCGTTAAGTGGCTTTGAGATGTGCGGTTGTGCGTCTCATGTCCCCAGTTGCTCAATCTCTCTAATTTGATCTACAAATGTCACTAATATTATAAATAAAACAAACACTACATGAACCTTATTTGCTTTTACTTTTACTTAAGTGTTTATAGATGAACAAGGGAACTTAAATTTCCAATTTACCTCATGAAGCATTTTGTGAGCTTGTTAAAGGCCAACTAACAGCTAAATCAGAACTATTTATTCCTCCACTAATTTAATTCAAGTGGGTATTTAAAATCTCATAACTCTAAATGATGCTTCTTCCAGATGGTAAATTAATGTAATTTTAGCAAGAAGAGAAGTTGCACAGATATCTAGTATTTCGAACACTCGCTGATTTAATGCCGTGCACCCACCAATGCACAGATGTTGCTTATCATTTTAGTGCCAGCCTGTCTCTATAATTCCACTTACTGTGATCTGTGGAATGAAGATTGGAGGGTGTTGAAGATCTAAGTTGTTTGCATTATTATCACCATGTTAATAATTCAGTAGTAATGCACACACTTTTCAATTATAAATATGTCTTTTTTTTTCCACAGGGTTTGGATGGTGTTCCAGGCCTTCAAGGTCCAATTGGCCCCCAGGGAGAAAAGGTAGAATACACTTTCCATTAAATTTCGGTAGCAAAGAAAATAATTGCTCATATAAAATGCAATCATTGTTTCAAGGATATTCATTTATGAAGGATATAAATGTATCTTATGTCTTAGAATGGTATTAACATACCATGGACCCCTGCATTTTTCAATTTAGGGAATGTTAACAGTGCAAAGTGCGGTTACAGATCCATAATGTAACATAATATAGAAATATTAACACTTTCTATTTGTCAGGTTATGTTCTATGATTGTATCAGAATATGCATGATAGTTAACGTCTAATCATATAAGCAAATCTATCATCCACGGTCAGCAACTGTAGGATTACAGCCATGGATGTTTGGCACTGTGGCATTTCAGAGAAAACATACATAATAGCCGCCAGGTTCAAATACATGGAAAGGTGGGTCCCAGCAGTTTTCCCACTTGCTGCTCCACTTGCTCTCTCCCTCTACATGCTCACTGATAGGGGCTAGTCACTCCTGTGGCTAGTTTAAAGGGATCCTGTCACCCCCAAAACACCTATAAACCTATTAAAACCTGTCCCTACAGCATATTAACACTTTCCCTACACTCCTTTTACCTCCTAAATGCCCTTAGTCAAAGTGAAGAAAAACGTTATAATAGTACCTGCTTAGTGATGATAATGAGTGACTATGCTATTCATAGTCACTCATCAAGGCAGCCCCTCTTCTTCAGATCACGCCTGAATAGGCGTGATCTTCCTCATGGATTCAAATGTGCGCTCCCTGCGCGCCTCCCCGCGCTCCCATTACGTCCGTGCTTCAGGCTGGGGGCAGTATGACGCGATTCGCGTCATTTCCTGTCGCCGGGTGACGTCTCTACAACGGCGCAGCTTTCAGCTTCAAGTGCCGCACTGGAGCGCACTGCGCATGCGTGCGGGAGCCTACACAAAGCGGCCGTGTAGGCTCCCGCACGCATGCGCAGTGCGCTCCCGCAGGCATGCGCAGTGCGGCACTTGAAGCTGAAAGCTGCGTCGTTGTAGAGACGTCACCCGGCGACAGGAAATGACGCGAATCGCGTCATACTGCCCCCAGCCTGAAGCACGGACGTAATGGGAGCGCGGGGAGGCGCGCAGGGAGCGCACATTTGAATCCATGAGGAAGATCACGCCTATTCAGGCGTGATCTGAAGAAGAGGGGCTGCCTTGATGAGTGACTATGAATAGCATAGTCACTCATTATCATCACTAAGCAGGTACTATTATAACGTTTTTCTTCACTTTGACTAAGGGCATTTAGGAGGTAAAAGGAGTGTAGGGAAAGTGTTAATATGCTGTAGGGACAGGTTTTAATAGGTTTATAGGTGTTTTGGGGGTGACAGGATCCCTTTAAAAGCCATTCACGGCAGGGCCACACAAGTGAGTAGTCAATTATACCATTATTAAAATATGGATACCTTTCAACAGGAACACACAGGCAGCCCCACATAAGGTCACTGCCACCCCGATATTTTACTGTAGGCCCCATGCATTCTTTTAAATTCATTTTTGTAAATGCAAGCTTCATCGGAGGCATTCACAAATGCCCACAACAGAGCATTTGTGAAATGTATGTCTAGTGTTTGCTGGGTGATCCTTTGAATACCACTTGCATTTAGGCTAGGGTCACACTAGCGCCAAGCATCCGCTAAAAGGATGCGTTTTTTTTCATCTGAAAATGTCTGTAAATGGATGCGTTAACGTACCCATAGACTCCAATACAAAAAACACATGACCAAATTGCTATGCGTTTGGCACTATGTGTTTTTTGTAGCGCACATCAAAACGCGGTCTGCAGCATTTTTTGGATAGTTTTGGGAAATTGATGTGTTAATTTAATATTGGAGTCTATGGCCAATCAATCCGTAAACATATGGTACATACATGTACCATGCGTTAACGCATGCGTTAATGCATGCGTGAAAAATGTACACATGTCATGTGAATGCCAGGGGAAAAAAAGCATACTTTTAAAGCATCCTTTTAGTGGATGGCACTACTCAAGTGTAACACTAGCCTTACTTCTTTTAATGTGTTTCAATTTTTGGGAATTACTTTATTTGGCGCTCCAATCTGAATTACTCTGTAGGTATGTATAAGTGATAACAATTTTGTATTGACTACTTGTTTAATTATACACCTCTGCATGTACATTCTTTCTGGGAGCCCTGAAATACATTGACTAATAAATCAATATTATATTCACCCTTTGATGTCTCATGGAATACAACATCATGGTTTTTAACCCTTCATTGTCCCTACTTTAATTTTCTGAAATAATGACCTTTGGGTTTGCATTGGCTGTAAGTCATAATCATCAACATTAACAGAAAAACCACTTGAAATAGATCACTCTGTTTGTAATGACTCTGTATAATATATGCGTTTTACTTTATGTATTGAATTACTGAAATAAATTAACTTTTTGATGATATTCTAATTCATTGAGATGCACTAGTATGTGTATTGGGGGATCATAAGAGATAACTGATTGTTTAATAAGCCTTTTCCTGATGTCTAGCTAAGATGAATTTGCCTATTAAGAGACAGGTTTATTTCTGATATTTTAGGACTTTGAGTAGTCAATTGTCAAACTAATGAAGGAGAGCTCGAAAGAAGCTAAGTACCTAACAATGAAAATATGGATCACTTACTATAACATCTACCTTATTTACTACTTTAACTGGCCTAGAATTTATAGTATAGTTTCTGCTGAAAAGATATCTCTGATTCTAATGCTTCTTATTAGAGATTTGAAGATTATCAAATTGATTGAAATTGATAATTTCTGCCTCAAAGTCTTGATTTATCTATTTCATTCAATCGATACTAGATATAAAATGATACTATGCATTATTTTTCTTTATTAGGGTGAAACTGGACCACCAGGGCCTGCAGCATCACCTGTGAGTAAATGCACCAATTGTAATATATCATAAAGTCATAGAAAATTAGGATCTGTTTTACAATATATTGTAAGTAACCTTTAAAGGGAGCCTGTCACCTCATTTTCCCCCCCTCTCCTATCACTACCTGATCCTGCACCTTGTGAGCTCATCCCTAACCATCCTTCACTGACCTAAAGGGGCCCTATAATGGTTTAGATAAATGACTTTTAACTTACATATGGTCTCCATCTAGGAGACTGGAAAGGCATGCTCGGGCTCCATTCTCCTCTCCTCGTTAGCATTCTGCACACCCCGCTGGGCGTCCTCGCTTCTTGTCTTGTTCCAGCTTAGTTTTGAAATTCCCGCCTCCCTTGTGATGTAAAATGCCAGGCCAGGACATCATATCCGGCCCGGTGCCTTCTGGGCCTAATCATGTGATCGGCCCGGTGCATTGTGGGCCTGATCTCGTGATCGGTCCAGTGCATTGTGGGCCTGATCACGTGATCAGTTCAGTGCATTGTGGGTCATATCACATGATTAGCCCGGCTTCAGTACGTGCATTGCGCATGCGCCGGAGCCAGACAAATCATGTGATCAGGCCCACAATGCACTGGGCCAATCACATGATTAGGCCCAGAATGCACCGGGCCAGATATGACGTCCCAGCCCAGCGTTTTACATCACAAGGAGATGGGAATTTCAAAACTAAGGCGGAACAAGACAAAAAGCAAGGACGCCCAGCGGGGCATGCAAAATGCTGGCGAGGAGGGGAAAATGGAGCCCGGAGCCTGGCTTTCCAGTCTCCTAGATGGAGACCATATGTAAGTTAAAAGTCATTTTTCTAAACCATTATAGGGCCCCTTTAGGTCAGTGAATGATGGTTAGGGATGAAACAAGGTGACAGGTTCCCTTTAAAGAGTCTAATAGTAAGAGGCAAAAAAATGTTGTAAAATTACTGCATATCTATATATAATTATATTATGTATTATCAATGTACTTTGGATACCGCTATTTATGCAGTGGTTTTTCTTGTTTTTCTTGGAATATGCATACTGTAGATTCAGAATGCAGGCATCGAAACCACAAAGCAACACATATGAAGTAGTAAAAAAAACACTTCAGAACATGTGTTAAATCTTAGATTTCTCAGAGTACCCCCTTTTACTCTAATACCATCTTTTCACACCCTTGGCATTTCCTCAAGAAGTCTCATCAAATAATCCCCTGGAATGGCTTCCAATGAACAGGTATGCCTCATGAACTTTTGATTTGTGGAAGACCGGCCTTCAGAATATGTTTGCATACCTGTGTTTTGCAATGCTAATGTTGATGCATACTTCCACACAGCTCTGTTCCAAATTCAATTATGGTAAGAACCACTCAACTAAGTAAAGAGAGATGACAGTTCATTATTACTTTAAGACATTAGGTTCAGTCAGTACAGAAAATTGATAAAATCTTGCATGAATCCTCAAGTTCAGTCATGAAAACCATCAAACGCTATGATGAATCTAAATCTCATGAGAAAAAGAAGACAAAGACTTTCCTCTACTGTAAAGTATAAATTCAACAGATGCTAGTTTCAGAAACTGCATTTTTACAGCACCTCAGACAGCTGTCCTCTGACCTGTAGAGTCTGGTCGAATTGCTACAAAGCAGCTAATACAGAGTACAGTAAATAAGAAGAAACTTGTTTTGTTTGTGTGATGGTATGGAGGTGCTTTGTTGGAGACTTTATTGATGGTGTATTCAAAATTCAAGGTACATAACCACAGCATTCTACAAAAATATGCCATCCCGCCTGGTTTGCATTCAGGGCGTACATTATTTATGTTGCTCTACGAAAGTGACTCAAAACACATCTGTAGGTTATGTGACCAAGAAAAAGAGGGAAGACGTTCTGCATCAGATAACATGGTCACCACAATCACATGACATCATCTGAATTTATATGGTTTGGCATGATTTGGATACGACATTGAAGGTATCTTTGGAAACTCCTATGGGTATGTTAGAAAGCCATTACAGCTGAATACATGGTGAAGCTACTTGGATAAGTCTACCTTTGCTTTTTTGATGCCTTCATTCTAAATCTACAATCTGCCATTGCATAATCAGGTGTGTCGAAACTTTAGACCAGTACTCTATACTCTATCTCCAGTATATGTACCAGGACTAATAAACCCAATATACACATCTGTCTTTCCCACTGCAGGAAAAATATATAACATTCACATTAATTCCGAGATTAATGCAAATCAGAAGCTAGACCAGCAGTATTCAATTATAATCCTCATTATCACCCTGAGGACACAGCTGATTTTCACTTTTTTGCTTTGTTCTTTTTTTAACAAAATATCAGGATTCCAGATATTCTATTGGATTTTGTGCATTCTTGCCCTTTTACAAGATGGTGTCCACAGCTTCATTTCTCTCTATGTGTTTATTGTCTCCTAGCTTTTATAAACTCCAGGCCATCAATTAGTCTGTTTCTAGAGTATCCTGTAATAACTATAATAGGAAAGACAATGACGCAACTGAATAAATTTAACATTTGAAAAGTCTTGTATTAACAGACGTGATAAAAGCAAACAGAGGTGCAACAAGAAATCAAAGTATATAAACACTCAATAATATTGTTATGAGAAGCCTCTGAAATGATCACTCAGGTAGTTGTCAAGTAGCAAAATACTCTTTGACCTCCGCAACATAGGAGATGAAGTAAAGTCTTTAGGCAGGCAACGTTTACACTAAGCAATGCTGTAACAACAATTAATGGACACAGTTCACACCCAGTAGGCTTGGGTATGGAAGTCTCTGAGATAAGAATCCAGTACTAGATGCAGTGCAGTTAAAACCTAAAGTCCCTCCCAAACACTGCAATTGCATAAATGAAAAACAAGCAGAAACTACAGAGATCTTGTACAGCGAACAAGCTTAGGTGACCCTTGGCAGGCAGGCAGATACCAAAGCAAAGGAAAGGTACCAGCAGCTTTGCAAACTGAAGTGGAACTGGCAGCAGGAATGTGTGACTGAGACTCTGATGAGCAGACACTGGATAACAAAACAGGATTTGCTGGAAAGAGAGAAGAAAACTTTGCATACACTTTACATATTTCCCATTTTAGGGTACCTTTACACGCTGCAATTTTTGGTGGCAATCGGAGCGATCTAACGTGCATGTGCCCGTTTTTCATGGTTGCCTCAGAATGCCGATGGCGCTTTTACTTGCTGCAATTTTGCCCACAATCTAAGGGATTTGTCGCCCCAGAAATCACCACATCAAAGCGGGAAACATCCGGTAGACTCCCCTCGTCGCTTCACACGCCGCAATCCCCAAAGGAATGTGGGCGCGTACATGTTCAGCACGACGAGAACATAGAGCGCCAAATTGTTGTATACCGTACCCCAAACACGCTCATTGGACAACACAATAGCGTTATGATTGGCCAGCCTGCGCTGGAAGGCTGGCTAATACCTGACACCATTGTCTCGGAGTTTGTGATGAATACACGCTCGTGTCGTTGAAAGTGGCTGCTGTGACACACTTTCGAGCCGCTCAAACATCACACAGGAGCGGTTTTGTGCAGGACAGTGGCTTACACTACACAATGGCTTGCTATGTGTGCGTCTATAGCTAATGTTGGGAACATGCAAACAACACTATGCCCATATGTGCATACATTGGTCCATGCCATGGCACAGCTGCCATGGCACAACTGAACTATGGGTGTGTACACATGTTTGTGTGTGTACTGGACTGTACCTACATACCCACAAACACCATTGCTTGCTCAATGTGCATGGACACATGCCCCTGTGGGCCCAACACATCATAATGGATATGTACACACAGTTGCGCCATACAGTGTGGCCCAAAGGGCTGGACCTGTGTACTGCATATTAACACACAATGTTTCACAGACCCATTAATACCATTTTACGGATCACATACCTCTGTGCACAGCATAAAACTATGTGCAACTGTCCTGTATCCAAAAGTAATGACACACACAGGTTTTTTTAAGGTTAAATTTTGATTTAGTTTGTATTTTTATGCACAAAAAAAAATAGAACAACACACACAAAATAAAATAAAACACAAGTGTTCACATTACACAAACAAATGCAACATGATGCAAAATAATGGAAAACAAAAAACATTTCAAAGTACAAAACACAAAAACACTAACTAACTAACTAATGCTCACACACAAAAACACAACCCCAATCCTCATGGTGAAGCCACCCTGGTGACTCCACCCTCCTCATCATGTTGCTGCCTCACAACACCAGCCACCCTACACCTGCTGGTGCTGCCAGGCCACTGACCCAGGGCCATTAAAGTAGGAGCAGTATGCATCTCTGCTGTTCTAGGCATCCTGCAGAGTCCGACCCTGGCTCAGCGGCTGGAGTGGCGCCACACCATGGTCAGTAGCACGCCAATCCCCGAGATGGACCTCCCCTGTTGTGGGGTCCACTGAATCCACAATAACTTGCCGGCGTGTATGATGACGATCCCTACGACGCAGGAAGTTATGCAGCACACAGCAGGCAGCACTACCATATCAATAGATTCCAGTTTTCAGTGTATGAAAAACCCGGAATGTATTGCCATGATCCCGAACGCATTTTCAACCACACAGCTGGCCCGTTGATAGCCGTTATTGAAAATGCGCTGCTCAGAAGTAAGCATCCTCTGGGGATATGGCCAATGGATAGGTGTGCCTGAAGTGGGAAGGTTTCATCCCCCACAAACACAAAGTTGAGATGATTGGTTGTCTCATCATTTGAGGGCAAGGGTCAGCCCCCCTGACCTTAGGTCTTGGGCAAGGAGCAGTATGCAAACACACCCCCATCTGAGATATGCCCGTTCATTCCAACGTCCATGTAGAGGAACTCATAGTTCGCAGTCCACCAGGGCCATGAGGACCACACTACAATATACTTTGGAATTGTAAAACAAAGACACTGAGTTTGGGGTTTTAGTGATCCTCACGTGCTTACCATCCAATGCACCTCCGCAGTTTGGAAATTGCCAGCGGTCCTGAAACCCTCTGGCAACATCCATCCATTGAGGGGGTTGTTGGAAACTGCATATAGGATGGCAGCAAACTACTCCAGATGGCCTCATACGTCTAGGGGATCAGGCGGCTCAGCAGGGACAGTGATACACGTGAAGTATATTGCAGGTCGGTCCTTGAACGACTGTTTGCCAAGAACCTCAAAGTTACAGCCAAACGCTCCTCAAGTGTTCACAGCTCGACGCATCACAGTGTCCTGTCGGGCTATCAATGGCCTTATGCTTCCAACAGGAATGTGAAAGAGTCATCGGACATACGGAGGTAGTTCCTGAAATCATGCGGACTCCGATCCTCCAGCTCACGGACCAGCCGCATGTGGCTCTGGGTGTCCCGGTGCAGAAGCCAAACCGGAGCCCACACATGCCGTGGTCTGCGAGCCCGCAACCTCTCATATCTATCCTCCAGCCACAATTCCTCTTGCACCAAGGCAAGAGCCACGATAGCATCTCCATCATGGGTCCATGAACATCTCACGTACCAACCCCTGCAAATGTGAGGAAAAGAAACATCACTACAAGAACGTTCATCACACATCATCTACACACACCATCTCCTTCCCTATCCTTCCTATACATCTCCTGCCCACTTTACCACAGCCTAACCAAATTTGATCACCAGGCCACACACATACATATAGAGCACCATTCAAGGCCAAACAAAACATTGCAGTGGCTGACAACCAAACCTGGTCACTCTACACCCCTGGCCCTCCTGTACAAATACATCTCCCTTGTCAAATGCAACACATCATGAGCATAAGGCCATATACGTGGCCATAATGTTGACGTCTGACCACAAGGCGTGGCCAAAGAGATAGGTCACATTAATCAAATCATGGTTGTTACCAACTCTTACAATTACATTATACAGTACCCCAGCCTTTGTGTCTTATTCACAAAATATCACCCACGCAGCAGACTATTGAATATTCATCATGTCCAAGAGACATCCCTGATGTGTTTTGAACGCCGGATCTTCAGAGACAGACATTCGCAGAAGCCACATGCCCTACCCCACATCTGAGTTTGGCCTTAAAAGTCCCATTGTGTGTGGTAAAAGACATGTGTACAATTCAGTACAATTCAGATGATCCCCGCAACTAAAGACTCACGCATCCTTCAAACATGATCCTGTATGGCAAAGGCAAATGGCTTGTGAATGGGATAGGGTTTTTGTTGACAAAAGACTCATGCATCCATTTTCCAGTACACAATATAAAAAAAAAATAAATTTAAAAGTAATTACATACCCCACCACTTGGGCGTGAGCTACACTACACAATAACGATCCATGAATGGTAAGGTCCTCTAAACGCAACATAGCCATATCACAGTTCATGTTTGCACATCAGTACTTACTTAATGACTCTGGGCAGCAAGGTGGGCTACCTCGGTCGTGAGCGCTTTTTATATGGTAACCAACCAATCAGACAGCAGCGGCGTCTTGTAATCGACGTAGCCGCCTGGGCGTACGCAGGTGCGACCAATGATTATGCGCCATTGCGCTTTTTTGATTGGTCATGTTTGTGTTTAAATATGGACGTGCTGGGCGCCACCCATGCTGTGACTTCAATGTGCATTGTGCTAGTAGCGTCTCATCACAAGAACTCTGTTGGACAGACGGTAAGTGGGGGGACATGCTATTGGGCATTCCTGTACGTTAGTTTCCATTAGTTTCTGTGTGCTGCAGACCCATATGTTGGCGATGTTTGGGCGCCTTATGTACAACTTCATGCAGCGTCCTGTAGAAGTGTATTTAGCGACGTGTACGCATCGTAACTACACTCCGTGTCCTGTAGCACACATATTGTTCAGGGAGATCCTTGGCAGGACAATGTGTACTACAGCACTATGGTTATACATAAATATGTGTGTATCTCATGAGTGTGTGTTTTAATGTAGTTTGTAAGCCCAGCGGAGTTGGAGCTGTACAATGTACCCATCTGCGTCACTAATTCACAACGCGTAGGGTGATTGTAGTGCATGGCCCATGCCACCCATGGACGGTGTATATGGACAAATCTGAGGTGCCATGTGCCCCTATACTCTACACAGTGCAGAGGAATAAACGCGGATGACATAGCTTGCGCTATTGAATGCGCGCGTAATTGGACTGATGTAGTGGATGGTTGTGTAGGTGAAGATGTGTGTGGTGCTGAAGTGACAGCTCTTCAAATATGGTGCCCTGTGAAGTGACAGCCAATGGAAACACAGTAGCCACCACCAATCATCGCTGATGGGGCGCGGACTCCAGCAACGCTGTGGCACGCCTACGGGAAATCAATAGGCGACGCTGATTCCATTACTATCACCCTTCACACGCCAAAAGCCGGGAATGTCACCTTCATGATTGTCTCTGATTTTGGTGCAGTGCACTGAAATCGGAACCAGGCGACAGGTTTTTTATCGCCGCCAAATTCCCAAATTACACGCCGCAACTGGGAGTCAATTTGACGGCGATGGTGCCAGGGCGACATATCACCTGACAGATTCCTCACTGCGGTCGGCATGTAAAGGTACCCTTAGGTCAATTAGGGTTATCATAAATATTAATATTTGAAAAATGCCAAAATAATGAGACTGGGAGAATGTTTTAAGGCATTTTTATTATTTTCTGCATTGTCACAAGTTTACATGCATTTTATTAATATTTGGTACCACTGCCCTAAAACGGTATGACTTGGGTCACACATTTTGGATATCCTTCCACAAGCTTCTCACAATATTTGGTAAGAATTTGGGCCCATTCCTCCTGACAGAACTGGTGTAACTGAGCCATGTTTGTAGGTCGCCTGCCTTTTCAGTTTGCCCAGAAATTTTCAATAGGATTGAGATCAGGGCTTTGTGATGGCCACTCCAAAACATTGACTTTGTTATCCTAAAGCCACTTTGTAACCAGTTTGGCAGTATGCTTAGGGTTATTGTTCACTTTGAAGACCCATTTCCACCCAAGTTTAACTTCCTGGCCGATGTCCTGAAATATTGCTTCAGTATTGCCACATAATCTACTGTACTTTCCTCATGTATTGTATATGTGTAGGGAAAGGTAGTGATAGTGTAGGGCCTTAGATTCAGGTGACAGGTTCCCTTTAAGCTCTCTCGTTCTTCCACAGTGTATCATTAAAGAAAGGGAGGTAGAAGGCATGGACAAGGAAAACTAATGTGACAAGCAAATTCAGCCACTAGATGGAATCTGTGTACTCTACCTAGATGGAATCTCTCACCATTTTGAGGTTTTTGAGTTATTATTATGAGCTTAAATTACTGTGTTCTCCCTACTACAACAATGCCACACACAAAGCTGCTTACTGCTGTGTCGGCACAGAGGGGTCAGAAGGAGGGTGGCATTTGGATTTGAAAGCATAGTTTTCACTGGAATTTATTTGAGTGGTAGGAACCATGATGCTTTATCAGAGTCTTTGTTCTACCAATATTATTGAAACCCCCTATCTTTTAATGACAGATAAATGGACCTGAGTGGGGGTTGGTTTTTGTGCAGGATTAGTTAGGGGCTTTTTTTTGTAACCTTTTGGGGTAAATTAAATTTTTTGATTACTTCTAGTGAGTCTGGGGTTACATTCTTGTGTTTTTATGATGAATAGTAACTTTTGGGGTTTCCATGTAAATTCTCCAAAACGCAATTCAGATGAAACCCCCGATGTAACCGCTGACTTTAATGAGGCAAATCAAGGTACTGTGGATTCCATTTGGTGTCTGATCCAGTGGTATCCATCTTTTTAGGCATGTACAGACTTGTGATCATCCATACTTGTGCTGTAAAAAGATACCTAAGATAATGGCACACCCTCGAATCAGAGAACAGACAGAGCCTGAAGTGACTCCATTTGGCTCATTATAGTGAGTGGTTCCATCTGAATTACAGTTTTTGGAATTCACACGGAAACCCATTCATAAACACTCAGCGGAGAACACAGGACAAATGTGAACCAACTTATCCCAAATCTTTGGAGGTAGAATAAGTTGATAGACAAGAATAGTTCTTATTCTTTGGTCTGTACGATTACAGAACACCAAATTTATATATATTTTTCCTGCTATCACACAGTAAAAATGTATTTTTTATTCAATAATAAATAGTTTTTTGATCGCCATATTCTCAGAGCTGTAACTTTTTTAGTTTTTGGCAAAGATATATGCTGGGTTATTTTTTCTATGAGAAGTTGAAGATTCATTTAGCACAATTTTGGGGCACATAACATTTTTTGATTGTTTTTTATTGATTTTTCAGATGAAGAATGAACAAAAAACAGCCGTTCAGTGATTGTTTTAATTTATTTTTGTGCATTCACCTTGTGGTAAAAATGATAAGACCAATTTACTATTTGGGTCAGTAAAATTATAGTAATATCTAATTCATATTTATTATGCTTTGTCTCTTTTTCTCACTAAAAACAATATTTTATAAAAATTAATTGTTTTTTCCATTGTTATAATCTGAATGTGCAACTTTTTTTTATCTTTTTAGCGATTGAACCATATATGGGCTTTCTTTTGTGGGACAATTGATGTTTTCATTTATATAATTTTTTTTATACATATGACATTTTAATTGTTTTTTACTACATTTTTTGAATGTAAGAATGATGAAATAGCATTTTTGGCATATTTTTTTATAATGTTCACCGTACAGAATAATGAACATGATAGTTTTCTAGTTTGGGGTTCCAAATGCTGCAATACCAATTATTGGCATTTTTTTTGTTTATTTTTGTTTTAACACAAAGCTTTATTTTTGGTGGTGAAACATGTTCTTTTCGTGTGCGCTTTTGTAGTGTTTTTTTATTGTCTTACATATTTTACTACTCTTTTTTCTACTTTTTCACTAGTACCACTATGAGAATAAATATTTTTTCATTTGCTTCTTGGTCTACTGCCGATGACCTCAAGGTAGCATGGCAACAGTCGGCAGCTTAATTACGATCGAGTAAGGGCCGCTTCACACTGCAGGCGTGATCCGGTCCTGGTCTGTCCGGGAGGACCCTGACAGCCGCGACTGGATCAGCACACAGGACTGGGGGGATTATGCCCTCCGGTCCGGTGTGCAGTGCACGCAGCTGCAGCCGCTGACAGGTCTCAGGACACCGCAGTGCACTGCACACGGACCGAGGGCATAATATCCCCCCAGTCCTCTGTGCTGATCCAGTCCGCCGCTGTCAGGTCCTCCCAGACAGCCCGGCAGGGATCATACCGCAGTGTGAAGCGGCCCTGAGATTGATGCTGTTAAAGGGGGTACTTTAAGCCCCTTTTAACCACTTAGATATCACTGTCTTGAGTGATGGGTTAATAAATCCAATTAGTTCTAAAACAGGTTGATGCCAATGCCTATGTAAGTCAACTGTCCTATACAGCTTTCGCCCACCAGAATATCACCCATGGCGGGACACTATTCACTTATTTTTCACCGCACTGAGGAATAAGGCCTCTTAACTGCTGCTGTTAAATGTACAATGGTCAGTAAGGGTTAAGTCTCAGTGCAGTAACAAAATAAAAATAAAGCAAATATGTTTGGGGCCCCATTTGTGAAGCAATATTGAAGGGCAGCTCCAATTTTGATGAAGCCAGCCCTTCCATGCAACTATATTAGTGATCACAAACCTATGTATACCTAGCTGTTTCAAAACTTGCAGCATCACTCACATTGGCCTCACAACCTACGGCTTTCTGGGCATGATAGGAACTGTAGTTATGAAACAGCTGTAGCACCACACGTTGGAGAGTACTGCAGTACAGGGTCAGTCTGCTGTCAATTTTGGAGAAATTATGCAGCTTCCAACAGAGTTAATAAGTGATCCCTCCAGATTACCTTCACAAAACAACATGTATTATTTTAGTTTAAATATTCCACATCCCATTAGTAGCAAAAAATATATATCCTTCCTAAAGCATCCAGCATTTTGATAAATTGTATTAGCTTTAATAATATTCTTAGAAAACAGACATTTATAGCTGGCACTGAATATCTTGTAACACTGGTGCATTGCAATACTTTTTTTTATTAATATTATCATTATTAATGTTTTCATATTCTAAATAAATTATGACACTTTTTTCGAGGTGGCAATATTGGTCAGGAAATAACACTATGGTTGTGGATTCTAAAGTTAATACATCACGGGTAATTTCAGCAACAGATGTGACACCATAAAATCCCATCTGACTCATCTACATCTGTTTTTCAACCTTTGTCTGTCTAATACCATCCATCAATTGGTACTTTCTATATGGAGATTTCTTTGTGCCTAGCAAAACATTTTTTATTTTAATTTTTTCTTAAATACAATGTATTTTTATCCTTATTAAAAAAATAAATAACTTTTTTAATGTGAATTTTCTGATATCTGTAATTATTGATTACACATGGTCTAAGATTGCACATAGTCTAAAATGTTAGCTCTTGAAAATCTCTGTCCACAGATTTCCTGTTGAGAGCAATTTCAGACAGTCCTGGAGTTAATTAAGGCAAAGATTTCATGGGCTCTATGCACAGATCTGCCACAGAGTTTTAATTGCTCCACAGGGACAGATCAAGCTACTCATTATTCAGTTATTGTTATAGAGATGCGCTGCATCTGATTCTTTATATTGGTTCAGGAAGACAGGTGAGGAAAGAATACTGCACAATGGGACATACCTGAGGCGGGCAAGGAGAAAACTGACTAGGAAAACAAAATGATGTTGCTTGGTAAAAGAAATATCCTAATACTGTCTTCATTGAAATATCAATGCAACTACACATTAAAGAAAGAGGAACACTAATGTATTATACTATTTGCTTAAATCGTAAGTGTAAAGACTAATTAGGTTAAAGAGTTTGTCCATGAACAAAGGAAATTTTAATTAATAGATCTTGAAAAAATAATAACTTCCAAAACTGGATGTCTTTAAAATATGTTTCTGTGCTGAGATCATCTTAAAGACTAGATTGTCTTATTTGTTGTGTCCAATCATGCAAAGCTGGTCCAGTCTTGGTTGACACATAGGCCAGGGGAAGAAAAATAGAAGAATATATAGATGAAAAATAGTGTCTAGCGGCAGCTTCTGTCTGCGAGGTAACACATTTCCCTTCTTATTTTTATCACAGGAAGAGATATTTATTTCATGTCTCCAGAGCTTTTGTCTCTTCGTACATGAAGCCAGTGATGTTGGAGCTCCAGTGGCCACTGAGCTTATTTGTCACTGACTGTATTCAAAGGGCTGAGACATGGTAGAAACAGTTGATCCAGTGATAAAACATGCAGGAAAATGTGTTAAGTTACTGAAAGAAACAGATATGAACATCTGCTGTGTCATCTGGACACACACTTATCATAAGTGACTTATGCTTCCTCCCTGGCCAGAAGCTGTGGTATACACCGACCAGCAGTTGTTCATGGTTGGACCTTCTTTTAAGATTGTACATTTATTAAATTATCTAAGCACATGAACATCCAAATGTTGAAGTAATTACAATTCCGAGATTTATTAATTAATATGTAATGTGCTAATGGAACAACCCCTCCAAATCATGGAGTAAGCCCAGGCTGGTACATATCAAGATGGAAAGTATTAATTGTCATTATTCTATCAAATTAGACGGGATCACTCGGAATCATATCCAAAAGGATTTTTAATCTTCTGTGATATGAATTAAACGTTTGGAGAATACTTTGCCATAAAATTTAAAGCATTTTAGACTAATATTTGCTCTGCTGTACGACAGTACCTTGGGTTTATTAAAGATCTGATTCTAAGAGAATGCTCTCCACATAGAACAATTTCCTTTTCCCTTTTAAATTGTATTGCATACATCTGTAATCAGGACACAAAGGCTATATGAGAAATAAATGTACCTGTTGGGAAAACACACTAAAAACTATAATTGGCCTTGTTCACACATACCTGCGTTTTTGGCACTCTCTGCGTTTTTTTGCAGTTTTTCAAAAACGCAGGTGCGTTAACGCAGGGTACATTTGAGTGTACATGCGTTTTTCAGCTCCACTTGCGTTTTTTTCCCTCAGTCCAAAAAATGCTGCATGCAGCGTTTTTTGGGTGCTGGAAAAAAACGCAGGGGTTGTTTCCAAAAACGCATGCATTTTTTTAACATATAGGCACCTGCGTTAACGCATGCGTTTCCCATAGGGCCCCATGTTAAAAAAAACGCATGCGTTTCTATAACATGGGGCCCTATGGGAAACGCATGCGTTTTTAAATGGCACATTTATGCACCCTGCGTTAACGCTTGCATTTTTGCATGCGTTTTTGCTGAAAAAATGACAAAGTCAAAAAAGGATTCTAATCCTTTCAGACACACAAGGGACATTTTTTAGCACTCTTAAAAAAAGGCATGTGGTTTTAGGAGTGCTAAAAAATATGCAAATTGTGTGTGAACAAGGCCATTGTCTATCTACAAGTACAGTATATGATTCTTAGTGGTCCGACCAATACTACCTCTGACCATCTGAAACAGAAGCACACAAAGGCTTTCCTGCACCTGGAGCAAAGATTCAGTTTTGCCCCCTTCCTTTCCTCCCTCTTAAGCTTGATAGAGGAGTATACAATATGGGCGTGCACTGTTCGAGCAAAAATTATACAGCACACTGACCAATATTAGGGTAGGGTCACATTGGAAACCTAAATTGCATTCACCGCATCCGGATCCGGATGCGGTGAACGCAATGGCGGGCACACACATTTTTTTCAAAACTGTGTGCTGAATACCGCACTGCGTTCACCGGATGGCTCAGGATGTGTAATCCCTGAGCCATCCGGTAACTGCATAGCTTGCGGTTCCCGATCTGGCAAGTTAATAAAGAGTTAAAATAGCTGACCTAAATGACTTTTTGAGGTCTGTAGGGGGCTTAGACCCCCCTACAGACCGGCCGGCGACTTCTATAGTGTTCTTCTACAATTTCTCAATGGTCACAGGCTCTTCGGAGCCCGTGCATGTAAACCAAAGGGGCCCCCCCCGTATCACTATACTGGGGTGCATAGACCCCTGTATTACAAATAAGCTGTATTGATGTCTAGTAACGGTTAAATGTGTACATTTGCATTGTAAGTATATACTTACAACATTCTTTCGTACATAGTTAGCCACGCCCCTTTAACGACGTCCCCGCCCTCACAAGACTGGATTACGGCCAGAGGGGGCGGGCATCAAGAAGGAGCGGGCGGAGGCTGCTGCACACAGCCCCGCCCATGGATTTCCTTCACTCTGCCTACGAAAGAATGTTGTAAGTATATACTTACAATGCAAATGTACACATTTAACCGTTACTAGACATCAATACAGCTTATTTGCAATACAGGGGTCTATGCACCCCAGTATAGTGATACGGGGGGGCCCCTTTGGTTTACATGCACGGGCTCCGAAGAGCCTGTGACCATTGAGAAATTGTAGAACACTATAGAAGTCGCCGGCCGGTCTGTAGGGGGGTCTAAGCCCCCCTACAGACCTCAAAAAGTCATTTAGGTCAGCTATTTTAACTCTTTATTAACTTGCCAGATCGGGAACCGCAAGCTATGCAGTTACCGGATGGCTCAGGATTACACATCCTGAGCCATCCGGTGACCGCAGTGCGGTCCCGGTAAACGCTGCGAAAACTGCTGCCTGCATGATTTTAAACGCAGGCAGCAGTGCCGGATCCGGCCACCGGATGGCTTGTGAAGCCATCCGGTGTTTTGCATAGGCTTCTATCAGGAGCCTTTCCTGGTCCGGTTTTGAGCTTTTTTAAAGCTCAAAACCGGATCAGGATTTTAAACAAAAAACGCCGATGTGACCCTGGCCTTATTCAGTAGAATTGTACAGATGACAGTTTTTTTCACACTGACTGAGTGTGCATGCGAAAAACATAGCAGCATGCACAATTCTATTCTAAGGCCCCTTTCACATCTAATGCAGGGCTGCGTTTTGCTTCATTTGCGTTTCTATGCATTTTTACCGCTAAAAAAAGCATCAAAACGCTTGTGTTTTTGCCTCCATTGAATTCAATGGAAAACTCATTAAAAACGCATATGCGTTTTCAAAAATGCAAAACGCATGCATTTTTCAAACACAGCCCTAGATGCAGCAGCCCACATTTTTGGCTACGTTTGCAAAAACGCATGCATTTTGTGTTTTCCATTGAATTCAATGGGGGCAAAAACAAATGCATTTTGATGCGTTTTTAGTGTTAAAAACGCATAGATACGCAAATGAAGCAAAACGCAGACCAGGCTTAGATGAGAAGGGGCCTAAGTCTTGGACGAGAATCACATATTTAAGTATAGGGGTGTACAAAGAAAATGAATTCCACATAGAACATGCATTTGGCACACTCAGCTTTTATATTTTCATTATTAAGGCTACTTTCATATGTTTAGTTTTTGCTCAGTTTTTCACATCAATTTTTGAAACCCAAAACCAGGAATGGATGAAAAATACAGAAGTATTGATGTCTTTCTATTTGGCCAAGTTCACGCTTTGAGTATTTGGTCAGTATTTTACATCAGTATTTACAAGCCAAACCCAAGAGTCGAACAATCAGAGGTAAAGTACAATAGAAACACGTCACCACTTCTTTATTTTTCATCCACTCCTGGTTTTGATTTGCAAAAATTGATGTCAAAAACTGAACAAAAACTGAACATGTGAACCTGTCAAGCTGGGAAAACCACTCTCAAGCGATGTATAGGCAAATTTTGGCTCCTTCGAAAAAGAATTGTAAGGCTAGGGTAACACTAGCACCAATCATCCGCCAAAAGGATACTTTTTTTTATCTTTAAATTTCTGTAAGCGGATGCGTTAACGCACCCCATAGATTCCAATACAGAAAACGCATAGCCAAATTGCTATGCGTTTGGCACAATGCTTTTTTTGTAACGCACATCATAACGTGGTCTGCAGCGTTTTATGGGCCGTTTGGGAAACGGATGCATTATTGTAACATTGGAGTCTATGGCAAATGCATCCGTTAATGCATGGTACATACATGTACCATGTGTTAATGCATGCGTCAAAAATGTGCACACATGTCATGTGAATGCCAGGGAAAAAAAAACATCCTTTTAATGCATCCTTTTAATGGATGGCACTACTCAAATGTGACCCTAGCCTAATTGGACACCTTAATCCCATCCTACCATAACCCAACTCCTTTTCCTCTGCGAATGATAGATCTTACATTTCAACTCTTTGGCCTGTGTGGTGATGTACACTTGAACACTGTAGTTATGCCATATCCTATCCCTTTTATGCACTGTTTGCCTTAAAATATTGCTTTGCTCATTTGGCGACTTATAGCTCACTCAAATTAATAATTTGTACTTGATGATAAGTTTGTACCTTACTTTTGTTGACTCATGTTTTAGCTCAATGTATTTCCCCTCCCTTTTCCTTTTTTTCCCCTTTGCCCTCCTGCAACCCCCCAACTAAGTACTTTACTCCACCCACACCGTTTCCCTTCCCAAGCCCCTCCTCCTTCTCCTACCATGTTTCCATCACTTCCCCACTTCTTCCCCTTTTCGCTTTCCCTCATCCCTCCTCCCTTTTTACTTTCCTTACGCCCACCTGGTAAAAGTTTTATTTGTTTTATATACCCGCTGTATGTAACTCATTCCTTATCCTGGTAAATAAAGAATTTAAAAAAATGAACATATGAATGTAGCCAAAGCTTGGAAACTGCATTTTATCATACATGCATTGCACACAGATGGACATGGACATCACATGGATGTGAAAAAATAGATACATGGAGGGAATAGAGATAACATTATGATTGAAAATCAGATTAAAATAGGCTGTTTTCTGGATGAATTTAGAAAATTCTGTATATGCTCTTTTGGCCCTGCCTTAACCCCATCACTGCTGAGCCTTTTTTGACCCTAATTACCAGGCCATTTTTTTGCAATTTTGACCAGGGTCACTTTATGAGGTAATACCTCTGGAACACTTCAACTGATCCCAGTGATTCAGAATTTTTTTTTTCATGACATATTGTACTTAAAGGGATCCTGTCACCTCCAAAACACCTCCTAAGCTATCAAAACGTGTCCCTGCAGCATCCATTCACTATTCTCACACTCCTTTTGTCTCCTAAAAGCATCCTGTGAAAGTGCATAAAAACGTTTTAATACTTACTCATTAGTGATTATAATTAGCAGGGGCCATATTTTTTAGTCACCAGGGGGTGTTGTTTTGCAGCCTCGAGGATCCAGCCTCTCTCTGTCTGTGCTGCTGTGAAACTGAAACTGAAGGCAGGACTAATGATTTGCATTCTGTGAGTGATAGAGAGGGGGAGGGCAATGCCTGCACATCACAGCACAACACACAGAGACAGGGTGGATCCCTGGAGCTGCAAAACAGCCCGCCTTGGTGACTAAAGAATATAGTCACTGCTAATTATAATCACTAATGAGTGAGTATTAAAACGTTTTTATGCACTTTCACAGGATGCTTTTAGGAGACAAAAGAAGTGTGAGATTAGTGATGGGATGCTGCAGGGACATGTTTTGCTAGCTTAGGAGGCGTTTTGGAGGTGACAGGATCCCTTTAATGATAGTGGTAAATTTATATTGTTTACGTTTATTTGTTAGAAAATCAAAAATTTGGCAAAATGTTGCAATTTTCACATTTTTCATTTTTATGCACTTAAACCAGAGAGTTATGTCACTTGAAATAGTTACTAAATAACATTTCCCACATGTCTACATTACATCAGCACAATTTTTGAAACATAATTTTTTTGGTTATTAAGTTAGAAGGGTTCAAAGTTTATCAGCAATTCTCATTTTTACATCAAAATTTACAAAACTATATTTTTAGGAACCACATCACATTTGAAATCTATATGACTAAAAATACCAAAAAGTGACACCATTCCAAAAACTGCACCCCTCAAGACCACATTCAAGAAGATTATTGACCCTTCAGATGCTTCACAGGAACTAAGCAATGTGGAACAAAAAAGTTAATATTTACTTTTTACAACAAAATGTTACTTTAGCCTCAAATATTGAATTTTTACAAGGGTAACAGCAGAAAGTGGACTACCAAAATGTATTATGCAATTTCTCCCAAGTATGTCGATATCCCACATATAGTAAAAAACCACTGTGTGGGCACATTGCAGGGTTCGGAAGGGAAGTAACATTTGACACATCAAGCTAAATATTAGCTGGAATCATAAGCAGATACCATGTTGCGTTTGGAGAGCCCCCTGATATGCCTAAACAGTGGAAACCCCCCAAAAGTGACCCAATTTTGGAAACTACACCCTTCATGGAATGTATCTAAATGTGTGGTGAGACCTTTGACCCCTCAGGTGCTTCATGCATTGAGCCATGAAAACAAAAAAAACTTTTTTCCCACAAAAATGTATTTTTAAACTCAATTTTTTAATTTTAACAGGGACAAGCGGATAAATTGGATCCTAAAATTTCTTGGGCAATTGTTACCGAGTAAATTGATACCTCATAAGTGGCAGAAAACCACAGTGCTCAAAAGGGAAGGAGCGACATTTAATGTTTACCTGGATTGTAAACAAAAATACAGCGGAAACCCTTTTTTTAATTATTTCCAGAAATAATTTTAAAAAATGATGTGGAGCCTTGCTGTATTTTTGGTTGCTGGTCAGGTACAACGATGCAGCTACAAACTTCCACCCATCCCCAGTTACCTAGCTGTACTTGGTAGGCAGCGAAAATACAGCAAAACCCAACATCTTGAAATGGGCTTTGCCGTATTTTTGGTTTCCAACCAGGTATAACTAGGCAGCTGCTGGCTGGAATCCTCAGCGTGGAGAGGCCCAAGCATTCTAGGCTCCCCACAATGAATTGCAGCCACCCCAGAAAATGGGGCATTCATTGGAGTGCGATTTTCTGGTGCTGTACCCAGACTCTTCCAGTTGTCCTGGTGCCTGTGGCAAACTGGGTAATAAAGAAGTTAATGCCAGTTTTATATTGGCAGCTGGTACTAAGCCTGAGGTTCATATTGTCGGGCCAATGTTAGACCCAGCCACTACGATCCATTAAGTAAATAGTAAATAATACGCAAGATATAGAGAACAATAATTTTATTATAACAAAAAACAAACACATATCTTGATTTTATCTTTATTTCTTCCACTTACCATCCAACGATAATCCACAATGATGGTGCCACATCGCTTGGTCACCTCTGCTACATCCAGAGTCTGCAGCAAGGAATCAAGTGTCCTCTTGCTGCAGTCTCTGGGGTCACACTAATGCTGCACTGTGTGGCAATGATCTGCCATACAGTGCAGCTCTCAGTGCTGCAGACCCAAGTCCTATAGATCACATGATCTTTGAGGCTTTGGTCAAGTGACTGGATGTCATCATGGCAACAACTGGTTGCCATGGCAACATCCCGTCACCTTTACGGAGGCAAAGATCAGTGTGCGGACTTGATTAGGTAAGACAGCAGCGTGCGCTCCCTCTCCCTGCACCATGCACTCTAACTGCTGCGATGAGTACAGATTGCAGCAGTTAGATGGTGATCCAGCCAGGGACACACGCTGATCATCTCTGGCTGTGCAGGGGAAAAGGCTGAAGAGGAGCGCTGACAGGTGGATCATGCCTCCGCTAATGTTAAACCCAGCCATTAAGAATTTCAAGTAAATAGTAAACAGGACACAACTCAGAGAGAAAACATTTTATTAGAAATAAAAACAAAGACATTTAGTGACTCCATCTTTACCCCTTAGTTATACCCGTCCTTGTTCCTCTGTAACATCTTCATTGGAGGCTATGGTGAATAATACAGTATTCTGTCAATACAGCCTCCAGTCACTAAATGAATGAGCTGCAAGCTCTGTCCATAAGCAGACTTGCTGATGTCACCTGAGGACAGCTCAGGTATCCATTGTACTCACTATGATTAGCAGCCACCATGGTTACTTGACCGGTGACCTCAGAGAGTCACTGCACTCCTGGAGCAGAGCTGGCAGTGAGTGACATGCGCAGCAGCTCATTTGGTCACCATTGTAATCAAGTCAGAGGACCAGATCAGCTGACACGATCTGGTCACGTGACGCAATTGCTAAAGTGATCAGATTAGCTGACCGTGCATATCACTCATCACCAGCGTGGATACAGAAGTGAGAGGAGACGCTGGAATATGGGCCAAAGCAATCAAGCAACAGAAACTGCTAAGTAAGATGATCTGTCTTTGCCTGTCTGTGTTTGGCAGCTTTCAGACACATTTGAAGGTGTTTTCCATGTGTTTAAAGTTGCCTGCCATTGTTTTTAATGGTGTTCGGCGAACATGTCAGCGAACACCCTGCATTCAGCGGACAAATCCGAATGCGAACAGTAAGTTGTCCGCTCATCTCCACTGCTTAACAGTCACTTCATTTTACGGGAGAAACTGTTTCACCCGCAAAATAATCACTACAATTACAATATGTTTTATGGCTGACATACAGTGGGTAGGAAAGTATTGAGACCCCCTTTAAATGTTTTACTCTTTGTATCATTGCAGCAATTAGGTAAATTCCAAAAAGTTCTTTTTTTTCTCACTAATGTACACTCTGCATCCCATCTTCACTTCAAAATAGCATAAATGTAGAAATTTTTGCAGATGTATTAAAAAGAAAAACTGAACTATCACACGGTCATAAGTATTCAAACCCTTTGCTCAGACACTCTTATTTAAGTTACATGCTGTCCATTTCCTTGCGATCCCCCTTGAGATGGTTCTACTCCTACTTTGGAGTCCAGCTGTTTTAATTAAATTGATAGGACTTAATTTGGAAAGGCATCTGCAAACAAACAGTTGCTTTGCATTGCCAAAAAGGTATATTTTTATTTCATCTGTCCACAGAACCATTTTGCAAAGGATTGTGGTTTGTCAAGGTACTCTTCGGCAAAGATCAGATCTGTTTATTGTCTTTTTACCACATTAAAGTGTCATTAAAGTAAATAAGATTTCTGAAGTGTCACTAAAGTTCATATTTAAACCTTCAAAGCATTTTTTTCAAATCTGCAGCATATAATGCAAGTAAAATGCAGTAAAAAGAAAGCTGATCTACCGGGATTTTTTCAGCGTAAAAATAAAGACAAACAACTAGAATATGTGGTTGCATAAATATGCACATGTTTAAACTAATACTTTTTTTAAATAACCTTTAAATGTATGAAATCATTCAATTTTATTGAGTAGTAGTCTATCGGCATGACATTTCTACAACTGACAATCTTTGTCCACTCCTCCTTGGAGTAGCTGTTCAAATCTGTCAGATTGTGTGGGTGTCTCCCTTGTATAGCCTCCTCCAGGTGAACCTACAAGTTTTCAATTAAATTCAGGTCTGAATGCTTGTTACTCCAAACTGTTGATCTTTTTCATAGAAGCCATTTTTTTGTTGATTTGGAGGTGTGGTTAGCATCATTGTTGTACTACTGAAAGGCGAGAATAGGACAGAAGGTTTCGTTGCAAATTTGACAGATATTTGTAACTATCTATCTTGCCACAGAAAGAGAAATTGTTCTCACATGAATTACACAACTAGTACTTACAAGAAATTCCTGCAGCTCCTTTAATGTTGCTATAGACTTCTTGCCAAACTCTTGGACCAATTTTCTTCTTATATTTGAATACATTTTTGAAGGTTGTCCAGTTCTAGGTAATGTAATTGCTGTCTCAAATTCAAAAAACCTAGTGAAGACACAATGCATTGTGTCCCATGGTAGTTAAAATGCCTTGGAATTTTTTTGCACCCTTCCACTGATTGATACGTTTTTAAAAATGAGATCCCCTTGCTGTTTTTCTTAGCTGTTTATAGACCATGGCTTTTAAAAAAAAATGCAGCTTAAACAAGTCAGAAAAGTCCTGTTTAAATAGTAAAACTTTATATGGGGTTAACCAGAGTCACCTTAAATGACGGCAGCAGTGTCTGACTACTATGTAACATGAGTTTAATTATAAATATGATTGTCTAATTTAGAACATAATCATATTCTCAGTTAAAAGAGGGTGTTAACAGATATGCAACTGCATTTTTTTAGCTTTGCTATTTTTAATTTTGACCTCTAAATGATTTCAATTTGTTCCTCAATGTATTTGTACAAATTATGGGTAACATAAAAGGTAGAAAAAGTTCTAAGCTTACTCTTCTTGGTATGTTTTTTTACATGACAAAAACCTGGCATTTTAACACGTGTTCAGATTTGTATATCCATTGTATGTAGATATGTATGTCTGTTAGCTTAAAATGGCTGTATAGGTTTTCAGTGCACAAGTAGCATGACCATCAAGTATTTTCCATATATCTTTGTCTTTTCTTTCTTTATTGACTGCTCTGGCTTTACAGGAGTAGGGAAGTGTGAAGACTCATGAACAACAAGTGGGTGTAAAAGGGCAAAGCATTGCTTGGCCACTGTATGGGTGAATCAAGCACTTTTGTTTGGTTTGAACTAGTGATGAGTAAATATACTAATTACTATTCACTATTCTTACGGATAGTACGGTATTCTTGATACTCGTTATTCGGCGAGTTTTTTTAATTTTACTCGTCATGTTCGAGTGAGCTGAAAAGCATGTTTCTAGGGATGGGCGAGTCTACTCGCTAGGATTCGTTACTCGGCGAGTAGTAAGGGACTCGCAGGACTCGGTACTCGGCGAGTTTCCCAGCGATTACTCGCACAGTAACGAGTCCAATGCAAGTCAATGGCAATCCTAGTTTTGTCAGAGTTTACTTTTTCTCACTCGCTAGACTCGCTATATCACATCGCTATGTAGCTTGATTTTCCCCAAATCGTTTAAACAATCGCACTGCTTCACGGATACCCGCTGTCAGCAGCGAGTCTGAGCGAGTCTACGAATCCGAGTCCTGTATACTGTATTTGGGACTCGCGAATACAGAATCTGTTATGTTCCGACAAAGCTTCCGAGACAGCCTAGCGTGTTAGGTCAGAAAACTTGTGAAGATGGACAAGCATGTTAGCCAATCATATTCAGTAATGCCACAGCCATGTTGGTTATGGCAGGACTATGATTGGCTTCTGTCCATCGTGATGCTTATGTCGTGTATGAGAGGCGAGGCTGTATATAAGCCTTGCCACCACCATTTCCTCCACATTCCTGTGACGATCTGAGCTAGTGCAGGGTGAGGTAGATGCTGGAGCAGATCATAGGGAGTGTCAGCCAGTGTAGGGAAACTTCAAGATTCCTTATATTTAACCCAAACAGCTCTTCTGAGAGCTACCAGGAGGACAGAGGAGTACTGTGTAGAGGACTGTAGGCAGGCAGGTAGGCAGGGAGGAGCAGCCTTACAGTGCACACAGGACCGACCTCATAGCTTAGCTTACTCACTCAGTTTTCCTAATAGCTGAAGTCAGAGGCTTAGCTGAGGTACTATTTCTTATTTTTTTGCACCTGATAGATTTTGGGTCATAATAACCCCTTCAGCTTTATGTTCTCTGTGGCAGACCAGTGCTCTCCTACCTGCAAATAGCACGTACGCCACCTGCTTGTGCGACTACTTGTGCGTACTTAATTTTTGCAGGGACTAGTGTGCTGCTTCACTGCCAAGTGTTAGCACGCACTTAAGCTGCCAGCAGGTGACGCCTACAGCACCACCTAACTCCATCTCGGTGGCAAAAAACTGTTGCGAGTGGGGTTTCCAAAATGGCAATGCGAGCGCTTTCCGAGACACATCTGCGATTTGTAAATCGCACATTACTCGCTATTACTCACTTCCCCATTCATTAACATTGGACTCGCTAGACTCGCAACGAGTAGCGAGTCCCGGGCTCGGACTCGCTAGAGTCAAGCAATTCCGAGTAATTTAGGACTCGCCCATCACTACATGTTTCCTGACTGATTTTCAGTCAATAAACATGCTGAGATTGCTTGCCAGTCACAGTACACTGAGTGCAGAACTATTAGGCAAATGAGTATTTTGATCACATGATACTTTTTATACATGTTGTCCTACTCTAAGCTGTATAGGCTTGAGAGCCAACTACCAATTAAGTAAATCAGGTGATGTGCATCTCTGTAATGAGGAGGGGTGTGGTGTAATGATATCAACACCCTATATAAGGTGTGTTTAATTATTAGGCAAATGCCTTTCCTTTGGCAAAATGGGTCAGAAGAGAGATTTGAAAGGCTCTGAAAAGTCCAAAATTGTGAGATATCTTGGAGAGGGATGCAGCAGTCTTGAAATTGCCAAACTTTTGAAGCGAGGTCACTGAACAATCAAGTGTTTCATGGCAATAGCCAACAGGGTCACAAGAAGCGTGTTGGGCAAAAAAGGCGCAAAATAACTGCCCATGAATTGAGGAAAATCAAGTGTGAAGCTGCCAAGATGCCATTTGCCACCAGTTTTGCCATATTTCAGAGCTGCAACGTTACTGGAGTATCAAAAATCACAAGGTGTACTATACTCCGGGACATGGCCAAGGTAAGGAAGGCTGAAAAACGACCACCTTTGAACAAGAAACATAAGATAAAACGTCAAGATTGGGCCAAGAAATATCTTAAGACTGATTTTTCAAAGGTTTTATAATTATATAGAATGCTACATAATTACTTTGAGTTCCTTAATAAACACTGTTTTGCTAAAAAATTGACATAACTAGAGTAAATAAATCTCGTTTTTGGAATCAATATTTCAACCCCAAAATTCATAACATCTTTTATATGCAACCCCATCCTGCAGAATATCACGCCTCTCATTCCCTCTATATAAATTACTAGTCTAGAGTACATCACCCCTCTCAGATCCTCTATGCACGGCTCCAATCTAAAGTACATCACATCGCTCAGTCACTCTAAAGAACATAAGGGCTATTTGCGCTTGCATACATAGAGCACTGCTGCTGTTCCATGTACTGAGCTCTTCACTGTAACGCAAGATGTTCTGCCCCTGTCTTTGAAATCCTTTACAAGAATTGCTCCATTCTAGATGCAACTCTAAGGATTTCTAGTGCTACCGCCCAATACACAGGGCAAATCAGCTGATTATTGATTACAGAAGCATTCCATGTGTTAGGCTCTTGCAGAAGCAATCTTTTATTGTGAACCAAACTGACTCCTATGCACCCTCCCTTCCCTGACTGCTAACTGTGTCTTCCCTGCCCCAGGTAAGCCCCTGACTAAGACACCCAATGTCACTGAAAATAGTGGGTACCAAAGTCCCTTGTTTGAAATAGATGGCATATGCTCGACCACCTCTCTTTTAACTTCTTAGACATTAGGAGAATGACTATTTCTGTCAGTCCCTTGAAAATGAATAGTGGTCCACTACTGCTCTATTTGAGGACCTTTGCTCTTAGAATTGGTGGGCCCTCAGCATTTATACATATAATTTCTTTCCTGTACATAGGTGATTATTTTTACTTAGTGGGAAACCCGCTTAATAGCTTATTTGTGCATTAAACTAGAAAAAATAGATAATAGGCTAATGAGTTTTAAGCTCGGATATTAATGGAACAAATAATAATGAAAAGACTTAGGTGACCAAGGAGCAAATCACTGTAATCACAAAGAATGTCAAAATTGAGCAATAAATTAGATGGGCACCAGCTACCAGAGTCAAGCCAATAAGAGAAACTTAAAATTTGACATAAATGTGACATCAGAACACAAAATAAGTCAAACATACATGGGCAGGCAATATTTCAAGTGTAACCAACACAGTATTGGTGGAAAAATCCAACATGGCTGATCCTTTTGTTGCAAAAAAACATTAACCCAACCCAACAAGATCTGTCAATAAAAAATAATGTCCACTGCCAGCTTGAGACAACAGTGTATACAGTACATTTATGTAGTGTTGTACTATCTCTATGTTATCATTCTTGAAACACATTTACAAAGAAATACAGTAATTGTTCTCATTCATCATAGGTATTTCCCTTAATGAATTCTTACACAGGCAATTTCTCTTCTGTGGCATGGAAATCTAATAGCAGATTTTACCTCATGAGTATAGTATCATTACTTGCAATAAAACATTTAACAGAATCTTGATAGAACTGTATTCTGCAGCCCTTAGTTGTCATTTGTCACTATTCATACTGGTACAGATATGCCCAATATGTAGAAAACATTCATATTTCATTTTAGATTAATTTATTAAACAAGTAAAAGGTTTTGGATGTTATATAGCATAATATGTGGAAAAGAGTTCCCCCATCTAAAAGTATTAACCTCTTCATGGTCACCCACTGTAGGTAAATGTCAGCACTTTCTTGCTTTGTACAGCATCAATGTTTAGAGCATAACAGCCGTTTACATTTTAATCTAATAATAATGTAGAGCAAGTGATTTTAATAAACTTTCAATATACTTGTAAATGAAATCTGGAAGAAAACCTTTCAAAAACCTTCTAGAAGATGTCTCCCCCTAGGCTGTTTCTAAATTAGACATGATCTCGTTGTCAGGGAAATCTATATTCAGCTTCAGACACTGAATATGGACTTATAAAGGTGGGGGTGGAACCTACACAGCACGTCTGGATACAGCTGATCAGTGTATTTGCAGTTAACCTCAGCTGATGGCCCCTACACAGCAGCTCCTGATCTCTGATCTGTCTGAGGTTTCCTCTCTTGGGAGTTGTGTAGGGGCTATCAGCTGATAGCATTGAGCAGAGCAAATGTGACTGCAGAAAAGTCAAATAAGATCGGAGGAGCATGTGCTGACAACCTGAAAGAGCTCAGCACTGTGCCTTAGCCTGAGGCAAACTGCAGATACACTGTGTGGAGACACAAGAGTCAGTATGTGCTCTCATCCGCTGGCCTGGGTGCCTTTAGAAAGACTACATGGACCAGGGCTCATTCCAACTGAATGCTCGAACTCTTTAACCATGGGCAGAATACTACTCAGACAATACCCAGACAATACAGGGTGAGGGAACCACACAATGGTAAGACTTTATTGGATCCCCAACCATCAAAGGCATATAACACATACCAAGCATAACAAATCTCACCCTTTCGCTGGCTCACCAGGGTTTGGAATCTTTGTGCTGTCAGAGCTTGCAGAGCCAACTACTCCAATCCAGCAGCACCCCACTTTTGCCGGGCACCCACCAGAAAGGAATAGCGGCAAGCTTAGGAAGCTAACTGAGCACAGCAAAGTCTGAAGCCAGGTGACCAAAATGTCCCAACCTGGGTATTTCCTTAAGTAGTCTCTGGTATTCCAGCTGAAGTCTTGGCTGAGCTCCTGCAGAATATAATCCAATTCTGGTGTTCCTTTAGTCTGGGCTGAAGTTCCTAGACTGAAGCCACAAAGGGTATGAACACCTAGTAACTAACAGAACCTTTTTATATCCCAAGCCTACACCTCATGTTATATTGAGTTCAGGATAGGTGGGATAAGGCTGTTTTTTTGTTGGTTGGATTTCAAGCCGAATGCTTTATTCTCCTCTGAGTGATATAGACAAAGGGAGTGAGGGGGTGAGATAATTATTAACAATTCACAACCTCAGACAATAAAGACTCCAAATTGTCTGGCAAGAAACAATGTCTCAGCAAGCATGAGATAACCAACAAAAGACCTATACATCTGGCCAAAGTAAGAATATTGAACCCACTCAATGCATTGAGAAAAGCTGTGTTGTCACACACTGATCAGCTGTAGCCAGACATATTGTGTAGCCCTCCACTGGCTGCATTCAGTGTGTGGAGCTGAATACAAATTTCCCTGACAATGAACAAATGTCTGTTTTAGAAACAGTCTAGGGGGAAATCTTCTAGAAGGTTTTTGAAAGGTTTCCTTCCAAATTTCATTTATAAAGTATATTTGAAAGTTTCTTAAAATCACTTGTTTTACATTAGTATTAGATAATAATTTAAATGGCAGTTACACTTTAAGTACTGTCAGTTGTCAGAAGGGGATGATATTCCCTAGAGCTCTGCAGGCACTGAAATCCTGGTGCAAAACCATAGTGCTGACTAGCGACTGCATTGGTTCTGATGATGTTAACACTGTGCTGTCTTCCATATTCCATGATCAATAGCAATTGCAGCACATAGAAGTTTGTGAGAGTGAGAGGGCTCCTTCTCACTTGACTCCGGCACCCCGTGATATAATCAAGGGGAGCTGAGGGTTGTCACCTCATAAATCCAGCAAGAAACAGGACTTAACATGCAATTTGTCCGTTTAAAACTTACAGATGTAATGTACTACCATCCTTATTTGCAATACATTACACCAGCAATCAGAATAATAAAAGTTAAAGTCCCATTGAGGGACTAATTAAAAATGTTTAAAGAAGTGGAAAGAAAATGAAATGTAAAAAGGTTTAAAAATAATCACAAAATAAAGAAAAAACTATGAAAAAAAAATGGGATTATTTATTTAAAAACAGAAATACACAGTGAAATGCACATATCACCACTTTCGGAATGACCAAATCTATGATACTGTCACACTATTAAACCCAGTCAGGGAACAGCATAAAAAAAAAAGAAAAATATTGCAAACACCAATGCTTTTTCATCATTTCCCAATAAAAAAGTGAAAGCTGATACAATAAAAAAAATTGAAAATAGATGTAACTTATGTCACTGAAATGTAAACTTGTCCCACAAAAAAAAAGTGTTTTTATTTTGTGGTAGTATCTAGTGATAGAGCGAGTAGAGAAATTTTTGTAATCGCTATACTCATAACGAGAAAATTTGTAATACCGTGTATTTGTCCAAATAGCGAGTCCAATGTTAGTCAATTAGTGATTGGCTCCGCCCACACACAGCCAGCCATAAAAATTGCATTTCTGGAGCAGGGCGACTCCCTTTGTGTACTGAAGGGAGTTGGCAATATGTGTCAAATGATTCACAATCAACACATCACTCACGTGCACCAGCATTAGTTGCTGAGAAACGAGTATCGCGAATACTGTACAATCCGTTCGAGTAGCGAATAGTAACAAATACACTAGCTTATCACTACTAGTATCCAAATAAAAAAATTGTATAAAATCTGCCATTGCTTTAATTATACCAACTCAAGGAATAAAGCCATATAATATCTTATACCACATAGTGAATGGTGTAAAAAATAAGTAAAATCAGTTCTTGACCTGCTTTTGATTTATTCATTCTCCTCCCAAAGATCACAGTAATGCTCGACTCACATTTATCCTGCAGTCTATGCTGAATGCTTACTTTTTAATTTACATGTAAACCTCTGAAATACGTGGTTCATATAAAACCGCTGACAGAAGACTCCCTATAATGAAGCAGAGGGAGTTATTTTAGACTGTGTGTTATGATCCGGCAGTGTACATCTCTTTAGTGGTGCATAAAAGTGTGATCAACCAGTTTAGTGCACTTCTGAAAAGGACAACGTTGAATGGAAGCTAGACGTAGTCCAGAGTAACTCTGCTGCTTCATTACAGTGAAAGCAAAAGAAAAAACATATGCAACCAAACATCTATAGTGATTAAAAAGAAACTTAATTGTATTAGATTACATTAGATAGGTGAGGTGGATGAAAACCGAATATGATAAAAAGGGTAAAAGTACACAGAACACATGTCCAGTAAATTTTCATTGAAATAAGGGACATACATTAATATTCCCACAACAGGACTATACTCCACAATAGAACCATATAAATGTAATATTGCTCATTCCAGACCACTTATTCACAACTATCCAACTCTGTGCATATAGAACTGCATGTGGACAGTAAAATGATTTTATCAACATTGCATATATATGTACCAAATATGTTGTCCACTATTTATTAGATACATACTCTAGCCCATATATTAATGAATGTGTAACTAGATGTATGTAACATTACATGTAGATAGCAAATCTATTCACCTATGTGGGCTAAAGATATAATGTCCACTATCTATAGAATGTCTTACAGCATGGACACTCTCATCTATTATAATAAAAGCCCTAAGCCAACTTCCATCACTATGTAATGGTATCGCTACGTCACATCCGTGACAGAAGCTGGCTATACACCCATCGTGGGTGACCCAAGATGGCCGACCTTTGACAGTAGTGGGGCTTTCAAAGCCCCACTACTGCCATCGGAAGCCTCTACTCTGCCCCACACTCTCCACTGACACACCATCACACTCCTCACCACACTCCCCCCTCTCTTTCTGCACCTCCACACACACGCGATTCCCCGGCCACTTCATATACCCCCCCTTTGTTCAGTCTCACACTTATACCCCCACACTCATACCCCCATGCACTCTCACACTGACATCTATAGTCAGCGACACCCGTCCGCTAGCACACCGCCGACATCCGATCGTCTCCTGCACGCCGCCGTCAACATCCGATCTCCTCCTCCGTCGACATCCCATCTTCTTCTCCGCAACGCCAACGCCATGTTGGATCTCGCGAGATCCAAGATGGCGGCCGGGAAGTCTTGCGATACTTCCCAGCTGCCATGTTCAAAGAAATGATGGGAGTGCTGGTGTCTCACGGTCCGCGCTGCTTCAGGGTTAAATAAACTCACCAAAGAGCCAGTTAGATCTCCATCCTTTTTATTCCTCCTTACTCCTACGCGTTTCAGCGCCACACCCGGCACCGTGAGACATCAGCACTCCATCATTTCTTTGATTCATACCACTATCCAGTGGTCGGTGGAGGTCCTGCAGCAGCTGGAACATTGTTTCCTAAACGCCTTCAAACCAGTTGTGGGGATCACAACTGGATCAGGTGAGCGGCTTCACAGCACCACCATTTTACACAAGTGTCACTAGTGATAGGGCACTATTGCGCCTCTTGTCCCCTCCCTATTTTATCTTCACAGCTGCCATGTTGGATCACGACACATTCAAGATGGCGTTCTGGAAGTCTGACGAGACTTTCTGGACGCCATCTTGGATGTAGCGCAATCACAGAACAAGTATAGACAGCAGCTCCCCCTGCTCTTCCCCAGTATCCACTGCTCTCCCGCTTTGCCCCCCTCGCTCTGCTCCACTGCACCCTTCCTCTGTTCCCCCACAATGCTGCACTGCCCCCCTCTGCTCCATTGCCCCCCCACAATGCTCCACTGCCCCCCCTCTCTGCTGCACTGCCACCCCACAATGCTCCACTGCCCCCTCACAATGCTGCGCTGCCCCCTCTGCTCCACTGCCCCCCCACAATGCCCCATTGCCCCTCTCTCTGCTGCCCTGCCCCCTCTCTGCTCCACTGTGCCACACCCGAATGCTCCACTGCTCCCTCTCTGCTACACTGCCCTCCCACAATGCTCCACTGCCCCCCCTCTGCCCCAACTCTCTGCTCCACTGTTTCCCTGCTCTGCTCTACTGCCCCCTTCCTCTGCTCCACTGCCCCCTTCCTCTGCTCCACTGCCCCCTTCCTCTACTCCACTGCCCCCTTCCTCTGCTGCACTGCACCCTTCCTCTGCTGCACTGCACCCCCACAATGATCCACTGCCCCCCCCCACAATGCTCCACTGCCCCCCTCTCTGCTGCACTGCCACCCCACAATGCTCCACTGCCCCCCCCTCTGCTGCGCTGCCCCCTCTCTGTTCCACTGCCCCCCAAAATGCTGCCCTGCCCCCTCTCTGCTCCACTGCCCCCCCACAATGCCCCATTGCCCCTCCCTCTGCTGCGCTGCCCTCTCTCTGCTCCACTGTGCCCCCCACAATGCTCCACTGCCCCCTCTCTGCTCTACTGCCCTCCCACAATGCTCCACTGTCCCCCCTCTGCCCCAACTCTCTGCTCCACTGTTTCCCTGCTCTGCTCAACTGCCCCCTTCCTCTGCTCCACTGCCCCCCTCTGATGCTCCACTGCCCCCCTACCCTGCTCCACTGCCCCCCCCCCCACAATGCTCCACTGCACCCCACTCTCCTGTACTGGCCCCCTCTGCTCCACTGCCACCCCTCTCTGCTCGACTGCCCCCCACAATGCTCCACTGCCCCCCTCTGCTCCACTGCCCCCCTCTCTGTTCCACTGCCCCCAACAATGCTCCAGTGCCCCAACTCTCTGCTCTGACGCTCTGCCCCTCTCTCCCCGCTCTGCTGCACTGTCCTTCCAATTACCCCTGCTCTTCCTCACTCTCCCCCAGTCTGCTCCACTGCCTCCCCTGCTCCACTCACCCTGCTCTGCTCCATTGTTTCCTTGCTCTATTGCAGCAGTCCCCCGCTCAACCCTGCTCTTCTCCACTCTCCCCTGCTCCTTTTTGCTCTGCTGCGCTATCCCCTCGCTCTGTTGCGCTGTCCCCCTCTCTGCTGCGCTGTCCCCTCGCTCACCTCTGCTCTTCTCTCCCTTGCTCTGCCCCTCTTGCCCCTGCTCTGCCCATCATCACTCTGCCACTCTCTTCCCCGCTCTACCCCACTCACCCCCGCTCTGTTCTTCTTGCTCTGCCACACTCTGCTGCGCTGTGCACCCACTCTGCCCCACTCACCCCTGCTCTGCCCTCCCTCACTCTGCCACTCTCTCCTCTGCTCTACCCCACTCACCCCCACTATGTTCTTCTTGCTCTGCCCCGCCGCGCTGTCACCCTGCTCTGCCGCGCTGTCACCCCGCTCTGCCGCGCTGTCACCCCACTCTGCCGCGCTGTCACCCCACTCTGCCACGCTGTCACCCCACTCTGCCGCGCTGTCACCCCGCTCTGCCGCGCTGTCACCCGCTCTGCTCTCCCACGCTCTACACTGCCCCCACCCTGCTAACCACTGAGCCACCGTATACAGTGCTAACCACTGAGCCACCGTGTACAGTGCCAACCACTGAGACACCGTGTACAGTGTCAACCACTGAGTGACCGTGTACAGTGCCAACCACTAAGCGACCGTGTACAGTGCCAACCACTGAGCGTCCATGTACAGTGCCAACCACTGAGCGACCGTGTACAGTGCCAACCATTGCGCGACCATGTACAGTGCCAATCACTGAGCGACCATGTACAGTGCCAACCACTAAGCGACCGTGTACAGTGCCAACCACTGAGCGACCGTGTACATTGCCAACACTGAGCGACCGTGTACAGTGCCAACCTGAGCGACCGTGTACAGTGCCAACCACTGAGCGACCGTGTACAGTGCCAACCACTGAGTGACCGTGTGCAGTGCCAACCACTGAGCGACCGTGTATAGGGCCAACCACTGAGCCACCGTATACTGGGCCAACCACTGAGCCACCATATACTGTGCTAACCATTGAGCCACCATACAGTTTAACCACTGAGCCACCATATAGTTTAACCACTGAGCCACCATACAGTTTAACCACTGAGCCACCATATACATTGCTAACCACTGAGCCACAATACAGTGCTAACCTCTGAGCCACCATACAGTGCTAACCTCTGAGCCACCATATACAATGCTAACCATTGAGCCTCCATACAGTGCTAACCAGTGAGCCACCATATACACCATATAAATCCTGCAACAACAGTGTACTTTCTGGAGAGAGGACTGTACTATTCAGCGGCTATTTTTACGGCACCTGTTGTTTACACCGCACTCCCGATGCGATAGCATCGGGCCTACTTTTAGTAAAAATATAATTGCAAGAGTTGGCTAATACAGAAACCTCTATTCATTACCTACGGCAGAGATAAGGATGAAATGCTTACAGGTCCTCGAGGCACACATCTGATCCAACACGCATTTCAGCTACATGCCTTCGTCAGGGGATGGGGACGTGAGGGGAAGAAGAGGTATAAAAGGAACACTGGACCATTCAGATTGTAGTATGATCAATTGATGATACATGTGTTACCATGGTAACCTGTGAAGCTAGGCAACTGACATATCATGGGTGATCTATGCTAGAGACATATGAGAGCGCCTGCCCATATAGATACAGCAGGGCAGTGGATCAGAAAGGAACCCCTTACTCAATAAGGAAATATTAGTAGAAGATAGCTGGTGTGGACAATAATAAATTACCTAATTGTCCGCTATTTTATAATCAGAAGATCTATACATCTGTCGCTTACATGAATGATAGTTGGGATTGCCTTTTCCACTGGCTAGGTCCTGACCATGTTGTCATAGTAAATGGAGCAATGTCTGATTGATTACTACAAGAGATTATAGAAGAATGTGAAAGTGTTCTATTCATCCCATTTTGTTTCAATACAGATTTCCTCAAATTATATACAGAATTTTGCGTTTGGTCTCTGCTGTATTTAGATCACTGAACGTTTTCAATTTCTCCAAACATGAGGCTCTAAATGTAGCCTGCTTCTCATCAAAATAGTTATCCAATTTAGAAATAGAAGTAGTGTTAAGATCAATGAGGAGTTCATTTATGTGTTGACTTAGGACATAGCAGGGCAGCCCTTGAAATAAGCATCATTGATGACACTTCATTTCAGGGAGGAGGCAGAGGCTGTTACAATGACCACAGCCTCTGCTCCCTGATGATGCTTTGGTTGAGTATTCCAGCATGCACTGGGAATCTCAAAGCATCATCAGATAGGAAGTATGGGAAAAAAAATCTATAATAGTTAGTTTACTTAGCAAAGTGTAGGAAATTTTTAATACAACCATATAAAAAATTAGTTTATATTGCAGCAATAAATAGATAGGGATTCAGTTTAACATTTCTTTAGCTATCAAACCACCCTTTTATGATACTCCTACCAATAGTGAGAAAGCATATAATTGAGCTTTAAAACCTATATAATAGATCTTGCAATAAATATGAAATAGAATTAGTGACTCAGGTTGGTAGATTGGACTTCAAAGTGCAGAATAATAAAATAAATAGTGAAATTTAATCTCAAATTTTTTGTACAGAAACTTAAAAAAGTGGTACCTCCTTACCTTCTTCAATTACATGTTAAATAATACCTTTGAATCTGTGATAGCATGGTCACTGATGAGAGTTTGCAGAAAAACAATAGCTAAAGCAATATTTTCACGAATTTGTGATGAAATTATGAAACCTATATTTGGTATTTCAACTCTTCAGAGTGTAGTTAAGTCTGGAAGATTGAAGATGAGCAGGGGAATGAACTGTAAACTGCCTTTTTGTCAAACACGAACAAACAATTACTTTCATATCCAAGCAATAATTTGCTGTAAGATTAATACGATGCAGTAAGACTGCATAATACAGAAATGTGAACAAAAAAGACAAGAAAAAAATCAGACAGACAATAGCTAAGATGTGAATACTTCTGGCATGTATTTACTTTTACAATGGATTAGATTATAATAGGTAAAGGCATATGCCGCCGTTAAGTTCTTCCTGTTTCCATGCTATGAATTTTTCATTTTGAGTGTTTTTTTTTTTATTATTACACTATTTACAATATTTAAAGTGAACCTTCTACTAGGATCATGCAAAATATAATGGTAATTCTTCTTTCTACGGTTGCCGAACCCTCTGCATATGTAGTTGCAATTATACTTCATGTGCTATGACTGTGTGACTTGGAATTTGAGGTCCCACCACATGCCAACCCGCATCTCATGTCAGCTATATTACATGACTGCCATCTGTATCAATCACTGCAGAAGTTGAGCTCCAATTAATGCTGTTAACCATTTAGATGTCACTATCAGTCTCTGACACTGGCATTTAAATGATCATGGAGCGCTCATAGGTTACCATGGCAGATGGGGCCCTTGTAAAAGCTACCGTAACTCCTATCTTGATACTCATGTGAAATTCAACCAGACGCTGAGCTTTATAGGACAACCAGGATTTACTTTGTATTGCAATGAAGTTCTGTGAGTGGCAGTAACATGCAAAACCAGTGGCAGGAACCATGGATTGATGCTCTTTTGTGCTATGACTGCATCTGCCATTCTAATTAGCATACTTGATTACATTTTACTTTCTGAAGAATGGAGGCAACAATTTGTACATTTATTGTGAAATTTCTTTTAAATGAGTTATATCCACTTCAAGGTTATGGGCTTAGCTTAAAGTGTAAATATCAATTCATTGAAAAGAAAAAAAAAATTCTGCACTGGTTGTTAATGATGTCCAAGTAAATCCAGCAAAGGACTCCAGTAATGCAGTAAAAGGTGGTATTTTATTCCAGATGAAGCCTTACATTATTAAGGCCCTGCAGCAATGGTCATTGCTGGATTTACTTGGACGTTTCTAATTTGGAGCCCGGGCCTTGGGTGTTTCCGTGCAAAGTCTTCCAGTGTTGGAGCAGGTGCCATTCTATTCTGCTTTATTCTCATTCCCTTTTTCCTAATTATTTGGTTGTTAATGATGGGTACATAGCAGATAAGATTATGCTTGTTTGTTCCATATGTGTTATTTTCTCAACTTTTTCTGTGCTCTTTTAAAAACTGCATTTTATGACTGTGTGAGCTTGGCCAGAAGCTGATAGGGAGCGATCCAATGTGACAGCAGAGAACGGACAAGATCATAGATTGTGATCTCTGTGGGCATGGTCAGCATCCCTCAGTCTCTGCCAGCTTTGTGTCTGTATTTCCATAGCTTTGAGAGCAGGCTGATAGTGAGTAGTGTGATGTGCCAGCAGAGAAGGGGTTAACAGAGAGCGTGACTGAGCTGTGTGGAGCCAGATGATAGATCAGCAGCTTGCACCAAGGAAAGATTCTTTTGCACTGATCCTGACATTCTAACATTGCTCAGCAACTGTGCTGTAGCCTGAAGTAATCTGATACATTGTCACCTCATCAATTGCAGTCAGGGCCTCTCACACAATGGAGGCCACACCCCACTTATATGGTCATGTGGTTACTGAGAATGAAAATATGTCTGCTTCACACACAGTGTAGCAGGAACTCCTTATCGAAGGTTTGTGAATGGTTTTCAAACAGATTTCTTTAATAAAGTATAATTGAAAGTAATAAATATGGAAAGAGAAAAAAATGATGGCACTGACCCATCAAAGTTCTTCACAGTGCAGTTTTTATTTCATCCAGGAATAGGGTTACAGTTGTGCGGGGAGGGAGGGAGGAGAGGCAGAGGGGGACTACGGGCGCTCAGTTTCGAGTGTGTTACTTTTCGACCCATTGTAATTTGAAACATGTACAGGTGTAAAAATTTTACTGGTAAAACAGATGCTCAAAAACAATTTATTTATACACTTTGTGAGGTAGGCAGTTGTGGTTAAAAATGACTGGATTTTGAGGAATTCCATTTTTAAAACAATTATTCCTCCCTTCACAAAAAGGATGTTACAAGGACTGAAATAACTCTGTACATTCACTTGTGACAAACATGCACACACACTGTCTTTGAAACAGATTTCAGAATTTTTCTTTTCTAAAGATTTATTGTGCAGGCTTGTTGCTGATTTGTAGTGCATTAACAATGAAAAATATATACTCGAGTATAAGCCAAGTTTTTCAGCACAATTTTTGTGCTATAAAGTTCCCCAGTCGGCTTATACTCGAGTCAGTGTACAGGGTCAGTGGAGGGAGTGGTGATCGGGTGCTGGAGGAGGCGGGGGGAGGCTGCAGTAGGAGCGGAGAGGTCACGTGGGCCCGCTCATTAGTGCAATGCAATATGCACTGCATCCCCCTGTCCATCAGTGACAGGGGGAACGGTGCATATTACATTGCGCTATGTATACTCGCCCCCCTATCATCAGTCACGCACCATAAAATAATGCTTCCCCCATGCTGCCGCACATCATAAAATAAAGCATTGATCATTCTCATCCTTTCTCGCTATGTCACCGCTGCAACATCCGGTCCTCCGGTCTTTCTGCTTCTGCCAGCGTCATGTGATCGGTGCAGCAGCGATGACATCATCTCTGCTGAGCTAGGCACATGACCCGGCAAAAGCAGGAAGACCGGAGGACGCAGTGATGACATAGCGATGGAGGGTGAGAATGATCAATGCTTCATTATTTTATCATGTGCGGCAGCATGGGGGCATATACTGTGATGATGGGGGCAAGTATATCAGTGTTGGGGGATATATACAAGTGATTGGGGCTTATATACCAATGATGGCGCCTTATATACCAGTGATGGGGGTTATATACGAGTATTACCAGGATGGGTTCATATACCAGTGATGAGGGTGCTATTCCAGTGATTGGGGGCTATATACCAGTGATGGGAGGCTATATACCAGTGATGGGGGCTAGGTATAATGGTGGGGGCTATATACAAGGCTGAGAGTCTATATACCAGTGATGGGAAATATGTACAGTGAGGGGGTATATAACAGGATGAAGTGCCAATTACCATGATGGGGGTGCTATATACCAGTGATGGGGGCTATATATCAGTATTACCAGGATGGGGGACTATATACCAGTGATGGGGCTATATACCGGTATTACCAGGATGGGGGCCATATACCAGTGATGGGGGCTATATATCAGTATTAGCAGTATGGGGGTTATATACCAGTGATGGGGCTATATACCAGTATTACCAGGATGAGGGGCCATATACCAGAGATAGGGGCGCTATTCCAGTGACGGGGTCTATATACCATTGATGGGGCTATGTACAGTGATGATATCTATATACTAGTGATGGGGGCACTATATACCAGTGATGAGGGGTTATATACCAGGATGGGGGTCTGCTGCATTTCCCACCCTAGGCTTATACTCAAGTCAATAGGTTTCCCAAGTTTTTTTGGGTAAAATTAGGGGCCTCGGCTTATACTCGGGTCAGCTTATACCCGAGTATATACGGTAATTGTAAAACAAATGCAGCATGACAAATACCAGCTGTATCACATCACTGATCAATCAAACTGATTCATCCAATGCTGCTAACACCTCTTTTATCATTCACTACCCAAATCAATTGAATCTGTGTATGAGTCAAGGATTACTACACTCATTTTCTGCTGCAGTTGTGCAGCACACTACTGTCTTTAATATTTCTATAAGGTTTTATTTCTTTCTTTTGCTATCTACTTTGCGGAATTGTGACCTATTAGGTACTCTCAGTACTCTAAATCACCCTAACATGGCCAATGCATTTGCTGCCTAGGTTATGGAAACATCATGTCTCCTGTTTCGCTAACCTACAATATCTGGTGTAATAGCTGAAAGACTTCTTGGTAAAACATGCATTGTTGCATCTGAGGTCATGTCAGCTTTCTGTAGCTAATGCAATTCTATTTAATGTATAGAAAGGCAGGGCACATTTTTCACAAATTTAATCACCAATTGTTCATATTCACTGAAATACGTAAATTTCATATATTTTGATTCACTCATCTCTACTGGATATTTTTGTTCCTTCTAACAAATGCCATAGTTATCTATTATGAAAATAATGCGCTAAGGCTGCTTTCACATCAGCGGTTTTTGCCGATCGCGGCAGATGTGGTGAAAAAAAACGCATCTGCCGCGATTACCGCATGACCACGTTTTTTTCCGCGGCCTCACCTGCCGCAAGTGCCGAAACCGCACTTGCCGCACCTGCCACACACTTACCGCAAGCCCCATAGACATTGCATGGGGCTTGCCGCAACTGTGCCGCAAGTGCAGCAGTTATGCGGTAATCGTGGCAGATGCGGTTTTTTCACCGCATCTGCCGCGAACGGCAAAAACCGCTGATGTGAAAGTACCCTAAGGGCCCTTTCACATCAGCGTTTTTCGTAATTCGCGGCAGATGCGGTGAAAAAACCGCATTTGCCGCGTTTGCCGCATAACCGTTCCACTTGCGGCGCGGTTGCGGTTTTTTCTGTGCAAAGTATAGGCATACTTGCGGCAGGTGCGGCAAGTGCGGTTTTGCACTTGCGGCAGGTGTGGCCGCGAAAAAAACCGCAGTAAGCCGCGGCTTTTTTCGCGGCCGCACCTGCCACAAGTGCAAAACCGCACTTGCCGCACCTGCCGCAAGTACGCCTATACTTTGCATAGAAAAAACCGCAACCGCGCCGCAAGTGGAACGGTTATGCGGCAAACGCGGCAGATGCGTTTTTTTCACCGCATCTGCCGCGAATTACGAAAAACGCTGATGTGAAAGGGCCCTTAAATGGGTATTTTATGGGGATTTTAAATTTTACTGAGCATAAATTGTTAGTAAAAGAAAGAAAAATACCAGACAAAAATAAAATTATGATGGAACTTACCGTATATAAATTAGCCAATTTAATGCTATATTTTTTTATTTCAGATTTATGCAAATGGCATAAAAGGAGATATGGTAAGTGCCCAATGCATTAAGCTGTGAAATTTAATATGAATAAGCTGTGGCCCTTACATTATTTCAGGTATTTTGAAATGTTTATTTTAATTGTATTTAAAAGGTCCTTTACACCATTTTTACATTATCACATACACTACCTACTGTTCAAAAGTTTGGGGTTATTTAGAAATTTCCTTATTTTTAAAAGAAAAGCACTTTTTTCAATGAAGCTAGCATTAAATGAATCAGAAATACACTCTATACATTGTCCATGTAGTAAATGACTATTTTAGCTGCAAACATCTGGTTTTTAATGCAATATCTACATAGGTGTATAGAGGCCCATTTCCAACAACCACCCCTCCAGTGTTTTAATGGTATATTGTGTTTGCTAACTATGTAAGAAGGCTAATGGATGTGTAGGAAACCCTAGAAAACCCTTGTACAAGTATGTTAGCACAGCTGAAAATGGTTTGGCTGATTAAAGAAGCTATAAAATTGACCTTCCTTTGAGCTGGTTGAGAATCTGAAGCATTACATTTGTTCGTTATATGAAACTCTCAAAATGCCCAGAAAAAGAGAACTTCCATGTGAAACTCGACAGTAACCTTGTACTTAGAAATCAAGGTTATTCCATGTGAGAAATTGCCAAGAAACTGAAGATTTCCTACAACGGTGTGTGCTACTCCCTTCAGTGGAGAAACAGGCTCTAACCAGAGTAGAAAGAGAAGTGGGAGGCCCCAATGCACAACTGAGCAACAAGACAAGTACATTAAATTCTCTAGTTGAGAAATCGACGTCTCACAGCTCCTCTACTGCCAGCTTCATTAAATAGTACCCGCAAATCACCAAAGTCTACAGTGAATAGGCGACTCTGGGATGCTGGCCTTCAGGGCAGAGTGGCAATGAAAAAGCCATGTCTGAGACTGGCTAATAAAAGGAAAAGATTACCGTATTTTCCGGCGTATAAGACGACTGGGCGTATAAGACGACCCCCAACTTTTCCAGTTAAAATATAGAGTTTGGAATGTACTCGCCGTATAAGACTACCCCTCTTCTACGGGTATGATCCCCACTGTGATGCCCACACAGCCCTTCATACAATATAAATATAATAGACCCACATATAGAATAATGGCCCCTACATGTCTTCACACTGAATAATAACCCCCACACAGCTGTCAAATAGCCCTGAATAAAGTATTGTTTTCATATATTATAATGCATCATTTATAGTCGCCCATTATAATGCAGCATCATGGTGCTTCATATAATATAATGCACCCCATAATCCCTCCATATACTATAAACATGGAGATGGGGATGTGCCAGCTCTGGGATGGGGGGAGGGTAGGTGACATGGAGAGGGGGTCATGCCAGAATGGGTGGGGGGAGTACAGGGGGCAAACATTCCTGTTAGACAATGTCATCCAGAGGACAGGTGATTCTCATTTCAACAATTTCCAGGGGCTCTGCCAGGAGTCAATGAATGCAAACCTGCACTGGCCTGAAGAGTCTCATAGCACAAGATTTGTAACAATGGCCCATTTCACATCTAATGCTGGGCTGTGTTTGGCTTTATTTGCGTCTGTATGTGTTTTTACCACTAAAAACGCATCCAAAACCGCACCCATAGGGTTCAATGCAAAATACATTGAAAAGGCATGCAAAAACGCCTGTGTGTTTGCAAAAATGCAAAATGCATGCGTTTTTGCAAATGCAGCCCTAGATGCAGCAGACGTTTTTGGATGCGTTTGTATGTATTTTTACTGCTAAAAATGCATACAAACGCAAATAAAGCCAAATGCAGCACAGCATTAGATGTGAAACAGGCCAGTGTGTCAGTCTGGAGATCACAGAGAGTTGGCCAGGTTACACTGTAACAAACGCTCAGCAGTGAGAGGAGACAGTCAGAATCCTGTGACTGTGAGCAGCCCCTCTCCAGTCTGCAGGTCTGTACTGCTGTGGGGGAGGAGGGGGGCAGTCTCCATAAGCACCATGTCTCCTAGGTCAGCATGGATCTCCACAGCAGGATGCAGGATCTTTTCAGTCATCTGCCTCTTGTTTTCCATCGTCAGAGCTGTGTTTGAAGGAGGGGAACTTTCAGAGGACAATCCTCCATACACAACTCTGGGGATTGAAAAGCTGCAAGCAGCGACTTACATCACCACAGACAAGGAGCACAACCCCCACCCTCCTCACAGCCAGGAGGGAGGGAGCAATAGTAACTGCTGTACCTGCTGTCTGTTAGGGGTTTGATGTCTGGCTCCTTCATGCTGGGGGCGGCAGGAATGTCACCTAATGTGTCGCTCTGCTCTGCTCAGTCTCTCTCCTGGAGACAGCGGCCGGACACAGTGCACACATTCTGGGCGGCCATCCCGTCTCTTTGCCAGTAGGTGGCGTGCACCCGGCGTATAAGACGACCCCTGACTTCTGAGAAAATTTGCAGGGCTTGAAAAGTCGTCTTATACGCCGGAAAATACGGTGTTAGGGGTAATAGAACACAGGCATTGGACAGAGGAAGATTGGAAAAAAGTTTTATGGACAGACGAATAAAAGTTTGAGGTGTCTAGATCACACAGAAGAACATTTGTGAGATGCAGAACAACTGAAAAGATGCAGGAAGAGTGCCTTACGCCATCTGTCAAGCATGGTGGAGGTAATGTGACGGTCTGGGGTTGTTTTGGTGCTGGTAAAGTGGGAGATTTGAACAAGGTTAAAAGGATTTTGAATAAGGAAAGCTATCACTCCATTTTACAATGCGATGCCATACCCTGTGGACAGTGCTTGATTGGAGCCAATTTTATCCTACAATAGGACAATGACCCAAAGCATACCTCCAAATTATGCATGAACTATTTAGGGAAGAAGCAGGCAGCTGGTATTCTATCTGTAATGGAGTGGCTACAAAATTGTCTGGGTGACCCCAAACTTTTGAACAGTAGTGTATGCTGTTTTTATTAGCTCCGTTGAAAGTTGTTCAACTTACTATGTTTTGTTCTTACATTCAATATGCACAGGGAGCTACTGGCCCAGAAGGTCCACCTGGAAAAGAAGGACAAAGAGTAAGTTAATCTTGTATATTCATTACTAATAGTGTTATTGTAATTTTAATTTTTTTATTTGATCTGGCTTTTCTATCAGCACCCTGCAGCCTTTTCTCATATGCAGTGCTTTTCAGCTAGAAGAGAATGATAGACATATCTACCCATACGTTTCTCTACTCATGCGCCTCATACTCCTTTATAGAAGTTGTACAGAAGTAGAAAAACATGGCTACTTTCTTTCAAAAACAATACTAGAAGGAGGGAAATAAAGTGCAAATAGGGTGGTACAATAGAACAAAAATGAGTGAAATAAGACTTTAGAGGTTGTGAGAAGTCGCAACCATTGTAAAAGCTTGTAACTGCTGCCCCAGTCCCCAGAGCTAAAGCATATAATCACCGGTGCAGAATGGGTTAACGACTGCGCTGCTGGATGAATGAATATCAAACTTCGGAGGACATCAAAAATCTTGTTTTAGCTGTGGTTTATTAGTCAACGTGTTTCAGGGCTCCAGGATCCCTTCCTTAGGACAAACCAACATTGTTTGATGTTCATTCATCGAGCAGCACAGTTGTTAACCCTTTCTGCACTGGTGATTATTGTCTTTCAAAAACAGACACATGTTAGCAGCTCAATCCTTTTTACTACAAAAAGAGCCAAGCTGAAATACCAGAAACAGCTCATGGATGGATTAAATAAATCATACATTATTTTTTAATTCTGTACAACTCTTTAAATCAATAGTTTAATGATTAATGTTAAAAATGTCTATTACTTAAGGGCAACATATACTGCAAGAGTCAGAAGACATAAGGGGGAATAATTTGTCAAATTGAAAGGGTTGAGGATGGAACAAAGATCTTAGAAGGTTCAGCATTGTGCAAGGGGTTGGCTGGTATAAAATGATAATTCTACAGTCACTCTGTGTGGCTGTAGATTTATCAATCCTCCCAATGCACACAATGTGTGCTGCGATGATTCGCCATTTTATAAGTGGGGAACGAGCCACAATTATGCGGTATGCATGTTCCCGGCAAAACAAGACTAGTGGGTATGGCCTTATTCAATACAAGTGTATGGAACAGACGCGACCAGCTAGTGGGCGTGGCCCTCTAGTGGGCATGGCCTTGCTCTATCACTTGTAATGAGTGAGGCTGCGGCCACTAGACGGAAGCTCTGGCGGCAGTGGTCGGGCACATGCGTAGCACATATTTGTGGTCCATTCCCGACTTAGAAACCGGCAAATCCTTGCATTGCAGAATGAGGGAAATGGAAGGATTGATAATTATGCAGTCACACAGAGTGACTGCAGAATTTTCATTTTAGACAGGACATCCCCTTTTAGGTTTTTAACCCAAGTATAAAATGCAACAGTATCACTGTACTGATTGGCAACAAAGATGTCTTAACAATATATTAATTAGACTTTCCTGTGTCCTTATTCACTTATTTTAGAGAAACCTATTGGTATTACAAGCTCTCCTTGTCTATGCCTTGAAATAACCTTTAATGTTCTTACATTTTAAGTTTTAACTTAAATCGATTAAAGAAGAATGAACTGTCCTGCATTACGTGCCCACATAGCATGAAGTACTTAATGTTTTAAGCCACCTGTTTTTCAATTCCAAATTCTTTGAGCAAGCTTCCACGTTAATTGTAGATTTTATATTCTTTACATTTGATTCAATAACAGCTGTACCTCATTAAGTTTTCTCTTGTATAACAAGGATATATTAAACCCTTTTATAATGGAACACTAGATGTTTATTCAAACCGTTCAAGTGCCCCCTAGGCGATACAGACTTTGATTTCCATTGCAAGTCACCTGCTTTAAAAATCTAAAATACGGTAATGGTGAAATTAAAGTAAAGTTGTATGTATACAGTGCTCAGCATAAATGAGTGCACACCAACAAATTTGTCGCAAAAGATTTAGTTTAAAAATGATTTTTTTCTATGAGGAACTGATATACGAGAAAATATTAGACAAATGTGGGCCATTGATTATAAACATGAAAATATTTTTCTTTACAAATTTATTCAAGAGTTATGTTGCAAAAATATGTACATCACAATACAAGTCTTAGGGGCAAAACTAAATTTTAGAATACAAATTTCTAATTGACCAGAATTCCTTTCACATCAGCGTTTTTCGCTGATCGCGGCAGTTGCGGTGAAAAAAAAACGCAACTGCCGCGATTACCGCATATCGTCCGCGATCGCAGCACACTTGCGGCAAGCCCCATACAATGTCTATGGGGCTTACGGTAAGTGTGCAGCAGGTGCGGCAAGTGCGGTTTCGGCACTTGCAGCAGGCGCGCTTTTTTCGCGGCCGCACCTGCCACAAATGCCGAAACCGCACTTGCCGCACCTGCTGCAAGCCCGCATATACATTGTATGGGGCTTGCCGCAAGTGAACCGCAAGTGTGGCCGTTATGCGGTAATCGCGGCAGTTGCGTTTTTTTCACCGCAACTGCCGCAATCAGCGTAAAACCTGATGTGAAAGCAGCCTAAAGTTTGTCATTAAACAGATGTCTAGCAGACAGTTGACTATAAAAGACATTACTTAACAAAAAAAAACCTCTTCCCATTAAAGCTGTCAGAAATGGCACCACCTGGAATAGAAATGCCACAAGACCTAAAATAGAAAATAATTTCTTTACCCAAGACATGTGAAGGCTACAAGAAGATCAACAATGCTTTATTTATCAGTCAGAATATTGTATAAAGTGATACAAAAATGTAACACAGATGGAATGCAACCATCTCACAGAGGATTATCTTCTGATGAGAAAGATTGCAGAAAATTGACATGAAAGTGCAGCTAAATAAGTAGAATGCCAAATCAATGTATTTCCTATGACACAGTATTCCAGGAAAGTAGATATAAGAATAGGGACTTGTGTCCGCACTTCCACTCGAACAATATCAAAGAGTCAAGGATTACTATTTGAATTCATACGATGGTATTTATTTCTGTGCGTTTCGGAGTAAACCCCTTCCTCAGGATACCACACCATTACCACCATATGAATTCAAATAATCCTTGACTTTTGGACTTTTTCGAGTGGGAGCGATGGCCAAAAGTCCATATTCTTATTCTACTTTCCTGGGCTACTACTAGAGGGAGGACTGCTGCAGACCATGAAGAAAGCTTGACAACTTAAGTAGTCACAGGCGAAAGGGTGGTTGTGACGTCTCACAGCCCAAACAGGTGAGCAAATCACCATTTATTTACAGACTTTTTGCTGACACATACAAACTATTGTGCGCCCATTCTTCTTTTCAGCTGTTTTTTCTATGACACAATGTTGCAATGTGGCATGCATGGGTGTCATCCATGATATTTCCTTCTGATAATCCATGTACAGAAAGGCCACCTATAATTTTCTAAGGCGCATGCTGAAAAATATGAAGACTACTAGGAGTAATGAGACAAGATTAATGATTTTAGAATGAATGGCTTGAAAACTCCATGGCATTGCAAAAAGAGGATGAGTTTAAAAAAAATGCATGATGCCTACTGTGAAACATGGTGGCAGCTGTGTCTCTAAGTGGGGTTGCATGAGAGCTGCTGTTGTCTTCGAAGCTAATTTCATTGATGGTATCATGAATTTACAGATGTGCTTCTCTGGTAGATGTTTATTTTTACAACATAACATTGATCCAAAACACTTATCTAAGGTCACTGTTGCATTGCATTCAGTGGCCAAATATGTCTAAGTATGTTGAACACCTATGGAGAATTTTGAATAAACAATTTTAGTACACTTTTCATCCAGCATTCAGCCTCTAAAAGAGGTTGTTCTTAAAAAAAGGTAAAAGATAGATGTTGCAATGGTTTGCTAACTTGGTGCTATCCTTAAAAATCATGAAGGTCATATAAATTATGAGGTATAATAGTTTTTGAACTAGGGAGTATTCATTTTTGCTTCAACAAATTTGAATAAAAATTAAGATTTTGGAATGAAAGTAATATTATTAACCTTATTTCATTTATTAGTTCGAAAATGTTCCATTCAACTCATTCTTGTCCAAATTTTGGAAACTGTTCTTGCAGTCAGTAAATCTCGATTTAATTAAATCTTATTTTTCATAGGGTGTGCACTTGCAATGGCCACAAGGACCGGATACTCAGACTCTCTGGGGTATCAGTCTGTTTATTAGTCGCAGTGGAAACTTCAAAATCTGTGGCCCTGACCAAGCATGAAAAGGGGATATTTATAGGAAATAAAGTCTATCGTGACACCATACATGGTTTTGATCAGAATGACCAGTGCTGCTTGTAGTGACCCGAGGAATAGGTGTAGTTGCATCTAGGTGTATCACTCCCCACAGACAGAGCGGGTCCCCAGGGTTTGGTATGAAAGTTAATGTGGATGATGGTGGTAGTTGTTGGTGCAAGGAGGTGTAGAAGGTGTGGACAGATACAGAGGTTGCAGTTCTTACCAGTCTTTTTACTTGTCGTTGGTGCAGAGACAACCCATCCGGGTACTGTGCTCTCCCAGTGTGCAGCTCGGCCAGCCACCAGATAGTCCAGGTCCACTCCACTGAGACACCATTCATATGCCTTTCTGTGCTGCTCTTTCCTCCCTGCGCTGTTCTTCTCTCTCCCTTCCTCTGCACCTTCGTACTACAAGTTCCAAGGCAGGTGACTGCGGGCCCTGCTGAGCGATGGCCTGGAAATGTCCTCTTGACCCTCTATAGCCACTGTGCCTGGGAGAGTAGACGGTGATGACCACTGCACCTGCAGTGCAGTGGCCTCTGGTTTCCTGGCTTGATCATAAAGTTTCACACCAGATTGGGGCCGGTCCCCTCATGCAGCCAGTTCCTCTACCACGACCTGGAAGACGGCTGTAGATTTGAGGTTCTCTCAACTGAGGTTTCCTTGGCCGACCTACCCACTGATCCCAGCTTGCAGTGACCCCTAGAACTCCATCTTGCTGCTCTGCTTCACTTACTCTCTGTCTCACTCTGACTGACTTCCTTCCTCCCACCCTTCTAAACCTACTCCTTCCTCCTACCAGTAGATGGGGTCTTCTCACAAGAGGAGTTTCTTCTGCCCTGCATCTCCCTGGCCTGGAGCTAGGATGGGTGTTGGGAGTGTGGTTGGGTGTCTCAACATTGTGTCCTCATCTTACCTGAGAGCAATGGCACCACACCTGTGGAGTAGGTGCCGTACCACTGTGGCGGCCAAGATGCAGGGGTGCCACACACTCATTTATACTGAGCACAATATGTATAATTATTAGTGGCCTTAAAAAGAATCTGTCAGCAGATTTTTTTCTAAGCAATCTGAGAACCGCATAATATAAAAGCAGAGATCCTTACTCTTTTAACAGCAGCATATTATCTCTGAAGAACCTTATGCCTCCCAGTCCAATTATGCTTTCAGCAATATGGATTGTGCACAGAAAGCTGCTGATCAGCAGTGGGGACAGAGTTACACAGAGATCAATATTCTGAGTGCTACTAGAGCTGCATCAGAGAAAACTGCCACTCTATCACAACTGCGGCATCCAGTAAATTAAGTGATACTTTGCTGGAATCAGGATCTATGTCTTTATATCATGCTGTTCTCAGTTTACATATCAAAAATCTGCTAACAGATTACCTTTAAAGCTATGTGGCAATGCTGCGTATTTGGTGTTAACATTTTCTGCACCAAATACGCATCTTCTGTCAAAAATATGTACTCAAAAACATGATGCATTTTTGTCGCTTTTTTGGTGCATTTTTGGCATGTATTTGCTGCATTTTTTTTCATGCGCATATTTTTTAATTAGAAAACTTCATCTAAAGAAATAGCCTATCTGGAATTCAATAACCATATAATTCCCAAAGTGGAATGAAAAACTATTCACATATACAAATTGAAATCGGATGAATTTGGGACAAGTCGTATCTACAGGCACATAACAGATAGAGAAAATCATAAACACATCATAATCACGACGAAGTGTCCATTGTCCACAAATGCAGTGAAAAAAGTGATCATAATAAATGCACTCACAGACTCTCTTATCTTATCACTGTTTCCAGTCTCCTCCTTCTCCTGTCCTGATCTGCTGTGAATCACTACAATGACTCTCTCAGAAGCTCCTGAACAAGAAGCGCCCCTCACCCTCAGAACCTCCAAACACAGAGTTAAACAGCCCTGGCTCACAAAGCAAACTCGATTCCTCCAGCGATGCTCTAGGAATCCTGAACACCATGAAGAAAAACTGACACACCAGAAAACTTTATCCACTATAAGGTTATGCTAAAACCTATAACTCTGCCCTTCACCTCACCAAACAAACCTACTTCATCACCCTTATCTCCTCACTATCCAACAATCCATAAAAACTCTTTGACACCTTTCAATAACTCCTCAATCCTAAAGTGCAGGCCCTATCACTGACCTCTGTGCTGATGATCTTTCTTTTTACTTTACAGAGAAAATAGAAAACATCCACCAGGAAATCAGCTCCGGCCTCCAAGCGCTGCTACTCCCATTTTCCCCACATCTCCTCTGGCTCACTCTCCACATTGACTCAGTCACAGAAGAAGAAATCTCCAGGCTCCTCTCTTCCTCTCGTCCAGTACATGCACCACTTACCCCATTTTCTTACTCCAGTCTCTCTCTCCAGTGGTCACCACTCACCTAACCAAAATCTTCAATCTCTCCCTCTCTGGAATCTTCCCTCCTCCTTCAAACACATCTATCATTACTCCATTATAAAGGAAACTTCTCTTTACCCATCCTGCACAAATAACTACAGACCAGTCACCAATCTCCCTTCATCTCCAAAGTCTTGGAGCGCCTGGTCAACTCCGCCTCACCCTCTACATTTCCACTCACTCATTCTAGATTCGTTCCAGTCTGGTTTCCATTCCCTACATTCTACAGAAACTGCCCTCATCAAAGTGATCAATGACCTTTGATGGCAAAACGTAATGGTGACCACTCTCTGCTTATCCTTCTTGATCTCTCTGCAGCTTTTGACACTGTTGACCACCATCTCCTAATCACTAGTGTATGCTGCACTCCATCGGCATAAAGAACACAGCTCTCTCCTGGTTCTCTTCCTGTGTTTCTGACCGCTCTTTCGTGTATCATTTCCTGGCTTCACTTCTTCTCCTCTTCCCCTCACTATTGGGTCCCTCAGGGTTCAGTCCTTGGCCCTCTTCTCTTCTCTTTCTATATAGCCTCGATTGACGGACCATGAATAAATTTGGCTTTCAGAACCATCTTTATGCTGATGACACACAACTATACACTTCCTCCCCTGACCTTACCCATGCTGTAATTACAGAACGCCAATGACTGTCTAACTGCAGATACCAATATCATGTCCACTCTCTACCTAAAACTTAACCCTTCCAAAACTGAACTTCTTCTGCTCCCACCCTCCACTAACCTCCTAAATCTAACATCTCCTTCTCAGTGTGCGGCACCACAATAATGCTCGCTGTCTGGGTGTTTGGAACCGATCTGTCCTTCACCTTCTATATACAATCTCTCACTCGCTTTGCCACTTGCTCCTGAAGCCGCAGGCATTCATAAAAAATGGTTGCGGCTGGAATACGCTCGAAAACTGCAGCCTGCAGGATTTTTCCCGCAGGCTGCAAATCCAGAGCTGGTAACCGCAGAGCCATTTAGGCAACCCAAATTTATAATGGGTGCCTGTGGGCTGCGGATCCAGATCCGGTTTTGAGCATTTTTTATGCTCAAAACCGGATCAGGATTAAAAAAATTAACGCTAATGTGACCCTAGCCTTAGTCTGTAATCTACATATACACCCAGATCCTCCACTATAAATGATTCTCCTAGTTTACCCTCCCTAGTACATATCAAGTCAACGTATTAATGCCTAGGTGCATAACCTTACATTTATCTACATTGAATCCCATCTGCCAAGTGGATGCACAAAGACTCAGTTTGCCAAGTTAGGCTGGGGTCACACTTGCGATTTTTTCATGCGTTTTTGGAGACCTGCGTTCGTAAAAAAGCATGTAAAAACGCACCCATAGGCCTCATGTTAAAAAAGGCATGCCCTAATAGCAAAAACGCATGTCTTAATAGCAAAAACGCATGTCTAAAGTGCCATGCATTTTTGGCATAAGTTTTTGCACTTATGTGAGTAGCTGACATTAAAAACGCATGCAAAAACGCATGGTACATTAGTACCATTTAGTACCATCCAAAAACGTTGTCTAAAAAAACGCATGCGTTTTTAAAACAGTTTTTGGTGCTGATTTAAAAACGCATGCAAAAACGCAGGATGCCATCAGACACCTTAAAAAACGCATGCAGAAATGGAAAAAAGCATGCAGAAACACATGCTTTTTTTTTAAGGCACTAAAAAAACTCATGCCAAGTGTGACCCCAGCCTTAGTTTGTAACTTATGAACATCTCCCATAGGTTTCCTATGCAATTCACTGCGTAACTTGGAGTTTAAGGCAAAAATTGAAACATCACTATGATTCCAGCCTTCTATGCTCTTAGGGTATGAGCACACAGGGCGTTTTTGCTGCGGTTTTGCTGCGGTTTCCGCATGCAGGAAACCATTGGTTTTATGGTAATGTATGCTAATTTGTTCCTGCGGTTGGGCTTCCCAGCCAAACCAATGTGTTTTACAGAAACGCTGTGCCCACACATTGGTTTTGCAAGTGTCAAGAACTGTCAAATACCTGCGTTTTTGGTGCGGATAGCAAGGAATTGACATGTCAATTATTCCTGCGTTTTTGGTGCAGTCAATGGGAAAAACGCAGGAAAAACGCAACATCAAAAACGCAGTAAAAACGCACAAAAAACGCACAAAAAACGTAGACAAGATCATAGCACTTCTCCAGTCCAGAACTGTAGGATCCTCAGGTTTTGCTGCGTTCAGGACTGCTCAAAAAACATCCTGTGGGCACATACCCTTAGGGTGTGTGCCCACAGGCAGGTTTTGCTGCGTTTGAGATCAGGTTTTGCCTTGGTTTTATGTAAATCTAGGCTAATCTAATTCTGAGTTTTGGTTTCCATCAAAACCTATGTGATCAGGGAAAAGCTTTCACACACACACTTTTTTTTTCTCTACAGAAAATGGAAATACCACAGGTGTTTCTACTTTAGCGAAAGGTCAGCAAAGAATTGACATGTTCATTCTTTCTAATGGTGGGTTTACACGCCGCGATATCGTTTCGATATCGCAGTACAATGGCGCGGGAGCGCGCAATTCGTGCACGTTCCTCCCGCATCGCATTGGATGTTTACACGCTGCGATCTCGGAATACAACGTCCGTGCGATGTCTCCGCCTCCCAACCCAGGATCGCATAGTTAACATGGGAGTGAATGGGTGACGTATCAAATCGCATCGTAATTGGGCGTTTACACAGCACGATCCGGCTTCAATCGCTATGCAATATCGGGGCATTGAATAGCACGCTCATTCGATCCCGATATCGCATTGACATCTTTCCTGCATCGCATTGGACGTTCACACCATACAACGCAGGAACGATATCGGGTCCAACGAGCGAACCACGTGACTTTTGATTGAAATTGTACTGCGATATCGCAACGTGTAAACCCGCCATAAAACACAGCAAAACCTGAGGTGTTTCCACTTTCTTCACCAAACAAAAAACAATGTGTTGGGAATGTGTTGGGTCAGCTAATCCGAGAATCATAGGTTTTGCTGGAAAACAAAATGCAGCAAATCCTGTGGTGTTTACACTGTCTCCAGAGAACAAAAAACAATGTGTGTGCACAGCGTTTCTGTGAAATATATTGGTTTTGCTGGGAATCAAAAGCGCAGGAACAAATTAGCATAGATTACCATAAAACCAATGGTAAACTGCAGCAAAAATGCACTGTGTGAACATGCCCTTATAGTGGACCTAGCACTGATCCTTGGGATCCTTGGCATCACTTATTAAAAGTGACAATTCGGAGATTCAGAGTAGCTGTCATTCATCACTCTCTGGGTAAAATTTTTGAGGACGATTTCAAACCTTATTTTCTAAGGCCATAAAGCTTAATTTAATCATTACAACAACAATGTCAAACACATCACAATGAATGATGTTTTTACAGTCTGAAGCACATAAGGAACCTGGGTTCTTCGGTCTTTCGTTTTTTGGCTTTTTTTTATGTTTTTAAAAAATGTGTGATTTTATAAATATATTTTTTTCGGTGCTGGAGTTCACTTTTCCTACCCTCTGTCTCTGTTTCTGAATAAACCCTAGGCGATCTGGATGGCTACTGGCATCGACTTCTATGTAGTGCACACATGTACAGTAAGATGAAGATCAGCACAATTTTGCTCTCAAACACATTTGCTCGGTCCAAAATCACTATGGCCTTGATTGATTAATAAAGACTGGTGATTTTCACCTTGCTCCTGTTGACAGAGCATGCTGAAATCAGATGGTCATGGTTCAATAAGAATCCTTTTAATGAATCAAAAGGTTTCTGTCAAGAAATAGGTGACCTATAATGTTCTGTCTCTGTGGTGCTCTAGTTCCATCGTAGCTTTGCACATTTTAGTGGAGTTGGGCAAAGCTGGCATAAAAGACCAAAATTCTGCAAATACTTTTGTAACTCCGCCCTGCACAAAACTGTTGAAACTTTTCAAAGTGATTTACACCAAATTTCTCATGTAATCACTTTGATGAATGGGGGTCAATATCAAAAGTTACCCCTATGTGCAGGTTTCTACTCGCCTTCATAAAACAGGGAAGGTTAGTTTGACCCTAGGCGGGCGTTCTTTGACCTTTTCATTACAGTACTTTGCTCTGCCCTCAGTGCGGTGTGTACATAGCGACGCAATGGAGAATCCTGTGTGTGGGTGACATAACATGCATACATCCAAATGAAGCAGAGAAGGAGGATGGGATTGCAAGAAGAAAGGAGGTGCTGGACTTAGACCTGTGACACCCATAGAACCTGGCCACCCCGCAGGAGAGTATAAGAGAAGCTGTTTTTTTCACATTATAAAGATTGGCATGGGACTTATATATGGCATTCTAAAATGCTGTATATAAGGCCTTACCAATGGTTGACGCAGCTTATATGCTAAAAAACTGCTGACAGGTTCACGTTAACACAGTGCAAACATAGCAAGGTAGCTATCAGCTCTACTACATCTTAAAGACACATACTGTATACTACAACTTTGGGGTATTACAGTATCACAGCTAATGACAGCTTGACATGAAAAAACTAAGCGCTTAGGGTGCTTTCACATCAGCGGTTTTCGCCGATCGCGGCAGATGCGGTGAAAAAAAACACAACTGCCGCGATTACCGCATAACCGCTGCACTTGTGGCACAGTTGTGGCAAGCCCCATACAATGTCTATGCGGGCTTGTGGCAGGTGCGGCAAGTGCGGTATCGGCACTTGCGGCAGGTGCCGAAACCGCACTTGCCGCACTTGCCGCACCTGCCGCAAGCCCGCATAGACATTGCATGGGGCTTGCCGCAACTATGCCGCAAGTGCAGCGGTTATGCGGTAATCGCGGCAGTTGGGGTTTTTTTCACCGCATCTGCCGCGATCGGCGAAAACCGCTGATGTGAAAGTACCCTTACACAACTACGACTCCATTGACATAAAAATGAAAACATTTTTCTAAAGAGATTACATTCCTGATTAAAATTCCCTGTTATGTTATTAATATACCCTTATCCAAATGTGGTAAAAAAGGATCAGTTCTGGACAGAGGAAAAGCCATGGATTATATCAAACACTTCCATCTTCCCTTTTGAATTACATTGCTAACATTCTGTCTAAACAAACTCATACCCTGGGTCAACTTCCATTCTACTCCATGTAGTACTGATTATCATAGCATTATCAATCTTCTAGATAAATATATACCCATGTTGCATCAGTATGAGGTGTTATCTAAAATGTTATCCAAAGGCAGAAATTGTGTTGCTAGAAAAGCAATACGAATACATTTCTTTTCTATCAGTCTATATACAAGTGTTTAACAATGGAAATAGCTTATGGCTTTACATTAAAGGTTCATATAGATGCAGCAATAAGAAATGCAATCTCTGCAATTTTGTGATTAAAGGCGCTACATTTTTCATCGATGATAACAATATTCATTCCATCAGATCAAGAATAAACTGCAGACTACATATGTAGTGATATGGCATCATTTATACAATTGTATAGATATTACATCGATTGCATTACTTGCATTATAAAAAGGAGATTGTCAGAACATACTGAATCACCACAGCTTCACCAGATAAACTGGGTTTATCCAAACATTTCTTAGGCGGCCGTCACACGGTGCAATATTGCTAACGATATCGTTTAAGGATCTGCTTTTTGATCGCTATGCAATATCGTTTGTGCATCGTTACGTGCGATCAAGCGATTTTACAATGTAAAATCGCTTGATTGTTAGATCGCAGATTTGTGAGCCGGAGCTCATATCAAGCGATCATCGCTTGTTCAATCTGCTTCATCGTGGTGTGTGACACCACGATAAACGATCTCCCAGCGGCAGAGCCTATGCTGGGAGATGGTATCTATGGTAAACGTCGGGTTACTAAGCGCCGCGCGGCGCCTAGTAACCCGATGTGTACCATAGTTACCAGCGATCTCGCTGCTCCACATCGCTGGTGAGTCTGTCTGTGTGACAGCTCACCACGATGTGAGCGATATTGTTAGCGATCGCGCGCATGCACGATATTGATGAGTGTGAGGCCGCCTTAGAAATACATCATGGAGACATATTCTCCGTAGAGGGAATCTGTCAGCAGGCAAGTGCTGTATACTCTGATAGCAGCATAATATAGGGCAAGAAAGGCTAATTCCGGTGATGTATCACTTACTGGGCTGCTTGGTGCAGTTTTCGAAGATTACCTGTTTTCTCTGATGGAGATGTAATAGAGCTAAAAGTTAAGGCCAGGTTTCACGTAGCGATGTTCCAACGACCCGACCAATGATCGGGATCGCTGGAATATCGCTATGTGATTGCTGGTGAGATGCCAGACAGGCAGATCTCACCAGCGATCACCCAGCGATGTGCTGACACCCGACGGTCACTGGGATCGGTCTGAGTGTTGGGCGCACACTGGGTGTCGCTGGTTGTTGCCCCTGTAACACATGCCAATGCATGCGTGACATCGGCAGACCAGCGACCTAAAAATGGTCCTGGCCATTCCGCAGGGATCAGCGATCAGCGAGCTGATCACTGGTCGTTGCGGCATGTCACACCCAGCGACGTTGCTGGCGAGGTCACTGCAACGTCACAAAACCTGTGGCGTTGCAGAGACTTCGGTAGCGATTTGCTGCGTGTAACTCGGCTTTTACTGTGTATAATAACCCAACCAAACCCCTGACTGGCAGCTTCCTGTGTACACTTTCCAATGTGAACAAGCTGCTAATCAATGTTTGTTGTGGTATTACACAAAATGGCCTGACTTTGTTTCATGTAAGCTGTAGTCAGATAGTTTAAGGCTCTGTGCACACAATGTGTTTATATTGTATTTTTAGTGCATTTTTGTCACAAATATGCATGCCTAATCTTTATGACAGCAAAGTCAATGAAAATCCTGAAGTTTTGTTCATATTTTCCTTTTTCACTTGCAGATTTAGCGCAGAAATAAATGTGCAGCATATTAATTCTTGCAGTATTTTTGTTTTTCTCCCCCAAACTATTGAAAAATGCTTGAAAAAAAGCATGAAGAAAAACACAAAAAAATGCATCAAAAATGGAGCAAAAAAGTATATAAAAAGTAGATTTGGTTGCAGAAATTTCTAAAAGCTTAAGCAACAAGCGAGTACTCAACCGGTGGCGCACTAAGAAAATCACTAGTGCCTTCAGCTACATAGCATCCTATTTTTGGTCATGTCGAATAAGCCAGTTAACCCACTACTAACAGACTCCAGCTTGATGGACATGTTATATGCTGGGATTCAGGTTTATCTCCGATCCATGGATACACTATAGGGTCACACACTAGCTGCATACTTTGCTATACCCCATGGTGTCCGGCAGAGTTACTTATATACTGCATACTTATCCCTCTAGGTTTGGGGATGTGTCCGTGGGCCAGCGAGTGCTGGGGTGTGAACAGCTGTACTGCAGGTTTCAGGTAATAGCAGTGCGGTGTTTTCAGGTGGCATGTGGTATTGTGCAGAGCAGCTGTGGACATACCTACTGAAGTGTGTGACATTAACCAATATTGACCGAAATGACCACCAGTGGGTGCCATATTTAGCAACTAACCATCACACTTGGTGTGAGCAATTGAATTTATGAGACAATTTACGGGGATTGCAGGATAAACTGGATGATGGAAGTGACAAATGAGACAGTGTAATTATGTAAATGCCCCATGTTGTTCACTCTCTGCCCCTGTTTGCTGTCTCTGGCCCCTTATGCGCTATTGCCACGTGTGTGCTCACTCCTCCCTCTTTGAGATCACATCAACCTGTGTTCTCTCTTTCCCCATGGGCACTCTCTCTGCACCCTGTGCACTCTCTTTGCCCCCCGATGCGGTGGCTCCTCCCCTGTGTGCTCTCTCTGCCCCCCCTTGCATTCTCTGAACGGCCTTGCCACCACCATCTTTGGACATCTGGGTGACCAAAGATGGTGGCAGCCTGAGTAAGTGCACTTGTGCATGCTGTAATATACGCATGCACACTTACTCAGGTGGTGGTTTGTACGGCGGTGTTGTGCATTGCAGTTCCTGGTGATGGTTTCAGGTGGCAGCGGTTGTGGGTGGCTGTGGCACCACTTGTGGTGCTGCGTAATGTGCCAGTACCGCCATTGGGCGCCATATTTCACACCCATCACTGTGCAAGTATGGCTGCCACCGACACAAAGATAGGAGGACACCCTGACAGAAGTTGATGACAGATGGGACAGGACATGTATGTAAGTAGATTTCTGAAGGGGTGGGGTCCAAACGCTATTATGCATTTCTAGGACCATGAAATAGTATACATTATTGAGAATTTAATCCTTAATATTCCTATAACTAATGACTTTTAGGACATCAAAACGCATGGGCATGTCATTTATAGAGCTGAAAAATTAATCACTTTTCTGGCTATGTCTGCATTTTGCTCCTTCTTCTGCAGCCTCCGTCCCTCTCCATAGAATCTTATGAACACCAACTGTCATCTCCTGTCTCAATAATGTGAAAATCTGCCTCCACTGAATACAGAGACTCTGATGCAATGAATGCAGATTTTTCAGCTTTTCACTATTAAATTGAAATTGAAAGATCAATCCATGAGGATCAGGGCCACTTTACACACACCAACTTCTGTGTCCAACTTCTGAACAGATCTCTGGTTGCAGTGAAATCATGGACACATTGTTATTTGTACACAGCCACAAAATGGAGCAATGTTCCATGATTTCACTGCAACCAGTAGATTGTTCAGACGTTGGACCAGAAGTTGGTGTGTGTAGAGTGACCATAAGAGCAAGTCTTTCTGATAAGATAAAGCACAATATTTATTATTTTCACATTTATAAAATAAAAAATTGAATTGACTGTTTCTTTCTAAGCATTCATTACCGGTTTAAATACAGATACAAATTAAAATTGGAATAATAAACATTGACTACAATAAGCACTGTGAACTTGCCTACCTGTCGGTTAATGAAATTCTAAAATTGCCAATTGAGTTTTTAATGAGAAATCACAAAATCCTTCATACGAAATCTTGTGTGTTTTTTAAAACAGCGACAGGACATTTTCAGAGAATTAGAAAGCTGCAAAGCACTTGTTATTAGCAAGGTTCATCTACTGAAACATAATACATGAATGGGTGTAATGTCAAGGTTTTTTACTAACCAAAATTCACGAGTGGGCATTGCATATTATATTACAATGCAACTAGCGCTTACGAATGTCCTTGCTCCTTGGTACACAATCACTGCTGTAATACAATAAAGCAAATGTTGACAACAGACTATGAAATATGCTGGATGGAATTGTATTCAATTCCAATTGTAGCTTTCCCTTTCCACCACCTGAATGTGATTAATTGGATTAAAATGGTTTGAATAACTGCAGCAAATGTAAAATGCTTTTACAATTTCATAATAGTATACCTTCATGCCAATATGAATACTTGATCTGCAAAATAACAACTTTGATACGAGACTTATTTTTTTGACCCAACAGGGTTACACCCGATATCTTTCCTAGTGAATTAGCACACTAAATTCTCACTTTGGCAAAATGTAATTACTTTATTATTTAAAAAAAATATTTTCATTAAAAATCTCCGATAATACAATTACATACACATGTTAGAGGGCACACAATCCCTTTATGCACATTGAACAGAGTTGGCGTTTAATTCAACAGAGAACTAACATTATTTGTGCATGATTAAGTACAGCACAATCACTTTTGTGTCTGACCAAGATTCTTTCCAAAAAGTTTCCCAAAATGAATAAAGTGCTCAGTATTTTTAAGCAGTCCAGCTGCTATCAACTGCCAGAAAATAGGGTTCAAAGAATCTCAAACAATACCTGGTGCAGAGCGTGCTCTTTGTACTGGATCACACTGGTCCCCTGTCGCCTCTGTATCCCTGTAAATACCGCCAAGGATTCACCATGTTCACTATATGGTAAACCTGACATGACGGTGTGATGCCTTGGATGGTCAGTACAAGTTCATAGATACCAAACATGTATACTTTTACTGTATCTAAGTGGTGAATTAAATTCAGAAGTTTGAAAAAAAAGAATTGTACTTTATGTACCATGTTCCACGAACCGTAGCGTCCTAATTTGTTTTTAATTTTTTGCGTCTTGAACTGACGTTTCTAATGATACCATTTTTGGTGGATGCGCTGTTTTGATCACCCGCTATTGCATTTTATTACAATGTTGTGGCGACCAAAATAATGTAAGTTTGGCATTTTGACCATTTTTTTACATTAAGCAGTTTGCAGCTCTGATTAATTGATTTTATATTGGACATTTTTGAATGCTTCAATACCAAATATGTGTATTTTTTTAATACTTTTATTTTGAATAAAGCAAAAGGGGGTGATTTGAACTTTTAAGGTTTTTTTCATATTTTTAAACCCTGATAGCATCTGGGGTCACAGGACCCCGGGCTATCAGGTGACAGCCTGAAATCCCGCAGTCTTATGGTGGGTGTCACCCCAGGGGTTAAGTGCCACAGTAACATCAACACGGGTTAACTCCCCACACAACACCAGACACTGCACTAGCACTTCTAGGCCAGAAGGGGGAGCTAAAGCAGCTCCCTTATATATTCTGGGTCAAGAGGAAGTACTTAGTTCAGATCCTGGGAAAACTGAGGATGAGAGACTGTAGTGTAAAGGGGCTGCATCAGGCTTCTCTACAGTCTGCTACTCGATTCCAGGCCTAGCCAGGGTCTGAGGGAAGGAGTAAGAGAAACAGGAGAACACATCTGGGAAACTGAGTGACTTCATAACTCGCGCCGGAGGAGCGCACAGACTGGATACCAGATCCGAAACTGTGACTGACACACACAGCACAGTAAACACCGGGATAGTGGAGGTTGTAAATCTACACTGTACCTCAGCAAAGCAACATGGTGGGTCAGAAGCACACGGAAATGCTCAAGTTACCTAGCAAAGGGGGTACCTGTGAGGAGAGACAGTGCCAGCAGCTCGGCTAAAGCAGCAGCAGGGCCACACACACAGTGCAGCAGTGGGAAGCTGAGGACCCAGACAGGGTGGGAGCAACCCGGCCTCAGTGCAGACTCCGTGGACAGTATTCTGCTACCAAAACCTGCATAAAGTCTTGGAAAACTTCAAAACCGCGAGTGTGTGTGATTCTTGTACTTCTACTTTCCCAAGCAGCCGCCATCTCCACTATCACCCTATCCTGCAACGTCCATAGCATCCATCATAGACTATTACTATCACTGCCCCAGGGAACCAGGCTCTACCTGCGGAGAGCCGTTACATCTCCAGCTGCTAAACATCATCCCCGGAGGTTCTGCAGCAGCAGTGAACACCCTGATCACAACCCGTGGGTGGCATCACGACAAACTCCCCTGTAAATATTCCCCCCATTACTTGTGGATCCTGGGACACGGTCCGGACCAAGCCCGCCGTGACATCCCCAGCAGTACCCCGGTCCGGTACCGAGCACCCCGTCCCAGTGGACTCCACACAAGATCTCTGATCTTGGCGAGGAACGGTGCGGCCCCGCCGCGGTGCTTTTGGATCACGGTGTCAGTGAATGGCAGCGTAATCCAAAGAGTTAAATACACCGATTGGATCGCGGACCTGATCGATGCTGTTAGCCACACATCTCAGCTAATGAGATCAGCTGAGATGTCGGGGAATAATATGAGCTCACCACCCAAGCTCACATCAAAGTGTGGGTGTAGTGAAGGGGTTACAGTGCCATAATCTGTTATTATTTTAATTGTATTAACTATTTAGAATCAGTGTAGTAAATATATAATTTTCATTGTCTATGCTCTAGAATTGATTGCACTACACAACCAGCTAGTTCTCATATATGATTAGAAAACAGCACAAATTATAGCTTTAGCTAGATAATAATATTAACACAGTGCCTATAATAATATAGAGTATTTTAGTGTATCTTTGATAGTGTCATACAATGCACAAACAATGTGTTACACTGTGGTATTATGAACCCAGAAATTTGATTTAACAGGAAAAATTAAAAAGGTATAGAGAGAGAAAATAAAATTTTTAGACTCACTAAACTTTCTTTCACATGGCTCCTGAGCAGATCATAAAACAAAATGTATTTCTTAGGCTAGGGTCACACATCGTTTTTTGTTTTTTTTTTTAAACCTGATCCGGTTTTGAGCTTTTAAGAAGCTCAAAACCAGAGCAGGAAACGCTCCTCATAGGAGCCTATTATAAAAACCGGATTGCTTCACAAGCAATCTGTTACCGCCTCCGGCTCTGCAGCCTTCGTGAAAAATCATGCAGGCTGCAGTTTTCGGAGTGGTTTTGTGCCCCGCATTGCGATAACCGGATTGCTCAGGATGTGTAATCCTGAGCAATCCTGTTCCCATATACTTTGCTTATCCCGGCTGCCGCCGGACAAGCAGAGTGCTTGAACTGTTAAAAAAGCTGTAATATTAATTTTGACATTTGGACAAGCCAGTTTCATTTTGGAAGAAGGTCCTGTGGACTGATGAAACAAAGATTGAGTTGTTTGGTCATACAACAATGCGTTATGTATGGTGCCACAAAAACACAGCATTCCCAGAAAAACACTTGCTACCCACTGTCAAATTTGGGGAGGGTCCATCATGCTTTGGGGCTGTGTGGCCAATGACGGCACCGGGAATCTTGTTAAAGTTGAGGGTCGCATGGATTCCACTCAGTATCAGCAGATTCTTGAGAATAATGTTCAAGAATCAGTGTCAAAGTTGAAGTTACGCCGGGGATGGATCTTTCAGCAAAACAATGATCCAAAACACCGCTCCAAATCTACTCAGGCATTCATGCAGAGGAACAATTACAATGTTCTGGAATGGCCATCCCAGTCCCCAGACCTGAATATCATTGAACATCTGTAGGATGTTTTGAAGCTGCTGTCCATGCTCAGCGACCATCAAACTTAACTGAACAGGAATTGTTTTGTAAAGAGGAATGGTCAAAAATACCTTCATCCAGGATCCAGGAACTCATTAACAGCTACAGGAAGCGACTAGAGGCTGTTATTTTTGCAAAAGGTGGATCTACTAAATATTAATGTCACTTTTCTGTTGAGGTGCCCATACTTTTGCACCTGTCAATTTCTGAAATAATGCATATTTCACATTTTCGGTTACTACAATAAACCTCATTTCAATCCTGAAATATTTCTATGTCCATCAGTTATTACTAGGGATGGGCGAATCTACTCGCTACTATTCGGGACTCGCCCGAATAGTAGCAGACTCGGGGGACTCGCTACTCGCCGAGTTTCCTTAGGAATTACTCGGGGTAGCGAGTCCCTGTACTTTTGCAGTGTATCTATACAGATACACTACCAAAGTACCCTAAAAGTTAATCTAAGGAGTTAACTTTAGTGTACTTTTGTAGTGTATCTGTATAGATACACTGCAAAAGTACAGGTTACTATTCGGACTCGCTGGACTCACAACGAGTACCGAGTCTCGGACCCGGACTCGTTAGAGTCCAGCTATTCCGAGTATTTCAGGATTCGCCCATCCCTAGTTATTACATATATCACACTGAAATAGCTGTTGCAAAAACCCAATTTTAAACAGCTTTAGCAGCCTGGAGAGGCAGCGAGAGCACCATACACTCAGTCTAAATAACATCCTACCGGTCTAAGTGGGAGGCCAGCTCTGGACCTAATAAAAGTTAATATTTCAGGTATGAGGGGCCAGTCTGGGCACATACAGGGTTATTAGAACCCTATTTACATCATGTAAATTCTGGTGGGCATATTTTAAAATTCTCAAAGGGGTGACAGGTTCACTTTAAGAGCTGGAGCAAGATTTATTGTATGGCACATGGAGCGGCTCGCCACTTGTAAGTAGCATGGTTCTCTTAATGAATTAGAAGAGTCTGTCTTCTGCAAGTCCCATTATCAATACAAGCAAGAAAAGTTCCATCTTGATGAATCGGGGCCTTTATCTTTCTCTATAGCATTCACTTTAAATGCATATCGACCAAACCTGTTCATTTCAACTAACTCACCAGATCAAAAGTCGCCAAGTTTGTTTCCATTTTATTCCGACTGCTCCCCTATTTATTATGATTTTTTTTTATTTGTATGGATGTCTTCACATTAGTATTTATATGAAAACAGGGAGACAGGGGCTCATAGTGTAGTACCTTAGGATGCAGGAGGGGGAGCTCACCTAATTGGGTTGTTGTTGTTGGGTTGCATTCTCCCACATAGGTATTTTGAACTATTTTTTAACTCTCCCACAAAGTCTGGAGAAAAAAAGAGACCACTTTCACTACTCGGTAGGTTGGCAAGTCTTCCATAGACCACGAAAATCTGCTATGTTGGAGCACATCGTCAATATTTTTTGGCCGTGTAACACACAATAACAGAGAAAGCAATTACTCACAGCTCTGTATTTGAGGCATTGAACAGATACAAGAACTAGAAATGGCAGACACTAGGGTCCTTTTGCCAAAAGGGATGTTTTTCCATTAACAGAAAGTTCTTTATAGAAGTGAATCATTACCCTTCTTTAACCCCTTTACCCCCGGGTGATTTTCTGTTTTCTGGTTTTTGTTTTACCTTCCCCTTCTTCCAAGAGTCATAACTTTTTTTTCCTATCAATATACACTGTGTGCAGAATTATTAGGCAAGTTGTATTTTAGAGGATTATTTTTATTATTGATCAACAACTATGTTCTCAATCAACCCAAAAGTCTCATAAATATCAAAGCTTAATATTTTTGGAAGTTGGAGATGGTTTTTTATAGATTTGGCTATCTTAGGAGGATATCTGTTTGTGCAGGTAACTATTACTGTGCAGAATTATTAGGCAACTTAATAAAAGCCTAATATATTCCCATCTCACTTGTTTATTTTTACCAGGTAAACTAATATAACTGCACAAAAATTAGAAATAAACATTTCTGACATGCAAAAACAAAACAAAGAAAAATGAGTGACCAATATAGCCACCTTTCTTTATGATGACACTCAACAGCCTTCCAGCCATAGATTCTGTCAGTTACTTGATCTGTTTATGATCAACATTGCGTGCAGCAGCCACCACAGCCGCCCAGCCCATCAAATCTCTCTTCTGACCCATTTTGCCAAAGAAAATGAAAATGCCTAATAATTAAGCACACCTTATATAGGGTGTTGATGTCATTACACCACATCCCTCATTATTACAGAGATGCACATCACCTGATTTACTTAATTGGTAGTTGGCTCTAAAGCCTATACAGCTTGGAGTAGGACAACATGTATAAAAAGTATCATGTGATCAAAATACTCATTTGCCTAATAATTCTGCACACAGTGTAGACATATGCAAGACAAGTTCTACTTTTGAATGACATTATTTATTTTACCATAGAGTGTACTGAAAAACAAGTACAAAATTCAAAGTGTGGTCAAATTGCAAAAAATGAAATTCCATAATTTTTTTTGTTTTTTTTTTATTCACCATGTTCACTATATGGTAAAGCTAATGTATTGGAATGATGTCTCAGATCAGTATGAGTTCATAGATATCAAACATGTATACTTTTACTGTTATGTAAGGGTGAAAAAAAATTCAGAAGCTTGTAAAAAAAAGAATTGCGTTTTTGTCACTATTGCTTACACTTTTTCTTTATTTTACTTGGCACTTTAGGGTACCTCAACATTGCATAGTCTGATTGCTTGTACAGTGCAGAGAAGTTCTTCAGCATTCCTCTGCACAGCACAAATGATCACATTCTGTCAGTGAAGCTGCTTAGGTATTGCTGATAGAAAATGAAACATGACAGCATGTGGGGTGATCAGCTGACCCCATGCTGTCATAGCAAGCTTTCAGCACCCTGGGGTTACCAAAGGCAGAAGGGAAGGCGCAACCTCCTCTTTGGCTCCTTATAGCCATTGTTTGACAGAGCAATCTAAGGGATTAACAGATGCCAATGGATCACTTATCCACCTGCAACTGTTATCTGCACACATTGGCTGAACCGATTAGCTGATATAAGCAATGAATAATGTGAGCTTAGTGTTCGAGCTTGCATCAATGGTAGGGAGGAGGCCCATGACATACCCAGTACATCATGTGTCAGAAAGGGTCTTATCTCTTAGACAGAATCAAAGATGTAATATCAGAATTGCTCACCTGGTAGGGTTGTGTGACACACAACCAGCTTGATCGCTCAGAAAATGCAGCTGCTGCTGGGACTGTACTTCCATAGGTTACTGCAGTTTTCAATCAATCTTCTGGACAAAGTACCTCAAAGTCCGCTCTGCTGCCAAATGGATACAGAGACTCCAGAGACAACGGAATGTCTGGATAAAAGTGATGGCTGGTTTATTTTTCGACGCGTTTCAGAGCCACATACCGAGCTCCTTCTAACGGAATGTCTGGATAAAAGTGATGACTGGTTTATTTTCCCAAGAGTTTCAGTGCCACCTACCAAGCTCCTTCAAATACCCAGTACATCATGTGTCAGAAAGGAGTTAAGTTCACAGCTATAAACTAAACAGATAACCAGAAGACTAGTCTGATTAGCTGTGTGGCAGTTGAATAAGTTAGGGATATCGATAAGTGGTCATCCATAGTGTTTTCAAGGCCTTAGCTGCTCTATTGAAGCAAGATAGTGCACAGTAATTTATCAGCAGTGGTTCAACCTCACTACATTGTATGCCCCTAGCAAAAGAAGCATCTGAAGGGAAACCATAATATTCTCTAGAGAAATCAAATTGCATATGACTTTTCTGAAGTAAAATACTTTGAAAAGAAGCAAATTTTGAATGCAACATGAAGCTGCAAAGAGCTTTTATAACTTTTGCAATTTTCATACCAATTTCTGGCAGCTCCAAGTAATATTTCTTGATATTCATACAGAGGCACATACCACTGATTAAATATTCTTAATTTATTAGGTGTCGTTAGCTTCTTAATTAATTTTGTGCATCTTATTCCTCCATGCCCCTCCTAAGACTGGCGTATGAAGTTTAATGGATAATAGACAAAGTCTAAAAATTGAGTAAATTGCAGCAAGTAGCCTGTGAAAGGGAATGATTTGCAAAAAGGTGTATTCTCTGTAAAAAGGGAATGCCTTAGGGTATGTGCACACGATCCGGAGCCACTGCATATGAACGCAGTGGTTTCGGACCTGCAGGAACCCACGGGTCCATGTAGGGAGATCGCAGCCGCCCTGTGCCTATGATCTGCATTGGGAGCAGGGCGGCTTTTTCCTGTATTCACACTATGGTGATCTCTTCCAACTCCGCAGCATGAAATTAACATGCATCAGAGATGCGAAAGACTGGAATCCCACACCGTAGCTGAAAACACGCTGCCGTGGGGAGAAGCACAGTGAGCGTGAGTTTTCTAGAAATCCCATCCACTATGTTGGTACTGTACAATGCAGTGTTTTTTACGCAGCGGCAACATGCCCCGTCCAAAACGCTGCTATTCCGGATTGTGAGTATGCACCCTTACATTCAAAAATGTCCTTCTCCCTATTAAGGACTTCCTTGTTTTAAAACAAGTAACAATTCCAGTGAGAACATAGTCTGTGAACTAATTATAGAAAAGAAAAACATAGTATGAAGAAGGTTAGCGCTATACTATTAGTTACTGTGTCAGGCAAACCAATTACTGTACATTCAGAGGAAAAGAAAATCCTGAATTTTACAGATATTTTCTTTAGAAGTAGTAGGTTTCCAACTGTGAGAAGGAAACAAGCAAGATGTGGGCTGCAGAAGTGTCATCCTACATAACGTTTCTGTGCTAAAGGTAGAATCAAGATTTTATAAAATGTTCAAATTATAAAGGAGTTTCAAATCAAATATTTTTTTTGCTTTACTCGAAATCTCCAGATGTTGCTATAACAACCAAATTAAAAGACTGAAAGGCAACTGCTTTGAATGCTAGAAATATATATATATATATATATATATATATATATTTCTGCATTTCAAAATCCAACTTTTCATTTTAGAAAAAATATACAAATAGGGAAATATTATCGTTAGAACTTAAGAGAATGTTAGGAAATTATTCTGTGAATGCAAAGTTAGTGTATGTCCAATTTCTCGAATTATAGCTTGAAACTAATCATCTCATATACTTTAAATTACCACCTGTGGCTTGATGAGCCATTAAATTTCCCTGTTTTGTAACACAGCTTGTTACAATATAATTAGATAATTTCATTTTCTTCAAATGGATTTTTGTTGTCTGCTGTATAATATGGTAGGAATATCATGGAAGATAGATTAGGGTTTTCACTAGCGTCTTCTTTCGTCCTTAACATCAATGGTGTAGAAAAAGCAAGCCATTGAATATGGTTGGCTCTAAAAGCTTTTGTGTGGCTTTTTGGAGCAAATTCAGAAACTCGTATAATCATTGAATGTGCTTTCTATTTCCTTCACAAGGAAAACATGCCAACCGAGTACACGGTACTGTTTTCCGCACATTTTCCTTTTCATCTTAAATGGTAAAAAACATGTAAAATTTGACTACTGTATGGATTGAAGCAGGCAGAATTTTTTAAATACAAAAAAGTGAAAAAACACACAAAAAATGCTTCAATTTTTTAAAGTGTTTTAAGTACTTTCTAAGTACATTATATATAAGTGCGAGACTTACACGGCCTTTTAAACTGTGACCATTAACTGGTAAAACCTAAAATAGTGAGCAACTACCCTGCAGTAAATAAATAAATATATAGTAATAGTACATGTAAATAACATAGGGTACCTAATTCACAATATTTAGAAAACAAAGTGTGAAAGTTATCCCACTGCGCCAAGGTGTGCCCAATAAGGATGGTCCCTAACTCTTGTATCTCACCTCTCTATATGCTAGGCCTCAGAATAGGAGCAGAGCAGGAACCAGACATGACTGTTTAAAACCTGCCCATAAAACGCTATATAAACAAGATGCACAGTCCAATAGGTGGAGCCATGCCCCTAAATATGCAAAGTAGAAGGAACTAAAGCTAAACCAAAAAAATGAGATGATACTTCTGTTAGAATAAGTTGAAGGTGAAGATGCACATTCTAACTACAACCATTAGCAGACAAACCCAAAGATAACATCAATGAGCATATACCGTATATACTCGCGTATAAGCCGTGTTTTTCAGCCCAAAAATTGGGCTGAAAAGTCCCCCCCTTGGCTTATACGCGAGTCACTGTATACTGTATACAATGTATACAGTATACAGTGCCCCCCCCATATCAGTATACAGGCCCCCCTTGGGTAGTAATCCTGTAAAGGAAGAGATTAGTATACTTATCCCTCCGCTGTCCCGCTGCCGCTGTCCCGCCGCCGCCATCGCGCTCTTCCGTCTTCATCCATCGTCTTCCGTCTTCTTCCGGCTTCCTCCGATGATCGCAGGCAATGACGTCATTGCCTGCGCGACAGAGGAGGAAGCCGGAAGAAGCCGGAAGACGCTGGATGAAGATGGAGGAGCGTGATGGCGGCGGCGGGACAGGATTTACAGGATTACTACCCAAGGGGGGGCCTGTATACTGATATGGGGGGGCTGCATATACCTCTGGGGCTGCATATACCTCCTGGGGCTGCATATACCTCCTGGGGCTGCATATACCTCTGGGGCTGCATATACCTCTGGGGCTGCATATGGGGCTGCATATACCTCTGGGGCTGCATATACCTCTGGGGCTGCATATACCTCTGGAGCTGCATATGGGGCTGCATATACCTCTGGGGCTGCATATACCTCTGGGGCTGTATATACCTCTGGGGCTGCTGTATACTACCACTGGGGCTGCTGCTGTATATACCACTGGAGCTGCTGCTGTATACTACCACTGGGGAGGCTGCTGTATACCTCACTGCTGGGGGTTGTATACCTGTGCTGGAGTCCACCCTCGGCTTATACGTGAGTCAATAAGTTTCCCCAGTTTTTGGGGCAAAAGTAGGGGGGTCGGCTTATACACGGTTCGGCTTATACACGAGTATATACGGTACCCTGCAGTAAGTAAATAAATAGTTACATGAATATAACATTGGCCACTTAGTTGACAAAGTTTTGATTAAAGAAAATCTTAAAAGCCATCTCACCACAACAAGGTGCTCTCAATCATGATGGTCCCTAACTCTCAAATTTTACTTTGCTATGTGCTAGCAAGCCTCAAAATGGAAACAACCCAGGAGTCAGGCCAAAGTTGAAAAGTAAAGTGCACTTTATTAAAATAACAGCACAATGCCACAAATAAAAGTGATGCAACACAGCACACAAAGATAGGTGACCACATGAAGCATGCAAGGTACAGCTGAAAAGACAACACCTTACTGCCTATTCAATACCAATATAATGCCCCAAAACTGGGTACATAATAAGCAAAAAAATCGCAAATGCATAATAAATGAATTAATTCATGGGTCAAAGAGTTACCTATCAGTGGCTGTGGCCCCCTTACGAGTTTCGCAAGGCTTCTTCCGATCCCCCTAAAATCTACTTATATAATCGGGAGTTGGGAATTCAGGCACTGTAGCCGAATCCCAAGCTCCTTTGCGCGACTGCGAGCGTTGACGCGCAGCGTCATTGTGAGCCGCAGCCGCACTACTGTTTACAAAAGAAAAAACAAAAACATATGCTCACCTCTCCCCGAGCCCCCGCCGTCTTCCGCTGTATTCCTGCAGTGTCCCGGTGGCTCCCGCAGGCTCCCGCTGTCTGCACAAGTCTTCTACTGCAGTTCAGGACCTCTGGTGATGTCACAGTCACGTGACACCAGCTTACTCCATGCTAACCTGGTGTCACGTGACTCTGACATCACCACAGGTCCTGAACTGCAGTAGCAGACCTGTGCAGACACCGGCAGCCTCCGGGAGCCACCGGGACACTGCAGGAAGACGGCGCCAGACGCCGGGGGCTCGGGGAGAGGTGAGCATAAACTGTCATGTCTCTGTATACTCTGTCCCTGTCATGTCTCTGTATACGCTGTCCCTGTCATGTCTCTGTATACGCTGTCCCTGTCATCGCTCTGTATACTCTGTCCCTCTCATCTCTCTGTATACGCTGTCCCTGTCATCTCTCTGTATACGCTGTCCCTGTCATGTCTCTGTATACTCTGTCCCTGTCATGTCTCTGTATACGCTGTCCCTGTCATGTCTCTGTATACGCTGTCCCTGTCATGTCTCTGTATACTCTGTCCCAGTCATGTCTCTGTATACTCTGTCCCTGTCATGTCTCTGTATACGCTGTCCCTGTCATGTCTCTGCATACACTGTCCCTGTCATGTCTCTGTATACGCTCTCCCTGTCATCTCTCTGTATACGCTGTCCCTGTCATCTCTCTGTATACTCTGTCCCTGTCATGTCTCTGTATACGCTGTCCCTGTCATCTCTCTGTATACGCTGTCCCTGTCATGTCTCTGTATACGCTGTCCCTGTCATGTCTCTGTATACGCTGTCCCTGTCATGTCTCTGTATACGCTGTCCCTGTCATGTCTCTGTATACTCTGTCCCAGTCATGTCTCTGTATACTCTGTCCCTGTCATGTCTCTGTATACGCTGTCCCTGTCATGTCTCTGCATACACTGTCCCTGTCATGTCTCTGTATACGCTCTCCCTGTCATCTCTCTGTATACGCTGTCCCTGTCATCTCTCTGTATACTCTGTCCCTGTCATGTCTCTGTATACGCTGTCCCTGTCATCTCTCTGTATACGCTGTCCCTGTCATGTCTCTGTATACGCTGTCCCTGTCATGTCTCTGTATACGCTGTCCCTGTCATGTCTCTGTATACTCTGTCCCTCTCATGTCTCTGTATACGCTGTCCCTGTCATGTCTCTGTATACTCTGTCCCTCTCATGTCTCTGTATACTCTGTCCCTCTCACGTCTCTGTATACTCTGTCCCTCTCACGTCTCTGTATACTCTGTCCCTCTCACGTCTCTGTATACTCTGTCCCTCTCACGTCTCTGTATACTCTGTCCCTGTCATGTCTCTGTATACTCTGTCCCTCTCATTTCTCTGTATACTCTGTCCCTCTCATGTCTCTGTATACTCTGTCCCTGTCATGTCTCTGTATACTCTGTCCCTCTCATGTCTCTGTATACTCTGTCCCTCTCATGTCTCTGTATACTCTGTCCCTCTCATGTCTCTGTATACTCTGTCCCTGTCATGTCTCTGTATACTCTGTCCCTGTCATGTCTCTGTATACGCTGTCCCTGTCATGTCTCTGTATACTCTGTCCCTGTCATGTCTCTGTATACTCTGTCCCTGTCATGTCTCTGTATACTCTGTCCCTGTCATGTCTCTGTATACTCTGTGTCCTGTCTCTACACTCTGTCTCCTGTCTCTACACTCTGTCTCCTGTCTCTACACTCTGTCTCCTGTCTTTACACTTTGTCTCCTGTCTCTACACTCTGTCTCATGTCTCTATACTCTCTGTAATGCGTGTATACTGTGTCTATACTGTGTATAATATGTGTAATCTTTGCATACTGTCTGTCTATACAATGTCTCATGTATGTATATACTGTGTGCTTCTCTCCTCACCCCTCCACCACTGAGCCGCATCTCTCCTCAACCCTACACCACTGAGCCGCTTCTCTCCTTACCCCTCCACCACTAAGCCGCTTCTCTCCTCACCCCTCCACCATTGACCCGCTTCTCTCCTCACCCCTCCACCACAGACACCCATCTCTCCTCACCCCTCCACCACTGAGCGCATCTCTCATCACCCCTCCACCACTGAGCCGCATCTCTCCTCACCCCTCCACCACAGACACCCATCTCTCCTCACCCCTCCACCACTGAGCCGCATCTCTCCTCACCCCTCCACCACTGACCCGCATCTCTCCTCACCCCTCCACCACAGAGCCGCATCTCTCCTCACCCCTCCACCACAGAGCCGCCTCGATACTCTGCTACCCACAGAGCCGCCTCGATACTCTGCTACCCACAGAGCCGCCTCAATACTCTGCTACCCACAGAGCCGCCTCGATACTCTGCTAGCCATAGAGCCGCCACTATACTCTGCTACCCACACAGCCGCCTGTATACTCTATTACCCACAGAGCCGCCTCTATACTCTGCTACCCACAGAGCCAGCTCTATACTCTGCTACCCACAGAGCCGCCTCGATACTCTGCTACCCACAGAGCCGCCTCGATACTCTGCTACCCGCAGAGCCGCCTCGATACTCTGCTAGCCACAGAGCCGCCTCCATACTCTGCTACCCACAGAGCCGCCTCGATGCTCTACTACCCACTGACCCGCCTGTATACTCTGATACCCACTGACCCGCCTGTATACACACAATTAATTTCACCACGCTCTCGATGCAATTGCATCGGGCCTTTTTACTAGTCACTTATAAAAATCACTTTTATTTGCGGCATTGTGCTATTATTTTAATAAAGTGCACTTTACTTTTCAACTTTGGCCTGACTCCTGGGTTGTTTCTATATGAATTATATGTTGTTTTGGAGGGCCTTTCATTTTTGAATAAGGGTTTTTTGAATCAAAATGGCCAGGATTAGAGTAGCACATAAGTGCGAAAAAAAACAGTAGTGCACATGGTGCTTTTTTTTCATTCCATCTGAAAACATTAGGAACATGACGAATTTCCTTACTGATGAATTGAAGCAGGCAGAATGCTCCAAGCACAAAAAAAATTGTTAACTGTTTTTTTCATTATGATGTGAATTTTGCAACCAGAAAAATATGCATAAAAAACTTTCTTTGAATATTCCTCAAATGGTAGGATTTTATAAAAGAATAATACAGATGTGCAACAAATACTAAAGACCTTTCCAAAATTGTGGATAAACAACTTTGTTTCAAGCATGTGATGTTTACTCAAATTCACCTGTGGCAAGTAACAGGTGTGGGAAATATGAAAATCATATAAAAAAGGGAGAAGTTGACTCAATCTTTGTGTGTTACACTAAGCATGGAAAGAATAAAAAGGACAAGAGAACTATATGTGGACTTATGAACCAAAAGTTTCGAAAAATCATAAGGTTACAAGTCCATCTCCAGAGATTTGATGTTCTTTTTTCCAAAGTGTGCTACATAATCCAATAGTTTACAACCCATCAAACTGTAGCTACTCTCCCTGGACGTGGTCATTAGAGAAAAATTGATGAAAGTTGCAATTTAGGATAATCCAGATGGTGCATAAGCAGCCCCAATCAAGTTTCAAAGAAATTTAAGCTGACATGCAGGTTCATGGTGCAGCAGTGTCAGCGTAAACTATCCATCAACATTTGAATTAAATGAAACACTATTGCAGGACGACCCCACTGCAAATACAGAGACATAGAAAGCTAGACTGTAGTTTGCCAAAATGTACAGTACAGACCAAAAGTTTGGACACACCTTCTCATTCAAAAGTTTTCTTTATTTTCATGACTATGAAAATTGTACATTCACACTGAAGGCATCAAAACTATGAATTAACACATGTGGAATTATATACTTAACAGAAAAGTGTGAAACAACTGAAAATATGTCTTATATTCTAGGTCAGAGATGGCGAACTCCAGGCCTCGAGTGCCACACACAGTCCAGGTTTTCAGGATTTCCATTGCATTTGACAGTTGGCAATCAAATTACCAACTGTCAAACTCTAAGGAAATCCTGAAAACCTGGACTGTGTGTGGCACTCGAGGCCTGGAGTTCGCCATCACTGTTCTAGGTTCTGCAAAGTAGCCACCTTTTTGCTGTGATTACTGCTTTCCACACTCTTGGCATTCTCTTGATGAGCTTCAAGAGGTAGTCACTGGAAATGGTTTTCACTTCACAGGTGTGCCCTCTCAGGTTTAATAAGTGGGATTTCTTGCCTTATAAATGGGGTTAGGACCATCAGTTGTGTTGTGCAGAAGTCTGGTGGATACACAGCTTATAGTCCTACTAAATAGACTGTACTAGTATTGTGCCTAGATGCTGTCTAGTTCAAGTCTCCAACTCCTGGGAATTGTCTTGACCAGACTGTTCCCACCATCTCTGGATTGTTTCTCCTTCTTTCAATCCTGCATCCCTGCTCATGCACTTCCCAGTATCATAACAGTCTTCTTCCATAGTTGACTCAGGAGCAGTCAGCTGACTTGGACATTCCAGCAATGGCAAATTATGTCCCTGCCATTCGCCCCCTATAGCAGACACACCAACATTATCTGCCAGCCACTGAATGGCAGGCAGCATGTAGTACAGAGCATGATTTCTAGATTTCAGCTGAAAGTGCATCCTAGGACAGTGATGGTGAACCTTTTGAGCTTGGTGTGTCAAAATTCACCGAAAAACTGAGCATAACTCGCGTGGTGTGTGACTTTGAGAAACATAATTTTTCTGATATTTGTAGCTGTAATAACAAAAAAGTATCATGGATATGGCCCCCACTCTGGTGTATATAGCCTCTTATGCTGGATATAGCCTCCATCCAGGTACATTACCCCCCATCCTGGATATGGCCTCCATCCTAGTATATAGCCCCTTATGCTAGATATAGCCCCCACAATGAGATATAGTGTGGAGCCCACTGGGATGGGGTACTCGGTACCGGACCGGGGTACTGCTGGGGATATCACTGCAGTCTTGGTCCGGGCCATGTCCCGGGTTCTGCAATAAATGGGGGGTATATTTACAGGGGAGTTTGTCGTGACGCCACCCACGGGTTGTGGTCAGGGTGACCACCGCTGCTGCAGAACCTCCAGGGATGATGTTTGGCAGTGGTAGTTAAAGTCTATGATTAGTGCAGAGTAGGGGTAGTAGTAGAAATGATGACAGTTGGTGAGGGAGAGTAGGGCTTGAGTGCAAGGATCATACAGACTCACGGTTTTGTAGTTTTCCAAGGCTTTACTGCAGATGTTATTCACAAAGTACTGTCCACGGAGTCTGTACCTGGGCCGGGTTGTTTCCACCCTGACCCGGGTCCTCAGCTTCCTACTCCTGCGCCTTGTGTGTGGCCCTGCTGCTGCTTTAGCTGAGCTGCTGGCCCTGTCTCTCCACACAGGTATCCACTGCTAGGCAACTTGAGCCTTTCCGTGTGCTTCTGACCCCGCCATGTTGCTTCGCTGAGGTACGGTGTAGGTATGTAACCTCCACTATCCCGGTTTTTCTGTGCGGTCTTTCAGTCATAGATTCGGATCCGGCATCCGGTCTCTGCGCTCCTCCGGGGCGAGTTATGAGGTAACTCAGTCTCCCAGATGTGTTCCTCTATTCTCTTGACTCCTCTCCTCAGACCCTGGCTAGGCCTGGAATCGAGTAGCAGACTGTGGAGAGGCCTAATGCAGCCTCTTTACACCACAATCTCTCTTCCTCAGTTCTCCCAGGAACTGAACTTACTTCTTCCTCTTACACCAGAATATATAGGGGAGCTGCTTCTGCTCCCCCTTCTGGCCTAGAGGCGCTAGTGCAGTGTTAAGTGTTGTGTGGGGGAATTAACCCTGGTATTGTTATGTGGCACATTAACCCCTGGGGTGCCACAATAGCACCCCTATCATAGTACATTGGCCTCATCCTAGATATGGCCCCCATTCTGGTTTATAGCCACTCTTCCTGGATATAGCCTCCATGCTGGGAATATAGCTCCCCCATCCTGGATATGGCAACCATTTTGGTATTTAGCCCCTTATCCAGGATATAGCCCCCACACTGGGATATAGCATCCCTTCATCCTGGTAAATTTCCCCTCATCCTGGATATGGCCCCCATCCTGGTATATAGCTCCTTATCCTGGATTTGGCCCCTCATTCTGGGATATAGCACCTCCCCATCCTGGTACACCCATCTACCCCCATCCTAGTATATAGCCCCTTATCCTAATCAAGCCCCCACACTGAGATATAGCACCCCCATCTTGGTACATTGCCCCCATCCTAGATATGGCCCCCATTCTGCTATATAGCCACTCATCCTGGATATAGCCTCCATGCTGGGATATAGCTCCCCCATCCTGGCTATGGCCAACATTCTGGTATATAGCCCCTTATCCTGGATTATAGCCCCCTCAATTGGGATACTAGCACCCCTCCATACTGGTACATTACTCCTTCATCCTGGATATGGCCCCCATTCTGGTATTTAGCCCCTTATCCAGGATATAGCCTACACACTGGATATAGCACCCCTTCATCCTGGTAAATTTCCCCCCCATCCTGGATATGAACCCCATCCTGGAATATAACCTTTTATCCTGGATATAGCCCCCTCATACTGGGATATAGCACCCCCCATCCTGTACATTACCCCCATCCTGGTATATAGCCCCTTATCCTGGATATAGCCCCCTCACACTGGGATATAGCACCCCCCCATCCTGGTGAATCAACCCCCATCCTGGATATGACCCCCATCCTAGCGCACACACAAAAAAAGTAAACAATATAATTCACCTATTCCTTGTTCCGCTCATCGCTCCATGTGTCAGTAGCCCGCCGCTGACAACATAATTAGCTCTTTTGCATTACTCTGCTGCCCTTGTCTCGCCTTTGGATGCTGTGCTGACACTGTGATTGCATGCACTCAGTATCAATCAAAGCTCAGCATCCAGAGGTGGGATGCAGACACTTTGATTGTCAGTTTCTTTAAGGTGCCGCCTTGTCCCGCCTCCGAATGTTGACACTGTGATTGCTACTGACTACATGCAATCACAGTGTCAGCTCAGTATCCGAAGACAGGACAAGGGTGGCATGGTAATACAGCAGAACTTATTTTATCAGCGGTGGGCGAAGGGAGAAACTGCACCCTGACACATGTGTCAGCAAAAACACCTCAGCATTTCACTGCTGACCCGCGTGTCATAGGTTAGCCATCAATGTCCTAGGACATACCTCCATTTGAGATAGGGATTGTTGTTAGCAAGCCCCCCTTTCCCATTGGCCCCTGGCTGTGCTGCTGAATAAAGTGATATAGAGATTACAGTGTGACAATGCTCCTGCTGAGTAAAGGACAAGTGGACTGTTGAATGTGACATCAAAGAAGTTATACAACTGTCTATTTTACATGACTGCATTCTTCCACTGTCGCAATATTATACTATATTATATTCTGTTTCAAATGGAATCCAAACTACATCTTTTTATTTTTCTGGCAAAAGGATTCTTCCCTACATCAACCCCAAACCAAAATCAGTGATTTTTACACTATATATTTAAAGGCATACTGTCATACAGAACTATACTGTACATGTTAATTACAAAAAATCCATACATAAAAAAAGCACAAGGATGGCGAGTGGATCACACACACCGCCTTGCAACAACATCTCATTTCAGATGCAAATAAAAGGAAAAAGAGTTGAAAGCTGATTTTATGTTTCAAAATTTCATAGTTAAAAGAAACATCACATAGAAAAAGTGGTACATAACAGAGAAACTTGACAGTAACATATACCATCACGGAGTACAAATAAAGATATTTAACAATAAAGAATAATACAGAATTATACAGAGATCATGTTCCCTGTTACATGAGTTACAACAAGTTAAATCATTTAGAGACTAGTGTCCACATAAAAAATGGCCTCATGTAAATGTCAGTGGGACAATGATCACACCATTAAACCTTCATGTGCTCAACCAAAGATCAACTGCACTAGCCTCTAAGCCCTGTGACAAGTGGTCAATTGACCACCTCACAATGACAACCAAATAGCACATACCCATGATGTTTCGATAACCTAACCAGAATGCAGGATCCCAAGATGTTAATTCCCCTATGTCCGTTTCACGACAACCAGGGTCTGCCTCTTCAAGGGGAACACAGAACAATAAACAAGGTCTCCCTTAGGGTGCCGATAGTGCAATGAGACTCAGTCAGGAGCCCTATTTATACCTCATTCATGTTCTCTTAGCCATATTACCCCACAGAACACCATCACGTGCGCAGTACGGGCCGCTCCGCCTGTCTCACCGATGTCACTGGCCTACTGCGCAGCCACAGGATCATGTCACATCACCAAAATCCCGCACACGCACAGTGGTGGTATCTGATGTCGGGGCGAGTGGGACAGAGCAAGTCCATTGTCCTAGTAACATTACGTCCTTTCGAAATGAAAGGGGAGGAGGAACACAAGGTGGTCTACAACAGAAAAACCCCAAAACGCAACAATTACAAATCAAATAAATAACCATGTGCCGCTAAAGCCTTCAACAAGATGCATCTTCACAATATACTTATGTTATTTCATGTTCCACATGATCTTCGTGATTACAGCATTAGCAGAAACACTGGTATAAGAATGTACACTCTGATGAAAAGAAATATAGAGCAAATGACAAATCAGCAGTAGCACAGCTTAAACCAGCACACTTGAGATTATTAGTACAAACATGTTTAAATGATAGAAACGTATACAAAAAAGGAAAAAAAACCAAACCAGGGATACCAGTGGTGAGGAATATTCACAGAAAAGGGACGAAGCTCAGAGACTCATTTAGGCCTCGGGAACCCTAGTATCAAGGCTGACAATCTATTTGGCTTTACATCATGCCAGCATCTGTTTTATGTTGCTCTGATGGCCATGTGGACATCAATCTCCCTGACACTTAATGTCCTAGGGTCACAAACATGGTGAATCCGAAAGTTCCGGATGAGAATTTTGAGCTGGTGAAGATCGTCACTGTCCCTGGCTGCAGCAATGTCCCTGACATTTTTCCCTGACTCTTTTCCGCAACTCCTGAGATGTCAGGTCAACATATATTAAGCCACAACCACATAATATACGACATTGGTTGTGGAACAGGATATATGATGGTGAATGTCATACACTTGGGAGCCATTGTTAAAGACGTTTTCATATGTACTATATATCTTCCGCCATTTTGTGACTCTAGAATCCATTTTATAGTTATCATGTCTATTCTGACTAAAAACCTCTGTAACAGTTTGTTCCTTGAGGATAGGATAAGGAGCAGATAAGGGTGAAAGGGAGTCGGACAAAAGTTAGATTCCCGAAGAAAAGGACAAGCCAGCCATCTTCTCTATGTCCTTGCGGTTAAGATAGTGGTCCCAAGACCAACAGGCCGTATGTGAGCGTAAACCATTGTTACAGTCTGTAGTCTGTTAAAGTTCACCAATTATTTCAAACTATCTATAACGCATATTCATAAAAAGTCCCCACCATTGTATGATGTAATCTATTGTAAACCCAAGCTTCTGTAACCTATATAAACACTTATTGTAATAAAGAACAAGGCTACTCTCTCATGAAAGACCAAGGTTCTGTGTCTTTGATTGGAGCATAGCCAGCACAAGGTATACCTGTGTAGATCCTTTATGCGAATCAGTCTACTGTGGTTATGTGGCGCCCCGCAACGAGTGCGTCACAGGAGGGTATTGGAGCCATAAATGCAGCAGCAATATTCTCTGACCCAGCAGTTATGTGGTTAAATCAGAGATCCATACCCTGGAAGCCTCACTTAGCATAGAGGGCCAATCAAGGTCCTGGTGGGCGGAGTGAAGGGTAGTGTGTAGTGGAAAGTTTAGTCCAGCTTAGAGAGTTCTAGCCTCGGGTCTGGAGAAGTAACAGCAACTTAGAAGTCCTCTGCAGATTCCCAGCTCTGCAACCTAGGAGAGGGGGTTGCACAGTCGGTGCAGCCCCCTGGCCACCTTCTACCGGCCATCTCCTGACTTTCACCACGGTTGAGCACCATTACTCCCGGTGCATTACCAACCGAACTTGGGCATCAACAGGTGCGGTCCACCCGTGACAAGGAGGAAGAAGCTACTGCCTGTCTAAACCGGAGTCCCGGCCACGTGAGTCAGAATTTGTCGTCACGAACAGGATACGAGCAGGCCCTTACCTAACGGGTATCATGTGCTTTAAAACGACTTTAATGTCTACAATTTGGACTTTGTTCATCCTAAAAAGAACTTTCCGCCTTTCACCGTTGGGCCAAGATGGTGCCCAAGATGGCGCCATGAGGATCCGCCACGTGCAAGCCCAGGGGTGAGCAACCACCCCTCTTCGTGGGAGGGCTAAAGGCAAAGGCGCCAAAACTCTTTGTCCGCCCTGATTGCTCGAATCAACCATGGGGGCGGACCCCAAAGACTTTTCCCACGATTGGACTACAAAAGTCCCAAGGAAATGGGAGTGTCAGACAGACCGTTCTTCACCAGCTCTTCTCCAGTACAGCTACCGGGTAGAGATGGGTGGGGCTCCTCCAAGCAAGATGGCCAGCTTAAGACTGAGAGACCTGATGCAAGAAGTGGAAGCCGAGGCCAGAGCAGCAATAGGCCATCCGGGTCCGGGTCCTGTCCTTAATATCGACGGCAGCCCCGACTTCTGGCAAGAAGCTCTGCAAGACCTCCGGGTACGGCTCCTAGAAACCGTTGAATGGACGATCCGCAGTTGGAGCGCGAGCTTGGGCAGCAGACTACATCGTGCGATGCAGCAGAGCCGCTCGGGTGCAACCACTCCAGAGCCGGACGACATCTCGAGTTTCAGCACCGCCTCACCCACGCCGACCACTTGTCCAGCCTCGTCTCCAGAGCCGATCGACTGTGTCATCCCTGTTGAGGCCACCGCTTATCCCCTCCAAAGCCTGGAACTGAAACCGTGTTAGAGCCGGAGCTTGCAACTCACTCCAAGGAAGAACCGAACACTTACCTGCTTCCACTTGCGGAACCCGCGACTAGTTTCACCACTACCGAGACTGTTCGCCTGTTTCTCCCCTGAACCGGAGGTCTCCTCTGCAATTACCGAGGCCTACCTGGTGACCGGGATCGAAACACCGTTACTCGCTGCTACAGAAGAAGAGGCAGGCAGCCTGGAAGCCCTGCAAGACGACCTCGAGGAGAACTTTGCAGCACAGCCACCCATCGACCAGGGACCCCATTACAACGTCTCCGTTAGCTGAGCAGCCCGACGTGGTCATCGAGGGAGAGATCGAGGATGATGACGACGAGACCTACAGCCCAGCTGAGGACCTCTACACCGGGTTCGCCTGGGGAGACACCAAGGATCCTTCTGCCGGGCGATCTGCTCGGGTACGCTGGTCGGGTGCGCAAGCAACATCTTCTCCGGTTCCGTTCAACGGGTTCCACTCCAGACTGCCCACCAGACTCCAGCTGTTCAACAACCATCACGCCATAGTGACTGTATCCACACGCCGCACCACTCCGACGAAGAGGTACGTCGCATCCGAAGGGAGGAGTGGCAGGCTCGTCTGCGCGCCAAATGCAGGCCCGCGCTGAAGCCCGCCGCCAACCTCCATTGCCTGATGAACTCCTAAAACCGACGGGTGAGCACCTTCAACTTATCCACCGGGTGGGGATTCATAAGGGAGGAGGGATTTGTACTGAAGTGTTTGTGGGGCGCCGTGATGTGGAATCGCACCTACCGCGAGGGCATCCAAACCGTGATTTGTATAGAGGGGACATTGTAACCTATGAGCGATATGTATGCTGTGACGGGTGGTTCGCTATACGAGTCGGAACACTGCCCTCCACAAGTGACTTTGTTGTTTGAACTTTTTGCCAAGAGACTTCATTTCTGTTTTGCAAATAACACCGCGACTTGGCAGCTACAGCCTGAACTTTTAAACTAAGGCAGCCGACCGCCCGCCGGGTCTGCGCAATGTGTTAACCTGTTCCTTTTTGCTTGCAACAACAAAGCGAATATTTACCTGTTTCTTTAATAAAAGTGTAACTTTCATGTCTGTTAAAAAAATATAAAAATTCTCTGTAATGTTGGGTAGTATGACACTTGGGACAAGCGTATTTCACCAAGGGGGAGTGTGGCGCCCCGCCAAGAGTGCTGCACAGGAGGGTATTGCAGCCATAAATGCAGCAGCAATATTCTCTGACCCAGCAGTTATGTGGTTAAATCAGAGATCCATACCCTGCATGCCTCACTTAGCATAGAGGGCCAATCAAGGTCCTGGTGGGCGGAGTGCAAGGGTAGTTTGTAGTGGAAAGTTTAGTCCAGCTAAGAGAGTTCTAGCCTCGGGTCTGGAGAAGTAACAGCAACTTAGAAGTCCTCTGCAGATTCCCACTCTGCAACCTAGGAGAGGGGGTTGCACAGCCGGCCATCTCCTACTTTCACCACGGTTGAGCACCATTACTCCCGGTGCATTACCAACCGAACTTGGGCATCAACAGGCGCTGTCCACCCGTGACAAGGAGGAAGAAGCTACTGCCTGTCTAAACCGGAGTCCCGGCCACGGTGAGTCAGTTAGTTTTGAATTTCCAGCTTTATCACCATCAGAGGTAAAGTGTTAGAATGTAGGACATTACTGCATGCCACACAGTGGCCACATGGAGAGCAGCCCAGGTGGGCCCCCAGCAACTCTGTTTCGGACCTGCGGAACATGATGGCTCCTGATCAACACATCCTATCCTGTACATGTTGCAAAAGTACAATAATGTTGTAAAATGTTCTATATGCATTGCACATCAAATTGTGGACAAATTTGCTCGTTGTTATCTGCATGAGACTTAAATACAAGGTTAATCATGAGACAGCAGACACCCTATTCAACACAAAATAATACTAACTATAAAGCCTGCAAATGTTAATTTCCTGTGAACTAAATGGTTAAAAGATGCAGTTTGTTCATTCTCAGCCCTTACATAAATATTACTCACCTCACCCTTTTTGGAGGTAATAACACGATATCTGGAGATTAGAGTTATATTCAGTAGAGCACATTTAATTTTCTACAATTGCCTCTCTTAGTCTCTCAGTATTTCTCTCTGAAATGTGCAGTCTCAAATCCTTTAAATGAAGTAGCAAGGGGCAATGCAAGCTGTTACCGAGCTCTTCAGGGCAGAACATCATTGTGCCAGCAAAATTCCATTTACAGCATTGTGTACACTCAAATTCTATAAAAGAAGAGCAGAAAAAAACATTATTAATTCCTTTTGTTACAGAACTGAAAGCATTCTGAAAAATAAATCTAAGAGATGGCTTCTAGCAGCATTCTGATGAGATAGTTTTGTGTGTCATCTTTCCCCAACCCCAAATAATTCTGAAATACCGTAATAATTATCTGAGACCAAGAACTAAATTACAGTTTTGTTGTAAGACCAGATTATATGGTGGGGTTAAGACTCTTCAACAGAAATATATTATCTTCTGTGTGTTGTGGATAAGTGTTTGGAAGTTTATGGAAATTGTTGATTTTATAACATTTCTGAATATTCTTGTAATATTTCATATTATTGGGTTTTCCTTTTACATTTTTTAACTGCTTTATAACCACTAATATTCCTTTTTATAGCACTAAATAATAAATTAATAAAATCTCTCAGCAGGTGCAAGCTGAGTAGGTGTCAGCTATATACTGCATCCATCACAAATGGTACTAGCTCTAACTTTGGTCATTTAACCTCCTAGATACTGTTGTCAAAAGTGACAAAAGCATCTAAGTGGTTATCAGGGGAAATCCCCCTTTCACTGCATTATCACCCTGACAATGTAATTGCTGGGGCCAATGGTTGCTATGGTGACCCAAGTCTAAGTAATGATCTTGGGGTGTGCAATAGAGATGAGCAGATCAGTTTGCAGAGAACTGAATTTGTGTCGAATTTACTGATTCAATACAAATTCCAATACTTTGAAATCCCATTCGTAGTTTGCAAAAAAAAAACGTGACCGTCACCATTTTCCATATTACTGAAGCATTGCAAGCAGGCAAACAGAATTTGGCATTGCTCCATAGACTTCCCCCTAATACGCTGCAGCTATGATATCTTACAAGTTCATACCTTCTACAGTGGTGGTCAGTACCTGGTCCATCACAAATCATTGAATCCCAGTGGACCTCAGTTTGTACAGTAGTGTCATTTTCCAGCTCAGGAGTACTGGGTAAGTTTCTCTTTTCTGTAGAAGGAAAACTACTATGGTCAGTAGAGTTCTCTTTATCATGTAGAGTATAAGCTCTTATGCTCAGAGAGGTCATTTCTCTCTTACCTGTATTGTGTAAGCTCTTATGGTCATTGGAGTTCTCTCTCTCATTTACTTGTAAAGGGTAACCTTTTATGGTCAGCAGGTTCCTCTCTCTCTCTCTGTTTTGAACAGTAGAGTTTAAGCTCTGATGGTCAGTGCGGTCCTCTCTCCCTTTGTTTACTGTACATTGTACGCTCTTATAGTCAGTGTGGTCCTCTCATCTATAAAGTGTAAGCTGTTATAATCAGTGAGGTCCTCTCATATATAAAGTGTAAGCTCTTTTAGTCAGTGAGGTTCTGTCTCTCACCTATAAAGTGTAAGCTGTGATAATCAGTGAGGTTCTGTCTCTCACCTATAAAGTGTAAGCTCTTATATTCAGTGTGGTCCTCTCATCTATAAAGTGTAAGCTCTTATATTCAGTGTGGTCCTCTCATCTATAAAGTGTAAGCTCTTATAGTCAGTGAGATCCTCTCTCTCATCTATAAAGTGTAAGTTCTTATAGTCAGTGAGGTCCTCTCTCCATCTATAAAGTGTAAGCTCCTATAGTCAGTGAGATCCTCTCTCTCATCTATAAAGTGTAAGTTCTTATAGTCAGTGAGGTCCTCTCTCTCATCTATAAAGTGTAAGCTGTGATAATCAGTGAGGTCCTGTCTCTCACCTATAAAGTGTAAGCTGTTATAATCAGTGAGATCCTCTCATCTATAAAGTGTAAGCTCTTATAGTAAGTGAGGTCCTGTCTCTCATCTATAAGGTGTAAGCTCTTATAGTCAGTGATATCCTCTCTCTCATCTATAAAGTGTAAGCTCTTATAGTAAGTAAGGTCCTCTCGCTCATCTATAAAGTGTAAGTTCTTATAGTCAGTGAATCCTCTCTCTCATCTATAAAGTGTAAGCTCTTATAGTAAGTAGGTCCTCTCTCTCATCTATAAAGTGTAAGTTCTTATAGTCAGTGAGGTCCTCTCTCTCACCTATAAAGTGTAAGCTCGCATAGTAAGTGAGGCCTCTCTCATCTATAAAGTGTAAGCTCTTATATAGTTCAGGTAATGATCCTCTCTCTCACCTATAAAGTGTAAGCTGTATATCAGTGAGGTCCTTCTCTCATCTATAAAGTGTAAGTTTATAATCAGTGAGGTCCTGTCTCTCACCTATAAAGTGTAAGCTTTTATAGTCAGTGAGGTCCTCTCATCTATAAAGTGTAAGCTTATAGTCAGTGAGGTCCTCTCTCTCATCTATAAAGTGTAAGCTGTTATAATCAGTAAGGTCCTCTCTCTCATCTATAAAGTGAAGCTTTATAATCATTGAGGTCCTCTCATCTATAAAATGTAAGCTCTTTAGTCAGTGAGATCCTCTCATCTTAAAGTGTAAGCTCTTATAGTAAGTGAGGCCTTTCTCTCATCTATAAAGTGTAAGGCTGGTTTCGCACTGGCGTTCCCCTCCGCAGCGTTCTGCGGAGGGGAACCGCCATGTGAGCGCAGCCAGCGCAAGCCCTATGTTTATAATGGGGACGCACGGTGCTGCGCTTGACTGCGCATGACCATGCACTCCCATTCACTGCCATATGTGATTTGTATGCAGTCGGATGCCTGCACACAAATCACACACTCTCGCCCGCACCAGGGACGCGACATGTTGCATTTCTGGTGTGGACGAGAGTGTGTGATTTGTGCGCAGGCATCCGCCTGCATACAAATCACATATGGCAGTGAATGGGAGCGCAAGGTCATGCGCAGTCAAGCGCAGCACCGTGCGTCCCCATTATAAACATAGGGGCTTGCGTTGGCTGCACTCACATGGTGGTTTCCTCCGCAGAACGCTGCGGAGGGGAACGCCAGTGTGAAACCAGCCTACGCTTATATAGTCAGTGTGGTCCTTTCATCTAAAAGTGTAAGCTGTTATAATCAGGGAGGTCCTCTCTCTCATCTATAAAGTGTAAGCTTTTATAGTCAGTGAGGTCCTCTCATCTATAAAGTGTAAGCCCTTATAATCAGTGAGGTCCTGTCTCTCATCTATAAAGTGTAAGCTCTTATAGTAAGTGAGGTCCTTTCTCTCATCTATAAAGTTTAAGCTCTTATGTTCATTTCGCAAAATATTACAGGACTAATTTTAAATAAATCTATAAAAATTTGTAAACTGTAAAAAAAGACTCAAGAAAAAAATCATCTTTAAAGTGCAAGTCTTATGTAAAATCAAGAGAAAAACATATACATACCGTATATACTCGTGTATAAGCCGACCCGTGCATAAGCGGACCCCCCTACTTTTGCCCCCAAAACCTGGGAAAACCTATTGACTCGTGTATAAGCCGAGGGTGGACCCCAGCAGAGGTATACAGCCCCCAGCAGTGTGGGATACAGCCCCCTCCCAGTGGTATACAGGTCTCCCCAGTGGTAGTATACAGCTGCCTCCCCAGTGGTATATACAGGCCCCAGCAGTATATACAGGCCCCAGCAGTATTACAGCAGCCTCCCCAGTGGTATATACAGGTCCCAGCAGTATATACAGCAGCCCCAGTGGTATACAGGACCCAGCTGTATATACAGCAGCCCCAGTGGTATACAGCAGCCCCTGTGGTATTCAGCAGCCCCAGCAGTATATACAACAGCCCCAGGGGTATATACAGCAGCCCCAGTGGTATACAGCAGCCCCAGTGGTATACAGCAGCCCCAGCAGTATATACAGCAGCCCCAGGGGTATATACAGCAGCCCCAGTGGTATTTACAGCAGCCCCAGTGGTATACAGCAGCCCCAGCAGTATATACAGCAGCCCCAGTGGTATATACAGCAGCCCCAGCAGTATATACAGCAGCCCCAGCAGTATATACAGCAGCCCCAGGGGTATATACAGCAGCCCCAGTGGTATACAGCAGCCCCAGCAGTATATACAGCAGCCCCAGTGGTATATACAGCAGCCCCAGTGGTATACAGCAGCCCCAGTGGTATATACAGCAGCCCCAGCAGTATATACAGCAGCCCCAGTGGTATACAGGCCCAGCAGTATATACAGCAGCCCCAGTGGTATACAGAAGCCCAAGCAGTATATACAGCAGCCCCAGTGGTATATACAGGCCCCAGCAGTATATATAGCAGCCCCAGTGGTATACAGGCCCCAGCAGTATATACAGTAGCCCCAGTGGTATATACAGCAGCCCCAGTGGTATACAGCCCCCCCCATTAGTGGTATACAGGGCATACAGGGCCCCCCTTGCTGCCGCACACCTGTAAAGCAATAGATAATTATACTTATCCCTGTCGCTGTCGCCGCCGCCGCTCTCTGACACTGTGCTCCTCCGGGTCTTCATGCTTCCTCCTCCGGTGCACAGGAAATAATTTTAAAAAGAAATGATGTGGGCTTCACCGTATTTTTAGTTTCCAGCCAGGTAAAACTAGGCAGCTGGGGGCTGGAATCCACAGCAAGGAGAGGCCCAAGCAGTCTGGGCCCCCACGCTGCAAATTGCAGACCGCAGCCGCCCCAGGAAATGGTGCATTCATTAGAAGCATAATTCCCTGGCGCTGTACCCAGACTCTTCCAGTTGCCCTGGTGCCGGTGGCAAACTGAGTAATATTGGGGTTAATGTCAGCTTTGTATTGGCAGCTGGTTCATAATGAGTGGCCAATGTTAGACCCGGCCATTAGGAACCTCTAAGTCAATGGTAAATAAGACACCACACTGTGAAAAAATAACTTTATAACAAAAAACAGAAACACATGTTTGGACTCCATCTTTATTACCCCCACATGCCCTCCAATGTTGTCCACAATGATGGTCCCATGACGGTCAGTCACCTCCACAGACTGCAGTGAGGGATCAAGGGTCCTTTAGCTGCAGTATCTGGGGTCACACTGATGCTACACTGTATGGCAATGATCTGCCATACAGTGCAGCTGTCATGCTGCCAAACTCAAGTCCCAGAGATCACATGATCTCTGAGGCTTGGGTCAGGTTACCAGATGTTGCCATGGCAACCTCAAGTTACCATAGTGATCAGCCCATCAAAATTACATTATGATGGGCCGATCACCATGGGGAGAGGGAAGTGACCCTGCCGTCCCTCTCCCCGGACTCTTAAGTGCTGTAATTGTAAAACCACAGCATTTAGGGGGCGACATAGAACCAGGGACAGCGACCACATAGTGATTGCTGCCCCAGCCAGTCAGATCGCTCCTCTCAGCTTCATCTCTTCCATGCAGGCGAGCAGGCACTGGATGGAGGAGGAGAGCGGGCACCAGAGGGCAGAAGACCTGACTAGGAGAGTGGGCAGAGGAGGTGAGCGGATTGGAGGAGAGCAGAGGGAGGAGTGACTAGCCCCGAGAGCGGAGGCAGGAGAGCGGGCAGAGGAGGTGAGCGGATGGAAGGAGAGCGGAGTGAGGAGGAACCAGAGCTGGGAGCAGAGGAATGAGAGTGGGGAGAGAAGACCTGTAAGAGGAGGGAGAAGAGTGGGGAGAGAGTGGGATGAGAGCAGGGTGAGAAGACCAGGAAGAGGAGGAGGAGAGCAGGGAGAGGAGGGATGAGAGCAGGGAGAGAAGACTGGAAAGAGGAGGAAGGAGAGCAGAGAGAGGAGAGCGAGGATTGGATACAGCAGTGGAGAGGCATTGGCAGAGGATGATTGCAGAAGCCAGACACAGCTGACAGCTCGGCTCCTGCAGCAATCGTACAGGGAAGTGCTCATATTCAGCATTTTCCTGTGTGATCATGATGTGATTGATCAGTCAGACTGACCGATCACATCGCTCTGAGTGTGGGGACCACTAACAGAGGTCCCCACACCTCTGCCCCTGACCCTCAGCTGTCAAAGCCATGACTGGATTAGCCGTCATGGTGCAGGAACTGACATTTTTCAAGACGGTTTATGCCGTCAATGGTCATAATGGGGTTAAAGAGGTTAACAAGGATTTTTATTAAAAATAAAAATGTGCCCTAACAGGAAGGGATCTGCCACCTACCTGCCTGTTGTGCTCGATACCATTCACCTTCGTTCATCCCGTCACAGAGCGGGCACAGACTACTCCTGCTGAAGACAGCATGGCAGGGTAATCAAAGCAGATGTGGCTTTACGCTCTGCTCTCTGTAAGGGACGAGACAGCTGGTCTCCTGCGTATTAACAGCCGGCTCCCTCTACCTGATTGGTGGAGCCGGCTGTCAATCAGTGTGATGTCGGCTCTGATGCTTGTCAACAGAGGGGAGAAGCCACCCCCTCTGTTTATGTGACATCAACGGAAACAACAAAATCACTGACAGGAGCGATGTAAGACTGCTCCGTGTCGGTGGTGACCATCGGTGAATGGTGCCGGACACAACAGACAGGTAGGCAGCAGTTACTTGCCTGTTGGTGCTTAGGAACAATTTTTTTTATATATCCCAAATAATCCCTTTAAGTGCATCTTCTAACCTACTTGATTTCCATCTTTTTCTACCTTTCCCTCATCTTTAATTGACAACTTTGATCTCATAAAGCTAGAGAAGGGCAGTGATAGATGGAAAACAAGAAAGGTGGGAAAATGCACTCAAATATTTTGCCACTCCATGATGTATTGAGAACATGTACTTGGTTTGGACAGTCATTTTGTACCGGAAGAGTAGCTTTAAGCATGCTCAAAAGCTTGAACATCCAAGCCTTTGTGAATGTCTAAAAACACGGAACACCACCAGAGCAGAAACCAGAGTCCGAACTGATGCTATCTACGTCAGTACAGTAAATTGTTCCAGTGGGAGTTCCTTATAATAAGGAAATCTCTTTTCCAAGCAAAGGTTCCAGGCTTCATAGTCAGTTTGAAGAAAAGGAAAATGCATTCAGAATAAAATCAGAATTAAGAGAGATTGATAAACATATACAAAGCGTATTTGGGACCCCATATGGATATGAGATTCAAAGGTTGGCTTATTTAAAACAAAATTCTGACTCAGAACAATGAAGTTTCTACACATGCCTAACCTGAATAATTAAACAATTTAAATAAAACATTAACAATTATTTCCAAGCATAATTTTGCACAGGAGACATTCAAGTATTTTTTATATGAGAATTACTAATCTTTAGTACAGCATCTTTCAGAATATTCTAGCAACATTTATAGATTTAGACTTGGTGTGATTCAGCTGAAACAAAACATGATTTTTTAAATTTGGTATACCAGTGGAATATAGCAAGTAATGTAACTTATTGACCGATTATGGTTTATAATAACTACATTGATTAGCTTCTGTATCACTATTACTACTATTAAGATAAAAAAACATGAGATATGGACTTCAGGTAGAGCATAAGATAAATACAAACTGAGTTCAAAATGGATAAAAAAAAATGTGCAAATAAAAACTTCAACTCATCTTACAGAAAACAACCTACCGTATATACTCGTGTATAAGCCGAGTTTTTCAGCCCAAAAATTGGGCTGAAAAGTCCCCCCCTCGGCTTATACACGGGTCATACGGTATGCTGTGGGGGGGGGGGGGCTGTGACCGGGGGCTGGAGGAGGCAGGAGGGGGCCGCGGTGACCGCATGCGGTCACGTGGGGCCGCCTCATTAGTGCAATGAATATGCACGGCATCCCCCCGTCCATCAATGGCGGGGGGATGCCGTGCATATTGCACTGCACAGCCCCCCTCCTTAATATGGGTCCCCCAGTATTAATAAACAGCCCCCCCTCCTTATCACGTCCCCCCCAGGCTGCGGCAGCTGTCAAAATAACAAACACTGTATACATCACCTTCCGACGCAGCTCTCCGGTCCTCTGCCCTCCGCTCGCCGGCTTCTTCTTCCTTGTTGTGCCGGTGTCATGTGACCGGGCGCAGGAGATGACGTCATTTCCTGCGCGCGGTCACAGAAGTCGGCACAACAAGGAAGAAGAAGCCGGCGAGCGGAGGGCAGAGGACCGGAGAGCTGCGTCGGAAGGTGATGTATACAGTGTTTGTTATTTTGACAGCTGCCGCAGCCTGGGGGGGACGTGATAAGGAGGGGGGGCTGTTTATTAATACTGGGGCTGCTGGATACTACACTGGGGCTGCAATACCACTGGGGCTGCTGTATACAGGGGCTGTATACTACCACTGGGGCTGCAATACCACTGGGGCTGCTGTATATAGGGGCTGCAGTACCACTGGGGCTGCAATACCACTGGGGCTGCTGTATACAGGGGCTGTATACTACCACTGGGGCTGCAATACCACTGGGGCTGCTGTATACAGGGGCTGTATACTACCACTGGGGCTGCAATACCACTGGGGCTGCTGTATATAGGGGCTGCAATACCACTGGGGCTGCAATACCACTGGGGCTGCTGTATATAGGGGCTGCAATTGCACTGGGGCTGCTGTATATAGGGGCTGCAATACCACTGGGGCTGCTGTATACAGGGGCTGTATACTACCACTGGGGCTGCAATACCACTGGGGCTGCTGTATATAGGGGCTGCAGTACCACTGGGGCTGCAATACCACTGGGGCTGCTGTATACAGGGGCTGTATACTACCACTGGGGCTGCAATACCACTGGGGCTGCTGTATATAGGGGCTGCAATACCACTGGGGCTGCAATACCACTGGGGCTGCTGTATATAGGGGCTGCAATACCACTGGGGCTGCAACACCACTGGGGCTGCTGTATATAGGGGCTGCTGTATACACCACTGGGGCTGCAATACCATTGGGGCTGCTGTATACAGGGGCTGCAATACCACTGGGGCTGCAATACCACTGGGGCTGCTGTATATAGGGGCTGCTGTATACACCACTGGGGCTGCAATACCACTGGGGCTGCTGTATATAGGGGCTGCAATACCACTGGGGCTGCAATACCACTGGGGCTGCTGTATATAGGGGCTGCAATACCACTGGGGCTGCAATACCACTGGGGCTGCTGTATATAGGGGCTGCAATACCACTGGGGCTGCAATACCACTGGGGCTGCTGTATATAGGTGCTGCTGTATACACCACTGGGGCTGCAATACCACTGGGGCTGCTGTATATAGGGACTGCAATACCACTGGGGCTGCTGTATATACCACTGGGGGCTGCTGTATATCATACTGCTGGGGCCTGTATACCACTGCTGGGGGCTGTATACCTGTGCTGGGGTCCACCCTCGGCTTATACGCGAGTCAATAGATTTTCCCAGGTTTTGGGGGCAAAAGTAGGGGGGTCGGCTTATACACGGGTCGGCTTATACACGAGTATATACGGTATGTTCAAGTCTGCCATATGTCAATGGAAACAAAAGATAGCTTTCACATTCCTAATAGCATAAGGTTCAGGTAAATTGACATGCTGTAAACTTCTATAAAGCACTTCTGGGTTTAATATCCCTTCCACACCCTATGTGAATTATCTGAGGTGAGTAGTTTTGTGGTTCAGGTATTTTTTTTTACTTAAGGGACTCTGCAAATTTGACATGGAGCCAATAATCTATTCCAGCAATTAATACTCTCCAATCTCCCAAAATCAAATAGCGCTCCTTAATTCCCAAATCCTATCATGTTCCCAAAGCTTCTGACTACATAGGTTGTGTTACTGCATTTGAAATATAACAAATTGTGGAGTCTGTATTCTCCTATTACCACTGTAAAACTGAAAATGTGGTGCTAAAGAAACATTTTATTGGAAAAAAGGTACCGTAGTTTTCATTTACACCGCACAATATTTAAAAATGATGGGAAACCCTTATTGGTTCAATTTTCCACATCCTAAATGAGGTCGTAAAGGGGAACAGTTTACCAAATAAAATTATTTCTGAGGGATCTGCGGATTTAGTTCCTCTGGGATTCTGAAAATGCAAGATGCTGTCTGCTATCCATTTTATCTACAGGGGTGTACCGACAATAGGTGCAGGGGTTGCAATTGCACCCAGGCCCTATAGCCTAGGGGGCCCCAAAAAAAGAGTAATGCTATTATAGATTTGTAATAGTGGGAAGCTCGTTGGAGCTTTCGCAACAGGACCCATGAGCTTCAAGTTACACCACTGTACACATATATTAATTTTTGAAGTGACTTAATTTCCAATATGGGGTCACTTGTTGGGGATTTTTGCTGATTTATTAACCCAAAAGTTCTGAAAATGCATTATGGTGTCCAAAGTCCATTAAACCAAACAGGCAAATTGTATCTCCTCCAAACAGCAGTTTCCAACCAGATGTATTTTTGTATTCAGGATTTTTTTTTATAAAATATGTAGTCCACTTTTATCCTTTGTAAAAATGTAAAATCGAGGATAAAACACCATATCAGTGAAAATAATATTTTTTCATTTCACATCAAAATGTTATACAATTCTTTGAAGCATCCGTGGGTTCAAAATGCTTACGTCACCTTAAATTAATTTCTTATTGGGTATGTTTTCCAAACTGGGGTCATTTCTGGTGGGTTCTGTTGCATTGGTTTCTTTGGGATCCTGAAAGTGCAAGATACTAGTGCATCTCAATGAATTTGAATATCATCAAAAAGTTAATTTATTTCAATAATTCAATACAAAATGTGAAATGTATATATTATATAGAGTCATTACAAACAGAGTGTTCTATTTCAAGTGTTTATTTCTGTTAATGTTTATGATTATGGCTTACAGCCAATGAAAATCCAAAGGTCATTATTTCAAAAAATTAAAGTAGAAAGGATGAAGGGTTAAAAACCATGTTGCCATGTTCCACGAGACATCAAAGGTTGAATAGAATATTGATTTATTAGTCATGTTTCAGGGCTCCCAGAAATGCCCTGAAACATGGCACTGTGATATTGATTTTTGATGATATTCCAATTTATTGAGATACACTAGTACTGTCTGCAATCCATTCCAGGTACATTTGGGCTCCAAACATCAAATAGTGCCCAAAGAGTTATTTCAAACCACATGAAGCACCTGAAAGGTTAATAAACGTCCTAACAACAGTTTTCGAAAATTGCTAATTTTTAAAATTTTTTGTTATAGTTATGATGTTTTCATAAATAAACACAAAATGTTTTAAATTAAATGTATCACTAATATAAAGTACAAAGTCTAGGTGTTCAAGGCTGATTGATTAGCATCTGGTTTGAACTCAAAGAAGAGCTACTATAGCTTAATGTGTGCTGTATATGAACTTTATAAAACTCTGGTTTCTTGTTAGCAAAGTTTTGTGACCTGATCACATGCTATAATTGATATACCGTATATACTCGTGTATAAGCCGACCAGTGTATAAGCCGACCCCCCTACTTTTGCCCCCAAAACCTGGGAAAAACTATTGACTCGTGCATAAGCCGAGGGTGGACCCCAGCACAGGTATACAGCCCCCAACAGTGTGGTATACAGGCCCCCCCAGTGGTAGTATACAGCAGCCTCCCCAGTGGCATATACAGGCCCCAGCAGTATATACAGCAGCCCCAGTGGTATACAGCAGCCTCCCCAGTGGTATATACAGACCCCACCAGTATATACAGCAGCCCCAGTGGTATATACAGACCCCACCAGTATATACAGCAGCCCCAGTGGTATACAGGCCCCACCAGTATATACAGCAGCCCCAGTGGTATACAGGCCCCAGCAGTATATACAGCAGCCCTGGGGGTATACAGCAGCCTCTGGGGGTATACAGCAGCCCCAGCGGTATGCAGCAGCCCCAGGGGTATACAGCAGCCCCAGGGGTATACAGCAGCCTCCCCAGTGGTATATACAGACCCCAATAGTATATACAGCAGCCCGAGTGGTACACAGGCCCCACCAGTATATACAGCAGCCCCAGTGGTATACAGCAGCCCCCGGGGGTATACAGCAGCCCCAGCGCTATACAGCAGCCCCAGGTACACACAGCCCAGGTGTACACAGCAGCCCCCAAATGCTGGCACTCGCCCCCCCTGCTGCTTAACTTACCATCCCTGGTCTTCTGCACACACAGCGCGGTCTTCTGTGCTCCGCCCTCCATGCTCCCGTCCTCGCTGCATCCGGGATCCCCGGCCATCGCACGATGACGTCATATGCCTGCGACAGCCGGGGATCCCAGATGCAGCCGGACGGGAACGGAGGAGAGAGCACCGAGGACCGGCGCTGTGTGTGCAGAAGAACGGGGATGGTAAGATAAGCAGCGGGGGGGGGCCCTTACACAGCGGGGGGGCCCTTACACAGCGGGGGGGTGATTGCCTTCATTTGGGGGCCAGATATGCACTGCTTCCCCCTGCCGCTGATTGACAGGGGGAAGCAGTGCATATGTAATGAGCGGCCCCACATGACGGGCCGCTCATACAGCAGCCTCCCCCCGCCTCCTCCAGCCTCCCCAGCCCCGGACACAGCCCCCACCACAGCTGTCTACCATATTGACCTGTGTATAAGCTGAGGGGAGACTTTTCAGCCCAATTTTTGGGCTGAAAAACTCGGCTTATACACGAGTATATACGGTAGTTTAGATTTTTATGGCCGAAAGAAAATGAGCAGTGCCAATTTGTCTGTTTATGTGCTGACCACTTCAGGTCGGGGTAGGGAAACTCTGAAGAGTTGTAGAGTTACATTATTTCCATATTGCCCATGAAAATTAATAGTAGATAAGAAAACGTCAAAGCACACTCCTGAGTTATGAAAAAAGTTGGAATAACTCTTATGTCTACAACTAACATCACAGCCTGAAAGGCTGCAACCTACCGTCACATCTATTGGGAATTGTTTTCGAAGATGGTTACTTTGTGCATCTGAGATATGTGAAGACAAGAGCAGAGAAATGAAAAGACACCTCTGTAGTGAAAAAGAACCCTGCTATGCTCCTATATACTCAGCAGTGACTGAAGCCTCACTGGCTGCAACTCTGTGAGTCAACACTGGAGGCTGCCATGAGTATTGGAATAAACTTTATTTTCTCATAGTGGCATGGCTTTAGGTACAGTGGTCAGGCAGTACTCATTAATCTCATATCTGCAGGATTATAGCCATTTTTTAACATGACAGGTTTCCTTTAAGTCATGAGAAGATTTAATCGGTGTATGAAATATGACTAACTAGAATTGTTATATCAGGGCAGAAATTGTGTTACTAACCTGTCCCAGTTCCAAAGCTGGGTTTTGCTCTTTCCTTTCCCTATGGCGAGCTCCTTCTATGCTAGGCTACATTGAGTGTTATCCTCGCCCAGCATGCACTACTGCCATCAGCACCATCCAAGATATTTTAAAGCCAATTCTCTGCACACTGTCTAAATATTCATATTTTAGTACACACTGCTATAATATGCTCTCCAGGAGTCAAGCCACATGTCCACTTGGCTGCTCTATATCCAGGTGCCTGATCACCTACGCAGGTGCTCCTGATTGCTATCCTTCATCTGACTCCTACTTCCAACATAGCTCTGCTATTTCTTGTGCTTTCCACTATCTCAACTCTTCTGCATTAAGGTATCTGTTAGTCTACTTGTTTCTGTTATTCCATGGTGCTGCCTCTTCACTGAACTCTAGTACATCAAAGTACCAGCCAGTGTTGTCATCCTTGCTATTTCAAAGTGCTGTCTTCTCCCTAAACACTTTTGTATTAAAATATCTGCCAACTTACTCATCTCTACTGTTTACACTCTCCATTCTGTCACATTAAGGTCCCTCTCAGCCTCTTTATCTGCCTTTGCAAGGTTCTGTCTGTACACTCAACTTACCTACAACAAGGTTCCTGATTGCTTAGGCTGGGTTCACACCACGGTTTGTTTTTTCGATGGGGATCATGTTTTTTGCAGGACCACATGGACAGGAATGGACAGAACTGGATGTGTAGCTCTGGATGTCATTTCTGTGTCCAGATCCAGGATTTTGAGGGTTCCGGACACAGAAAGAGCTGGGAGGAGCCGAGCCTGCAAAGCACAGGCAAGTGATGTCGAGGCTGTTACTTTCGCTTTTGCAAAGTATTTACATACATTGCAAAAGTGAAATTAAAGAAAGCAATGGCTAAAAATAAAAAAAATGCTCACCTCTCTGGCGAGTGTCCCGCGATGTGAGGCATCCACGTCTGATGTCTGCAAAGACCTTAATCAGCTGACCAGCAGCAACCGATCAGCTGATGTGTCACATGACAGCATCAGCTAAGCGGTTTAAACCCCCTGCCTGCCAATCGGGTTTGGCGGGCGATTTAAACCACTCAGCTCATGCTGTCATGTGACACAGTAGCTGATCAGTTGCTGCCGGTCAGCTGATTAAGGTCCATTTAGCCATCGGTCGTGGACGCCTCACATAGTGGGACACTCGGCGGAGAGGTGAGTATTATTTTTATTTTTAACACATTGCTTTCTTTCACTTCACTTTAGCAGTGTATATAGAAATACTGCTAAAATGAAATTACACAGATGTCACATGGTAGCAGAGAGGTTTTAGTGTACTGAACATGCTCAGCACTCTAAAACCAGATCCGGGAAACGATCTTGTTTTTTCTTGGGTTCGGCGCTATGTGTGCCAGATCACCCCGAATTCGTTTCTGTCTGGTTTGGTTCAGTTTTTTTCACTGAAGCCCAAAAGCGGTGCAGTCTCCGATGTTGGGTACAGGGAAAAAAAGGACAGAAACGAATCCGGGACTGAATTGACAGAATCGGATGGCCATGAATGGCCAAATTGGCACCATAGGCATACATAGGAGTAAAAACAGGATCCTGTTCTGTCCTTTTCAAAACGTACAGAACAGGGTCCCAAAAAACGTGGTGTGAAGCCAGCCTTACTCAATTCTTCTCTTCCTGTGTTCTATCCATACTCTTTTAAGATGCAAGATTGCCTTCTCATCTCTGCTGTTCCTATGTGCTATCCACATATTTGACTTCTGCATCTATTACCTCAAACTTTGCTGATATACCTGCAATTTTACATATCCAGTAATATTAGTTGTTATTGTTGCATGTACTACCTGGTTGTCCTGCTCTGCTTTACTAATGCCCCGTTTTTGTGCTGCGCACATTGAGCTATGTGTTAGTTAATCAAATAACCCAGGTGAGCTTAAAAAAGCAAGAATAATGTAAGTATCAGTCAGAAAAGGATGCACACTAAAAGGTTCATTACGATTACAGTCTAAGAACATATATGAGAAACTCAGAGTTACAGGAGTAATGCAAAGGCAATCCATTCTCAAAAGAATGCCCTGCTTGTAATCAGATATTCTGGAGTTTTACCAGGATATATATTATGGTACAAGAATACTGTTGATGCTCTACTTGCAAAGTATTAAGTAATCATGTAATTCATTATTCATAGAGCAGGGTTCGAATGGATTATCCAAAGTAATCAAGGCGCTTCCAGGAAGGATCCGGTATATTACAAGAAATATCCAATTCCAACATTTTATTATGTCAAGGAATAAAAGGCACATACTGAATAGAACTCATAGAGCAATGACCATAGAGCTCCTGCTGACAGACCAATAAAGAAATGTCTCTTTGTGAGGTCTACTTACTTTGAACCAATTAATGTAATCAAAGATAAAAAATGGCAATTCCTAGTTTGTTTCTTGATGTATTAATGCTTTATTAATTTCTAATTATTACTTTATTAATTACAATCAATAGTGCTAGTTGTGATTCACTAAACATAGCACTGCACCTACTTATAAACAAAAACATTTTTTCAGCCATGGCTGCTCATTGTTGCAAACAGTTTAATATATCAAGTTATATACTAATACACATTACACAATCATCTTTATTTGGATATTCTGATGAGTAATGTTGCCATTTTTAGTCATTATTTCCCAAACTGGGTTAGAAATATTACAATCCATGTACTGTCTGACTGAGTCTGACTTTGACTCAGTCTGACTTGGATTTACATAAAATTCTGGCATTAATACAGTACTGTTATTGTATTAGAAAAAATAGTTCTCATCCTGATAGGGCTTCATTACTCACTTTGCAATATATCATTCATGTTATGATTCATGCCATTGACTCATGTGTTGACTCTCTAGCTCATATTGCAATATGTAATGTATATAGTCTAAAACTGTAGGAATATGGAAAAAAGTTTATGAAATCTAACGAACATTCTATATAGTATATGATTTGTGCTTGGACAGCCAATCAATATGCAAAGATAAACCTACAAGTGCTCAGAAAAGATGTATAACGTTTTGCTCTAATACTGAACTAAAACACTTTTTATGATTCTTAATTTCTGAACATGGTCCAAATATTAGCCTTTTTGGGGACCAATGTCCACCATGCTGATATTTATACACGGGCCGTGCACAAGGAAAAATAATGACATTTTCTTAAAGGGTAGTGAATTCTTGTTTGTTGAGTATCAAAAAAGTAGTTCTTTTCCGGCATCATTCCCGGAAATACACAGAGGGCTCCAAGGCAGGCTGGGGGCTCACATTGAAATTACAATATCTCGCCCATCGGGGCATGATGAAGACTCTTGGAGGCGGTGAAAGGGAGCTAAAGAGGATGCCCAGGGGAGCTAGTAACGATAGCCCCTGCTTCATTATTATAGGAGGCAGTAAGGAAGAAAAAGCTTTTAAAACACATTCACACCACACATATAGAAGACAGAGGGATAGTTAGAATAGTAACAGGAAGGTGCAGGGACAGGTAGTGATTAACCTGGGGTGGTTTTACTAGGTGACAGGTTCACATTAAATCATGATGCAACAGGTTTCCCGCAAGCCATCTAAAAAGTATTAATTATTTATGGAGCAAAAAAGATGTGCTGTTATGAAAGTTAAGAAGCAATGGCTTCTCAAGTAGAAATGAAAAACAATATCTTTCTTAGTTTACTGCTTGAAAGATTAACAAACAATTACAGGTGCTTTTTGTCAAGACATTAAAAATTATTCTTTTGTTTAGGGAGCAGGAAAAGGTTAACAAGCCGTGAAAACAATTAGACAATTAGCCCTATTTTGACAGCAGTTTCAACACCTCTCAGCTAGAATTTTGGACAACTCTTTTGCAAACTGCTCCAGTTCTCTCATATTTGAAGGTTGCCTTTCCCAACAACCAAAACCAAAATTGTTGAAAAATATCTCAAAGTTATGATTCCATCTGCAGAGATCTTGAGGTTTCTTTGTATATTGTACGCAACATAATCAAGACATGAACAATAAATGGTATAGTAGCTAATCTCCCTGCACGTGAAGGGCAGAGGAAAATTGATGAAAGTTTGCAATTTCTGGATGGTAGATAAGTAGCCCCAATCAGGTTCCTAAGAAATTCAAGCTGTCCTACAGACACAGGGTGCATCAGTGTCAGCTCAAATCATCTGTCGATATTTGAATGAAATGAAATTAAATGCTATGGTAGGAGACTCAGGGAGACCCCACTGCAGACACAGAGAAATAAAAACTAGACTGTACATTAGTAAACTCCTTCTTGAAAAAGCATCTTGTGGGCAGATGAGACCAAGTTAGAGCTCTTTGGTAAAGCACATCAAGCTTAGTGGTTTTAAAGTTTTTATGGTCCCACTTCATATGTAAGTTCTTACCCTGGTGCCCTTAGTGTCTTTGGAAAGAACTCCCCAGATCTTGTAGTGAGTCATAAATCCTTCTGATAGATTAAAACTTGCTCATACAGAGTCAACGGTTGTAATGAGTTTGTATTCAGAGACCCGTCTATGCCTCTGTCTCTTTCTGATTGCGAACACAAACTCACTACAAACTTTTACTTTGTCTGAGCACATCTAAATCTATCAAAAGGATTGATGACACACTTCAGATTCTGAGGAGTCCTTTCTAGAGACACTCAGGGCACCAGGTTGAGAACTTACATATAAATTGGGACCATAAAAACTTTTACACCACTAAACTTGGCTAAATAAGGATTCTCTCCCTAAGCTCTGTCTGTTTTTTTAAAGGTCCATCTATCGTACCTTGCAACAGCTCTGGTTGTGTGTGTGTATATATATGTATATATATATATATACAGTATATATAAAACAGATATATATGTTTTATATATATATATATATAGATATAAACTAGAAAAAAGTACTCTGCAGCACACAGCTACTACCAATGATGTACATGTGCTAACAAGCTATATATACCTGAGAAAAAAGTTTAAAAACTTACGTTTTTTCAAAAAACTCAAAAATCTTATCTTTTTATTTCTGAAGTTCTTGGTACACACATTGGCCAATGTCTGTTTGCTCACCGACTGCGACAAAGTGACTTCAGGTCCGATGAGTCCTACGCTGATATCCCTATCCTCCTTGTCCGCTCCCCCACTTCTCAGTGGGCAGACACCACCTCGACCCTAGATCACCTGTGGTCAATGAGGGTGCAGATTGCAGTAAGGAGCCAGCAACTCCATAAAATGCAAAAGAGAAAAAAACTGCACAGCACTCACAGACTAATGTGAACTGGTGCCAGCAGTGACGCTGGATATAAACTAGAAAAAAGTACTCTGCAGCACACAGCTACTACCAATGATGTACATGTGCTAACAAGCTATATATACCTGAGAAAAAAGTTTAAAAACTTACGTTTTTTCAAAAAACTCAAAAATCTTATCTTTTTATTTCTGAAGTTCTTGGTACACACATTGGCCAATGTCTGTTTGCTCACCGACTGCGACAAAGTGACTTCAGGTCCGATGAGTCCTACGCTGATATCCCTATCCTCCTTGTCCGCTCCCCCACTTCTCAGTGGGCAGACACCACCTCGACCCTAGATCACCTGTGGTCAATGAGGGTGCAGATTGCAGTAAGGAGCCAGCAACTCCATAAAATGCAAAAGAGAAAAAAACTGCACAGCACTCACAGACTAATGTGAACTGGTGCCAGCAGTGACGCTGGATATAAACTAGAAAAAAGTACTCTGCAGCACACAGCTACTACCAATGATGTACATGTGCTAACAAGCTATATATACCTGAGAAAAAAGTTTAAAAACTTACGTTTTTTCAAAAAACTCAAAAATCTTACGCTGATATCCCTATCCTCCTTGTCCGCTCCCCCACTTCTCAGTGGGCAGACACCACCTGTGTGCTGCAGAGTACTTTTTTCTAGTTTATATCCAGCGTCACTGCTGGCACCAGTTCACATTAGTCTGTGAGTGCTGTGCAGTTTTTTTCTCTTTTGCATTTTATGGAGTTGCTGGCTCCTTACTGCAATCTGCACCCTCATTGACCACAGGTGATCTAGGGTCGAGGTGGTGTCTGCCCACTGAGAAGTGGGGGAGCGGACAAGGAGGATAGGGATATCAGCGTAGGACTCATCGGACCTGAAGTCACTTTGTCGCAGTCGGTGAGCAAACAGACACATATAAACAGATAAAACATATATATATATATATATATATATATATATATATACATTACAGACCAAAAGTTTGGGCACACCTTCTCATTCAAAGAGTTTTCTTTATTTTCATGACTATGAATGCATCAAAACTATGAATTAACACATGTGGAATTATATACTTAGCAAAAAGTGTGAAACAACTGAAAATATGTCATATTCTAAGTTCTTCATTCTCTTGATGAGCTTCAAGAGGTAGTCACAGGAAATGGTCTTCCAACAGTCTTGAAGGAGTTTCCAGAGATGCTTAGCACTTGTTGGCCCTTTTGACTTCACTCTGCGGTCCAGCTCAACCCAAACCATCTCGATTGGGTTCAGGTCTGGTGACTGTGGAGGCCAGGTCATCTGGCGTAGCACCCCATCACTCTCCTTCTTGGTCAAATAGCCCTTACACAGCCTGGAGGTGTGTTAGGGGTCATTGTCCTGTTGAAAAATAAATGATGGTCCAACTAAAAGCAAATCGGATGGAATAGCATGCCACTGCAAGATGCTGTGGTGGCCATACTGGTTCAGTATGCCTTCAATTTTGAATAAATTCCGTGTCACCTGCAAAGCACCCCCACACTATCACACCTCCTCCTTCATGCTTCACGGTGGGAACCAGGCATGTAGAGTCCATCCATTCACCTTTTCTGTGTCGCACAAAGACATGGTGGTTGGAACCTACACCTTCTTAGCTGCTCCCTATCTATCCCTTTCTCATCTAAAGTGTCCCTATTAAACATCTGATAAATAAGTTTAAACTTACTGAAGTCTCTGAGGCTGGGGGACTGGAAAGGCGGGCCCACACTCCATTCAGCAGTCCTCCATGGTGTATTGCACGCCCTTCTGGGTGGCATTATTCTTTAGTCCTCGCCGCCCCCACCAATTGGAATCTCCCGCCCTCTGTCACATAGTATGCACCGGCGGCGACGTCACATCCCAGCACGGTGCATTATGGGGCTGGTCACATGATTGGCCCTAGTGCACTATGGGGCGCGATCACGTGATCGGCCCAGCTTCAATAAGCGCATTGCGCATGCGCGGAGCCGGGCCGATCACGTGATCAAGCCCATGATGCACTGGGGCCGATCATGTGACCGGCCCCATAATGCACCGCGCCGGATATGACGTTGCGGCCGGTGCATACTATGTCACAGAGGGCGGGAGATTCCAAATGGTGGGGGTGGAGAGTAATAAAGAATAATGCCACCCAGCGGGGCGTGCGATACACCATGGAGGACTGCTGAATGGAGCGTGGGCCCGCCTTTCCAGTCCCCCAGCCTCAGGGACTTCAGTAAGTTTAAACTTATTTTTCAGATGTTTAATAGGGACACTTTAGATGAGAAAGGGATAGATAGGGAGCAGCTAAGAAGGTGTAGGTTCCAACCACCATGTCTTTGTGCGACACAGAAAAGGTGAATGGATGGACTCTACATGCCTGGTTCCCACCGTGAAGCATGAAGGAGGAGGTGTGATAGTGTGGGGGTGCTTTGCAGGTGACACGGGATTTATTCAAAATTGAAGGCATACTGAACCAGCATGGCCATGTATTATAGTCTGGATATAGGGATGTGTTCTTTAGATTTCTGTTTCAGAATTTTTTGTGTCTCTGTAGTTTGCAGTCCTGTAAGTGATCGAATTGCCAATATATCTTCCTCTTGTCAAACTGCTATTTTTTCAACCAGGGAAGGTATTATTTAGAAAAGAAATCATATTACATCTTAATGAACAATCATCTTTTACTGTCTTTGCTGATAATTAAAATCCTATATGTAATCTCTAATGCTTCTTTCAGGAGTAGCATTGCTTACTAATTAACAAGACATATTCATGCTCATTTTTATGCCAGTAGAAGAAAGAATTAATGATATGGAAAATAGATAAGTGTGAAAACACAAAGAATGGAATACAATGTCTACTGCTGGCGAGAGATACTGTTTAATCAGTGCAAAGCAAATTGAATCATATGAACACCATTCTAATATATCTCTGCTGATTTATACAGTGATAAAATATTATAGGAACAATAGTGCAATTGCCTTTGCAGTTATTGGCCGCATATTCCTTTCCCATCTCCTGCTAATAAATTACTTTGGCTAGCAAAGTAAAATTATTTGAGCTGAGGGCAACATGGTTAATTTGTTTGATTAGATCAATTCCTAACTTTGAGCATACCTACCCACGAGTTCCCCTTAGAATCAAAATTACTGTCTTTTCCTAACAATATTGTACAACTTGATGTTCTTTGAAGTTGAATGTGTTAATTTAGTTTTAATTATGTAGAACATGTTTGACCTATTGTCAGAACTGTGTATTTTCTCTTGAGAACCGCTAATGTGCTTGTGAATCATATCCTCATTAATTATCACTTAATGAAATACTTATCTCTGATCTATGTGCTGCTAAAACAATACTTTAGATGCACTTTAACTGTACCTTAGGCTACAATTGTTTTTAATATCTAGGTGTACTCATAATAACATCAATACGTGTCATGGCCAATGCGCAAGACGAAGTATTTCAATTGTTTTTAATTTAAGTGTCAGATTGTAGGCACTTCATGAAAAGCAGCCTTTGGGTGCTTAATGAGTGATGGATGGCTGGTAAAATATATCTAATATGTAATAATCTGCCCTGCCCTTTATTCTGGTGACAAATGAATTGAGATCTTTAACCTATTTTCTTGCTTAATAACATACTTTGCTTTTCCAGATTCTAAGAGCCTGAATAATGCTCTCCATTTAGATTCTAACCTAAGTTTGAATTTGTGTCTTTCATGCTCGACTCTCATTCATAATCCAGTATTTTTTACCCTAATACTTGACATGTCTCTCTATGCTAAACTTTGACTTTGATCTACACCTTTAACTTGTCATAATCTATGCCTATCAACTTGACTTTTAGCTTTTGTAAGTATTGGAGATGAGTGAATGAATTCAATATGAATTTAATTATTGTCAAACTTTTAAAAATTCACTAAAATCGGTGAATTTGAACAATTTGTGATTCGATTTGAACAACTTGCCTAAAATACATTAAAAGAACAATGATAGAATATTGGAAACGGAAAATTCATCAGCCATTTTGAATTTGGAGGATAATTGGACATTGCAGATCACAGCTAAACCTTAGAAATTAGGACAGAAAGTTTTAAAACACTGAATAAACTATATATAATTTGTACAGCAAAGAAGAATGTTTACCATCTGTTTATCTATACCCATATATGTTAGAGTTACTTTTCCATTACCAAGTTCAAAAGTGGTTGGATATAATCCTTGGAGACTCTAGAATTTTATATACTTCTTTTCAGAGTGATGGGAATCTACATTACTTTTGATTCACATTGAATCAGTTTGATTTTTGGTAAAAATTAAAAATGTGGTGAAGCTGGCAAATCTGAATTTCAAAGGATTTACTCATTGAGTATGTTTTTTTTGCCATCTTGATTTGCTTTTGCTGCCCGCTAGAGAAAAAACTAGTCTGATTAGTGGTGTACACATACGAACGTGGGCCCCTCTTTGTGTCTCTGACACACCCTACTTGCTGATTTAAAGGTGGAAATGAGCTTTATCATATCTTGGGCCCTTGTCTGCTTCACACTTTGCACCAATAATATGTCAATCCCCAAGTTTATATATTTCTTTAACAAGTTTTACATTTTTTTTTCCCATTTAAATAAAAAATTATGCAAATTTGATAACACCATAATTGTACTGACCTGGTGAATCAAGTTTCAAGGTAATTTTTCCAATGAAATAAATTCCATAAAAACAAACAAAAAAAACTGGTAGAATTGTAGATTTTTTTCCAGTTTAAACCAGCTTGGAATTTCAACCTGATTTTCAATCCATTATATACCGTATTTTTGGACTATAAGATGCTCTAGACCATAAGACGCACCCAGATTTTAGAGGAGGAAAATAGGGAGAAAAATGTAAAAAATGAGGTTATGACTCACTGTTATGAGGGGAAGATCTGCTGTTGACACTGTTATGATGTAATGTGCCCATCCTGGGTACTTTCCAGGTTGATTTGTCCACCGTCCTGGTATATTATCCCCGATCCTTCTTTATAATCCCCCATCCTGGTATGTGGCCTCCATCCTGGTATATGATCTCCCTCCTGGTATATGATCCCTCAGGCATCTTCCATTAAACTAGGCAATTCCATCAATTTCTCAAGCCATTTGCCCATTTTTTTTTTTTTCCAGACTAATTTGCTTGTATCTGAGGCTACTCTATTGACTTTTGCTTCTTCTCTCTAAATAACCCATTTCCAATTTTCTACTCGAGCCAATGCTAATATAAAAATTGAGGATTCTTCTTATTTCTTGGGCCACCATTCTAGACTTGTTTAACTTGTATCACATGGTTCTTGCATGCACATCTTTGATTTCCCTATTACAAAGCATATGAGCCACCTCCACTGCCGTGTTTGTCGTGCCAGAACTGATGAGCCGACTTGTTAACTCTAAGGATTCAAAGGGACAATGTGTTACCGGTTCGCGCTGCCACAGGAGACACATAGCCAATAGCCTCAGATTACTTTAGATTTATTGGAACTATTCGGCTCGTTTCGGAGCCTGCTATGCTCCTTCATCAGGGAATGCATGAAGGAGCATAGCAGGCTCCGAAATACGTTGGATGAATCCAATAAATCTGAAGTAATCTGAAGCTATTGGCCACCATGACGTGTCTCTCATACTGGTTGTGTGTCATACAACCTGAGAAAGTGAGCAGGGATTATAACGGCTTCAGAGCCACTCTGCATTTAAAACGATAAGACCCTATTGTACTTGCTTCCTTTGCAGTGATTATATCGACTTGTTGACTCTGATTTTTTTATCTGGACATCCACCTCCTAGCTTTTGAATGGATGGACAGACTTCATTTTGTATTCTCTCAACTATAAAGGCACTCCTCACATGATGCATGCTAGTAATTTTCTTGCCTGAGAGACTGCTATTGATGAGCTGAATGTGCTTTTTTTCTTTTCTTTGGAAATCTTCATTACTCCTCCCTTGATTTGAACCAGTAACATTTTGTTTGCATTCACTCACATTCCCTATGTGATAACAAATTGTAATTTGTAGCATACAGGAAGAGAAGGATTTTTCAAACACCAGGAGCAAAACAGTAACAATGCAGTGACATGACAAGAATCTGCATAGCTAATCATATGCTATATAGTTGCAAGTCAAATTTATGTATGCGATAGCCAAGATGATTGTTCATAAAATAAAGCTAGTCTCATGCTCAAAGCTTTATTGAATGGAGCAATATGAAGCCTGAAAGTAAAAAAAAATCAAAACATTGTTAGCTTTTTGCATGTCAGTGTAGGTATCTGTTTCTATTCAATACTTACGGTATACACTATTTTTTTGTAGACAATTAGCAACAATTATGTTTTTTTGCATATGCTTCTTGCCTTTTTACTTTCATTGCTTTCTAGAGCTTCCTGAATCCTCACTTTTCCTCTGATTTGTGCATCATACCGGAGAAAAGCAAAAAAAAAAAGTTAATCTCTAAGAAATCCTTTAACTGGGTTATTGCCTGATTCTAGCTCTAATAAAGCTGATGAAGAGTTTCTAAGTTATGTATAGCTCAAGAAGGCTGACATTTAAGTGGTTTTATCCATATCGGCATGAGATTCAAGCACATGATTTAGCTGCTTGCGGGGATTCATCAGCTTTAGATATGACCAAAGCTAGCATTCATATACCTTATTCTATTCATTATTAACATCTCTGCTGCTGTGAGAACCCACAGTGACTATAATATTCTCTCTTTGGGGCGGTGACTCATTTTTATCTGGAAGATATTTATTAGAGATGACATAGTTCGCATCTATTAGTAGCAGATTTTTCAAATGTTTCTGGCCTGTGAAAGCCTTGCCAGAAATACAGAGTCTGTGTTCAAAGATTATTCTATTTTAATTCCGATTTTAGGAAGTCAACAGCTTTTGTTAGTTCTGCATTTGTGTGATTTAAAAGCACATGAAACGTTGAAACAGGCAACATATGAAGAAGCAATTGCTGTATTTTAAGTTCAAAGGGCATTTCTCTTTGATCAGTCTTTCTCATATAATATTTTTGCTGAAGGGAAATGAAATAAAGTCATTCTCCTGAAATACATTTTTTACACTTTTCTGTGGTTGGAAATCATAACTCTGATGTCCCTATATCTTTTAAAGAACAATTTCCTTGCTGTTTAATTGTTAATTTAGGGAATGCTTTACTAAAGTAAAAAGCTTTTTTCATTTACTACTGTACATCATAGAATACAATTTTTTTTTTAGTTCATAAGGGGACATAGGTGTAATGATATTTATTACTATACATCTCCTTTTCGTGCCTGTGAATGAAAAGTCTTACAGTCACTAAAATTATATAAATATACATGTAATATATAAAGCTGATTGTATGTATGTATGTGTGTATGTATGTATGTATGTATCAAAGTTCCACCCCCTCCAGATAGCCCCACCCACTTCATAGTTCTACCCCTCCATACAGCTCTGCCCATTAAGATACACCCACCTACTTTATAACTCCATTCCCTTCAGATAGTCCCAACCCTCCGTTTTGTTCATAGCCCCCCTGTTAGCCCTGCCAGCTTCATAGCTCCGCCCCTCCAGTTAGTCATGCCCCTCCACTTAGCACCACCCACTTCATAGCCCCACAATTAGTTACCATGCCTGGGTAAAGCCAGGCTCTAGAGCTAGTATTAAATAAGAGTGAAGAATGGACTTTTGTTGCAGCTCTCTGGCTCAGACCCCAGGTAGGAGTCGTGTTCTTAGCAGGAGTGCATTATTAGGGGAAGACATCTGATTGGCACATTGCAAACAGCCCATCTCTAGTAGCTTCTCACTGGGAAGTGCTGCCAACTCCCTGAGCACAGTCCAAGATTGAGAATGGACATATACAGAGGTTATGTAAAGAGAACAGCTCGAAAAATGAATTACATTTAAAAAAAAATACCGTATATACTCGTGTATAAGCCGACCCGTGTATAAGCCGACCCCCCTACTTTTGCCCCCAAAAACTGGGAAAACTTATTGACTCGCGTATAAGCCGAGGGTGGACTCCAGCACAGGTATACAACCCCCAGCAGTGAGGTATACAGCAGCCTCCACAGTGGTAGTATACAGCAGCCTCCCAGTGGTAGTATACAGCAGCAGCCCCAGTGGTAGTATACAGCAGCAGCCCCAGTGGTATATGCAGCCCCAGTGGTATATGCAGCCCCAGAGGTATATGCCTGCAGCCCCAGAGGTATATGCCTGCAGCCCCAGAGGTATATGCCTGCAGCCCCAGAGGTATATGCCTGCAGCCCCAGAGGTATATGCCAGCAGCCCCAGAGGTATATGCCAGCAGCCCCAGAGGTATATGCCAGCAGCCCCAGAGGTATATGCCAGCAGCCCCAGAGGTATATGCCAGCAGCCCCAGAGGTATATGCCAGCAGCCCCAGTGGTGTATACAGCAGCCCCAGGGCTGTATACAGCCGCAGCCCCGGAGGTATACAGGCCCCCCCATAAAGCTCCAGGGCCCCCCCCTTGCGCGGCAGCCTGTGAAGTAAAATCATACTTGCCAGTGTCCTGTCGCTCCGTCCGCAGCTGCCGACACGCGATCCCCGGCTTCATTCTGCATCTTCCGGCTTCTGACTTCCTCTAGTCGCGGGCAATGACGTCATTGCCCGCGACTAGAGAGGAATGCGGAAGACGCGGAATGAAGCCGGGGATCGCGTGTCGGCAGCTGCGGATGGCGCGACAGGACACTGGCAAGTATGATTTTACTTCACAGGCTGCCGCGCAAGGGGGGGGCCCTGGAGCTTGATGGGGGGCCTGTATACCACCGGGGCTGCGGCTGTAAAATTTATATACTCGCATATAAGCCGAGGGGGGACTTTTCAGCCCAAATTTTGGGCTGAAAAACTCGGCTTATATGCGAGTATATACGGTACATAGAATGACTTTTAACAATAGTAAATAAAAATCTTTGTTTCTTGCAAAAACTATTTTCTATAAATGAGTTGTTTGTTAAAATGACATCATTAATTTTTTCATATTATGTAATGGTAAGCAGAAAAAAGATCCAAGTGTCACAAAATAATTAAACATATGCAATTTTTTTACGTTATCTATTTACAGTTTTCATTTTACCATAAAATTAATCTGGCAGTATGATTCTCCAGATCTGTGTGATTACGTAGATATTAAACATGTGTAGTATTTTTTAAGTGGTGAAAAATCTTGCTGGTTTCACGACTTTTCAAGAGTCATAACACTTTACATTTTTCAGATATGGAGATTATGTTTTGTACCCCGAGCTGATGTCTCCATTGGTATTTTTTTGGGGTATGTACATTGTTTTGATTGCCTGTTATTACATTTCTGTTGTTGTGGTGGCAGGCAAAAAACTGCAATTTTGCCATTTTGATTTTTTTCAGTGTTACACTGTTTAACCATCAGATTAATTTGTTCTGTTGTGAGAGATCAGACTTTTATGAGCGCACTGATACCAAAGATGTGTATTTTCTATTTTTCTAACAGGAACATTTGCAACTTTTTTTTATCTGTCCTTTTGTCAGCCGATTTATGACCACAGACGATTTAAACTTGAAATAACACCTGATTTTCAAAATATTTTTAGCTCAAACTACATGCATTTGCATAAAAAGGTCCCAAAAGGTGGCCAACCCCTTTAGAACAAAAATCTATATTTTGTTATGTGCATTTTACATTGTTGATGTATTAATTGGTATACACACAGATGCAACTCTGTCATTGGATGCACACACGCGGCACATGAAAGTGATACAGATGACAATATGGATAAAAATTGTCTGAGAATTCTGGATGAAAACTGGACAATTAGTTTTTTTACGCACGTCTGAACAAAACCCAAGTCCCTCATTCTGACATATGTGTTCTATCCATCTTTGTCCAGATAGGGGATGGCCTCATACTTTATAAAGCAGTTAACCAATTTGTGTTTTTTTGCACACTGTGTGTAATCCAAAAAAAAATCACAGACACGTTTCTGGACCAAAATTACTCATACAAATCTATTTATTTATGCCATCATTGTGTTGTTTGATTTTTTTTTTCTCTATGCTTTCCCTTCCACCCCTACCTAGACATAAAAAAACAAGAGAAAAGAATAAAACGGGCAAAAAATTAATACATTTTCCTATAATAACCTTCATATTTCATTACTCCCCAATTGATGGTTAAAAAATATTTTTTCATATGTCTTTGATATTTTAACTACGTGTTACCACTCCTGAACAGTTGGACCATTCTCGACTATGCAGCTGAAAATAGAGACCACCTGGGCTAGCAAGAGGGGCTAAGTTATAATAATTATTTTGTGTTCTTTAGCTCCAATTTAATGTCATCCCATAAAATGCCCTATTCTGGAGAGAGAAAGATAAGTAAATCAACCCTTTCAGATATTAATCCAAATATTTTATCCCGATAAGTAGTAATTTGAGGGCAGTTCCATATTACATGGGAAAAGCCAATATCGTGGCATCTTGGACACTGAGTTATGTCAAAAATGTCATTTATGCAAAATGTATGGGGGTATAATTAACAATACTAAATTGTATTAAACTATAGTTGTCATTTATTAACACTGGAATGTATAAAAGACACTTTACATCTAACTTTTTTTTTTTTCAATTGTGAAAATCACTGATGAAACACTGCTTGTAAAAATTGACACACCAACCAACCAAACACTGATGAAAACTGCATCCAAACACTGGTGATCAACAGTCAGCATTTTTACATACAAGAAAAATTACATTAGTTTGAATTAGGCCTGACACAAATTCAATTTCCAGTAAGATAAGATAATTCTTAGCAGCAGTGATAGACTCATTGTGATTGACCTGTAGTATTGTGCAGTGCTCACTTTCTACCCTTAGATCCTCCAAGACCAGGGTCTTGGTGGAAATATGGCCCATGGGCATCAGTACAGCATGCGAGGGAGGCATGTGGAATATGGGTAGTAAAGGTGCTGAAACCAGGAAGCTAGTAGCAGAAATACTGGAAGCCGCAGACAGGAGAGCAGTAGCAGAGGTACTGAAAGAGTCTGGCTAACAAAAAGCCAGTAACAAGGGAACATGAAGCCATAGGTAGGCCGGAGACCTGTAGCTGAAGTAATGCAAGATGCAGGTAGGCAAGAGACTTTTAGCAGAGGCATGAAAGCCATAGGCAGATAGGAGACTGGCAATAGCGGTACTGAAAGCTTCAGGCAGACAGGAGATCAGTAGCAGAGGTACAGGAAGCAACAGGTGGGGCTTGCTCTACTGTGCCGGGGTGGAAGATGTTGCATGTAGTAGGTACCTGCAGTGGAAACCCAACTGTGCATTAGAGAAGTCTTTGGCTACCTGCGTGAGCAGGGCGCCACACATCAATAAAGCGAGCACAGAAGAACCGGTAAGTGTTGCTTCACTTCTTTTGAATTAAAGGCATAGTACAGCTAATGATCTAAAGCATACCACATCATTTGTTAAACAGAGCGAAAGCAGTTTTATTGCTTATACATACATGGCTGCCAGTAGCACTGGTTCTCTAGTGTTTATTGATGATGTGACGCAGGATAGAAGCAGCCGGATGAATTCTGGAGATTTCAGAGACATACTGTGTGCTCAAATCCAGCTATATGCAGCCAAACTGATTGGTCGATATTTCATAATACAGATGGGCAATGACCCAAAACATAAAGTCAAAGAAACCCAGGAGTTTATTAAAGCAGATAAGTGGAATATTCTTCAATGACCAAGTCAGTCACCTGATCACCCAGTAGATACAAGAGGCCAGATTTGGAGAAGGACAGAATGGGAATAATTACATAGATGAGGTGAGGTGATAGGCTATTCTAAAGAGACGTGTTTTTAATGCTCGCTTAAAAAATATTTGGAATGCATTGAATTCTTCTTGGTAATCCGTTCTAGAGAATTGGTGCAGTACGTAGTAAATTCTTGCGGAAGATTCATACCTGTTATGTAGGAATAATCAATGTAGCTATTTAATATGTAAAATAAAAAAATATTATATATATATATATATATATATATATATGAAAAAGCCTAGTAAGTTTAATTTGTTAAGATCGCGCTGCCCGGTCATCCAAGGAGTCACACGGGAAACAGTGCTCCAAGTAAAAGTTTCTTTATTCTTCAAAACCGACGCGTTTCGGCGCCCAATCCTGGCACCGTCCTCAGGGTATACCCTGATGACGGTGCCAGGATTGGGCGCCGAAACGCGTCGGTTTTGAAGAATAAAGAAACTTTTACTTGGAACACTGTTTCCCGTGTGACTCCTTGGATGACCGGGCAGCGCGGAGTGTAGCAGACCTATTGATCCCAAAACTCTTGAAGTACTCATCATCTGTGGAGGTGGAAGTCCAGCGGCAGCCTACAAATACTAAAACCAACGCCTTTATTCCAGTTGTGGGAGTCACAACTGGATCAGGTTAGTGCAATCTGTTTACACCTATAAGACCCTATTCTTACTGAGTGATAGGGCACTATTGCGCCTCTGTTGTCTCCCCTTATATTTTATATAGTTTGTTAAGATAGCACACGAAGGAGCCATTTTTGTTCCATGTAATTCAGCATTCTACTTGTTCATTAGTATTTTACATTATATATTTTGGGAAGAGCAAATTAATTGGGCTTTTAATGTTTAGCATAATGAATTAGTACCTTAAAAACTTTGATTTTTTTGTGACTTGTTCTTTACATGAAGCAATGGGGCATTTAAACGCTGTAATCCCCTTTCTTTTTTCTGTTGGAGTTTGTAACTAAATAATTAACTCAGGATGTTTTTTAACCACATACATGGAAATATCAAACTCCCTTTACTAATTTGTATACAGTAAGTAACTATTAAAATCTGTAAATATTTTAAATGCTTACATAATAGACATATTTTATTTAGGTTTACACTGCACATAGCTAAGATTCAATATAAAGAACATTTTAATGCAAATGTCTTTATAAATTATGGACGCTAACAAGACCTTCTGCTTCATACAAATTTGACACCTAAAGAAGCATTCACTAACAAAAGACTGCATGCATGGGGAACTCAAAATGTTTGGCAGCTTTAAAAGCTTTAAAATTCCCTTTCTTTCCTCAACAACCAAGCTGATTTAGATCAGCAAAGACAGAGCAGTTGCTTCCACATTGATACTCTGAGATCGCATGGTTATTAGGAAAGGAGAAGAAAGTGATGGATCTGACTTCTAGACTGTTTACATAGCGTATTGCCAATGCCCCTGATGAGCCTCTCAAGGAAGTTGTGAGAGGCGAAACGCGTCGGGCGGATGTTAGTTATAATAAGCCATATTAATGGTTATATATTGATGAAATTATCTATGTCTGCACGAAATGTAGGACTTTGAACAGAGGGTCGGGTTGGACCGCTGACATTGGGACGACAGATACATACTGGAACGACCCAGAACCTGGGTTTCATTTACATTACCTGAAACAGCATATTGGCTTTAAGCTCTTTAGAGACGAATTGTGTCCAGGGGCTTTCATCCCTCTTACCGTCCTTACCTCATTACACATCTATATATCGTCTTCCAACCAAGACAGACCTTGTCAGAGTACCTCACTTGCAGACAGTTGTGTGTTTTTAGTTTGTTAAGTGGGGGTGGGTTGTCTATGTGAAAATCACCAAACACTGTCTCACAAATCCACACCGGATTTTTATTTTGAATAAAGTAAAAATCAAAAACAAGATAAAAGTTCATCCTTCTTCATTTTATACTGCTTACATAGCACTCACATCTGTAAGGCAGACACAGTAGTAAACAATTGCTGCCTTCTTTATGAGGAGTTTGTCTTTATCCAATAAGTGGACAGAAGTCATGGAAACAATGGGAGTAGAGATGAGCAAATCAATTCAGGGTAAATTAACTTTATGTTAAATTTTATGAATTTCACAGGCCCGAGTGAAATCAAACATTTTGCCATTTGAGTCACACAAATTACCAATTAAAAAAATTATTGTATTATTATAAAATATTTTTTCCAGAGTCAGTATAGGTGCTTAAAGACTTTTTCTCAACATGTGTCTTCAAAAGCCTACTGCTGCACAGCCTTATTTCATTTCCTTGTTGCTGGGGAGCAGCCTCTTTGGGTGACAATTCTGTTTCAGCAGCATTCTCCTTTTGCTTAACTTATCCTCCTAATGTGACCCATGAATTGTCTTTCAGTGTTAGTTCTTTAGTCTACACTTTTATCCATATATTTGTTTATAGAGATAACAGTGCTTTAGATCAAGCTTATGGTTCAAGTGAGCAGTTGTTAATGGTACTTCACACACTGCAACATCGCTAGCGATATCGCTGAAACGTCACAGGTTTTGTCACGTAACAGCGACCTCGCAGCGATATTGCAGTGTGTGACACGCATCAGCGACCTGGCCCTGCTGTGAGGTCGCTGATCGTTCAGGGCTATTTTTTGGTCCTTGGTCTCCCACTGGTCAGCACGCATCGCTATGTGTGACAGCGCGATCAGCGACCTACCAGCCAATGCTCAGCGCTGCACATTAGATGCTGGGCACTGATAACCGGGGTAAACACTAAGTAACTAAGCAGTGTGCTCTACTTAGTTAGCCATTGTTTACCCTGGTTACCAGCGTCCTCCTGCTTAGCTCAGCCTGTAAGCGGGAGGACACTGGTAACCTGGGTAAACACTGGGTAACTAAGCAGAGCGCGATGCTTAGTTACCCGGTGTTTACCTTGGTTACCAGCGATGTCGCTGCTGGCTGGTCGCTGGTGAGTCTGCCTGTTTGACAGCTCACCAGCACCTGCAGAGAGACTTTCCAGTAATCCCGGCCAGGTCGGATCGCTGGAAAGTTTCAGCATGTAAAGGGGCCCTTAGAATTACTCTAGAAACTGACAACTAATAATGAGGGCTAAAGAATTATGTAGGACTGATAACAGCAGCTCTGTCTTAGTAAATGACAGGGTAATATGGAGGGGTAAGCAGCTGTCTATTTGCTGTGAAGAAATGAATGGGCTGGGGGGTTGACTAGTATTCTCAGGAGTTAACTCCTCAACCTGGAATGGAGCTTTTGTGCAAACTCAGCATAACTTTGGCGTTTGATCTCATTGGCAACATGCCTTACACTATGCAAAATTAAAGCTCCTATAACAGGAGAATGATAACAAATAGAAAAACCAAGTCAATTGCAAGCGTTCATCTTTTCATACAGTCTAGCTATAACAATTTTATGTCACAACAATACTTTTTAGGAAGTTTAACACCAACATTTATCTTATTAAAATATATTTGGCTATAATAGGTGCAGTCAGATCTAGGCTAAGAACCTTTACACTGACTTGGCAATACTGTAGGTTCATATATAAGCCAAACTTTCAGGGAAAAAGACAAGATAATACAGTGTGTAAAGTAAGCATTGAACACATTACTAATATGAAAAGTAAAGATATTTCTAAATGTACTATGGCATACATTTCTCACCAGATGTTGGCATCAACACATCCAATCAATACAGGCAAAAAGATCAAACTGTAGATGCCCACAAATTAGTTATGTTTAATAATGAGAAATGACACAGGGAAAAAAGATTTAACACATGAAGAAAGATATGTTCAAAAAGTCATGGAAAGTCTTGACACTGCCTGAAATCTATTAATAATTAGAAAGCAATCCTGCTGCTTAGTGAAAAATAATGTCAGCTGTTTCAACTGATGGCCTATAAAGAGGAGTCTTATGATTAAGGTCCAACACATAGAACATCTTATGATAAAATGGTAAATGCATTGAGATGTCTGAAGACCTTTGCAACATTATTGATGCAAAACATACTGCTTACATTGGTTACAAAAAAAAATTCTAAACTACTGAAAATTCTAGTGAGCTCTATTGAGGTCATATTCCAGAAATGGAAAGAACATAATTGTACCATAAACCAGCACCGACCAGGGGCTCTCTACAAGATTGTAGTCAAAGGAATGAAAATAATTATCAGAAAAGGTGTCCAAGAGATAACAACCACATCTGGAGAGCTATAGATAGATCTTGTATCAGCAGGTACATGCACTCCACCTCCTTGGCCTGTATGCATGCTCCACACGTAAGACTCCGTTGCTGAACCAAAATCACATTCAATCACGTCACCTGTGGCCCCCCCAGTGCCTAGTAAAATAAAGAGCCACCTTCAGCAGTGCCTATGCTGCATTTTGTGAAGGTGGCTCTTATTATCCTACCCCCAGGACACCAATATAAATACTTTATTATAAATTAGTTTATTTCTGAGAGGTATACTCTCCTCTCAGGACCTAAACTCCTTGCTGATATTACTCCTCCTCCTCTGCTGTCCAGGACCCGCCTTCTGCGTTCCCTAAGAGTGGCATCGGCACCTGCACACATCTCTCAGCTCTCGGGCATCTCTCTGAGCTCTGCCCAAGAGCTGATGTCACATGATGTCCATACACTGTGCCTTCGTATAGGGCAGGCACCAGATCCTGCCCCATGCTTAATGCAGTTTAAGACAAAAATATAGGGACACATCTTGGACTCACATGTTTAGCAACTCAAAGTGCATTGAAAACCTGAGAACTGAGTTGTATAGCTGTAGCCCCAGTATACACAAGTAAAGAGAAACCACCAATTGCAAGTGCACAATTTTATTATATTAATAGTGGATCAATAAAATACTGAGGGACGTCACATAAAACCAAGGGAAGTAACAAAGGGGGTTGAACCGGTCACAGACCGCCACAGAAAAGGTACAGTTACAGGCAGTGAACATCTGTTAGGGCATACAGCATGGTACAATAACAATAACAATACATATAAATACCATAAAACCAGACTGTCAGCCTAGTACCAAGCCCACAACTCACCCATACTGTGGGGTTATGACACGTGTTCAGGGACAGACCCCAACACGTGTTTCAAAACAAGTCTTCTTCAGGGGGTGAAGCAAGGGGAGTGAGGACCTGATTAAATACATGGTGGCCACCTGTTCCTCATCAGTGCTCCATGTGCGCCTCGATATTGTGTCACCGCATCGCAGGGCCCGTCGCTCCGTGCATTCCGGGGTCGGAGGTGTACTTCCGGTGACGTCACCGGAAGCACACGGAGCGGTGCGCGGTTACGTCATATCACAGAGCGCATGCGCCGAGGACAACCGCGCCATATTGCTTATGGGCAGAAATCCTGGCAAGCGCTCCCACAGAGCACAGATAGAGGACTATTCATTTATTTACATAGGACCATACAATTCCCAGTACTAAGACCTAGTTTGGGTATAGGAAGAGAGGCAAGCATTGACAACTTATTACAATCCATAAATATGCAAAGACATTACATTATACATGAATAAAGTGACATATATGATTTCTTCGTCTGCCGATGATCGCCACCTAGTGTTGGCTTCCATAACTTCCATAACCAGGATGATCTCAGATGGGATCTCTGTGTCCTTATTCCTCACTAGGTAACTATGGAGACCATGCATACAGCCAGGAACAGCAGTACTAGTGAAATTAAAATAGAATAAAAACTCCCATTAGAAATGGCACCAGGAGAATATAATTATGATTAAGTGGCATGTATGGAATCAAAATGCACCAAAAAGAGCAGGGAACAGGTCAGTATATCAAATGAGGATTACCAGAGGCACAAATACGGACAATACTCCACATTCAGGCCGAGCATGCCGGAAAGCAGAAAAGACCCCATCCTATAGAAACGGTGAGAAGCTCAACTTCTCGTTCAGACCTGCAGGGCTCATAGTTCCCAATCGCACGATCCACTGGCATTCGAGTCTGGCCAGGCGATTAGACAAATCGCCTCCCCTACTCCCAAGGTTCACCGTATCGATCCCATGTATCTTTAAGCAGCTGGGGTTACAGCCATGAAAACGTTTGTAATGACGCGGGAGGGTCCTCAAAGTGGTGTCGTCGGTTACTGAGTCTGCATTCTGGATTTTTACTACGTGTTCACGCACTCGGACTCTAAGTTCCCTCGTAGTCAATCCCACAAATATGAGTCCACAGCCACAGGTGGCATGATATATGACCCCCCTAGAGGAACATGAGATGTACTTCCGAATTGTAAATTCACGGAGTCCATCAGCCGATCTAAAGACCTTGGCCCTAATTATGTTTTGGCATGCAAGGCATGAGCCGCAGGGGTAGCAACCAATCCTGGGTGTTCCCAACGCAAAAATGGGTTCCCTCCTTGGGACAAAATGGCTATGGACCAACCTATCCCTAAGGCTCATGCCCCGCCTAGCCGTCATTAGTGGTCGCTCCGGAAGAAATTCACGCAAGGACAAATCCGTCCTCAGCACATCCCAGTGCCTCGTGAGGATAGATCTAATATCACTCCACTGTTCGTTGAATGTTGATATGAATCTGACCTGTGGCTGTGTAATCTCCTCCCTGTCACTCTGCTTTTTCCCCCCACTCAAAAGATCAGTACGGGATGTATTCTTAGCCCTTTTATAGCCATGCCGGATACACCGCTGACTATATCCCCTAGTCCTGAACCTATCCTGCATGTCCATCGCCCCCCTTTCAAAGTCCATATCCCTTGAGCAAATCCTGCGTAACCGCAGGAACTGACCCACGGGAATGGCCCTGATTGTAGTTGCCGGGTGTGAGGATGTGGCATGCAGTAGAGCATTTACCGCAGTTTTCTTACGAAATAAGTCTGTTTCTACTGATCCACCTGGGAGGACCATGATCCTAATGTCTAAGAAATCTATTTCATTTGCATGATATTTAAAAGTGAGATGGATGTTGAAGCTGTTGGAGTTGAGCCGCGCCACAAACTCCTCCAGTTCGAGCCCGGTTCACCCCCAGACAACTAAAACATCGTCAATATAACGATGCCAGCACTGCACATGGGCGGAGGCGCACGCGCCCTCGCCGAAAACCTCCCTCTCCCAGTAGCCAAGAAAGAGGTTTGCGTACGAAGGCGCGCACACCGCCCCCATGGCAGTGCCCCGTTGCTGGAGGAAGAATCGGTCGTCGAAAATGAAGAAGTTGTGGGTTAGCACAAACTCCAACAGCTCCAACACCAATCTCCACAAATCCTCCTCCCAATTACTCATCCGTAGATAGTAGTCAGCCGCTCGTAAGCCATCTCTGTGCCCAATATTAGTGTACAGAGACTCAACATCTATAGTCGCCAGCAGTGCTCCACCCTCCAAAGTTAATCCATCTAATCTCCTCAGGACGTCCGTAGTGTCCCTGACATAGGAGGGCAGCGTCTCCACAAGTGGATGCAGATAGTACTCAATAAATTTGCATATAGGGTCGCATAGCCCCCCTATGCCAGAGACAATCGGACGCCCCGGGGGTACAGTCGGATGTTTGTGAATTTTAGGTAGCATGTAGAAGGTGGGCACTACTGGCGACTTGGCTAAAAGACCATCTCTGATTTTCTTCGGGAGGATTCCAAAATCAACCGCCCTATCAAGGATTGAAACCAGTTCAAGTTGGAATCCCACAAGAGGATTGTTAGGTAGTGTGCAGTAGTAGTCTCTGCTCTTCAGATGTTTGCGTACCTCCTTCACATAAAGCGAAGTTGGCAAGATCACCACATTCCCGCCCTTATCCGCCGGTTTTATTACCACATCTTTCAGCTGTTGCAATTCTTCAATTGCTTTCCTATGTTTCAACGATATATTATGTTTGACTAGGCCGATTTAGGAAATTTACCTTGAGTCGCAGAGACTGTATCACCACTGTTCACCCCTTCCAACTCCTCCAGATAGCTTAGGGCTTCTACCTCCATGTTAGATAGTGACGACGGGTTGTTCCTCTTCTTGGTATGCAGCTTACGGAGGACCACTTTTCGCAGGAAGAGGCTGAGATCCTTAGTTACTGTGAAAGAATCCATAAAGTTAGTAGGAACAAAAGTCAGCCCTAAAGCCAAAACCTCACTCTGGTCATTTGTCAATTGATGACCAGAAAGGTTAATTACTTTTAGTGTATTGTTCCGTTCCCCCTCTCTACCACTACTGGATTCAATCCAGGGCCTCACCTTATTAGGTTCCCTGCTTCCAACGTTTTTTGCTCCTGCCCTTGTTAGAGGTCCTAGTCGTCCACTATCAGAGGGAATCAGATCCTCTTCAACTGATGATAGTGATGAGAGGGAATTACTAATGGGGAGAGGGTTCGGTTGTGGTTCTGCAGGCGTTGGTGCTGTTTTTTTTTGTTTTTTCCCATATCCACTCCTCCATTTGAAAACCCTCCCACTCTTATAATCAGAGGAATAAGGACACAGAGTTCCCATCTGAGATCATCCTGGTTATGGAAGTTATGGAAGCCAACACTAGGTGGCGATCATCGGCAGACGAAGAAATCATATATGTCACTTTATTCATGTATAATGTAATGTCTTTGCATATTTATGGATTGTAATAAGTTGTCAATGCTTGCCTCTCTTCCTATACCCAAACTAGGTCTTAGTACTGTGATATGATGTAACCGCGCACGCGCGCGGGCACCGCTCCGTGTACGTCCGGTGGGTGACGTCACCGGAAGTACACCTCCGACCCCGGAATGCACGGAGCGACGGGCCCTGCGATGCGGTGACACAATAACGAGGCGCACATGGAGCACTGATGAGCATCAGGTGGCCACCATGTATTTAATCAGGTCCTCACTCCCCTTGCTTCACCCCCTGGCTGTACTAGGCTGACAGTCTGGTTTTATGGTATTTATATGTATTGTTATTGTTATTGTACCATGCTGTATGCCCTAACAGATGTTCACTGCCTGTAACTGTACCTTTTCTGTGGCGGTCTGTGACCGGTTCAACCCCCTTTGTTACTTCCCTTGGTTTTATGTGACGTCCCTCAGTATTTTATTGATCCACTATTAATATAATAAAATTGTGCACTTGCAATTGGTGGTTTCTCTTTACTTGTGTATACTGGGGCTACAGCTATACAACTCAGTTCTCAGGTTTTCCATGCTTAATGCAGGCTGCGGGGCTGGAAAACTGGTGAAGAGGGAACAGCATAACTGCACCTGTTCCCTCCTCCAAGATTCACAGCCCTGCAGCATGAATAAAACATAATCATAAACATATCAGCAAGGGGTTTAGGTCCTGGGAGGAGAGTATACCTCCCGAACCTAAACTAATTTCTAATAAAGTGTTTATTTTGGTGTCCCGGTGGGTAGAAAGATAAGAGCCACCATCACAAAATGCAGCATAGGTGCTGCTGAAGGTGGCTCTTTTATTTTAATAGGCCCTGGGGGGTGAAAGGTTCCCTTTAAAATTTGCTCCACAATTTGTAGACAAACTTGTGAAATACAATAAGAATATAGTGTCAGATGAGATCAAAATTGAACTCTTTGGATGCCATAAAACACCCCATGTTTGGCTCACAAAATGCATTATATATCACCACAAAGCGCCATACCAACAGAGATGTTTAGATTGTTCTGGACTGTTTTGCAGCATGGGGCACTAGCAAACTTCATGTAATTGAAGTATTTGATAATTGGACAAATGTACTGAGAATTCTTAATAATAGTCTGCTGGCATCTACCATAATGGTGAAGATGAAACAAGCGGATCACATGACCGGAGATCCGCGAGAACATGACGTCACCACAGGTCCTAAAAGCACAGGACCTTGCCGGAAAGCTTAAAATAGATGTTTTTATGTTTCGGACCCTTTCTTTAAGTAAAAGAACAGGTGAGCATTGATTATTTTTTTTATTTTTAACACTTTCTTTCACTTTTTTTCACTTCCACAATGTATGTATATACATTGTGGAAGTGAAAAAGCCCCACAAACCCGGTTTGTTCGTTTTCCGGGGTGTTCGACGGTGTTCGTCGAGCATTCGACGAACATTCGTCGAACACCCCCGTCGATTCGACGAATCGAATCGAATTCGAACACCGGGGTGGTGGCTCATCTTTACTCATGAAATAATAAAAAAAGGGCTTCCCTATATTGTTGTGTCCGGCCAGGTACAAATAGGCAGCTGGGGTTTGTGGGCAGCCCATTCCTGCCTGCTGTACCTGGCTGGCATACAAAAATATGGGGGAGCCCACGTCAAAAGTTTTTTGAAAAATTAATTAAATAATAAAAATATAAAAACTAATTTAGGGAGGAGTTAATAAAGATGCAGTCCCTAAATGTGTTTTATTTTTATTTTTTAATGAATTTTTACTAAATATTTCTTGTGGGCTTAGGCTGCTTTCACATCAGCGTTTTTTGCCGATCGCGGCAGATGTGGTTAAAAAACCGCATAACCGTTGCACTTGCGGCACAGTTGCGGCAAGCCCCATACAATATCTATGCGGGCTTGCGGCAGGTGCGGCAAGTGCGGTATCGGCACTTGCAGCAGGTGCAGCCGCAAAAAAAACGCGGCTGACCGCAAGTGCTGAAACCGCACTTGCTGCACCTGCCGCACACTTACCGCAAGCCCCATAGACATTGCATGGGGCTTGCCGCAACTGTGCCGCAAGTGCAGCGGTTATGCGGTAATCGCGGCAGATGCGGTTTTTTCACCGCATCTGCCGTGAACGGCAAAAACCGCTGATGTGAAAGGGGCCTTAGCCATATTTTTGTATGCCAGCGAGGTACAGCAAGCAGGAATGGGCTGCCCCCAACCCCCAGCTGCCTATTTGTACCTGGCTGGAAACAAAGATACAGGGAAGCCCTTTTTTAATTATTTCATGAATTGATGTGGGGCTTGGCCCTATTTTTGTGTCTAGCCAGGTACAACTAAGCAGCTGGGGCTGGAATCCACAGCGCAGGGTGGCCCAAGCTTTCTGGGCCCCCCACTGCTGCAAATTGCAGTCCGCAGCCACCCCAGAAAATGGCACGTTCATAGAAGTGCCATTTTCTGGCGCTGTACCCAACTCATTCAGGGCCCTGGTGCGGTGGCTAATTGGGTAATAAAGGGGTCTTTGTATTATCAGCTGGCCCTAAGCCCGAAATTCATGAGGTTACGCCAATATTAGACATGGCCGCCATAAATTTCTAGTAAAGTGTTCAAAAAAACACAACACAGAGAAAAATAAAAAAACAGAACACTTGTAGACTCCATCTTTATTAAAAAAATAATAATCTTCCGTCTGACGTAGTCCAATCCATTCTTCTTCTTTAGCTCAGCTACATCTCTGGAAGAGAACCTCTACCAGAGATATAGCTGAGCTGTGCGGCCGTGGGAAAATTCTTGTGAGTTCATGCTGTCAAACATGAACTCACATGAACCCTCTGACAGCACTGCATGGCTACTTCAAATGAATAGCTGATCAGCATCAGCTGATACTTCAGGTGCTCATTTGAAATAACCAGCGGGAAAGCCAGCAATGAAAAGACTTCACCATAGGCTTTCCCATTCTGTGCTGCGCTCCCTGCTCCCTGATTTATGTTCCCTGCTCCCTGATGCTTCCTCCCCACCTGATATTAAGTTAGGAATGGGCGGGGAGTGAAGCACCAGGGAGCGCTGCATCGAACGGGAAAGCCGGTGGTGAAGTCTATTCAACGTCGGCTTTCCTGCCTGGGTCCTTCTTACCCCGCTCCCTTGTGCTGCGCTCCCCGTCCTGTCCTAACTTAGGATCAGGCGGGAAGGTGGCGGGGGAGCGTGGAGGGGGCAGCAGGGAATGGAGAGTCAGGCACGGAGGCGGCGGGGGAGTGAGGTTCAGCTCAGTGATTGTTTAAAAGCCGGCAGCTTTTTATTGCCGGCTTTTAAACAATCATGTGGGGCATTTCTGCCTTTTCCTCAGCCCCCAGTCCACTGTATAGGGCCAAGCAGAGAATTTACTTGCATTTCCCATTGACTTACATTATACTTGTTACTCCTAGTGAGTAATTACAAGGAAACTTGCGGAGTAACGAGTAGCCCGAATACCATACTATTATGTAACCTGCGGTCACGTGACTGTGACATCACCGCAGGTACTGTACAGAAGTAGAAGACCTCTGCAGACATCGGGAGCCTGCGGGAGCCGGCGGGAGACGACGGGGGCCTCGGGGATAGGTGAGCATAAACTTTTTTTTTTTTTTAACCCCTGCCTTCCAGTTTGGAGCATTTTTACTGTACTGAGCATGCTCAGTACAGTAAAATCGGGTCCGAGGACACATCCGATGTTTCCTCGGACCCTGCTTCATAGGGCCCCATGATAAATTGATCGGACCAAATCGGATGTGCACTAAATGCCATCCGATTTGGTCCGATCCGATTTTGTCCGATTTTATTTTCGGTGCAAATATCGGATGCCATTTAGTGCACATCCGATTCGGTCCGATGCCCATGGGGCTGCATGGCGCCCAAAATCAATTTACAAAATCCGTAGTGTGAAGCCAGCTTAAAGGATATTTTTATCAAATGTGGAAATTATTGTCTGTTCAGAATATCTACAAGCATCTGAGTTAAATACCTTGTAGTGGAATAATAGTTCATACAGTTAGTAATCATTTTCTGAAAAGCTATACAAGTATAAAAGATTTTGCCAAAACAGGTAATCACCCAGTTCTTTAACCCAAGAATGTATTAAGCTAGGTTTTAAATTGTGAGTTCAAAGTGAGTAATTTATTGTAAAGCTTACAATAACACTTTGAGCATTTAGGTTGAAATGATAACACAACTTCTAAAAGATTTGTAGCACTTTGAGTGGTTTTTAAAGTTTTATTTAAGCACAGAAAATCAGTTGGAAACGTACAGTACACACATTTGGAAACCTACTATTGGAACACTAACAAAATGTGTCAGAATTTAAACTCAATTTGTGCAGAAAAAAATGGCATACTTACATTGTATTTATTATGTATTTTAGATAGGGATGAGTGAAACCGAAGTGTAAAGTTTGGGGTCCATACCGAACATTGGATGTTTGTGTCTGACTCAAGCATGGTCTTAAAAAAATCCTTGTCCTAGTTCAGTACTGGGGTGCTGTTTGTATGTTAATAAAGTCTATTGAAAGGCTGCAGCTAATCAACAGGCTTTATTCCATGCAAAAGTTCACTGTCCACTGCTGTGAACATACAGATTAAAAAAATTACATTGGCTCCTGCCTATTTTTGATAACCCGTGCAAGTAAAAAACAATTATACAGTAGAAGGAATCCTGTGCCATTTTTTTTAATTATTAATTTAAATAATTATAAAAAATTGTGTGGTCTCCGCCCTATTTTTGATAACCAACCAAGGTAAAGCAGACATCTGGGTTCTGGTATGACCAGGGTGGGAAGGGACACAGTTATTTAACCCTTGCCAGCCTAAATATACTAGCCCACATCCACTCCAGAAGTGGTGTATTGATTCGATGTGCCGAATCTGGCACTTTACCCAGCTCTTCCTGATTGCGCTTGTGCAGTGCAGTCAGGGTAATGTTTAATGGGGTTGATATCTGCTGTGAATTGACAGCTGGCATCAAGCTAGTTAGTAATGAAGAGGGGTCTATCAGACTCCTCCATTACTAACTCTGCAAGTATAGAGTTGAAAAAAGACCCATACACAGGGCAAAAAAGGTTTATTTGAATAAAGACTCACCTACATGCCCTCTTTCACCAATTTATTACTTCCTGGAACTTCCAACATAATCCAAAGAGTAATCTACCATAAGACTTATATGTCACAAGTCAGTGACTGCTTTGAAGCTGTGGATTTTAAATGTTTTAATTTCTTTAGTACCAGTGAGGGCTAATATCAGTTTCCTTGCTGGCTGGTAGTGCTAGGTCAGTTGGCAGCAGTTTGCTACCAAACACACCTTCCTTTAAGTAGTCACAAAGTCCAACATTTGTTGTCTGTGATAGTTCATTCTGAACAGACCAGCCCGGAGAGTGGACCTTGTGGAACTATTGCTGTTGGAGATCTGCTAACCAGGAGCAATTCTTTCTGCTGCCTTTTCGAGTTTGGCTGCAGATATAAAGCAGCGTTATATCCTTATTGGTTTGCCCCTGTTTGTCTTTAGTTGTTAGTGGGGTTGATGGAGAGCTCATCCCATCTGTTCTCTATCTAGGTCCTAAATCAGACGCAGCTAGGCCTACGTGTCCTGCTCAGCATAAAGGTGTAGAACCTATCTAGAGTGGTCAGGGGAGCCAGAGATCAGTGGAAGGCTTGGATAGGGGTCACCACCTACCCTTTCCCTAGATTCAGGGATATTCTTCCCTGTAGTCGTACGTGAGGTACCTCTTATACCTTGCGTGACACCATCGACTCCTATAGAGCTTCGTTCTGATAAATTTCTCATAAAAATGCTCCAGAGAACATTCCCTTAGTGGTTCACTCACATCTGCATATAAAATCTGCGAGTGCAATGCGAGACAACACCAATAGTTCAGAGCATATCTGCTTCTTTTTCATGTTCAAAATTGAGTGTGCAAGGCAATTCGCAGCATGCTGTGAGTGGCTGCATATCTCGCCAATATAAGTCATTGGGTGTGAGAAAAACATTCATGACAAAAGGAATAAGGTTTTCTTAGCCGATTCCACAGTTGGTGCCTTTTGGAAACGAGGGGTAGGGTGGGCTTTTTTAGTACCGGAGGATTGGGACACTTGATCAGGTTGAGATTTGATGGATGACTCATTGCAGTGTATTCCATTTCTTTGCTTTAAAAAAACTCCTAGATTGCTTTTGAGTATTCTTTAGGTCATTGTCCACCTGTACTGTTCAATATCCATTTGGACACATGGGCCACAGGCATCATAGTGAACTATGCAAGGCATGCTGGAGATATTATGGAGACAACATACAGGTATTTGCAATAAAGAAACTGCAGACAGGTTGATAGCTGTGGAACTGGAAGCTGCAGACAACCAATAATGTCATTTGAGACTGCAGGCAGGTTGCTATCCAAGATGGGTAGCAGAAAAAACACTGGAGTAACTAGAAAATCTGAATACTGCAGAAACCGCAGGCACTCAGGAGATGTCAAGGAAGCCAAAGTGCACACGTAGCAGAGATCCTAAAAGACCAGGAACATATTGCAGAAAAAGCCCTGGAGCTAGAAAGTCTGAAACCTCCAGGCAGACAGGAGATGTCCTGAAGATCACAGACAGGTGTCTGTGATATAGGAAAACATAAGCAAGTAAGTATCTGAAGAACTGAAAGCCACAGACAAACAGGAAACATCCTGAAAACAGTAGGCAGGTTGCTGTGATGCACTAAACCAAAGGCAAGTAAGTAGCTGAAGAATTGGAAACTGCAGGCAAACAGTAGACATCTTGACAACTTCAAAAAATGGATGTGCACAGAAAATCGAAGTCAAATAGGTAAGTAAAGAACTCTAAGCTGAAGGCAAACAGGATATGTTTCAAAGATCACATATAGGTTGTTGTGAACAGACAAACTCAAAGTCCTAGAAACACTAAACTATAAGGGAGTTATCTGCTGCGACACTAAACACTATGTGCACTTCAATGAGTGCGGGCAGTAGCTAAACTAAACTAAATACAGGCACAATGTGAATAGGGTATAGCAATCACTGCTCTAGATATAATGCAAAATGGAAGACTTAGAAACACTAAAGTCCTAATGCCATGACACAGGTGTGTCTTGGAAAGCCTCATACAGGCCTAGGAAGCTCATAATATCAGTGAATGCAGGCTACTTGTAAAGCCTGACATTGCGCATAAAAATGTTTAGTGCACTGAGGACAAGTATGTAACAACTGAAGCGGCATCCAATCTGAGCAGACAGTATTGCCCTGTACACTTCAGAATTCATACAGCTGCTTCTGTCTCCAGCCTCATTTTCAATACTAGTGACCCAGGGTCATTGGAAGACATGCATGCCCATGCCATAACCCTGCCTCCACCATGTTTTGCAGAGGATATGGTGTGCTTTGGATCATGAGCCGATTGGAGCCTGCTGCATACTGTCTTATTTTCCTCTTTCTGGTACAGATTGATTTTAGTTTCATCTGTCCAAAGAATGATTTTCCAGAATGTGGAATCTTATTTTGCTGTTTTTTGGGATAATCTAATCTGTTTTTTCTATTTTTAAAGCTGATAACATTTATATTCTGAGATCATCCACTGTTGTCTTCCATATATGTCCAGGCCTTTTTGAGTACCCAAGCTCACCAAAGTACTTAAAAGAGCTTTTGAGATAATTGTCCAATTACTTTTGATCTCTGAAAAAAGAGGCAGCTATACTTTAAAAAGAAGTAATTCTTAAACTCTTGCTCCAATTAGGAAATTAATAACCTTAAATTAAAGCTGGGAGTCTGCACTTTAAGCCCATAAAATGTATCTTGAATATGTCTTGGTAAACTGTTAATGTGCCAAAACTTTGGTCAGTGATAGAGAGAGAAAAAAAGGTGCACCACAGAATATTATGGTAAAATAATAGGGTGCTCCCATGAAGTAAACTTGTAGGGAAGAAAAAGAAAAGAAAATACTCTGCATATAGATCAAGCTCAGCCAATGATAATTTTAACACTTTGAAAAACCTTTATTGAGAACTGAAAACAAAAGATAAAAACACATAAAATTGTATACAAATGCATAAGTGAAACAACCCTCCAGGCAAAATCACAGGACTAAGCATACCAGATATACGTAATACAAGCAACGATTGTAAAGTACTTAAGATGTATGTATTTAGGGTGCCTTCACTCTTGCGTTCGCCTGCGCTGCACACTGCAGCGGGTGAACGCAAGCCGAGCGCAATCACCGCGTGTTCCTATGTTTAACATGGGGACGCACAGTGTATGCGCTCGGCTACGGATGGCCGTGCTCACCCATTGCTCCCATGTGTGATTTGTACGCATGCGGATGCTTGCGTACAAATCATACACTCTCGTCCGCACCATGAACGCAACATGCTTGCGCTCAGCTTGTGTTCGCCTCCGCAATGCGCAGGCGAACGCAAGTGTGAAGCTACCCTTACTCCCCCAAGAATAAAGTGCTAAAGTTCCCAAGTCTGATCCCCTAGTGCTCTATATACTCTGAATCTACTAACTGCTTATCTCTTCCAAATTTTTTCTATATTCTTTTTTCTTGGCTAATTACTTGAACTATGGTTTCACCTGGTTCCATGCATGGCTAGCTTAGACTTGTGCTATGCTATTATAATTGATGATCTGTATGGTTTCTATTGTGTAATTTCACATCCTGACATCTCATGTAAAAAAATTTTGGTTCGTTTTATCAGATTTTAACATTTTATTCTTAGGGTAGTGTATGCATATATATTAATTACTTTACAATTATTGCTTGTATTACATATAACTTGAATACTTATGTGTCACACTAAGGGCTGGGGTACTCAGCAGCTTAGACAATAAACAGAGTTTATGGTGGCTGTGTCCAGTGCTGTAGTCCTGGCTAACATTGAAAGGGGAAGTAAAAATGGAGAAAAAAGAAATAAAAAGAAAATAATAAAATTGTTCATTACAGCAGCTGATGTTACCAGCCACTAGGTGGCCGGCACTACATATTTTATGCTCAGGAGTTAGATTTTGTGGCAGTGAGATGGAAAACCCTCTCCAGCATGGCACTGGCTTCTTAGGAATGAGTGTAGATGATGGTAGTAGTACTTGTAGTACAGGAGAAGTGTAAGGGTGCAGGAGGAAGGAAGCACTACAGACAGTCTCTTGCAGTTATTTACCTCTTTACTGTAATTGATGCAGCATGTCCAGGGTATTGGTACAACCAGGAATGCAATTCATCCAGTCAGGACTGTGCAAATGACTGCTTGGCCTCAGCCCTGTGGTCCTCTTTATCACTGTGCTCCGGATGGGCTCACAAAGGTAGCTACTAAACTTAGAATCCAGCAACCTCCAGATTCTGCTGCCAGGGTCTGGAATCCTAGCAGCCTGGGGCCTGGTACCCTGACTACAGCTTGATCCTCTGCCCAACCTCCTAGCTGGCTGTAGACCGAACTCTCCTTTTGCCTACCTCTCCCTCCCTATCCTAACTCATCCCTCTAATCAGAAGTAGGGGTCTGCCCGAGGTGGGTCTCTTCCACCTTCAACTCTCTGGTTGGGGTTTGGAAAGTGTTGGATGCTTAGTATTTCCAGCAGAGGGTGCCTCAATTCTTTCCAGACATGACATTGTAAACAATGTAGGGCAATATCATCTGTGGCAGCCAAAATGTAGTGGCACCACACTTAGTCTTCTGATCTCACCTGGGGGATTTTTTACTTATGCATTTGTATGGGATTTTATGTGTTTTTATCTTTTGTTTTGGGTTTTTATTAAAGGTTTTGTAAATTGTTAAAATTATCATTGGCTGAGCTTGCTCTATATGCAGTGTCTTTTCTTTTTCTTCAAAACGTGGGTCAGTATTTAAATATTTTAGGATCCTCACTGCATAAGCTTGTTCTGTTGGACTATTGAAAGAGTATATTATTGAAACTTAATGAATGTAATTAAATATTTCATGAATGACTTGGATTTAAAACTCCGATATACATACAACCTTCACTACTCTGTGTTAATTAATTTGTATCTTGAAAATTTGAACAATGCTGTCACAATGGTGCAGTATTATGTGGTTATCTGGCTTCACTGACAGTTGACTCAAATCTGCAACCTGCCTGAAGTCATTATCCTACTGGATAATATTAATGTGGAATTAACTTTAATCCTCACATTGTGCAGATTATTTCCATACTTCTCCCTGCCAGTAATTTGAAAAAGATGTACTGCCTAAGCTTCTTAGGCTTGCAAACAACATTTAAATAGTTTTCCATTTAAAAGCTCTGAAAACATGGGCATCAGTTAATTCATTTAGTTGTCAAGGAGCACAGAATAGTAACACTTGTAATATCGGACTTCCTAGAAAATGTAAACATTCACATGTGAAGAAAGAATTAATTGATGGAGATTGTCAACTAAAATTGGTGTAGGTAGGCCACATGGAAGGCAGAAAAAATGAAAATTATTTCATAAAATTCTCCTGATGGCTACATTAAAATATATGACTTTTATTGTGCATTTACAAATATAAGAAAAATAACTATATGGGTTTCTTGAATATGAATTTTTGTAGTTAGACACCAAAAGAGAAAAAAGGGGACAAAGAAAAAAGTTAAAATGGAAAAATACACGAAGAAGTCAAAGGCTATGGAAAATTTAAAGCATAATCATCATTTAAATTTTTATACCATAAGTCAATAGTACACATGAAAATAAGACACTTCATAATATATCATATCAGATAATTCATTCTGGCGGAGAAAAATAAAATCAACACATTTCTCAATTCTGAGATATAATTCAGTGAAGACTTTCCCATTACTGAGATAGGAAATGGCAGCTGTTACAGATGAGATTCTATGTAGAGATATTGAGGAGGGAGGAGCTAGAGGTAGTGGGAAGAGCTAGAGGCAAAGCCCCCCTCTCCTCCCTCTTCTAGTTACACAGAACCTCATTAGTATAAACTGCCATCTCCTAGCTCAGTAATGGGAAAATCAGTCTACACTGAATACAGATTTTAACTCAGAATTCAGAACTGTAAAAATGACTGATCAATTCTAGCAGAGAAATAAGCAAATTTGTCTAATAAGATGTATTGCTTTTTTCATGTGTACTATTGATTTATTAAATAAAAATTAAAATATTAATCCAAATTTCTCCTTCATTCAGAAGCCAGGAGCTTGTAGAGGAGTTACTTTTATTTATAGTATATATTCAATATTATTATTATTATTGTTTATTTATATAGCACCATTAGATTCCATAGCGCTTTAGGTACAGAAAGGGCAGACGAGGACAAGTACAATATGCATGGACAATCAAATCCTAAAGGTCAGGAAGGGAGACCCTATCCTCAAGGGCTCACAGTCTATGAGGGACGGGTGGGGATACAGTAGGAAGGGAAGTGCCGAACGTGAAAGGTGCAGTGGACCGGGTCTCAGTGTAGGTTGTAGGCTTGCCGGAAGAGGTGGGTCTTCAGGTTTCTATTGAAGGTTCCCAGGGTAGGCAAGCATCTGATGTGATGGAGGAGAGGGTTCCAGAGTATAGCGGATGCACGGAATAAATCTTGATATGCGGTTGTGGGAGGAGCTAATGAGAGGTGAGTAGAGAAGGAGCTCATAGGAGGATTTCAGGTTGTGTGAGGGTAGGTGTCGGGAGACCATGTCAGAGATGTATGGAGGGGATACGTTGTGGATCGCTTTGTATGCCATGGATATGGCTTTGAACCTGGATCTCTGAGAACTGGGGAGCCAATGAAGGGCTTGGCAGAGTGGGGAGACATGGTAGTAGCGGGGAGACAGGTGGATTAGTCGGGCAGCGGAGTTTAGGATAGATTGGAGAGGTGCGAAGGAGGTAGCAGGGAGGCCGGTGAGCAGGAGGTTACAGTAGTCAAGGCGAGTGATGATGAGAGCATGAATAAGTGTTTTAGCAGTGTCATGGTCAAAGAAAGTGCGTATCTGGGATATGTTTTTGAGCTGGAGATGGCAGGAGGTGGCAATGGCCTGGATGTGAGGCTTGAAGGAGAGGGAAAAGTCGAGGATTACTCCGAGGCACTTGGCATGGGGGACTGGGGAGAGTGAGCAGTCATTGACAGTGATGGATAGGTCTGGTAGAGGGGGAGAGTGACTTGGGGGAAGAAGATGAATCAGTTTTGTCCATTTTCAATTTTAGGAAGCGACCGGAGAAGAAGGATGAGATGGCAGACAGGCATTGTGGAATTTTGGATAGTAGGGAGGTGATGTCAGGCCCAGACAGATAGATCTGGGTGTTGTCCGCATAGAGGTGGTATGAAGGCCGTGGGACTCAATGAGTTGTCCAAGGCAGGGGGTGTAGATAGAGAAGAGTAGTGGCCCAGAACCGAGCCTTGGGGATTGGAGGCTGAATACTGTGTACTGTATATCACAAATTTAAGTAGAACAAACATATATTGCTAAAATAACTACTTATAGTGAAATAAATATTGCTATCTCACTGTCTAACATAAAGCCATGTCATACAGATGTAGCAATGGTTATTAGTCACAATTAGAGATAAGCGGACAACTGTTCAACGAAGTATCAACTTTCTGTCAAATTTCCTGAAATTCACAGTTGTTCATGTGTAATCTAAAAATGTAAGATTTAATTTGCGATCTGCAAATAAAAAAACACCTGCCTAGCATTATTCCCAACCATGCTCATGCATCAGAGAGCTGGCTAATATTACTTTACATGGCCACATGGACCAAGTCGTAATGCCCTGCTGCTATGACTTCTTATGGACTATCATACCTTATAGTGGTGTTCAATTCCTCAGCCATTACAAATCAACTGTTCACAGTTGAACTCAGTTTGTACGGCAGCATTTTTTTCCAACTGCTGAGTCACCAAGTAAATCTTCTCTCCTGTAAAGTGTAAGCTCTTATGGTCAGCGAGGTCCTCTCACTTTCTCTTATTCTTGTTGATTAAAAGCGCTTATGGTCCATGGGTCCTCTCTCCTTCTTTCTCATTCTCCCCTGTAATGTAGAAGGCTCTTATGATTAGCGGGAACCTTTCTTTCTACCTCTTTTCTGCAGAATGTAAGCTATTATTATTATTATTTTATTAATAGAGCACCATTGATTCTATCACACTGTACATGACAAGGGATTATATATAGAACACAATTATAAATTAGAGTAAACAAATTAAAATGATAAAATGGCAGACTGGTACAGAGGGAGGGAGTTCTGCCCTTGAGGGCTTACATTCTATGATAGTCAGTGACATCCTCTCTCACATAGTGTAAGCTCTTATAGTTAGCAGGCTTCTCTCTATATCTGTCTTTCCTCTTTCCCATGTGTATTCCTTGAGTAATGATAAGCTTTCCAATATTGACTTCGCAAATATATTCACCACAAATGATATTTTTTGGAAACTCAATGAATACAAATTTTATAAAATCTGCTTATTAGTCATCAAGTTCCTTTAGTTAAAAAGTGTGTTCATTGATACCAGAATGTAGTCACCCTGGAATCAGAGCCATTCCCACCAAACTTTGACCACATTTGCAATGATGATGCCAAATCTTAACTACATCATTTAATGGGGAATCATCACCATTAACCTCTTTCATTGCATCAAATGTCTCCTTTGGTGTATATCTGGCTAGCCATGTGTTGAGACTCCTAAACAAGGCTCCACAGACTCTATTTGCATATTCCCAGGGGCAATGTGCCTAGAAATTCACTGTGTTGAGCGCGTTAGCTGGCTGCCAGCAGAGTTTTCTTGGACTGGTCTCCCTGAGATCAGTGATTGTTTTGTGCCTTTCAAGTAAAGGAACTTGATGACTGCTCTGTATTCCATTGGAACCATTGTGCCACCTCACACCACTTCAGCACCTGTAAAAAAAAAAGCAGGTTATTAATTCAGAATTGAATATTGGCACATAACCTATTGAGGCTTATATCATTACACATGTGCAGTTTCAGCATCCTACAATAAATAGAAATTGGTCAGGGGAAATCTTTAATGAGTGCCCCTCATACTTGGACAGCTGCACAAGTTTTGTCATTTTAGCATTTTAGCCAAATTATCAGTTTGGTACAGTCTGCAAACAAAGAGCACACTGGTCAGCTTGGGAACATAAAACATCCTGGTTGTCCAAAGAAGATAACAGTGGTGGATCATCTCAGAACAATATCCATGGTAAAGAAAAACCTCTTCACAATATCCACCCAATAAAAGAAAAGTCTCCACTAAATAGGTGTTTCATAATCTAAGTCTATCATAAAGGGAAGACTTCATGAGAACAAATACAGAGGATTCACCACAGGTGCAAATCATTAATCAGCCTTTGAAATAAAGGCAAGATTAGGCTTTGCCAAAAAACATCTAAATATTCAGCCCAATTCTGGAAAAGCATTCTTTGGTCTGATGAACCTAAGATCAGAATGATGGAAAGATGAAAGTATTGAGAAGGCTTGGAACAGCTCATGATCCAAAGTACTGTATCTTCTTGATTGAGTCAATTTTCCTTTATTATTATATTATTGCTTAATAAATTATGTCCGTTAAGCCTTGTGGGAGCTTTTTTTTTTCAATTTACTTAACTTTTTAGCATTATAAAATCACTGACCTACTACAACAGGGCAACATGGTGATTCAGTGGTGCTTTGCAGTTTTGGGGTCCTTGGTTCAAATTCCATTAAGGTCAATATCTGCTACTAGTCTGTATGTTCTCCCTGTGCTTGCGGTGGTTTCCTCCAGGCTCCCCGGTTTTCTTCCACTCTCCAAAGACATACTAATAGGACATTTGGATTGTGGGGTTGGAGATGATGATCTTTGTGAAGCACTGCAGAATATGTTGGAACTATGTAACCAATGCATAATAAGAAGTGCATAATATATTCCAATATGGTATAGACCAGTATAATAGTAAAGTGGTACATCATACATTTCAGATTTATATTTTAAACATATTTAGAAAATCATGTTTCTTTACCTTTATACTTCCCAATACTTGCTATTTGTGTTGGCGTATTACATAAAATTTAATTGCAATAAAATACATTTACGTTTTGGGTGTAATATGAAAAAATGTGGAAAGGTTCCTTGGGTATGAATATTTTTTCAAGGTCCTGTATATAGTACACACTGAGCAAACAAATGCTAATGGATATTATGATCTATTAAGTATTGTAAACACTACTAGTACATTACTACTACTAATAATAGTAATAGAAATACTTATTATAAGGTAGGTATTTCTAATGACAGCAAAGGGCAGGTGTGTATACTGAATGTAATGCATCGGTATAAAGATGGCTGTGTATTTCATCTCCTGCATTGTGTCTGTGAAAAATTACCAAGCAAAGCAAAAATCTGCTCTGGTTGATTGGAGTAAGAAAGAATGTTTGTTGGGATACTCATTGTTTTATCCTGAACTTTCTGGGTCATAACTCCTCAAGGAATAAAAAGTAATTCCATGACAAGAATAGGTTAGTAGTTCCAGCAACACAAAAAAGGACTTGATAAATTATACATATTTGAGTGTAGGGCTGTTTTGCTTTGCCTGCACTTTCTGAGTCACTGCATCTTCGGTTTCTTAGTGATGTTTTGTCATGGAATATATGCATCTTTTGATGTTGTAGTGCTCCCCTGTTGAGAGACTTTGAAAGGTTTAGACTTCTTTATGAGTTTCCAGGTGGCACATATTTTGCATTTGAATTTAAATCATCTAGCGTTTTGGGCAGAAAGGTAATGGGGGATGAAATTGCACAAGTTAAACCCTTTTTCTCGCTTTTTTTCAAAGATAAACCACAAGACATTTGATTCTTTGTGAATGTGTTTACTTACATATTTAGCATTATCTGCACGGTGCCTTTACTGTACTTGGTGTTGAATGGCACTCTGGAGTATGTACATAAATGTAATTACCTCTTAAATTGCAAAAAAAAGAGCTTTCGGAAAGCATTTTATTTTTCTCTAAGACGTTATTATACCAGAGGTTATGTTCTTAAAATAGTAAAATAGCAACTGTACCTGAATTTCCTTTGCATAATTTTTTTTAGATTTTTATTCAATCCTAATTTCAAAATCAAAGGTGTGCTTAGCCTCTCAGTGCCGGAGGCAACAAGTGAAATGATTCCTTTCTAAGCAATGATATATCCTATGAGTTTTGTGCTGTCTTGTTAGAAGTAAACCAAAAATCTACATGTCCTTTATTTAGCTTTCCATTCTTGTTGCTTGAAAAAAAGAGACAAGATTCAATTTAATATTGATTGTGATACCAAAGTTATTTGTTTGATTTCAAGTGCAGAAGTATCTATGCACCTCACTTTATGGACTATACCCATTAACTAATTCCTGAGGGTATGTGCACACAATTAGGAGGCGCTGAATCTTAGGCGCAATGCTTCTGGATCTGCGGAATGCTGGGGTGAACACAGGGAGATCACAACTATTCTGTACTCACGATCTGCGTTGGGTGCAGGGCAGCTTTTCTCTGCATTCAGCCGATGGTGATTGCTTCCAACTCTGCAGCATGAAATTAACATGCTCCGGAGATGCCAAAGTCCAGCAACCCGCGCAGCAGCTGAAAACGCGCTGCGCTCATGAGAAGCATAGTGAGCATTGAATTTCTTGAAATCACACCCACTATGATTGTACTGTACAATGCAACATTTTAAATACAGTGCCTATGCACTGTGTCCAAAACGCTGCAATTCCTGATCGTGAACACACACCCTAATATCTCATTTCTAATTGGGTGGATACTGCATGGTGTAAAAAAAATTATTAAAAGTTGGCTATGAGCAAGATCAACTTTTCATTATATTAAGTTTTTAAACCATATAAGGGTCCTTTTACATCAGCGTTTTTCGCTGATCGCGGCAGTTGCAGTGAAAAAAAACGCAACTGTCGCGGTTACCCCTTAACGGGCGCGATCGCAGCACACTTGCGGCAAGCCCCATACAATGTCTATGGGGCTTGCGGTAAGTGTGCGGCAGGTGCGGCAAGTGCGGTTTCGGAACTTGCAGCAGGTGCGGCCGCGAAAAAACCACGGTATGCCGCGGTTTTTTCATGGCCGCACCTGCCGCAAGTGCCGATACCGCACTTGCCGCACCTGCCGCACACTTACCGCAAGCCCCATAGACATTGTATGGGGCTTGCCACAAGTGTGCCACGATCGCGGCCATTATGCAGTAATCGTGGCAGTTGCGTTTTTTTCACCGCAACTGCCGCGATCAGCGTAAAACGCTGATATGAAAGAGGCCTTAAGTGTTTAAAGTTCTTCAGTATATTGCTGTATTTACTGCAACATCTAATGCAAGTTACTTACAAAAATGAAAACACTTGATTCAGTTGCATAATGCCTTCAAAATTTTGAAAATGCCTTAAAAACATATTTAAAATATTCTAGAATGAAAAAGCCACTTGAATGATTTTAAAAAATTCCTGAAATGCATGCAATATTATTGCTTGAAAGATATATGGGCCAGATTAGAGACAGACTGCAAGGGCTTTTTTCTTCTGTCATTGTAAATGTGGCACCTCAGGGTCTTTGTGCCAATGTGTCATCATTGCCCTGGGTGGTGGTGTTACGCTAAGAGTAACAACGTGTCTTCTCATCAGGGTGCGCTCCCCTATAAATTCTGGTCTGCGGCGAAGGCAGTTAGTTCTGTTCATAGGAGGACTGAGGAAGACATCCTGGTGGACTGGAGGCTGCTTAAGCTCATCCCAGGATCACTGACTCAGTGCCAGGCCTAAGACTAGGGTCTGAGGAAAGTCGCAGGAACACAGCTGAGAAAGTGAGTGGCACCATGCTCACCCCAGAGGAAAGCACAGAGAACGGACACCGGGTCCGAGACTGTGTAGAGTCTCATGTCCCGGCAGTCTACACTGGAAGGTGAGGATTTCCAGGTTTCCCAGCCACACCATGCCCAGAGACACAACAATGGAAAGAGTTCAGGAACATACACCCGTGAGCAGGGTTAGAAAGGACTCGAGTTGCCTGTCATACCGGCACCTCGTAGGAAGAGACTGGGGCGCAGCTTAGCTGATGCAGTTGCAGGAGCCAACAAACAAAGCTCAGAAAGGGAGCCAAAGTCACAGCTGGTTGAAAAAGACCCCAAATTGCTCTCAGCTAGGACTCCGCGGACAACTGCTCCTAACCGATATCATCATCCTCAGTAAAGGACTGCTTAAACAACAAAACCATGAGTCTGCCTAGTGCTTGTGCCCGTCGTCCTGCACCCTACACCCTAAACTACCATCACTGCCCCGGGGGACTGCTCTGCCAGTGGAGAGCCACTCCATCCCAGCTGCCCATCCATCACCCTGGAGGTTCTACAGCAGCGATGACCCACTATAGCCACACACCATGGGTGGTGTCACAAAACTCTCCCTTCCATAATCCCCTACCCTTACCAAGTCAGAATCTCTCCTTTTAAAGCTGAACCCAGTTCCACGGAACTGAGTCACGACCCCCATGACTCCCCCAGAGACACTAACAGCCCGCTTCAGAGTGCCCCACTGCCCTGGGGCCCCTCATAAATATGCAACATAGGTTTAAAGCACCACTACAGTATTTTATTAACTGTGGCACTGGAGTTGTGCTTTAAATGTACGTCTCCTCCTTTTTGTCTTATACTAACCTTCCTCCCGCTTCATCCTTTTTCAGCAGTACTGTGGTTGGTCTGTATTTAAAAGTGATCTGCCGGCAACTCTAGTATTCCAGAGTCCACTGGAGGTCACTTTTCAGTACATCTCTCTGAGAGCCTCATCCTGGCCTTTCTAGCTATTCAGAAGCTGCAAACACATGATAACTATGCAGTATCAGAGCAGTACTGGTAAGAGATAAAGCCACCAGAAGATGAATATTAGATTGGGAGCAAGGGGCTAACATTTAGAGCATTACTATAGTGCTGAAAACCAAGCAGAACGCTGTAGTGGTTTTATAAAACTCCTGTAATGTAGTCAAAAACAGATAATGTCCTTGGAAGTCAAAGATAGCTGGGGACCCTGAAGAGAAGTCAGAAGCCATTCTTTTATCTTCTCAGTAATAGGTTTTTCCACTCAAGTGGTCCCATGTAGTGATAAGAGCCAAAGCAGAATCATTGATTTTGATTGGACTGGCAATCACATGGTAACTAAATGGCCCCTTATATGTCCGAGCTGCAGGATCTTTACAGGACCAAATTGGCAATGACAATTATAAATATACAAAAGTGGCTACTTTTCCAGTTAACTAAGGCTCCTTTTGATACCTCAATGTTCAGTGAAAACTGCAAAATTAAAAATAGATAAAGAATGAAAGTCAAAATGACTGAATGTGGAGCAGAAATTTTCTGCAGCAAAAACACTGCTAAGGCTGGCTTCACACCACGGTGTGATCCGGTCCGGGGCTGTCAGGTTCATGAACTGGATCAGCACACCCGGAGGGCCAAATGTGCCCTCCGGTTCTGTGTGCAGCTAGACGCAGCTGCAGCTGCTAATGATTCAGGACTGCGGCTGGCAGGGAGCTAGCCGCGGTCCTGAAAGAACAGCGGCGTGCAGCTGCCAGTGTCCGGTTCCCGGATCCTCCCAGACTGGGGCAATCCGGCCCCATAGACTCCCATGTCAGCTGATATTTATATTATTTTGTGGTTTCCAGCTGGTATTAAGCCCTGAGATTCTTAATGTCAGGCTATTAAGAATCTCAAATAAATATAAAAAAGACACAATACAGAGAAAAATAATTTTATTAAAAAAACACAGAGACACTTAGTGACTCCATCTTGATTACCCCTTCCCTACCCTCGTAAGCCTCCACGATCCTCGTCCTTCTCTCTTCCTGGACAGACTCAGCTCTGCTACATCACAGAGCATGGGGAGGAAAAACACATCCATTCCCCCATGTTCTCTGATCATTGAATGATAGTACTGAGACCTGTGTTATAGTAAGCGGTGAGGTCACTGTTGCCATAGCAACAGCTGTTACTATGGCGATGGTTACCTCACTGCTTACTATATGACAGACCTGCAATGTAGTAAAGCAGTAAAGCGAAGGTCTCAGCACTAGTAAGCGGTGAGGTCACCATTGTCATAGTAATCACTGTTGCTATAGACAGCGCTGAGGCATGCGCTTTACCGCTTGACTATAGCACAGGTCTCAGCGCTGTCATATGTTAAGGTCACATTGCCATGGTAACTGCTTATGCTAGGGACAGCACTGAGACCTGCACTGTAGTAAAACGGTAAAGCACAGGTCTCAGCGTTGTCATATAATAAGCCGTGAGGTCACTGTTTCCATACTAACTGCTAATAGCTATGGCAACGATGACCTCAATGCTTACTATATGACAACGCTGAGACCTGCGTTTTACTGCTTTACTATTGAGCAGATCTCAGCGGCTACTATGGCAATGGTGACCTCGCTGCTTACTATATGACAACGCTGAGTTCTACGCTATGGTAAAGCTGTAAAGTACATGTCTCAGTGCTGTCATATAGTAAGTGTTGCCATAGTAACCACTGTTGCTGTGGACAGCGCTGAGATTTGTGCTATAGTAAAGCAGTAAAGTGCAGGTCTCAGCACTGTCTTATAGTAATCTGTGAAGTCACCGTTGCAATAGTAACCTCTAATAGCTATAACAATGGTGGCCTCACCGCTTCTTATTTCACAGTGCTTAGACCTGCGCTTTACTATAGTGCAGGCCTCAGCGCTGGCATTCAATAAGCAGTGAGGTCACCGTTGCATTAGTAAACACTGTTGCTATTGCAATGGTGACCTCACCGCTTACTATATGACAGCACTGAGACATGTGCAATAGTAAAGCGCAGGTCTCAGTGCTGTCATATAGTAAGCAGTGTGGTCACCATTGCTATAGTAATTACTGTTGCTATGGCAATGTTTACCTCACTGCTTACTATATTGCAGGTCTCATTGCAGTCATTCAGTGATCAGAGAACGCGGGGAGCAGATGTCTTTTTCCTCCCTGTGTGGCCTCTGATGTAGCAGAGCTGACTCTGTCCAGGAAGGGAAAAGTGTTTCTGTGATATTTTTAATAAAATAATTTTGCTCTGTGTTGTGTATGTTTTACTATTTACTTGATATCCTTAATGGCCTGGTCTAACTTAGGCTTGGGTCACACTTGGAATATTCTAAGTTCCCTGCGTTGTTTGCAGAAAACTTAGAATATTTTTCTCACTACGCAGCCTGCACGCAGCCTTCACACAGGCTGCATAGCGACGAACGTGGCCCCTAGCAACCCGCTGTGTTCCCTGGATACCAGCTACACAGCGGGCTGCGGGGAGTGCGATTTGTACCACGCACAGGGAACACATCATGTCTAGAGGAAGGGTAACACTACCCGAAACGTCAAGCGCTGTGTAGAAATGCTGCAATAAACAAGCCCTTTTGCACAAGAAAGGACCCGAGTGCTGCAACTCTATTTGCAAACGTATGTATTGGGAGCTGGAAGTGGACGGCTTTGGTTGCTGGCACCACACTGAAGCACAGAGCTGCCCTATATTCATTAAATATCTATCTATCTACTGGAAAAAAACTCTCAAGTGGGTGGACACTATCTCAACCTCAGATCTCCTGTGGGTGATGAGGGTGCAAATTGCAGACATGGAGCCAGAAACGCCATACATTATACACAAAGCAGAAAAAACTGCACTGCACTCACAGACACAATGTGAACTGGTGCCAGCAGGGACACTGGGTCAAACAACTAGAAAAAATTATCTGCAGCACTCAGCTACTACCAATGATGCACACATGCTAACAAGCTGTATATATTTGAGGAAAAATTGAAAAATTTACGTTTTTTTCAAAAAACTCTAAATTTTTATTTTCTGGCTCCATGTCTGCAATTTGCACCCTCATCACCCACAGGTGGTCTGAGGTTGAGATAGTGTCCACCCACTTGAGAGTGGTACAGGGAGGAAAAGGAGGACAGGGATGTCAGCATTAGGACTCATCAGACCTGAGGTCACCTTGTCGCGGTTGATGAGCAAACAGACATTGGCCAATGTATGTACCAAGAACCCCAAAAAATAAAAAAAAGAAGAATTTTGAGTTTTTTAAAAAACTTACGTTTTTAAATTTTTCCTCAAATATATACAGCTTGTTAGCATGTGTGCATCATTGGTAGTAGCTGAGTGCTGCAGAGAATTTTTTTCTAGTTGTTTGACCCAGTGTCCCTGCTGGCACCAGTTCACATTGTGTCTGTGAGTGCTGTGCAGTTTTTTCTGGTTTCTATCTATCTATCTATCTATCTATCTATCTATCTATCTATCTATCTATCTATCTATCTATCTATCTTCACTAGGTCCTGGACGGCTGTGTGAGCAGAGAGTTGTATGGCAAAACAGTATACAGTTTACATTATGTCTGCATACTGTTCCCATGCAGTTTGAGCATGTTCTCATCCATCTCTGCCTTTTTACAGCACTCCTAGACCACATTGCTTATTCGTTTAGAGTGTCATTTTCTTCTTTGGTTATACTGCACTTGCCAATCATTGTAATGCTATTATCAATGATAAATACGGCATTACTTTGACTGTAAGCAATCCCAATACGTTTATTGGCTGAAAATCAGTCAGGAAACATGCTTGGCGGCTCATTCAAATATTATGAGTAAAGTCCAAAACACTTGCAGAGTACCGAGTATCGAGAATACCATACTGTCAGTGCGAATAGCGAATAGTAACGAGTATACTCGGGCATCACTAGTTAAAAACTAACTGGATGTGTGATTTCAGCCTGACAAAATTTAAGCACAGTTTTGAATAACCAAAAAACATAATCTAATTAACAATAGTAAAAGAAATGTAAAATATGTAAAACATGATACTTTAACCATTAAAAGCATAGTTTGCTTCAAAGCATGGATTTAGTTGAACAATGGTAAAAATGCTAAAATATAAAAGTCTAATAGCTTTTACTATTTAGATGTTAAACCAGGCGATTATAAAGAAATCTACAACACGAAAGTTGGATAATTACATTTTGAACAGCTATTGAATGGATAGAAATATTTTTAAAGTGAACAAAAATGTTCTTTATTATAGAGTCAGAAATTTCCTTTGGAGTACTGATAATCATTAATTGTTTTCCTATCTGTAAACTGTTTTACCCACAAAGTTTTATATAATTTTACTTCATACAGAAAGACATAATCAAAATAAACAACTACATGACCTTTCAACAGGGGATCGCCTAATGAGGGCATGGACTAAACAACAATGACATGGTGAACAATTTGTAACTCACAGCAGAGCAGAAGTGGAGATCTACTGTAATTACACATACAACCCGACGTTGTGTAGAGTCTTTTACTGAAATTATTTAATTTACAGATTATGGAAAGAAAGCCAGGACCGCATTGATAAGACACAGTCCATTCTATTTCTTTTTTTCTCTCTCTCTGTCTCTCTCTTTCTGTATATATATATATATTGGAGTGTCATTTCTTATGTATTCAAATGAAATGGCAGCACTTCAGTTTGAAAGGGAAGAGACTGGCACTTTATTCATTTGTGACTTGTACAATTTCTTGTTCTCATACTAGACCTACAAGATATCACAAGTGGGAGTACGCCTTCCTCATTTTTGTAAATACTTTTTTATTATTATTATTATTATTATGATAGCATCATTTATTCCATGGCACTTTACATGTGAAAAGGGGCATACATAGACAAGTACAATACTTATGAAGAATACAAAGCACACACAGGTACAGGAGGAGAGAGGACCCCACCTGAGAGGGCTCACAGTCTACAAGGGATGGTTAGGGATACACTAGGAAAGGGAAGAGCTGGTCGTGGATTGAGGCTCATTGCAGGTTGTATGAAAGAAGTGTGCCTTCAGGCTCCTTTTGAAGGTTTCCATGGTAGGCAAGAGTCTGATGTGTTGGGGCAGAGGGTTCCAGAGTATGGGGGATGCACGGTAAAAATTTTGTATGTGGTTGTGTGAAGAAGAGATAAGAGGGGACTAGAGAAGGAGATATTGAGGGGATTGTAGATTGCATGAAGGTAAGAACCAGGAGACCATATCAGAGATGTATAGAGGAGACAGATTGTGGATGACTTTGTATATCATAGTTAAGGTTTTGAACTGAGGCCTTTGAAGAACAGGAAGCCAGTGAAAGGCTTGGCAGAGAGGAGAGACCAGGGAATAGCGAGGAGACAGGTGGATTAGATGGGCAGCAGAGTTTAGGTTTGAAGGGGTGCAAAATTGCTAGAGGGGAGGCCCAAAGGCAGGAGGTTGCAGTAGTCGAGGCAAGAGATAATGAGTGCATGCACAAGTGTTTTTGCAGTTTCTCAGACAAGGAATATACGGATCTGGGAAATATTTTTGAGTTGGAGTTAACAGGATGTGGAAAGAGCTTGGACATGTGGCTTGAAGGTGAGGGCAGAGTTGAAGATCACCTCGAGGTACTCAGGCATGCAGAGCTGGGGCGACTGAGCGACCGTTGACTTTGATAAATAACTCTGGTGGTTGTCACACAGGTGGAATGATGGTAAGGTAATAAGAAGGCAGGATGGTAAGATTGGTTAAAGGTGATCAGGTGAAATAGTCTGACCCTTAATACTAGGGCTCCCTAGCTCTCCCACTTCCTGGAATATCCTCTGAAGGTGAGGATTTCTTTGCCTCCACCCTTGCCCTCTGCTCCTGATTTAGTTCTGTCTTAAGGGGTAGACACGTGTGGGGTTTGCACCCGTTGCATCTCATGCAAAGGGACATTGATTGCTAAGTGTTTTACAGTTACTTCAATGGCAGTTACTCAGGGCAGGAGTCAGGTAACCCACTCTCTTTCAATCTCTTTTTTAACAATGTCCTTTAATTCATGTCTATCTTCCTATGTTCCTTTGCCATTCACTTTCACCGCCCCAACTTCCCTCCATCATCCCTCATCCACATAAGCTCCTCTCTGCTTCCCTCTACTATGTACAGCTCCCATACTCTCTCCACTGTGCTGAATAATCTAAGTCCATCGTATTTCAGGGTATTGCATGATTTTTCACAATTTCACAATTCCATAAACTATTTGCTCTTTGCCGTTTTACTGATGCTCCTGTCCTGGTGATATCTCTCCAAATCCTGGTCCACCCTATGCCAACTTCAACCCTCCCCCACCTGACATAGAAACCCTACAAACCTTATCAATATTACTTGCACACCTTCATCTAACTCTTTTAACTGTGCTGTGTGGAATCCACAGTCTATATACAACAAGCTGCCCTTTATCCACAACTACTTTCTTACTAACTCTCTTAATCTGCTGGTCCTCACTGAAACCTGGATCCAAGACTCAGACACACGATTTACCCTGCCGCTATTTCTTATGGTGGCTTACATTTTTCCCATACCCTGAGACCTGGGAATAGACATGGTGGTTGAGTCGGCTTACTCCTGTCCCCACAGAGCACTTTCCAGGTCATCCCTCCAGCTCCATGACTCTCATTACCTTCTTTTGAAGTCCACACCATCAGGCTCTTCCATACCCTCCCCTTAAGAGTGATGGTGGTATACCGCCCCCCAGATTCACCCTCCCAGTTTCTTTTCGCACGGCTCCTGCACTTCATGTCCTTAGAATTACCAACCCTTATTCTGGGATAACTTTAGCATCCCCATAAACAGCCCATCTCCCCATCTGCATTCCACATTCTATCTCTAATAACTTGTCTTAGCCTTTCACATCTCTCAACCCCTGAGACACACAAAGATGGTAACACCCTTGACCTGGTCTTTGCCCGGATCTGTTCAACCTCCTCCTTAGATAACTTGCATTTTCCTCTCTCTGATCACAACATTCTCCCATTCTCCCCTTCACGCTCACACATACTCGCCTACCCCAGTGCACCCCTACCTATCACACATTCAGAGATGTACAGGCGATTAACCCTCATACACTCATAGACTCTCTACTCTCATCACTGTCCCCAATCTCCTCCTTCTCCTGTCCTGATCTGGCTGTGAATCACTACAATTAAACTCTCAGAAGCACCCTGGACCAAGTAGCGCCCCTCACCCTCAGAACCTCCAAACACAGAGTAAAATAGCCCTGGCTGACATCATAAACTCGATTCCTCTAGCGATGCTCTAGGAATGCTGAACGCTTACGGAGGAAAACCCGCACACCAGAAAACTTCATTCACTATAAATTTATGCTGAGAACTTACAACTCTGCACTTGACCTTACCAAACAGACCTACTTCACCACCCTGATCTCATCATTATCCATCAACCCAAAAAAACTCTTTGACACCTTTCACTCTCTCCTCAGTCCTAAAGTGCAGGTCCCTATCACTGACCTCTGTGCTGATGATCCGGCTTCCTACTTCAGAGAGAAAATAGAAAACATCCGTCAGGAAATCAGCTCTCAGCCCCCAAGCAATGCTACCCCCATTTCACCCCACATCTTCTTTAGCGCACTCTCCACATTTCATCCAGTCACAGAAGAAGTCTCCAGGCTCCTCTCTTCCTCTTGTCCCACTACATGCACCACTGACCCCATCCCCTCACATCTAATCCAGTCTCTCTCCCCAGTGGTCACCACTCACCTAACCAAAATTTTCAATCTTTCTCTTTCTTCTGGCATCTTCCCCTCCTCCTTCAAGTACTCTATCATTACTCAATTTTTAAAGAAAACGTCTCTTGACACATCCTGCACAAATAACTACAGACTCTCCCCTCTCCAGTCCATCCTTAATACAGCAGCCAGGATCACCTATCTAGCTAACTGTTACTCAGACGCTTCCGCTCATACACTATAGAATCCAATTCAAACTGCTTGTTTTCACCCACAAAACTATTCACAGTGCAGCACCACCCTACCTTTGTACCCTCATCTCTGTCTATTACCCCACCAATCCTTTTCGCTCTGGAAGTGACTTTAGACTCACTTCTGCATTAATCCGAACCTCCCACTCCTGACTCCAAGACTTCTACTGAGCTGCACCAATTCTCTGGAATTCTCTACCCCAAGAAATTAGCTCTTTCTACAACTAACATAGTTTCAGGTGCTCCCTAAAAACATATTTTACACTTTTTAGGACGGCCTATCATGATCGTTAGTCAAAGTCATTTAGACATAGCCTATCTGTTCCACCAGCTTCAAATGCATTACAAATAAAGGTTGGTGGCCACTTATGCTGCTCTTATCTATTCCCCATTTCCTCAAGTTGACTATTTCATCATTGTAAATAAGCTCCTGTACTTTTTGTCACCCCATCCTCATTGTTAGATTGTAAGCTCCTATTAGCAGGGCTGTCATTATTTTGCTTTAATTATTGTACAGTATTTTCTGATAACTGTTACTTTTGATTGTTTGAATATAAACCTCTTAATTGTGAAGCGCTGCGGAATATGTTGGCTCTATATAAATAAAGATTATTATTATTATGCCCTGGGCTAAGACCCCCCACCTCCACCCGCAGACTAGGAAGTACAGCAACTCCCACAAAAGCAAATCTCTAAGAAGGGTTCAGCTCAAAGCACACATCTTCTCAGCTCAAGGTTTTGCAGAGACTAAAACTCTATCAACAACACCTGCTGGTGGAAGAGGGAACTATTTTAAGCCCAGGGTAGTGGTTACCTCACAAACCCACAACATCCCACCTACAGAGCTGTCTCATACATAGTCAGCAGCTTCAACACATTAACTCCGAATATACCAAAGGAAATCTACTCCCATTTAATTACAGCAAAGCATTTCACATGATCTGCGAAGCAGTCAATACTTGACAGTGTGGTGGTAGAGTGAGGTGGGGGAAAGATGATTAATTCTGTTTTGTCCATGATTAGTTTTAGGCGGCCGTCAGACGCTTCAATATCTTGAACAATATTGTTTAAGCAATCTGCTTTTTGATCGCTTGAACGATATCGTTTGTGCATCGCTACGTGCGATCAAGCGATTTTACAATGTAAAATCGCTTGATCGTGACATCGCAGATATGAGAGCAGGAGCTCATATCTAGCGATGAACGATTTAACAATCTGCTTCATCGTGGTGTCATAGGCAGAGCCTATGCTGGGAGATGGTAACTATGGTACACGTCGGGTTACTAAGCGCCGCGCGGTGCCTAGTAACCCGACGTGTACCATAGTTACCAGCGATCTCGCTGGCCAACATCGCTGGTGAGTCTGTCTGTGTGACAGCTCACCAGCGATGTGAGCGATATTGTTAGCGATCGCGCGTGCACGTGATCGCTTACAATATCGTTCAAGATATTGAAGCGTCTGACGGCCGCCTAAGAAAGATAGCAAAAAAGAAAGATGAAATATTCCAGATGAACATTGTGGGATTTTGGTTAGTAAGGAGATAATGTCAGATTCAGAGATGTAGATCTGTGTCATCAGCATAGAAATGATACTGAAAGTCGTAGGATACTATGAGCTTTGCCAGACTGAAGGTGTAGATCAGGGGTCTCAAACTCGGCTGGGTTGGTGGGCCGCACATAGAAAAATATTGATATCGGGGGGCCGCATTGCTTGTAGGACTAAGGGTGCTTTCACATCAGCGGTAAATGCTGATCGCGGCAGTTGCGGTGAAATAAACGCAACTACCGCGATTACAGCATAACGGCTGCGATCGTGGCACACTTGCGGCAAGCCCCATACAATGTCTATGGGGCTTGCGGTAAGTGTGCAGCAAGTGCGGTTTCAGCACTTGCGGCTGCAAAAAAAAATGCTGCATACCGCGGTTTTTTCGCGCCCGCACCTGCCGCAAGTGCCAAAACCGCACCTGCCGCACACTTACCGCAAGCCCATAGACATTGTATGGGGCTTGCCGCAAGTGTGCCACGATCGCGGCCGTTATGCGGTAATCACGGTAGTTGCGTTTTTTTCACCGCAACTGCCGCGAACAGCGCAAAACGTGATGTGAAAGCAGCCTAAGTGACATTTTTAGTAATACCAGATTTTTTTGCTCAATGTAGTAATGTCAAAATCCTGACCCCTCTCTTGTAGTAATGTCCCCATCTTGGTCCCTTTCTTGTTGTAATGTCCCATCCTGGTCCCCATCCTGGTCCCCCTCTTGTACTAATATCCCCAACCTGGTCCCCTTTTGCAGTAATGTTCCCCATGCTGGTCCCCTTTTGTAATAATGTCCTCCATGCTGGTCCCCTTTTGTAGTAATGTCCCCCATCCTGGCCCCCACAGTGTAGTAATGTCCACATTCTGGTGCCTTTTGTAGTGATGTCACCATCCTCACCCCCATAGTGCAGTAATGTCCCCTATGCTGGACCCCTTTTTTACTGATGTCCCCAACCTGGTCTGGATTCTTATCACACACACTCACACTCACTCACACTCACTCATGTGGAACAAAAGGGGGGGGACCACAACCGATGAGCGGTACCTGGTGGTCTAGTGGGGGCGTCAATAGCAGATATGGGGGGTTCGCATCTCACCTTTGGAGGTTCTGCAACCCTGCACACCCTCGGCGTATCGCAGTGGATGGCTCCAGACTCCAGCGGTCGGGGTTTCCTCCACGAGCAGCTCCTTCTTCCAGTCAGTTGACTCGAGCAGCCGATCACCTGCCCCTGTGACGTTCTCGGTTACGTCACCGCAGGTCCTTTGGATTCTGTTAGCGGAGACTCTGGTTCACAGCTGCTCCTGCTGCAACCCTAGGATGGGGATATGATATTTGTACAGAAGTGTGAGATTATAACAGAAGCGCAAGAGCACAGGAGGCACACGTTTAATTACCTTTAATATACCACAACGCGTTTCCTTGGCGGTCCGATGTCTTCATCACATAAATCCACCTGATGAAGACGGTGGACCGCCAAGGAAACGCGTTGTGGTATATTAAAGATGATTAAACGTGTGCCTCCTGTGCTCTTGTGCTTCTGTTATAATCTCACACTTCTGTACAAACTCGCAGGCACGCTCACAGGCAGGCACACAGGCAGGCTCACAGGCAGGCACACAGGCAGGCACACAGGCAGTCTCACAGGCAGGCTCACAGGCAGGCACACAGGCAGGCACACAGGCAGGCAGGCTAACAGGCAGGCACACAGGCAGTCTCACAGGCAGGCACACAGGCAGGCTCACAGGCAGGCTCACAGGCAGGCACACAGGCAGGCACACAGGCAGGCAGGCTAACAGGCAGGCACACAGGCAGGCTCACAGGCAGGCACACAGGCAGGCTCACAGGCAGGCTCACAGGCAGGCACACAGGCAGGCTCACAGGCAGGCACAAAGGCAGGCACACAGGCAGGCAGGCTCACAGGCAGGCACACAGGCAGGCTCACAGGCAGGCACACAGGCAGGCTAACAGGCAGGCACACAGGCACTCTCACAGGCAGGCTCACCGGCAGGCACTCAGACAGGCTCACAAGCACTCACATTAACACTCACATTAACACACACATTAACACTCACATTAACACTCACATTAACACACACATTAACACTCACATTAACACTTACATTAACACTTACATTAACACACATTAACACTCACATTAACACTCACATTAACACTCACATTGAGACTCACATTAACACTCACATTAAGACTCACATTAACACACACATTAACACTCACATTAACACACACATTAACACTCACATTAACACACACATTAAAACACCCATTAACACTCACATTAACACTCACATTAACACACACATTAACACACACATTAACACACACACACTTTTGCTATGTTAACCATGCTGACCGCGGTCCCGTGCTGACCGCGGTCTCTGCTATAATCTTACTTCCGCCTGCTTCACTCTGCCGCTCGCTCTGCTGATGTTCCAGTTCAATGCAAGCCGCAGTCAGCCAATGAGAGGCCCGCAGGTGACCTCGGTGTATGACGTCACCTGCGGGCCTCTCATTGGCTGACGGCTTGCATTGAACTTACAGAGGGGCAGAGAGAGCGTCGGAGTGAAGCGGGCAGCGGCCGGAAGTAATATTATAGCAGAGACCGCAGCGGCCCCATGAACTGGACCGCGGTCAGCATGGTCAATTGTCCAAGGTGAAGGGGGCCGCACAGGGAAGCCCCAGGGGCTGCATGCGGCCCGCGGGCCGCGAGTTTGAGACCCCTGGTGTAGATGAAGAAGAGTAGGGATCCTAGAAGTGTATGTTTTCATTGGACTACACTGATAATATGACACTTTGATACAATGTAAAGTTCAGCTTGTATAACATTGTAAATTTGATGTGCTCTCTAAATATTTCAACACACAGTCATTAATATCTAAACTTCTGGAGACAAAATTGAGTACACCTCTCAGTGAAAAGGGTCAAATTGCACACAAAGTGTCAATATTTTGTGTGGGCACCATTATTTTTAAGCACTGACTTACCTTTCTTGGGCATGCAGCTCACTAGATCTTCACAGGTAGCCAATGGGATCCTCTACTAATTCTCCACAATGACATCACAAATCTTGTACATGTTAGAGACTTTGTGTTTCTCCACCTCAGATTTTCAGGATGCCCCGCACTATACCCTTAGTTTCTTTAGCAAGGTAGTGGTCATTTTGAAAGTGTGTTTGTATTCATGTGGGATACTGTCCTAGAGCCCAGATTCCAAAGGGAGCGGATTATCCTCTGCTTCAGTATGTTACAATTAGTGATGGGCGAACCCGAACTGCAAAGTTTGGGGTCTGTACTAAACACCTAGTGTTCTAGTGCTCAGGCACAGACCCCAAATGCAGACTTCCCTGGGAAGTCCGTGTTACAGTTATGGTTCAGTTTGGGGAGGAGAAAGCTGTACAAGAAAGAAAATAGTGATTAAACAACAGCGTTATTCATACCTATGTATTCACTGCTGAAGGGCTCAACAGCCAATCACGGATGCTGTTGCAGAGAGTGAGCATCTGTGATTAGCTGTTGGAGTAACCTGGAAATTTCCTATACATTCTAGGTACTAGAATGAATGGCCTGTTCTCAGGTTACTCCAACAGTCAATCACAGACTCCAATTCTCTGTGACTGCATCTGTGGCTGTTGGGCCCCACACCCATTGACTGACATCATAGTACTGTAAAAATAAATAATTAATTAAAAAAAATGATGTAGCACTTCACAGATAAAGTGGCCAGCTACGGGCTGCCACCCCCAGCTTTAGCTGGGCTGGCAATCAAAATACAGGAAAGCCTTTTTTTTTTTTATTACGGTATGTAAATAAATAATTGAAAAAAGTCTGGGTTTCGCCCAATTTTTGATTACCAGCCAACGTAAAACCCAGGCAGCTGAGAGCTGGGATTTTCAGCGTGGTAGGGCCCAAGCATTTTGGGCCTCCCACAGCTGCCCCTGAAAATGGCACATTCTTTCGTAGTGCCATTATTAGGCACCTTACCTGGCTTTTTCCAGCAGCTCCGGTGCTGGTAATAAAGGAGTTAATGCAAGCTTAGTATTGGCAGCTGCCACTAAGCCCGAGATTTATAATGTTGGCTAATGTTAGACACATCACTATGAATCTCTATAAAATATTAAAATATACAACACAGAGAAAAAATATTTAATTGCAATTAAACACAAAATATATCCCTGGTTCCCATCTTTAATAACCCAAAACAAACCCTTCAATGATAATCCACAGATCTGTCCCTCAGCGAACATATTCAGCTTGCTACATCGCTGTTAGCAGACACACATCTGTTCACACCCGGGTGATGTGAGAAAGGTAATCCCAGTTCACAGTAGAGATGCGTGAGCTGTGAACTCGGGTGACCCCCATGAACTGCATCATGGCACCCTGATCCCAGCTGTAAAGTGAACAATAAGTCATTAAAAAAAAATCATATTAAATTATTTATTTATTTTAACAGTACTGTGATGTCAGTCAATGGGTGAGGGGCTCAATAACCAATCACAGATGCTGTCACAGAGAATGGGTGTCTGTGATTTGTTGTTGGAGTATTCTAGCATCTAAAATGTATGGGTAGTTTCCAGGTTACTCCAACAGTCAACCCCAGATGCCCACTCTCTGTGACAGTGCCTGTGATTGGCTGTTGGGCCCCTCTGCAGTGAATATTCAAGAAGTTAATGAGTGGCCCAGAAGTACAAGCGGTCGGACGCTGGTAAGTATAACACTTATGTTTAATGGCTAACTGCTTTCTCTTTAAAGCTCTCTAGACCCATCTCATAACTTAAAGCTCAAGTTGGGGGGTTTGGACTGAAGTTGGGTCACATTCGG